>JAWNON010000186.1:0-1200000 GCA_035045945.1 Drosophila anceps | reverse complement strand
GCCAGAAACCTACAAATGAACAATATTTTCGTCCCGTTCGTATGTTTGCCTTTGGCTCATACCATTCCAGGAATTGCGGAAACTTGTTGAAGCATTAAAAGATAACAGATCCAAAGTGAATGTTGTCGCCTGCTCTATTCAAGCGCCTGGAACTGAACATGACCCAGATTCTCAGATTACCTGTCCGTAATTAGGGGCCACTTGTCCGTCAAGTGGGAAGTAAATTCAACACTTAGCGTCGCCACGAACTTAAGCAGTTTATGGCTCAATAATAAATAACAATTATTTAACGCGCTCTAATGATGGCCTTGTCTGCTGCCCAGGCCCGCGGAGAAACAGTTCGTCAATTAGAGCACATTAATAGCCAGTCGCCGAGCCATATGTATTAATTAAGGCAAAATGTGAAGGGCTGTCGCTGTCACATTCTAGTATGCTGGCCAGCCACAAATTTTGGTGGCATGTGTTCACGTGGCATTCGACATTATTTTTGCGTGGGTGTGGCCCAAACCATGGTCATTGGGCTGCACAGTTGGGGCGTGGCGGGGCAGCTGGGGTAGCGTACATAATTGAATGCGTGCCATAGTTACACAAATCTGAGAGGTTGAACTAAGTACGAGAGACAAACATGGTTACATAAAATAGTAGCACTTTCACTCTCACTTTCGCTTTGAGTTTCACCTACTGCGCTACTCTCAGAGGGAACATTCAATGAAAGGCCAAATGAATAAAGAATTAGCTGTGACAGCAGTAAACCATTTGCGAAACAGCAATTCATGCCCAGGCAGGTTTTTGTTGCTCCACTTCCCAGTCGAGCATTTATATGCTCAATTATTGAGCAGCTATCTGGGCGCAAGCCATGCCTTTCTTTATCGCCAGCACCACGTTGGGTGCGTATTGATTTTCTGCCCAAATGGATCCTTTATTCCCGTTGTTTTGTTTTCTATTTCGATTTCGTTGAGATTTTTGGCCAACTAACGCAACAATTTCGACCAACTTAAGCGGCATTAGATGGTATTGTGCATATGCTATGCCCTCCATTGTGGCAAGCTATCAGGTCTAGAATATGATGCGACACGCATCACGTGCTGCCCAATGTGGCGAATATCGTGTGACAATGGCAAGGCTAAATTGGGCATCGCAACCAAATGCAAACAACAAAAGCAACAGCTGACGAGTGGAAAGTTTCAGTGAAAACAGCGGAAAGGCAGCACTGGCAAGTGCATATAAAATTTTATCGGCTAACAGACAAAAACTAATATCAAGTACGAATCACTAGCTGCAGGATGCTAGCACACTGTAAGCTACCGCTTACCCGGGCTCAGACAAGCTCCGGAAGTACGCAGAGCCTTAAATTTTTAATATTGTTGAAGTTAGGTAATAATATGGTATGCAATAATATAAACAAACATATAGAAACCTCACACATGCCAGGGATTATGTACATGTTTAGGTTTTGGGATGTAATAGCTATCCTCTGTGACGGCGAATCCCACACATTTAATGCCCTTATTTTCTATAAATACAATTTTCCCATAAGGAGCAACTGCCAATGCTACAAACGCTTTTAATGCGCTTAAAGTCATTCAGTTCTGTGGAGTTGAATGAAAAGATTAAATTAGCAACAACAAAAAGTTCGTAAAGTCATCAGATTCGGAAAAGTACCTAAGACCTCAGAAAGCTCGTAACGCTGGAAGTAGGTTCTAGTTGAATGATGCTGCGCAGGTGAGCTCAAGTGTCAGGTCAAGAATGAAACACCGACATGTGATAACTCGGTGATGGCACACGAGGCCAATCTGCAATGTTAAGCGGCTTTTGAAAAACAACAAGTCGAAGGACAATGGGTTTTCAATAAGCCGTTGACTTTGAGCTTAAGTCCGGCAAAACTTGCCGTTTTAACCAATCGCGTTAACGTAAATGTTTACAGTTCGGATGCCCCCAAGTGGATAAGACTCAACTGATAAACTTTTACAGCGACCTGAACCCAAATACTTAAGCTGACTGAACTGCCTGCACGTTAAGATTTAAAGCCATGATTTAAAAAGGCCATAGCCAGCAGCATTTGTCAGAAGAGCAAATAAATCAATTGAAAACCACTTAAATTTCGCTTTGGCGAATCGAGTCAAACTGATATCAAAGAAATGACTGAGAAAAGAAAATAAATTAATGACGTTTTTTCCAATAAATCCTGCAGAAAAATAAGCTCCAATGTCCCTTTGAATCAATTTCCTATTCTAAAAATATAAAACACTCCACAAAGTTGAGCAAAATAAATAAGATTCATCAGTGAATTGAATGTTTGCATACCATGTAAATCTTACCCAAAACCGTTGTACTGGTCAAACACACGCCACTCGGAATATGCCATTCAAATCAGGGTAATCGAGATCTCAACACATTATATTTGGGCCTTTAATAGTTGGCTTCATTAATGAGCTTGTTTACGTGCAAACTACATCATTAAAATTGGGAATCACGATAACTGAACAAAAGCAAAGCCAAGTAGCGCCGGCCAATACACATACATATAGCACCTTAGCACCTGCAAAGGTGTTAAATCAAAACGCGTTGCGAACCCAAGAAAATAAACACACTAATAAAACACTTTTCGGTCAGCTAAAGCAACGCAGTTTGGCCCAGAGCAGCCATTAAATCCAACGAATACCAGCGCATACTTAATGTGCTCGTATGGATGGGGACTCATGTATTTATCTCTGTGTGTGTGTGTGTGTGTGTGTGTTTACGTGGGTCTGTAAATAGTTAACATTGTTCTTTTATTTGTGAACCATCTGACAGCCTGAGTAACCAGCGGAAAAGCACACTAGACAAAGGACTCGCATCTTGGGAGAAGCCTAACAATCAGATTGACTCAAGTAGCTGGCAAAAAAACAAAGCTATAGAAATACATGTACCATTACCATGTGTATATCGTATGTAGAAATCAATTTTGTCTGCATGCTCAGCAAATGTCCAAATTCCTAGCTCTGACAAGGTGTGTGAGTGAGATTTCTTTAACAGCTTGGCGGCGCCTTGAACTGCAGACCAGTTCAAGGAACCTGGGTTCAAATTCAAGAACACAAAAAAAACAACTAGTCAGAACCACTCGACCAGCAGATATTGCCACTGTGGTATTAAGAAGTTGCAGTGCATGATTTTAGATAGATATATAGCATAGGCGTCCAAAGATTCAGAAGGTTATATTTTTCGTAGATTATTTTAATCTGTTGATATTCAAATCAAAATTTTCAAGAAAATTCGGTTTGCCAGTTGTTTCAAACAAACGCAATGTGATTAGGATAAAAAGAAAAATTATGAGATATTTATTTATATATTCAAATGTGTGTATGTAATTCCAGATATTATGTGCTATTATGTAGATAGTCATTCGCAATAGATGAAATATTCAAGTGGCGAAGTTATGGCAGCAACAAGCGGATTTGGGATTTGAATATTATAATCTTCTGGTCGAATACTTAAATTTTATTCTAACTATTATTTGAATAACACATATTCAAACAATCCCATTAGGACAGATTTCAGAAGCATACGTCGCGCGCTGCAAAGTATGCTATACAAACAAATATTTGTCAGACACTTGTGAAGGTTAACATTAATAACAGAAGTTGTCAGGACTATGAAAAGACATTCGTCAGCTGACAAAACAACAAGCCGCAAAGAGTTCAACCCGTGACTGGTTAGGATTTAAGGTAAACAGGTGCACGGAACAAAGCCAAGTAAAACATGTTGTTTATGCTGTTGCTTTGCTGTTATTTATGTTGTTCATCGGCGAGCTCTTCGTGCTGTTGCTGCTGCGCCTCTTGTTGAACTTGTGGACTTACTTAAACAATTTGTTGTGTTTGAATTTGTGTTTCTTGTGAGCCGGCTAGAGGCGAAGCAGAAGACAAACAGCGTCGTGGTTGGCGGTTTGTCAAAGGGTCGAATACCCCGTTCGCACATGCGAATCAGATTATTCAAAGAAAGTTGTGGGTAGGACATGGTGAGCTCCTTGGAATGCTCATTTAAGTCCTGACAGCTGTTGGCACTTCTTTGCAAACAAATTCATATATATATAAATCTGCCCTTGCATAAAGATGATATATGGGCTTATACCAAGAGCCGGACGCTCGCCGCAAACCATTTTGATTAGCACCTCAAAGCCAATTAGGCAAACACATAAATAAGCCAACAAATGTGCACGAATGTAAAATGCCAGAAATGAGGGAGAAACAAAACGAGCAAGATAATATAATATTTAATGCTGTGATTTAATTAATGGAATGCGGGCTCTGGCGTTCCTGCCGTTGTCCCTTCGGTTAAGCCCCTTATTTATAGCCATTGCTTAATTATTAAGAAGTTATGCAGAATTTAAACATTTATTGCAAACAAAACGGCGACAACGTGACGCATACTAAGCAACAGTAGCAGTAGCAGTAGCAGCAGCAGCAGTAGCGACGGCAACAACAAACTGACCAAGATTGACCATGCCCTCTTTTCAGTTTACGCATTGGACTTAGGGATTGGGGTTTTACGAGTTTGGCGAGTGTTTCGGTATTTGGTCAAGTGTGGCGCCCATTTTATTAGCTTGGCCGGTCATAAATATTTTATGCGTTATAAAAATGTAGGCAATACGCAGCCAAGTCAGTTGGTTAAAGCCACTTCTGGTAATTAGTGGCATTTAGTTAAAAAGCTAATAAATAAATTGTGGCCGAATGTAAGCATTTTGGGCGTGATTAATGCTCCCACCACTCATTTAATATCAAAGACAATACTAATTGCTAATTAAATAAACCAGGCTACAATAATTAATAATATTTATTAATTGTGCCAGCTGAAGTGGAAAAATATTGCGTCTGCAGCTCCTTTAAGTGTTGTTACCAAACCAGAACTTTTAAAGACTTTTTGCAGTAACTACTACGCAACTTTTTTGTACATGCTTATACATAAAAGACCGGAAACTCGAATGTGAAATTAAAATAAATAAAATGCCTTGAAGAAACTTTTCAGGGCCACGTGACTTGCATGGAAATAATTTTCCGGATCTCCATGCGACTTTTCAACTTTGCCCTCACTCCCATGTCTTGTCACATTTTTTCCTTTAATGAAAATTATTTAAATATTACACTGTTTAAGGAGGGTGCACTCTTGTCACTTGTATTAAAGTGCAACAACTTCATTTTTGGCTATTTTTCGGGGAGAATTTAAGGACACTCTATTAAAAGCATGTTACCAGACAAAATTATGGTTTTTATTATAGCTTGCTGGATGGCAAAGGCATGTTTAACTAGCCCGTACAAGCATATCCTGTACATTTTCGTCTAACGGCAATTAATTTACATTATTTTTATAACAAATTACACAAGGGAACTTCATCCAGAGCTTATTGCCATGGAACAATTGCATACACGTCGTGTACGTGATGTTTGTATTTGGATACCCCCAGGACGGCGTGTGGCTTTTCCATACGCCTTAAGTGCCACTTGGAAGCATCTTCATTTATGGCACACAATTAAATTAAATTAAATGAAACAACCACATTGCCATTGTTCCCGGTTGCCTTTTGCTACTATTAATGTGGTTGGCCGCAAATATTTGGTAAAGCTCGAGGTTCGCGTGACATCGGATGATTAGTTGTCATCAAAACTGCTTATAGCCGTCAGCAACTAATCCAAAAATATTGTTGGTCCAAGCTTAAACAAAGGTGTGAGCCACATACATTTTTGTTTCATCTTGTTTTGTCAAAGACCTTTGACTACATTTTTATGTGGCCCCTTAAAATCGCTGGCTGAGCACATTCTCCTACTCTTGGCACATTGAAATATTATTCGCCAGCAAAATTGGACTGTTATTATGGTCTGTAAGTGTTGCAAACTCTGCAAAAGTCATAATTTTATAGTTAAGCTGCTTGGCATGGCCTGAAGGGATAGAAAATGTAAGTGTTAGCATAACAAACTTAAATAGAACAAGAGAATATCTTGCTTGACTTTTAGCCAAATATCCAAAAAGTGTTCCAAGACTGAATGTTTTGGTAAACGAGAACAGAAACACTTTCAGCATTAACACATTTTTTGTCAACAGCTGCTTTCGTTCATTAACTATACATTCCGAGCTCGCTGTAAATGGGAAGTAATTGAGTTTTACGGTAGTAAATTAAATAAGAGTGTTCATTTGTCCTCGCTCCAGACTCCACTGCGCAGTAGCTGCCCCAGCTTTAAATTGTTAAAGTCGAGCAAAATAAATGAGAGATAGGTAACTGGAGTAGGCTTAGCAGTTGAGCCGTAGCCATAATTCGTCGTCCTATAGAAGGAAGATGCTTAAACCACACACATACATACGCTGAATAAGAGAACTGTGTCTTCGTCTTGCTAATTTGCCATAACTTTTAGCTAATGTCAGTTCCGCTTCAGGTTGCCCGCTCCGTTCCTCCTGTCAACCGCACTTGGCTTCAACTTTTTCATTTCACGTCCCATGCGAGCTGTGCAAATTGCTGCTTTGAAAAGTAAACTCTACAATTTCCATGCGTACATTTGCCACGCCCCGGCTCTGAGTGCTCAGGCGACGACGTTTTATTGTGTACACGTGACACACAATTTTGCAATTGTCGCTGTCCTTGGAAATTGTTCGATGCGATAGTCCCTGAAGGCGCGAAGTCTTGTTGTCCACAGCAGCCGAACGTTAACTTTCGATTTTCGAGCTTCATTAAAAATGTTTAGTGCTTTATTTTCGACAGCAGCCGCGGGCCCTTACCATGACTTGTGTCAGCCAGAGCGCCCAATGCTTCTTATGGCCGCAACAGCAAGATGTAACTGCTTAGTTAATAATTTAGGCTGCCTTGTTGCGGCGATGCTTAAAGCTTAGCAAACAAACTACGTTGCTTTATGAGGCAGCAAATGACGATGCGTCGCGAACGCTCGCTATCGACCCATTCGGTTGCAGGACATAGGTCCTGTCCTGTCGTAGCCAAGATACAAAAGGTTAGAGAGCAACGCTGCCTCGGCGCTTCGATGATGGTGGCAGTAAATAAAGGCGCGTTTATGGACAGCCACTTGAGCGGACAGGGTAAGCGGTAATACCCATGTACCGATATGTAGTACATACAAGTGCACGGATATATAATTCTATATATACTCTCTCTCTCTCTGCCTATATATATATATATATATATATATATATATATATATATATATATATATATATATATATATATATATTGTATATATATATATATATATATATATATATATATATATATATATATATATATATATATATATATATATGTATATATATATATATATATATATATATATGTTCATGTATTGCCGCATATAAGGCCGGCTAGATACACGCGCAGTATTTATGCGATAAACGCGTGTCAAATATAATTTTAGAAACATAATGCTACGCCTAGGAATATAAAATACTGCACGAGGCATCGTGGAGGTGTCGGCCAACCAGTGTTATGGAAAGTTTTCTCTGCTGGCAGTCATTGGGGATGCCGTTTCGCGAGAAAGGGAGCCGTTTTAAGGCATGCCACAGATTTCGAGTACAAGAATACCCCTACTCATACTATATACTGCGTTTTGGGATAGGCAAATTGTGTGCACAAAGAAAAATGTTTACTTATTTTGTTTAAAGCGCCTCCTTGTTACGACCCACTTTAACACGACGCGCAAATTCTGGCAAATCACTTGGATGGCAATACGTCAAGTCAGCGCCACCCAATTAATTGCGGCTCAAAATACTTAGAAGGTTTTGTTGAGGCTTCAATTTTTCATAAGTCATTGGCGAAATTTGTTCTGCGGCGTCCAACTTTGCAGACTGCCGTTCGCCTTTAACACTTTTGCAGATACGCATACGGCGTGTTGTGCTGCAGGCGATAGACGCGCTGTGTCCCTTGGCCCCCGCGACCCCCTCGAAACTGTTGCGTGATAACTCGCCGCGATTGCGGTCACATTAAGGTTTCCGCATTGCTTTTGATTTAGGACTACAATGTGTGGCCTGGAATTCGTAATTATGGCTGCGGCCGCGTCGTGCTGACAGCTTAATGCGGCGGTAGCCTTTACGAGCTGCACGTGGTTTTTGCGGATCCAATTTGATTTATGTACTGGGGGCTCGGCCTGAAAGTGCGTTGTACATGCGTGCCTTCAATTTTTAATTACCGTGCCAGCCACAAAACTGAGTTATTGATGTAGGTCGGAGGACATGCAATAGCTGAACTGTCCAACGATTTAACTCAAGTCGAGGAACTTTAGTGCTCACAGTATTTTCAACCTTAACAGGCAATCGTGCGGAAGGCCCAAGAGAGTGATAGGCAAAGTCTGCAAGCCATTCATTTCTAGATAAAGTCACACAATCAGAGAGGACCATGAGTATACGAGTGCAGCTCAGCTCTTCCAGAGAAGTACTTAGTCATGTACGTTCTTGATAACAATAATAACTGACTAATAGGATTAACTTTGTATCGATTTTGCCCCACATAGCTCCAGTCACCAGTTAGGTAGTACCTCCCTGATCCAGCGCTAAGACTGAACAAGTTATAGAAAGGCTTATGGCATTGGTTTTGTCCAACGTCAACAATCAAAATTTCGAGTATTCATGAGTATGAAGAGTTTGCAATTCTAATGCGTAGAAAATTTGTCGTTTTCGCGTTAACAAGTCTTTGAAAGCGGCTTACAAAACAATTTTGTGACAATAAAAAGATTAAAATGCTGTTAAAAAAAAACCAAGGACAAACAATTGCTGTGCTTATATAGAAGTTCGAGCTAAGCGGCTTTACGAGCTAAATACTTATACTAAGGCGATAGGCAAATTATTACAAGACAAATAGCTAGCAGTTGGGAAAGAACAATTAGCCAGCCTATAGCCATTATTTTGACTAAAGTATTTCTCCTTTCGCGGTTCGAAAACTTTTGGCATATAATTTAAACCTCACTTGTTACGGACACATATGTTGCCTTCGTAAAAGCCATAAAGCCAAAGTACTTGCTGCCACACAACAAGACAGAGTCACATAGTCATTCAGCCATAGACATGTGTACAACACGTTTAAATTAAGCAGCAGCAGAAATTCGATGCGATTTATGAAGGAGGCTCAAGACACACAGCCGGAAAACGCGATGGGGCAACAGTTGTTTCAGCGCGAAAATAACAAAGCAAGAATAACAACTTTTGTGTGTCTTTGTGACGCATACTACGATTAGTGCTGGAAGCTGTCATCAGCTTCAGCCTAAGGACTCCATAGCTCCATAGCAAATAATAATAAGAGTAAAGTTATTTGCAAATGAAAGGATTGTGATGTTAGCAATAACAAAACTCTTTACTTAACCGCTTGTTAGTTTCTAAAGCTTTCCGGCATTGTGAATCAAATTTCAATAGAAACGAGCTCTTTGAGTTGCTGGAAGAGGGTTTATCTGGATCAAGTAGCAGCTACGCGTAAGAAATCAAATAAGAAACTTGCGTTAGCTTTAACAGCATGCGACAAATACATCACGCCGAATGCCTAAGCGGCTGTCCAAATTGATGAGCGAGGGAGAGGCTCCCGCCGCACACAACAAGCACTTTGGCACGCACGACTTCATTGTGGACCTTGGAAAAACTTAATTGATTTAAACGACGGTAGCTCGCATGTGAAACTTAGCTCATTAGACGGCAAAACACACAGCAGCCACACATGCTTATACATGTTATAATAAACTTTCTGTGTGTTGGCCGTTGGGTGTGGCCAAATTTATTATATGTTGCATACTTTAAGGCATTTAATTACCCTCGAATACAGGTATCATGTGTGTACGGAGACGTACTCAGGATTGCATGTATTCAAGCATTTCACACAGCAGCAGTTAATTACCTCTTGAGGTGCCAAGCAATGGTGGTAATTACTCAGCGTCACTTGCACTAGAAGTAATATGTTACGTATACGTGGCGTGGGTCCGCCTGAAGTGAGATAAAATACTTTTATTCAAGTTTGATGTTAATACAAATTGAGCTTGTGTGTGTTCGCATGAAGTCAAACAATATATAGAAAAACGAGTAGCTGAAAATGTGCCTGAGAAGTAATTGCTACACATCCCAACATGGACGTGTTTTAGCAATGGACAGAGCTAGAGAAAATTCACAGCGATTGAAGTGTATGAAATATTTAAGCCACTCAAAAAGTATGAATGGATACACAAATGATTCAGTGCAATCGTTGTCCAATTAAATATTTTTCAGTGGTGCAATCATGCATTGAATTACCGCAAAATAAATAACAGAATAAATTGAAAAATCAAATTTATATCAATTGATGGTAAGTGCAGTCTCTAACAGTTATAAAACAAGTTTATTGAGTTACAGAAATAGTTATGAAAATACAATTTATGCACAAATTCAAAAATGTTTTGCATTTCCATTGAAGGATGCAAAAACTATAAAATATTGCAATGGCAACAATGTGCAGATAATTGAATTAATATAGTGAATATATATGCGAATTCCATTGGCGTTGTACTTTAAGAGACAACCAGTAAAATTACTTCCAACTGATTAATCTCTTCAGCTAACGTGACCAAACGAATTGTTACAAAAGAATAGACAATGACATGAAACAAATGTAATTAACAGATAGATTGATTGGTAGATGACATGTCGGGTCAAGAGCTTTATCAAAATGAGCACGATGAACATAAAGCAACACACATGACTGAATGAACTCAAACCTATAAATGCTGAACGGAAGAGGATTAAGCCCTGATTATTAAAGCTTGCAAAAGTATACTTAAAGTTGCGTAGATCTCAGGTTGGCTGCCCTGGTCTCGAATATAATATTCCAGCGGCGACATTCACATTTAAAATTAAAACAAAGTTACACTGTAATAAATTGAATTGCAAGTTTACGAGTCGTAACCAAAATGCCCTTTTGGGGTCGAGCGCTGCGGCTGTCATGCTCATTGAATCGCAATCGCATTCCGAATTTGCTGTGCCGGGTCAAGGAGCATGGTCAACAGAACAACCGCAACAGTTAAATGCAAAATGAAGAAATTAATATGCCGAGTGGCAAGCCGAAAGCCTTAAGCATTGCTCGGCCTAGTAGGACTCAAGCGCGAATTGAGGTAGACATTATTTCAATTACACGCCAATGCAATTGAGAGTCAAACGTGAGCTGCGTGAAAGTTAACTTTTTTTGGTGCTAACCCAAGGAGTGATCCAGTGGAGATAAGCCGACAATGTTTAATAGCCACAAGCACACGCACGTAACTGGCAGAAACAAAAGGAAAAACACGAAAATATCTTTTTGGGCAATTCTTCACAAGTATAATACAAAAGGAGGGATGCATAAAATTTAATCGTCTGTGTGCGTCATGGAGTTTGTTTTGTTTTGGAGTTGGGATTGGCGGTTGCGCGTATACGTTTATGTCTATATAAATATAAATACAATTATGGTACAACTAGAATAACATAAAATTCTTGTACTTGAACAACTAAGAAGAGTGAGTTTTCGGTTATAAGCAAAAATACATAAGAGGCGTGGTCCGCGCCTACGAATAGAAGGTGAGTACGCTCGTCTGATTGCCTCGCACAAATAGAAAGGGGGGCATGTCCCTACTGAGACTCTCCAGCCATGCCATGTAGAGGGGTGCCGAGACAATGTTCTTGCGTGGCATCGGCAGCGTCATTACCACGAGATCCGACTTGGTTGACTGCTCGCGCAAGTACTCACGCAGCCTCAGATAGCGATTCGTCTTGTCCACAACGGCCAGCAAATCATCGTCACTTATGAGAGCTGAGGTAAACAAATAAAAAAGCCTGTTTTATACAGTTGTAATCAGTTGATCAATGAACCTTACCTTCGTCCTCGTTCAGCGTTGCCTTGCTGCTGTGGCCATTCTCCTTATCGCCCACAACAAAGTCCTTAATCAGTTCATTGAAGAACTGCGTGGATGTTTCTTGCGGCTTCTTCGTAATGTCTGGTATTAATGTTAGATCTGAATAATCAATGCGAAACTTGGACAGCAAACTGGCCATAGAACGTTGCTCGAACTCCAATTCCGAATTTTTGTTCGCCAATGCATAAACCCTGTGCAGTTTATACAAAAGGACCAATATACAGTTTTTGTTTGTGAAAGCGCAATTACAAGTTAGATAGAAACGTATATTAACAGCGAACGATTCCAATTTTCAAATATTTTCTGAAAAGCTTTCATCTGCATAAACTCATTCATGCAGAAAGCCAATAATGAAACACGGAAATGCAATATAAAAGAGGGCTACGACTAACTGGGACTCTGTTGCATATATGCTAAAATGCCGTACAGCTACGTTGGTTATGGACAGTTAATAAACATGTCTCAACTATTCTTTTTGGAACACGAAATAATTAACTAGTCCCATATACCCAATAGTCATTGGAGAACAGAGTATAAGTTGCACAAAACGAGAAGTCAAATCATTCGATACGCTTGACGTGCCAAATGTTATACTTAACGCCTCGCTGAGTCAGTCCAGTTGCGATAGGCTCTCCAAATCTCGCTCTGTCAGTCTCTTTCCTAGTTGCGTATATTTTTAAAGCAACAGCAGTGAAGAGCTATCGTGATGACCTATTTGGCTGGCATCTGCTCACAAGCAATCATTGGCTCTGTCAGTCAGTCAGTCGCCCAGAGACCTGCCTCAGGCATGCTTAGTACGCTCTGGAGTCTGCTGAAGCTACTTATTGTGCCTGCCCGGTTTTTTATTTCAACGAGTAACTCCCATAGAGCTCGACTGAGAAGTATCCTGTCATGAGAGAAAAGGTCCTGTCTCGCGCTCGCATATTTGAATAAAATTCAATTCATGCCAAATAAATCCGCACTCACATATCCGCAGGCTTTCAGAACGCCTTGGGAGGTAAACAATTCGGTTTTTGTACTGGGAATGGTTGGCTTCCCCTCGTATGTCCCTTACTTGCAGCTTACCTCAATTTACATGATTGCCAGGTGCGTCGAGTGCTTATGATGTAGGGCAACAGCAAGGTGAGCCCGCCGTCGTCGTACAACCACCAGACATCGATGATGGCGTGGCTACGCTTTCGCGTAAATTGAGTCAAGTCAGCCAGCACATCTTTGGGTAGCTCCACACCGCCTGGTCCTCTGTAAAGCGAGATGGGATCGTCGTGTTTCGCTTTCGATTTCCTTAGTGTATTGGGCTATGGGTAAGAGTATGTATGTTGGCAAATTGAGCACAATTTATCTCTAAATGATCTGGCTCACTTACCTGCTCGTTTGCGGCCTTGGCATCCAGGGGATCGGGCAATCCTGATACATCCTTCACCTGGTTGCCTGCTATGAATGATAAGTCACTCGTACTGGATGCTGTGGGTGGCATAGATAAGGAATAATAAATATTTCAATATATTAAGCATCATAAATATTGAATGCTATACACAGGCCATGCAGAGTCAATTAGAACTAGTATAAATTATTAAGGCCTTATTGTCATTGTTTCAATAAGTACCATAAACAATACAGCTGTATGCTATTCTTTGTTGCCCATTCTCATATTTACACAATTTATTTTCAAATTGGGAAATGTTATGCAAAACAATGCTTAAAACATGCACGTGCTGTGCCGCCGCCGCCGCTCCCTGGCCCCATTTTACGGTCTGTGGCCTTGTAACGACTCCACATGTAGTCCGCACAGTTTTGGGTTCGTGCTTTCTGGGGACATTGTATAAATTTATATTCAAATTTACGGGCATTCTTTAATTTGAGCGCAACAAATTGCCGAAAGGGTTTTGTCACAGCTGGCGCTGACTGCGGCTGCGACTGCGACTGCGTTTGTGGCATCGACTACGTTGATGCCTACTCGTTGCTGAGTCATGAACAAGTTGGCAGTCAGTGGTCGGCTGGCAAATCCTTACATTAAGTAATTTTCAGTTAGTTATGAATTTGTTGCATGCGACAATAGCAATTAATACGGCCATAAAAGCAGGCAGAGCTGGCAGGCAAGGGTAGAGGTTAGGACATTATGCATGCATAACATGCACAGTGCGAGGTGTGGAATTGCTTTGGGAGTTGGCGCTTTTTGGCGTAGAATCTGCTCATACATATATAGTTACCTACTGGCAGCGACCCTACAATAACATCACCTCACATTCCAATCAATTACCTTAAAACACGTAAAATTGATCTTACACTCAACATCACCTGCCCAAGAGCGTATTCTACATAGGCTTTGCTTGAAACGTACTACGAAAAAGAAACAGAAATAGAAACAGAACCGGAAATGGAAACAGAAGATGGAATAGGAACAGGTAAGGCACACGCACACGGAACTCAGCATCAAATATTTATAGAAACAAAGAACATTGAGTTTTGCATCCTCGCTCTCACAGCTAATACTTACTTTTAACAAATTTCAGCCCATTGCCAGCGGAACCCAACTTGTTGTTGGCGGCATCTAAGAGTTTGTGGTTACAGTTGCAGTTGGGTTGTGTTTTGTGGTGCATTGATAAATTGTGGTTGTAAATTATAATTGATTAATTGTGCACAAGTGCGCATTTGATTTTTGGAAGTCCATGCAAAAATTAATAAAAAGTTCAGCATTAATAAGTGGCTGCCAGGAGCCAAAGCCAACTTACCCTGAGACACATTACGACTCAAGGAGTCCACGCTGCCACTGAGACCATGGCGTGCATCGCTAGCCTGCAAATCGTTTGAGCTCTCATTGGGCTGCAGCGTTCGAGGCACATCCAAACTACAGTTGGCTGTCGTCCAATTGCTATCAGGAGAGCCCAGCAGCTGCGAGCAGTCCAGTCCCTGGGGCACCCGCAATATGGCCACTGATAGATACATATCCAAAGCCTGTGGGCGAGATTACAGCAGCATCAAATGGAAGCTTGCAACTTGACACTTTATGCAGCTGCCACTCACTTTATGCATGACATTGAAATATTGTACCAGTTCCTTGCGCTCGCACGTCTGCCAGTCGGTTTTGTAGCCCATGAGTATGATGTTGGGCTTCAGTTTTCCAATGCCCGTCGCCTGCATGAGGGCGCGCGTGCCAGCCTCAAAGTCCTCGCCATCAACCAGTGCATAGAAGCCCTTGACGCGATGTTTCTGGAACCAGTTGGAGGCACGGTCCTTCAGGTAGTTACGATACTTCTGTGAACCGGATCCCCGCAGCACATGTCCACAAACCAACAGGGAAAGATTCTTTGTCAGCATATAGGCAAAGTCCACCAGAACAGGTCGCGTATTGGGCAGGCCGGACAGAACAAGTATCTGCGGGCGATAGTTCTTGACATGATCCTCCACATTGTTCAGCTGCTGCACGGACATCAGAGCGTTCTTGTATGTCTGCGCCTGTGTGGTGGAGCCCCAGTTGACGTCCGGCTTGCGATAGGCAACAATTAAGTACAACGCCAGCACCGCACAGAAGGTGATGAGTGCAGTTGCCCACGAAATTAAAAACATAACCGCTACGCAGAGTATAGAGCCCAATAGGCTCAGCCACATGTTGTAATACTGAGATGAAAGGTGAAAGGTATTGAAGAAAACCGAAGACCTAACAGGCATGAACTCTCACCTTGAATGTTGGCCGCCAGCCAACAGGCTTGGCCAGACTGGCATGGAATGTGCTGAAGTTAATTAACATATATGCAGCCAGAAAGAAGTTTGAGATGAGCGGTGCAATAGAGTTAAGGTCGCCAACCAGTATGAAGCTGCAAGATGCAAATACACATGCATATACATTATACCCTCTTTGTGTTCTCTCGCACACTAATCAAGTTACATACATCATGGCTATAAAGAAAGTTAGGACATAGCCACGCACTGGCTCGTTGTTTTTGCCGTAGCCCTTTGCAAACCAAACGATTTTTGGATACAGCTCATCCTTGCACAAAGCCTGCCAACAGATGGAAATTTTGAAGGTTATTGGAGAGCCCACCACAGAGAAAACAAACGCTTACCTGGAATACCTTCGGGGCGGAAACCAAGCTGGCCAAAGCTGACGACAGTGTGGCAGCAAAACAACCGGCATAGATGAGCGGCCCAAAACCAGAAACTAACTCAATTACTTGAAACGAATTCTGCAGTCCATAGAGGCAAGTACCTGTGGACGCTGCGCAAAATTTAATTAGAATACTTCGTTAAGTAAACCGGAGGCACAATGTAGCCTACTTGATGAACAGTTGAGAAATGCGAGAGAACCGTTCAGAGCATCCACCACATAGCCGGTGGCATCGCGAGCGACAGTGCCTCCGCAGATCAGAACCATGAGCATATAGGTGCCTGTTGTGATAGCAATAGCCAGAATTGTGCCTTTGGGTATAGATTTTTGGGGGTCCTAAAATACAAAGGAGCTGAAAATGGCCAATAAATTGTTTAAGACGAAACTCTGACGCACCTTCAAGTCGCCCGAAATGTTGGCGCCTGCCAAAATGCCCGTGGCAGCAGGGAAAAAGATGGCAAATACCGAGAAGAAATCGTGACTGACATAACCCTCCGTGCGGTAGTCCGGAAACAGATTTGTATGGAATAACGTTGCTACATTATATTTGATTAAAAGCTTGTTCAATGGCGACGCGTTGGCTGCTACTCACCATTGTAGCCGATAAAGCCCTTGGCGCGCTCTCCCTCGTTCTTGGGCCCAATTAAGCTGCCAATGATGAAGTCAGCAATAGCAGCCAGTAGAATGAAAAGCAGACCGATTTGTGCCTAAAGAATGTAAGGAGAGATGTTGTGCGGATGAAGGAGAAGCGCAACTGAGCGGAATTCATTAGACGGCAAAAATTAATCATACGCACCTTTGCCTCCCACTCCATGCCAACGACAACGATAATCAGCAGCAGCAGTATGGTGGTGCTACCTACGATGCGCACGTCCGTAACACCACCGTCAACGATTGACACATCCATGCCCTGCATCATGGCCTGCAAGGACTCACAGAAGCCAACCACGTACATGGCGCATGCGACAACGTTTGCCAGCGAAAATATAAGTCCAATAGAGCCGCCAAACTCGGGGCCCAGGGAGCGGGATATCATGTAATAGGTACCACCTACGCAGACATATTAAAAATCATTTAAAAACAATAACCAAGCAGATGCGGCTGACAATGACACAGGACTTACCTCCTTTGATGACGCCGTTCGTGCTTATCGCCGACATTGACAACGCTGTTATGGTCGTGACAGCGGTCGTTGTCAGTATTAGTACAAACCCCTCGATGATGCCCGCCTGGCCCACGACCCAGCTGAGGCGCAGAAAGAGCATTACGCCCCATATATTTAGCAGGCATCGTATGAGTACACCTTTGATCCAGCCAAATTTGAGGAGCCCATTCGTGTTGCCTGCCTCCGGATCCCGATTACGTTGCAGGCTGTGCGTGTTCTGTGAAAGAGCAAAGCCAAAGTCATATTCAATAAAGGTGACTAGCGGTGATAGATGATGCCTTGTGGGTTGAATGTGGGATTGCCCTTCAAAGACTCCCAAAAGTGTTGCCTGTCAACTAAACAGCAGGTCAACTGCCTTATAGCACTTGACAGCTTTGCAGTTATTCATCAAATTAAGCAAACGCCTCCGCAGCCGCAGACGCATGTGGCACATGATCCAACTTTTTTGAAAAACTTCCAAGAACATCTTTTGTTAACTTTTAAGACAATTTAATCAAGTTTCATGGCATCGAAAACAATTGCACAAATTTTGAACTTTTAGACAATTGATTGTTTTTCATTTAAATTTCAATTGACGCAAATTCGCAGAACATATTATTCGAAAGTGTAAAAACAATTAGTGGTAATTGATTGCATTATAAATTGTATATATCCACACAAATAAAAGCTCATATATGAGTCTATTGTAAGTCTATACCAAAGGCAATGTGATATTTTCAGAAGGAAACGTCTATTAACTTTTTAACACTTGGCATTGACAAAAGGGCTTTCAATTCAAAGTCCCGACAGAGTCAGAAAAAGGCACCAGAAAAAAGTGGCTTTTAGAATAACAAGCAGTGACACATTGTAATGCTTTTTGTCTTACCCACCAACCGCGTATATAAACTTAAAAGTCAAATGCAAAAGTCAATTGAAAAGTCAGCGGCCCTTAAAGTTTCCCAAGAGTGGGTGCGCAGAATCGGAAAAATCTTGTTCAGATGCCAACCAGAAAAAATGGCAATCAATGTTGTATTTAGTTTGCATTTAATTTAAATCAAAAGAGCTGCATTTCAGTCTAGATGATTGCAGTGGTTTCTGTGGTTGTAGTGGCTTCTTACAATCACCAGCTTTCGTCTGTTTGCCGCGGACGCGCCAGAGCAGAACGTTTGTCGAACCCACGCACTATGCTAATGACCCCAACTGTTGACTGTTTTGCTGCCAACGTAAAATGTTCACAAAACGAATGAGAGGTAGCAGAAGAAAGCACATTGCCACCGGCTACTTGACACTTCTCGTGCCAGCTTCAATTTGCAGTGTCAGGCACAGGAGTAGGTTAAAATGCTTTGGAAATGGCTGTGTGACTTTTCCGTCTGGATGCCAGGCCGTTGCCTGGTGTTAAATTGTTCACGAATTGCTTTAAATTTAAATTTGCCCCTAGCTCTTAATATGAGGAAATAAATATACGTTATATGAATATAAATTGAGATAGCCGGGACAAACGGGGCGAAGTAGCCCTAAAGGTTACTCACTTTCCCCACCAGCGTTGCATTGTGCAGCTCATCGAGCGTTGGACGGTAGGCGGCCTGTATGGACATCATGTTGCGATAATTATCCAGACGTGGCAAAGCCTCGCGCGTAAAATGCCTGAATGAACCAAAATTCAATTAATATAAATAATAAAAAAAAATATAATTTAATGAACTTGCCGAAAACTTTTGCCATATTTTGTATCGTATTCATTCTCCAGCAGTTCGCGCTCCTCCTGCGAATCATTTGAAGCATCAGATTCTTCGTTTTGTGGCTCTACTTGAAAGCGTGTTGTTGTCTGCAAGTCCTTAAAGCGGGAGGGCTTATCCTTATCGCGAAAACTACTCTTGATGGATTGCCTGCAACGCAAAACCGGAGTTCACTTTAAAAAAGATTAAAAAGGTCTCTGCTCATTTCACCATGACAAATGTACATTTAACATCCAAGTGCCAAGTGCTTTAACACAAAAAAATAATAAAGTTGGGCGAAACAGAAAAGCTGCCCTGAGCGACTTTTACAAAAACTTTTCCCTTAAATGTATACAATTGTATCCATATCAGTTGGAAACTGGTGTTGGACGTTCTATTGCTGATTTTTATTTCATTTACAGCTCAATTTCGAAATTTAAGTGAAACAAATTTCATTACGCGTCATTTGAACTCGTTGAACAAAAGACCAATTTCAGCTTGCTGCTCTTTTTAGCCAAGGTATACTGCCCAAGTGGGTTGCACATAGCCGCAGGACACAGCCACACAAGCAGACAGAAGTTCAAACCGGCGACTGGCTTACTTGATCATCATGCTGGTTGCTATTGCTATTGTTCTTGTTGTTGTGGCTGTTGCTGTTGCTGTTGATGATGCGATGCATGACTGACTGACTAAATCCCTACTGATTTGTGTTTAATGTGCACTCACGCGGTTTTGGCAATTGGCCTTAACAGCGGCCTGGAGCCATTGTAGCTACCAAAGGTAACTTCGAAAATTCCGACTAAGTATGTATATGCTATGCCCTCTCGTGTGTTGGCGTAAGAGAGATTTTTATTTAATTAATTCAGTTAAACCTGCTAAGATAGAGTTAGTAGAAATGCGAAAACGACCTTAAAAACCAATTCCGCCTTACTTTACTTATGAACTCAAGTAATCCATTTAAGCTTTGAAGCTATTTTTATACGAATGATGAAGACAAAGATAAGGATAACGTAACTGCCGAAAGCGCTCAATATGAGCTCGTGTAAATATGTACATTTGTAATATTGGACGGCGTTTCAGATTCTACTGAATCAATTTCAAGGGGCTTATCGAAGTCATTTACGAAATTGTATCCAATTCAAAGATATCATAACAAAGGCTAATGCTCATTAAGCTCATTTAATCACAAATTTGCTTTAAGATATTTAATTGAAAATTCATGAATATTTAACTACCTTGGCATTTAATATTGTCGCAGGATAAAGGCAGCCAATTATTGAGATGCCAATTGGCAATTAGAGAAATAATTTGGACTCTTAAAATTCTCATTCATTCCGCATATAAACTTCAAAATGAATAATTCAAATGGCTCTCATTTTATTGTTTCTGCTTATATTGGTAATTTATTGCCCTAACAGCAGACCAATAAACTGTCAAAGTCACCCTACACCCTATTCTCCGATCCTCCTCGGCTCTTATTAACAGTCGTGACCTTTAGTAGAAGGCCAAAAAGCAACTCATTTTCAATTTGCCTTTGGGGAATGCAAATGGACGCCAAGTTGTTCCTTCTGTTAAGTGCATCCATCGAATGCCAACACATACAGATTGCTTTTTTTGCTGTGATTGGTTCTATTGTTGGCTGCTACACCGTCTCCCATTTCAATTAGGGAACCTATGTCTCTTGGGGTTGGCGTTCGAAGCGTTAAGACAAGGCCTGTTTGTTGAACTTGCCATGCTAAGGCCACTGAGCCAGGTCACCAAACTTTCGAGTCAGATGGCAGATGCAACAAGTTCAAATCGAAGCCAATGGCCAAATAACCAATTTAAAATTACATGGGCCAAAGAAAACACAATGATAATTCACAATATTTTTCATATCGAAATCATTTTCATTTGAGTCAACTTGGTTGCAATCTAGATATGTATACAATACTTTTATGTCTGCTGCTGCAGACACAGAGTAGAATGAACTGTGGGCAGTGTCAACTAGGCAATGGCTGCTAATTACAGGGTATACAGTACCCTTCCGCCCACATATTTATGAGCAAATGTGCTTAAGTTTGACAAAAAAGACCATTTATGAAATCAGAGCATAATGAAAATAAAAAAGTAACTGGCAAAGTAAACGACACAACTTTTTCGTAGAAAATGGGGAATTTCTTAAAAGTTTCAATGTTCACAAATGGAAAGGATAGGGGCTCACCTCTGCTGCCTGGGCTGCTGTTTGTTCAACAATTGTGTCGCATCGAAAGTGTCATCCTCGAGCAGCTCTCCATCGATGTTGGTCAGCCTGCGGTAGACCTCATCGGCTGGGGGTGCGTGTGATTTGCGGTCTTCGTTGTCATTGTTGTTCTTATGATGGTTAACAGGATTCACTTGGAAACGGTTGGGCCGGTCGACCGAGGCCATTTCAAACGATGTTGTATCCGACATGTCGTTCTGTGTGTGCGTTTGGGTCGATCCTTGTCTTGAAATACCGTTTTGAGTGGTTTGCTTTGGGCTGCTGTGGTTAGCTAATGCTCACAACTTTTTGTTGTTTTACTTTTATTTTATTTTTTTTTTGTGGCTGTCTTAACAGAACCACTTCACTTCAGCTATATTAGTTCCTTTGTCTATTTATATCAAGGACAACTGTGGACTTTCGTTGCCTCTGTCCAACCAATTTATATGCGACAAAAATACCACAAATACTTTTCTGCAAATAAAGTACAAGTAATTTAAAAAGTAAATACAATGCGAATGGAATATGTCGTGATACGACAACTTGCACTTAAGATATATTGGCAAGCAGAATAAGCCTCTATCTCTTTATATAAATATATTAATTTTTATATATTTATGTATTTCAACTAATTTTTCTATTTGCTGAATATTCAAATTTTATTTATTTTACATGGCAAACTATTCGAGTGCAGCTTACTGAAATGGTCGTGGCAACCCAAATTATTTACCCTTGTCAACAGTGAAAGCATTTGCAAGTAATGTGGTTTTTCTGCTATTTCTAATTTTTAAGCTCCGAGTACACTGTGTCTGTATGTGTGTGTGTGTGTGTGTTGATGTTCGTGCACAAATTGGTTTGCTAAATATAGCGCAAACACAAATTGATGCAAATTAATCATGATTAACAGTCTCTGTGATCCTAAGGGAAATTTCGTTGCCATGTGAATCAGCTAACCCGGACACACCTGGTGTATGCGCTATGCCCCTTGCATGCACAAGCACAAGGATATGAAGTGGCAGCCCGTAACCCAGGAAGGTATTAAAGCACTTGATTGCAAAGCGTCGGCAATTTCTCACACAGTCTTCCGGCTCAAGAGCATCAGTGTGGCATTAGTGGGTCAATGCAGGAGATAAACAGAACAAGCAATTAGAAAACAAAATGTCAGAGGCAAACTAAGCCAGAGCGAACGACACACGAGAGACCTAAATAAAAACGCGAGATAATTACGCCAATTATGCAATTTTTTTTTTTTTTGCGAAATATGTGGGAACTTTGCACTCGAGCAACGTAAAATTTGCTCAAATTTATTGAAGCAATTAAGCGCTTAATTCAATAAGCACACGACAAGCGGGCTGGGGGCTGTATCCATGGACAAACAACAGCTGGTGGCAAGCAGTCAGATCTACACGTAGTGAGTTGAACATCAACCAGCAACAAGGCCTACGGGACTTGGCCTTTGGACCAAAAACTTTGTGGACGCTTATCGGGTAGTGACAGAAGGCAAGTCTTACCTTGACCTACGGCCCTCAAAAGAGCCAGGTGGAAATTTGATAGGCGCCAAATGCGTAGGGGTTAGGGCTTTTCCAGCAACAGCTTGTCAAACGAGCGGGCGGCGGGTAGCGCCGCACTCTTTGTAATGAAAACATTTTCTAATGATGACACTAAATGGAGATTCTTGATTTATGATTTGACTTAGTTTTGATGAATTGCGCCATAAACAAATTCATTTGCATTCTGTCAACGCAACTCAAGTAATGTGGGTGGGAACATTAACTTTTTCTCTTAACTGCGCTTCGAGTAGATAGAAGACGCCAGCCATTTGACTCCCCCACACGATATCGTTTGACAGCTGCTAAAAGGCATCGCATAAACAACAAGAAAAAGTTGTAAAAAACTTATCTGAATAATTGTTGCCATTGTCCGAGCCACGAAGACGGCTGAGACCCACCAGGCGGGCCCCTTTTAATGGCCCTACAATGGGCCAATTGCTTCCGATGGTGATTTCGCGCTGCCTTTGTATTTGTATTACTTTTTCTGTTGTTCTCAAGCTTTTAACTTTGTTGTTTTTGTTGTTGTTTATTTTTTTGTTTCGCTGTGATTGGACTATGCCTATGCGTATTTAAGCGTTGCTACGCTTTCTTTTCATGGCTCAATTCAACGCCCATTCGCATTTCAATTGCCACAATAAAACAAGATTTTTACTACTTTGGTGGTCTGTGAGCCCTAAGGCATGGATATACCATATAAAGCCGGTTCTACGCCCTCTGCTATATGACCGAATTAAATGTACGCTTGAAGCTGCCTGCTTAATGGCCATGAGATAAATTTAACTTTGTAAAGTAGTCGTAAAGAGTTGCGATTTTTTCAAGGGTACGAAATTAGAATAGCCCTGTCAAAGGATACAGTCATAAAGCGAAAAATTGCTTCATCTATATCATCCGAGAGCAGAACACTTAGGGCATTTGTTTGTTGGCATTCGCACCATCAAAAAGTGAATACGCGCTATTAAATTGCAAGTACATGCTTCTACCTTGACCATTTTTAGCCATACAAATAAAGAATATATATATATATATATAAATTTTATTACATGACCTCAATTATAAGACGATACAAAAAAGAGCAACAAAAAGATAAAGACCTGCCACTGCTGAGGCAGCAGCTCTTAATGACAAAACATCATCACAATGGGAAAACATAGACCATGGATAATCGTGTATTGTGATGACCGTTTGAACGTGCTTTCCGTGTCGAACTGATGCCCAAAGTTTATGCCCTAATATTGATATCAATCGTTTTTATACTAGATGAGAAGCGATACATGTCCGAATGGTAATCAGTAAGACGGCACGCACAAAAAGAAAACTTTTCGACAGCCATCGGTTGTTTAGGGACAACTTACACAATATGTAGCACATAACCACCCACACAGCTAAATGTTCCATGTGGCGTTGTGGCCACATAAGCCACGGGCTCCCTGTGTGTGAATACGTATGTGTTTGGGTGGGCAGGACTATCCGTGATGCACATCAAAGCTGATTAACAGCCAGACTCCTGTGTATCGACATGGAGAACAACAAGCTGGCAGTCCAACAAAAAAAAAGTGTCAAAACATACAACAAAAGTCAAACAAGTCAAGCGTGTGCTGATTTGGACAGTATTAGAGGAGCATGGGGCGTGGCTCGATAAACTTAATGCCAGCAAACTTTAATATTAAATAAAGCTGGGTCGAATACTAGCAAAAACATTCTAATACGTAAATCCTGTTATGTTTGCCTGCAAAGCCAGTCAAAGTTCAGCCACGAGCTTAAGCGCAATCCTTTGACATTTCGAGCAATTAACATCTGAAAATCCAATAGGTATTTCAACTGACTAACAAATTATGACGATTAGTTGGAGCTTAGACAGAAAACTGAAATGGAAAACTAGTGAATGCTAAAGAGTTGGGCATACCTAAAACCAAAAATTCACGTATTTTATAATAGGAATTAAAGTCTTTAAAACAAATATTTATTGCCACCCCCATAAACTGCCTAATTGTCAGACGAGTACCGACACAGCGAAAGTTTCTTTATGTAAAAGTTGAAGCTTCGTAGAAGCAAAAAATACCCTGCTGAAACAGCACTCAAGTTTCTTTCTACAACAACCCGTAGCGGCAAAAAACGCAACAAAATTCCTCTTTGCTGCCTGCTCAGCCAAGTTCTATTGAGTGTATTGAGAAATTGCTTCAATATGTTTCGAGTCAAACATGTTCCAAGAAATTGAATAAAGATGAGCTTATTTTTTTATCAAAACGAAATAAGAAATCATTAAACAGGTTTAGCTCCAGGCACAGACAAAATTAAATTGCGTGGCACCAGCGTGAAGCTCAACTTCGATTCAGAAGCCACTTCATAAAAAGAATTCCCAAGCACTTCAAATATTATACATCATAGATTTTATTAAGTTTATTAACCTTTTACATTTCCAAAGTCGCAATAATTCGGCTTCAAAGGCCAATGAATAAATATAAGTTATCAAATTTTCTTTTTAATATGTTGAATAACTTAAAAACTTGTTACTTCAAGCTTTTCAAATCAAGACTCAAGCCATTTCTGCCAGAGGCATCTGGCTGTGGTAGAATTTCAAATATGTCGAAATGTGTCAGCCTGATAGTCATCTGATATGTAACATTAGTTTCAACTCTTTCAATAACCGCAGGGACATAAAAGCTGCTAACATCTTTGGCCTAAGCCCAGTTGGAAGCCAGTTGGAAGCCAGTCGGAAGTCGAAAAAGTTTTGGTGCTTTTGATGCCACGCATTTGTTTATGTAAGTACAAGTATTTCATATTATTTCTGGGCTGTAAATTTGCATTGAAAAGTGCCATAAATATTATTTCGTGAGTTTTTATGCCAGAGAGAGGCCGCCACCCAGTCTGTATGTATACTTTGTTGGTCTTTTGGGAGAGCAGGATTCCAATAAGCGATGTATTCCTTTTATGATTTAAAGTCGTAAAATTGTGGCAGCATATATTTACGACTCAGAAATGGAATGCCATTCGGTAAGTACCCAAGAGCCGGCTGTCCCCGGATGCGGGCCATTCGACTGGTCGACTGCTCGACTGCTCAACTGCTCAACTGCTAAGCAGTGTGTGGGTGTTTGCTGTGACTGCAGATTTTATTTGCTTCATTTGCGGCAACATAAATTAAGTGCAAAAATCTACAGAAACAAATATATATGTACTTCGTATATCCATATATAAGTAACACAAGGACGAAACAATGCTGCCGGCATTAAAATGCCAATAAAAAAAGTATTACGAGCATAAGGAAAATTGATTTGACGAAATCAATGCCAATGCCAATGCCAATGTGAATCGGATTTGGATTCGCTTTTATGTTCACTTTCAACGCTTCGCAATAAATAAAGTTTGCTCGACAAAAAATAATTCTAACGAAATTCATGGCAAATCATAAAAAAGCCAACGATTAGGCAGCCACCCAGTGCATTCTATACAAGTTTCCATAACTTAAGAAACTAAAATCGTTAAGCATACACCTGCGTCTCAGGTATGACTCGTTGCAATCAAATGTCTCACAGACATTTAATATTCGTGCCGATCGACTTAAGATTTAGTGTGAGTTACTCGAAATTCTTTCGTGCAACTGCAGTAAATATTATTGACGACATTTTACGACAGTTTTGTTCAACTAACAGTCACAACGATAATAAATGAGCTCAACCGTTTGGTACTTAAAACATCATTTCAAGTCCAAAGGCGCCTCCACAAATGTTCACACAAGGTGAATTTATTAATTCTCAGATTATTTAAAGTATCTTTACAACTCAAGGGCGCACGTAAACCAATATATGCATATATGCATGTTTTCATGTACAATAAGACAAAAGGAAAAAATAGTGAAAATATATAAAAAGTAGCTTAAATTAATTTTATTCATTCCAGCCAAAAGTGAATTGAAGCATGCACACGTGCTCCGAGCTATATATATATATATATATATATATATATATATATATATATATATATATATATATATATATATATATATATATATATATATATATATATATATATATATATATATATATATATATATATATATATATATATATATATATATATATATATATATATATATATATAATATATATATCTGTCATGTGCCTTGGCTCATTATGAATTCGCATTGAGCTTTCATAACTTAATTAGTATTAAGCATTATATACTAATTACTTGCTAAATACTTTGGCCACGATTTTGGCCAATAATGGTGAATGGAAACTGCATTGAGGCACGCAACAAACATAATTTCAAGCATGCAACAGTTAGAAAGTTATTCATAATCATTGGTCAAGTCAATGTTAATTAGGTCATTTGCACGAGCTCCCAAATTCCATGTTAGCTAATTCAAGGCTTAGTCTTGAGATAGCTAATCAGCAACATGAACTTCAACTAGTTAATAGCAAAACGCTTTCGAATAGCTTCATAGCCTGAACTATTCATAATTTATATTTGATCTGCAGCTCAACAGATAATACCCAGAGGTATTCATAAATCGTTCTGGCATCTTTGACAGCTATCTTCTTTTAATTATGGTATTATATTTGGGCCTAACTCACAGCATCTTATAATTTTACAGTTCAGCACACAATTTGGTATATTCAGGGGAATCGTAGGTATTCACCCAATGGTTGGGTCCACTGCACAAAGCTCTTCATTAATTTTAAATAAGCTCGTTCGGACTACATTCTTATACGCGGGCAGAACAAGACAAGCTCGCTTGCAAATTTCGCTAGAGTTAAAGTGTATTTTTATTAAAATTATTGCGGACGGCAGACCTTCTTTTAAAAATACAAAACCGAGAAACAACAGAGAGAGAGAGAAAAAAAAAAGAATTCGCCCCTTCAATCAGACGCAAATTGAGCCCCCACAACACACATCAAAGCACCAAATTCTAATCTTCAAGTGGTCTGGGCAATCGCTGAGGTCAGGTTCCTTGAGTCTTCGTGAATTACGCGTATTTTAATTAAAGTCGTATTCAATTAATAGCCACTACCAGTACCAGAAGATTTGGTTTTTGTGCACCGCTTTGTTTAGCGAAACACGAGCCGTTTGCTTTGCACCGCTGACTGCTGACCACCTAACCCCAGTCCGCGTTTCTGGGCTCTGTCTGTTCTGTCAATTGCCATAAATCTTGATTAAAAGCGGAAAATGTGGCGAAAAGGTGAAAATTGTTCGCGTTTCAGCGAGCGCAAGCGATTGCTATTTTCGTAGCTTGAAGGCTTTTGCATAATTTCCAAGTCGCTTTCTGAGCATTTCCGTTCTGGCCGACCCTCCTCTCCTACCCTTCCTCTACATCCTGCTGCACACCCACCTCACTTATCTTCGATTGCAGTATGTTTGTTTGGTTTTTTTTTTGCGTCTAGTCTGGGTATTTCTCTGTATTCTCTGTTTTTCAAGGTTCACAAGGTCAATGATTTAATACTTTAGTCGTCGGCTTTGCATTGTCTCCCAGAGCCTCAACATTCCTATGACTTTTCTTTGTGTTCGCAATGTCATATTTTCATTATTTATTGTCTGCTACTGACATGAAAAGCCACGACACTAGCGCCACTTGTACGCCTTTTTTCAGCTCTGTCTCTCTGTTGCCGTCCCCAGCCAGTTTACTGAGAAGTCAAAAGTCAAAAACTATTAGACCATCAGTCGCATTTGGTTTGCTTTGTCGATAGGTCGGACGACGAGTGCACATCGAATTGACTTCGGACTAGATTCTATCTGATATAGAATTCATATTCTACTTTGGCTTCCAGTTAGATTATCTGAAACCGCTTTGCACAGTAGAACACGTTACACTTCTTGCTAACAAAAATGCGCCAAAAAGACAAGACAATACAAAACCTTTCTCTTTACTCTTTATATATTTCCCACTGTTTGACTGAGTATAAATATTCTCATGCATGTGCAATGTGCAGCCCTTAAATGCAACCCCTTAAAAAGGTTCATCATATTCAATGGCAACTAGGGTTGATTGAATAAACAGCGCATGCGCAGCTCCTTTGACAGCAGATGCCGTCAAAGCAGGAAAGCTGATAGCTTGAAACTCAACTTTATGTAGTTTTGTTTATAGCAGGTGTACTCATGGCGCTATGCTCTTAAAATGACATACACTGGAAAAAAGCCAGAGCTCGGTCTCTGACTTTTTAAATTATTACGAAATATGAATATCAAAAACACTATACAATTGGAGCAAACAAGTTATCGAATGCTCGTATCAATTTGATATCAATACAACATTTTTATCTATGGGAAATTTGTTATCACTATTATGTTTCCTTGATGAAAATGAATAATAGTACAGCCCCAAATCGATTGTAATGTTCAAAGCTAACATAACGAGACATAAAAGCTATACCTGACACATATATGAATTATAGATACATTAAGATATGACACTGTTTTTTCGGATAGTGTCAAAATGTAACTAGAGACGGGACCGCAGCTTACACTGCATTTCAAAGTGAACAGAATACGAGGTAACCGGAGACTAGATTATACTAGAAATATACATATATAATAAATGTACATATATATAATATAAATATGTATGTATGTATATATGTCTTCCCTGCAACAAGTGACTGTAAACTGTGCCTCGTCTTATTCCACACATTAGAAGCACTTAAGATCAGCCCGATTAGCAAATACTCTGACACGTACAAAGAGTACCACGGCCATATATTGCAATGATTTATGCCAGACATTGACTATAGCAAAGAGCTGATTCCAAATACAGACTAGCGAAGCGAAAGAGACATTCAGCAGGGAGAATCTAAGCAGAGCGCCAAAGCGCGAACATTACACAGTTGTATTACGGCTTTCAAGTTCAAGTGCGTTTAAACTAAGAGACACTTAAAGCAGAATACAAAATGCACACATCCACTACATACGTATGTAGAAATGCATTTATTCACATCAGCTAATACTTGCCTAAGTATGTATAATTTTCGTGAGTAGACTTTCTTTTAATCGCGATGTTTGCCCACTGAACATTGTTTTTGATAACAATGCTGAGCCAAGCGAATTTTTTCGGGTCGGGGTTATATGCCACGAAAAATGAAAAAGCCAATAAAAAGATATTTTTTGTTTTCGTTAAAGACCAATCTAAAAAGCTTAAGCATTCAATTCAGAAATTAAAAGATAAACATTCTTTCGCACACACCGCATGGAATGCCACATGACCATAATCTAAAACAGCTAATCAAATTATACATAAATGCCAATTTATGTCTTTAAGAGTCTTTAACTACTAATTTATTTAAATATTTCAAGTCTTAAGTAACTTACCAAGAGTTATTGAATGCGCTTAAAATCCAATTGAGAATTAACTTTTTTTGTGTACTTATTTGAAGACGGTTAATTGTGCCTCTCCATGAAGTTAGAGTAATATTTGTGTAGCAACTGATACGGGAAATAAACTATCCAGCTAGAGGTAAACACAAATAATTATGCAAACAGTAAAGTTATCAGCACAGCGAGACAATATACATATGAAAATTGTCCAAATGAAACACAATTCAATACCGAGAAATGCCAGTAGGCAATGAGTGAACAGATATATAATTATATAGTTATAATATGCATAATTATTCATATAATCGCATTGTAGATGTGTGTGCAAGTAAAAAGGGGTATTTTTGTGAACGTGAATCTTTGAAATACGAAACTGTAAAAAGAAACGCGGCAAACTTTTGGAACGCGGTCGCACTTAGAAATTTTACTCATGCATTAAATAGGTATAGCCGCCTGGTAAATGCATTTTCCACTAATTAGGAATGCTTTCAAGATAGCACTTAGGAAACACACACAAAACACCCACCAGAAGACTGTGGGGCTCAATTCTAAAATAAATAGCCAAGTACATCTGTACATGGGGCGCTAGAGCTCATGCACAAGTGTAAATAGCTATTTTTTAAGCAGCAACCCAAAATAAAACGTTTTTATTAATATGATTTCTTATTCACTGGAAGAAATTGAAATGTACTGCAAGCACACACAATACAGCCAGCGTGGCCAAAAAAACTCAGACGTTGGCAAAGGCGACACCAAGCCAGAGGCACCGCACGTGCAGAGAGCCAAAGAGCAACTGAAACGAAACGTTCGCGCGATCAGCAAAAGCAACTGTATATAGCGGACGGTTCCATCGGCACAAACGAGCCGACGAACCCAAACGCATAAAAACAAAAAAAAAATAAATAAACTGAGCTGTAGCAGGCAATTGCTCGCCGGCAAAGCTGTGACGTGATCGATGACAAATCGCTGAAACGTGCAACACCACTGAAACTTCCACTCAACGTGGATGAAGTTATGAGTGAAAAATGTGCCTCCACAGCTGTACATATTTGTATATACATATATCTCTGTCTATGTATATGCACATAACTGCGACTACCCGTCTGTGTCACCATTACCACTTTGATTCATAAATGTAGTCCAACTACCCATTAGGGTGGTTAGTTTAATTTTACCCTTGCAAGCACTCATGGACGTTGCTATTCATATAACGTCATTTATGTACTGAAAGCTACACACTTGAGTCCTGTTTAAATACTCAAATAATCGGCACACCCATTGCCCCTCTGGCCAAATTTAATTTATTAAATAATATTGTTCGCCTCAATACAAATAAATATGCAATAGAATCTGAAGTGCTTTCCCTTTGATATACGAAGTTATATATACTAACTGTTTGCTTTCGATAAATTGTGGCTAAACGTTTGCCTATTAATTGAGCAGATAGTGCAAGAAACTGTTAATTAAAATATACATTAGAATATTAATTTCTAGATCAGGATCACTCCCTCTCTCACTCTCCTTAGCAACCCAACCCCTGAGGCGCATAAAACGTTCTTGTAATAAGAAATTACAAAAATAAAAAATAAGTAAATGGTAATAAATCAAACTCAAAATGTTTACACATATTACACATACACATATGATGTCGAGCACAAGACTCAACTGCTGCACACGCCTCAGTACATACCAAATCTAACAGATATGCCCAAACATCCATCACATGTACTCAAATTGAAGCAACTCCACGGCTTGAATGGGCGCCAGTCAGAGCAGCTAAAAACAAAATCAGTTATGCCCTTATAAATTTTAGGTAATATAATTCTCGAAACTCCTGAGGTTATTTTGCAATTCATGTTGGCAAACAAGAGGGGTCCAGAGTACATATGTATGTGTACACACATACATCATCCAAATGTGCATTAAGTGCGTGGGTATGCGTACAAAGGAACACAATTTTCATATGTCACTGAGGCAAACAAGGTCTTAGGGGACTTCCATTGCAAAAATGCTAATTAAATGTTAATGACCTTTATGGCATTTGTAAATCTTAAATTTATTAGAAACGCCTGTTTTAACTTAGAATAGCTACCAAAAAGTACTTAATATGATGATTATTGGGTGTAGAAATCATGTTATATATTACACATACGCTGCATGCGACACGAAAGACCTTATGACTTGACATTTGACTGTAGGCCTGTACTCACGTTTGTATACACACACACTATCACACTCGGCGCACACATACTACCGCACGGCCTATAATTTAATTAGCTGTGGCCTTTCAATTGCGTTCATTATAATTACATATATTTTTATCAGCGGTCGTGGGTAACTATAGACGACAGTCGCTGCGACCAAGACGGGGCCCATGTGCGGCATTTGTCAGTTGTCAATAAGTCAAGTGATGTTAATTAATTGTGGGTGATAGTGAAGCTCTCTCTTTGTGCCGTCGTCCACAGTTAACCTGCTAGAAACAGTTAATAGTTAACGCGCATACAATTAAGAATGACATATATTTTTATCTACACATATATCTGTCGATGAGCATACGTTCTTACGTAACAGTGCATTAGGTCCACTCAAGCGTGTAATTGAATAACAATCCCTGACTCAAGCAATGCTCAAGAAAAACTAAACCACAATATTAATTGTTTTCATAATCTATATGGGCTTTGTGCGCCCCCAAGGCGTAGTTCGCAGTTCTTATGATTCAATTACAAATATGCATTTTGCTTTGAATAAATTACCAGCTATATCACGGCTACAAAATTAGCCCAAGGAAACGTTTCTTAAGCTAATATTAACATTCATAAATAATCGATATTTGTGCAGTTGCTCAAAATAGTTTTGTTTTCTGTATCACTTGTGAATTGTTGAAATGATGCTTGGCAATGGTGTGAGCTATGCTGCCAGGACGCACCAGCTGACGCTCCAGTGCATCTCCATAGAGTTTTACAAGTGATGGCTCTTCCTCTATGGGCTCTAGATAAGCATCCAGTCCGCCAATCAACTGCAAAGTGGAACAGTATTAGACAATATTTAAATACAAGATATTTCCAGCACATACCAAACTCTCATCACAATTTAAAAATCGCATTGCCTGCACATGCTCGGACCAGATGCGTCTACGCCACTTGTTATCATACTTTTGAGCCAGCGGGAGCAGCACTAACGAGCTAAATAGCTCATCACCGTAGCTGGCCGCTTCGAAGTGGTTTACAAACAGATAGTACAGTGGTTCGAAATTAGCCTTGTCCTCAAATGTAGCCTCAAAGTCAAAATTGTGCGTTTTATTCTTCGCGTAGAAACCGAGCAATTGTGTCTGTAGCAATTTATGCAGCTCTGGCTCCAGAAATTGACTGTCGGGACCCATAAAGGCTATCATTAGATACATTAACTTTTCAAGTGGGCTGACAATTTCCAAACCCTGTTGCTCTAGCTGCTGCACAAAGGTAAAGGTCATGCGTACCACCTGATTTTCTGTGGGTGACATTTAATTAAAGAGAAGTAAATAGAAATTGTGTATTGACTCACCTGAATATATAACCGCAGGAACCTGTTGTACATTTTGCAAGTAATTGTTGAGTAGTAGACGTAATTGAAAATAAGGCCAGTCAGGCATCAACACAGGTGCTTGGGTATAGCAGAGTGTCAAAGTGGGATCCCTGTTTTCCTGCATAAGAGAAATTGCCATGAGTTAAATGAAGCATTAACACATTCAATAATTACTCACTGCTATAAAATGCGAGTAGACCACTTCCATGCAGGTTTGTTGTAGCAACTGCAAAGACTTTTCATCTAACTCCACATACTTCCCACTAAAGATGTACCGATCGAATATGCTCTTCATTTGCTTGGCCTGTGCAGCGCTTAAAGCGCACAGATAGTTATAAACCACCTGCAGCAGTTGCGTGCGAGACAAATAAGTTTCAAAGCCATCGGTGCTTAGTAGCTGATAGATAAACTTCAGTTCACTGCGAACAAAAAAGTTGCTGGCCAGAAAGCGATTTAGACGTGTGCTCATCTGCTTTAAATACTCTGCCAAGGGCTCCAGCACAGCAGGTTGAAGTAGTGCTTCAAATAGTGGCTTCATGTCATTTTCCAGTGGTGGCTCAAGCAGAGCCCAGATATTACTCAGTAGCTGCACTGGATACGTGTCGCTTACAATCAGCTGGGGCCCATAGTCGTTCATCAACACCGCCCCTACATTCGGCAATGGAGCGTGTACATTGCGCCGATCACTGAAGCTGCGTAAAATTATAGAGCTCCGTCTATGGTTGGTTGAGAGGTAGTCATTAAAACTGATTAACTAATCAAAAGATCGCCTGTCAAGTGTACTCACGTCAACTGCTGCACACATGCAACAAACCCAGCTGAACCAACAAATTCAGGCAAAATGTTGCGCAGAAACTGCTGAAAGGACGCTGTGCCCAAATAACCATGACGCGAGAACCAACCCACAGCATATAGCAAAGCGCTCAAGAGCGTCAACTGAGTGTACTGTATATAATAGATATAAAGTGAGAATGGCACTTGATGACATCTACAATACTTCACTCACATCCTTGAGACCCTCGCCGCGCGTTGCCTTGTGCAGCCAGCTGCAGCAGCAGTTGTGCAATGGCTCCAGGAAAAGTTGTTGTGCCTCAATGTCGCATGCACCGCACTCACCGCTCGCCACAATCGCCACCACCAGGGCAGCTGCGTGCTGTCGTATAAGCGCTGAACCGCCCACCTCAAATACACAATGATTAAAGTGCCAGTCAAGTATCTGACGGAGCGCAGGCAGGAATTGTCTGTAGAATAATAGGTATTATAATTCTGGCTTTTGGCAACGCCAAGATGATTAGCTATATAAGTAGACATCTTTGCAAACAAGCCTTAGTTTGTGATTAGCGGGCAATAGCAACTTGTTTGAGAGTTTAATACGGACAAATTGAACAGTATTAAAACTTCGGTAACTTTTGCAATGTATTCTAAAACCTTAAGCATAGCATTGGCTTTGCTTGTTTTGTGCTGCGCGATTACGCCACATCAAGCTGTAAGTTTTTATTGATTGAAAGTTTATCGTACGATTTTTTTATATATAAAAAAACTCCCACACAGTGGGATATACCTGAAGTGGTAAAGAAACAAGTGAAAAAAATGCATAAGCGCTGCATGGCCAAAACGGGCGCCAGTGAAGGTGAGCGAAAGGTAAAATGATAACTTTAAAGTTCGCTTTAAAGAATTTGTGCGCTTGCAGAGCTAATGGACCAGGCCCACAAGGGAACTTTGCCAAACGATCCAGCCTTTAAATGCTTTCTGCACTGCATGTTTGATATGTTCGGATTGGTTTGTAGACTTTACACAAGATTCCAAAACAAAGTATATATAAGAATATTTCCAATAGATTGACAGTGAAAATGTTATGCACTTGGAGGCTTTGGTTGAAGTGTTGCCAGTGGAAATACATGACAAAATTATGGCGTTGGTAGAAGCGTGTGGCTCCAAAAGTAACTACTTGGATATAATCAAGCGCAATGTTCATTTTAAAGTCTACTTTTCTGTTTTATCTACTTGACTACAGAGGGCGTTGACGGCTGCGATACCGCATATCAGTCTGTTGCATGCTACATCGATACGGATGGACCTTTCATTAAATCTACCGTCACCGACTTACTCGGCTAGCAGAACACTTACTTGAACAATTCCCGATCAATAATGCCCAGCAGCAGCAGACAGCGCAATATGCGCAGCGCTTCAATTTGAACACGAATTAATTTACCCTGCAATAAAAATTGAATATTAACAAAACATGTTTAATTAACATGGAATATATAGAGTCCTCCTACCTTTACATTATCACGATTAAACAAAAATTCTTTTAATCTCTGGATTAATGTTTCATTCGCCAATTGCTTAGCTATATCCAAATGCTGGCAAATCAGAACACGCAGCAGCTTTAGGCACAGATACTGAGGATAACCGTAGAATGAAGACTCAGTTGTGCCCGTAGCAGCTGTCAATTAAAAAATACATTTGTAGGTTCGATATTGGACAGAAATCACAAAAGTATAACATGATTGGTACAAATCTTACGTGCTTTAGGCATAAAATTGACCAAAATTACATTCAGCAATTCTTTTTCCTGTACCACTTGTCTGGCCACAGGTAAGTTTGTTCGAGCAATGCGTATGAGTATCTTCAGGCAAGACTCGACAGTGCTGTTCTCTGGACGCACTGAGCTGAATATAAAGCTGCAAGCAGAAAAAATGCTTTTACTTTGGTCAAATAACATTGAAATAATACATACTTGATGCGTTTTAGAATACTCGTTCGAAGCAGACAGCTGATTAGATCCGTTTCAGCCAGCTGAAAGTCATCCATGGACATACGATCACGATCAGACTGATCATCAACATCGGCGCTTACAGCTGTGTTGGTGCGCAACAGCGCCATGTAGCGTTGCAGAAACGCCACAGAGTTCGGATCGCTCGAGTCGTCGCTATCTGTCAGAACCTGTAGCTTTGGCTGCCAATGACAATAGGCGTTCTCATATATATGATCGAGCAAAACTTCATCCGTTTCATTGTAGCACAGGCGAGCCAAGGCCCTGCTAACCACTTCCAATTGTGCGGGAGTATTGTCATCTAGGCCAAAGCGCAGCAGAAAGAATATTTTGGAAATGGGCAATGTAAGCACCTGATCGTAGAAACCCTGATTGTAAATACTGAACATGCCGGCAATCGCGCCAAATGCCGAAATGCGTTGCTGCAACACTGTCGAACTGAAACAGTATAATTTCTTTATAATAGCTATGGATTTTATAGGTAAGCCAAACATACCGTGCCAAGCGGAAGAGCTCCTGCAACGTGTAGCCCGGTCGTTCAGGCTCCTCACCATGCAAATACAAATCACGATCATCGGTATTTTGTGGCAGTTCAACAAGTGAATGGGGCAACAAAACGCCCTTCCAATCGAAGCGAGCATTGAATTGTTGCCCAGGCTTAAGCTGTGCTATTCTCGCGGGTATATCACGCATCCAAGCCAGTTTATGTTCCTCAACTAAATTGAAATTCAACCAATTGCCTTCATCACTTTGCTGCAGCAACTCGCGTGCTGGACTCGATTCGCCTAAAGCTGTTATTACAGGCGAATCCTGAGGATTGTTGGGTAGTGGTTTTGACTTTGTTGCATTAGCCGCTTGGATAGCACGCTTTTTGGTCAGCAGCTCAATCAGAGCGGGATCTGATGATGTTAAAAAATTAATTTAATCCATAGAAGCAAATATCATATTGGTATTGCTTACCCAAAGAGCTAAGCAACTTTTGTCGCTCAGCCTGGATTTCGTCCTCACGCATTTGAGATAGAAGATTCTGATTTTCTGCATGTATTTCCTTTGACAGTTCTGCATCTTGGATTATAGCACTAGTTTCCATCATTACTCTATTATTTTGTGTATCATAGTTGCTGTTAGCGTTTAATTTTTCATTTGCACAGAATTTTTGTGCAAAAATACTCTTTGACCTGTTGCTGTTTTGCTTTAAAAAACACAAATGTTCAAAATTATGCACGCACTTTGATTATTTAAATACATACGTGATTTAGCTGACGTTCTCTCGAGACTTGCCTCGATGCTCCTTCTCTTCTTTCCACAATTTCACCCACTACATTATTTATAAGTTGAAAATCTACCTTAGTCCCGCGAACATCTCCCAACATATTTTCATGGATTTCATCAAGCAGAATTTGTTTACTTTTTGCATCTTTAACATTATGTATCGGCTTTAGAGTAATTTCTGTGCAATTTGTGGCACTTCCTTGACTTTTAAGCTTAGCTAGTTCTCGTTTTTGCGCGAACAATGATTTGGCAACAGCTTTGAAGCAGAGAAGCTTATGTTATGTTTATATTTTGAATATCACATTGTCAGACTCACGTTTGTCCACACGCACAACAGTTGCTGCGGGTTGAAAATTGGGATTCTTCTTACGTTCCGCATTGAATTCTGCTGCCATACGCAGCACATCGTCCTCGCTTTCTCCCGGTTTAAGTTTCTTAAACATTTTACGCTTGTCTTTCATCCAAGCAAAAACTCAAAAGCCGCATGCCAATGCTAAATCAGCTGGCTGCAAGACGCTTCAATAGAGATGAACCTTAACAATATTACAGCAAAGAACTAATCGTAAAGACAACAAAGCTATAATAAATAACTTGAGTTTATTATTAATTATTTGAATTATTTTAGTCTAAGTGCATGAATTAAAACAAATACTGCAAGTTAGTTCCTTTAAGTATTAATAAATTTATATTTAAAATAAATGTATCGATTAACGAAATTTATGCGATAGGCAATCTATCGGTGGACGCCATATTCAAGATTGTTTTCCAGCACTGGCTGTTACTTTTGCTCTTAATTTAAATATAGCTGTTAGATCCATTATAAATGTATAAAAAGCCCCCTTTTACTCAACATAATATCAACAATCTTGTGAAAATAATAAATTTATCTATAATCTTTCATATAAAGCTTACTTATTGCCGCTAAGGACAGATATGCAACACAAAAATAGAAAAAATCTGATTACTTTTTGAACGTAGTACCCGTATTGGCATTGCACTTGAGCAGAGCCTGCTGTGCAACTAAGGTGTCCTTGTGTGGTAGTGCTGCTATTTGGAAGAATGCATCAATTCCCTCCTTGAAAAGCTCGATTGCCTCATCAACCTTCTGAGCCTGCATGGCCTCTGCAGCCTCCCGGTAAAGTTCCTCTATCTTAATAAGCTTGGCAACGCTTTCCTTCAGCGAAACAGTCTTCCGGCAACGAGGGCAGCGCACGTCCTTAGCCAGGTCCTTGGGAAACTTGAGCAAGTTCACACAATTGGCTGAGGTGCACCTAGAATAAGTAATAAGCTTACAAATACATTTTTTTTTAACATATATAATTGTATCATACCAAAATCTGACTTGTTTGTCGATCTTCTGCAGCAGGGGCCAATTCTCCTGGCAGGTCATGCAATTGCAATTAAACGCGTAACGTCCACGCAATGATCGCTGACGCTCCTTTAGATTCATCTTGGTGAATATTGGACCATAATTGACGGCAACTATCTCGTTAGGTCGATGCGGCTTGGTGGCAGACATGACCAACTTCTTACCCACAAAGTAGCCCGCGACACTGGGCCAGCATTCGTGATTGAAGTAGGAGCCAGTTCCATATAATCCCGCACCAACATACACCACTTTACAGCCCTCGAAGCAGTGCTCATCGGTCACCATGGTGTGATAGATCTCGTGTGCATTATATTGCAGCAGCTGCAGCAATCCAAGCAGAGCGGTAGCCACCTGCAACTCCACAGCAGTGGGATTGACGCCTTCGGTCTTGCGACGTCCAAAGTACTGAGCCTTCTGTAGAATACGCATTAAGAACCCAGCCATAAGCGAACGCTGTAGATGATCGTCCGCTTCGCGAACATCCTGATGGGAGCAAAGGTGCTCGAATAGTAAATTTGCCGTTGCCAGGCCATCCTCCAAATTAGAGGCTTGTGTAAAAATTCTCAATGCTATGAAGCAAAGTATGGACATGCCAGAGCCGATGAACAAGTCCATAAATTGACACTCGAAGCGATGATAGGTATCGCAAGCCTCGCCCATGCATTGAGCGGTGCAGAAGGCAATGCCCGAGCAGTGCAAACAAGGCACAGGAGTGTGCAGGCTAAAGAGTTCAGTCTGCTTAATCAGATAATATGGTGTTGGCCAAATTTTACTCACCGCTTGAAGCAATGATGACAATTGGTGCCGAAGAAGTTGGGCAGCAGACACGCTGCCACGGGATTCTCAGCAAGCACCACATCGCCAGTCTTCAAGCCCTCATCGGCCACTACAAATCTGCCCTTGTCCTTGGTTTCCACCAACTTAACCACTTTGGCTGCACCGCTGAGCTCTGGATTCTCGCCATGCGTCAAGAGAGGGGTCACCTCCGTTAGCTGCTCTCGCTTAGCTGGCTTGATCAGCGCAATCTCCTTTCGAGTTATAGCTATAATTCCAGTATTGGCTCCTGCCAGCTTCTCTGCGATCTTCAAAGAGATTTCAGCGCGTGCGCCCTCGGCCATAGCTACAAGATATACCAATTTATGACAAGGCCAATTGAGGGATTTCCAAATCCAAATACTTGCCTGCATAAGCTTTGGCCATTTTGCAGTAGTAGTCCACGTTCTGCTTGGACTCCACTCCGAAATTGGCAGCCAGCTTAAGATCATTTAGAGCAGCCTCGCCCTCGCCTTGGCTGATAAGAATGTTCGCACGCGTTAAATAGGCCATGGCTAGAGTCAAACCATGATCGACACTCGTATCCAAATTTGGAGCGGGTGCTCGCATGACAGCCAGATTGGCATGCATCAGCGCCTGCTTCAGAAGTTCTTTGCGATCATCCTCAACCTCAGCATTGCTGCTCATCAAATAGAACTTATCAGCCTGTGCACGTCGCTGAGAGGAGAGGAGTACATCTTTCTGCTTGAAAACCGGCTGCACATGCTCCAAGACGCCCAGCACTGGATCACAAATCTCTCGATCACTGAATATAGACAAAATGCGTGCCGCATTCGATTTAAGTTTCCCAAAATAGTTTTGCAGCCACTTGTCGCCACATGCATCTTTCACATCCAAATAGAATTCGTTGAAAAAACCCTTCTTATCGGACTGCACGGTCCGTGTCGAACAGATCTTCTGATAGTCCGGATCGTACTCCATATTTCTTCGACAACTTTCTCAAACTCGAATTATATAAAAATGCAATATGATTTTTCGTTGCAATGGCAACCAATAGATTTTCAGAGACGTCTCGCTTTTCCGCTGCTGAGTATTGTAAACAGCTGGCGGGCAGATGCCCTCCAAAAATAGCACCGAACTTTTGGTTCGCGGCGTTAAAAATAATTGTTTCAGATTCGTATTCGAACCGGTAGTAGTTCATTTTCGCTTTGTTTGAATACGGGTTTCTACCCCAGAGTTGTGCCAGTTCGCCGCTAGAGATCGCTAAAAAGCTCAGACGTTGCGCATACGCCACGTAGTCCGTATGCCAGAAATGAATACATATATACGAACGAATATGCTTTGCATTTATTATATGTCGTTTATATTTGTAACTTGAGTAGGGCATATAAATCACATTAAATAATGTTTTTAAAAATTAGCTAAACGTACAAAAATATAACAATATATATATATATATGTATATATATAAATATATGTATGCATGTACCATATATGCCATTAGATTTGTATATTAATTAGTTAGTGTTGAATTCAATTCAGTAATTTAGTGGAATATCAATATCAATTATGTTCATAGACAGGCATATCCATATATAGATAGATATTAAACATACATAGATTCATGTTTCTATTCGTATAATCTGCAACTATATATTTGAAAAGAGAATCTTCCATATTTGTAAGAATAGTTACTTTGGAATTATGTCTAACATACATTTGCTATCTAAGAAAAATTATATATATATATATATATATATATATATATATATATATATATATATATATATATATATATATAAACCCTATTGAGCATATCTCGGACTATATATATATATATATATATATATATATATATATATATATACATATATATATATTGGTTTTAAGATAAATTATATTTCTCTTGGAATTTTCCTTTCCATGACTAGAACTATATATATTCTGTATAAATCCAATATGCAAATTGAACGATAAACAAAAAAGGATATTTTGTAGTTTAAAGTTTGTATTTATTTGTTTGTTTTAAATAATGCATATGAACTTGTCTTTGATTTCAGAAGGTGAGTGTTAATTAAATAGGTGAAATGGTTGGGTTTGTTTTCTTTTCGTTTCCTGAATACGATGTTTCAGTTACAGTTTACAAAAATGCGTAAGTAATTAATAAAGAGAATTCACAATATGAAGTACTATTTTCACTAAAAATGTACAAAAAAAAATTCAATTGACTAATTAAAAGTAAGGTACAAAATAATAAATTTTAACTTATTGTTTGTTGGCTTTTTACATTTTTCAGTGATAAACTGTTTTTCCGCTCTTTGTGATAGACATATATATATATATATATATATATATATATATATATATATATATATATATATATATATATATATATATATATATATATATATATATATATATATATATATATCATTTATATATGTATTCAAAATAAATATGATTTTGTTTGTTAATTTTAGTCACAATTAATCTCGTTGACTTCACTCGCAAATACAATCTAAGAAAAAATGTCACTAAACTTAACAAATAAAATGCTACAAAATTTCAGCCTCGCCGTCGATCAAAAAACTGCGACTGTTTTTGCAGAAGCGCATAGGTCGGTACTTGTGTTATATGTATGTATGTGTAGTTATATATATGCATGTATATTATAAACTATTATCATCACATTTCAAACGTTAAGTATTAATTGTTATTTCTGTAATTTTATGCTAAACAAATGTCTTTTGTGTACAAGCTTAAAACGCTCCTAAGTATTCATTCGTTTGATTCTCCCCACATTTATTTTTGTTTTCTTTGTTTACTTTTATTGTTATGCATTTATTTGTTACGCCTGCCCCAGCTTAAGCATTTGGACTCGGTAAAAACCTCGTAGCCTATTATAGTTGTCTAGACACTGTACAGATTACACAGTTAACGGAGATGAAATGCTAACTAAAACCTTCTGTTGCGATTCGATTTGTTTTATCGGCATCTCTCGCAGCTGCAATTACTCGGTTTGTTTTCTGTTCTGTTCTTTTCATTTTTTTTTTTTTTTTTTTTTTTTGGTATTTTTAATAAAGCATTGCAATCGCATGATTTATCCGAAACTGCTCTCTGATGTCATCTACCTGTTTTCTTCACTTTTAAATAAATTAGCACTTAAAGTTACAACGGCTTGAGCCTACTGTTGATAAATTAAGAAACTTCTGGGGTATTTGTTTCGTGCCCTGTTCCACAATCCTAATTTTCACATATTCCATATTTATAAATAAATTAGCCATAGTATCACTTATTTTGTATTTTAAGAAAGTAATCAAAACTAATTTAACTATAAATTATCAGAAATATATACCAAGAGCATGGAAGAGGTTTTTCTACACTTAATGAAAGCATCTAATTATTTAACTTATAGAGAAGTCTGGCATTGCAGCAGAGAGCGAATCTTTTCACCTACCACTACTATACAAAGTAGAGCACAGGGCACAGCACTATAGTCAAGGGCACACGCATTTGCACTCGCACTTTGCATTTCGCACATAATAACGCCATCCGCACTGCAGACGGCCACGTAGACGAAAGAGGGTGTGAGGGGGTAAACAAATCACGACATCTTGATGCCCAGTGCTCGACTTGTATATTCATAGACAACATAACTAATGGAAACGGCGGGCAGCACCTTCAGGAAGTTTGGCGTAATGCCTCGATACAGTCCCGCAATTCCCTCTTGCCGCACAATCTTCCGGAAAAGTCCGGTCATTGTCTCTTCGTTGCTCGCCGCATCGCAGCTTTTTAATGGAATTTGTGTTTTGCGTATCTGGTTTGCTACCGTTATGGCGGCTACATAAAAAACAAAAACAAAAACAATTCAATTAGAATCAGACATTAAATATGAGTAATTGAAAACCTACCCTGTGCCTGTAGCCGCGTTCGCACCAAAGCCAGTGGGTATGAGCATAGTTGGCCAAGCGCGCTCGACGTACTGCCACATGCTAACAGCACCAGGAAACTGGGCTGCTCGTTGTTATCATGGCTCGCTATGTACCGCCGCTTGAGCGTTTCATAGACGGCCAAATCGATGCCCGCATAGGGTAGGATGCCAAGAATGTTAGGTACATATCCACGGTAGAAGCTGCGACCGCCCTCCTTTTTGTAGATCTTGGTCGCCGCATCGGCTATGCCCGCGTACTGACCAGTCTTGCGTAGCGCTAGACGTGTCTTTAATACTTCCATTGGATATATAATGGTTTGCGAGATACCTCCTGCTGCAGCGCCAGCATAGAAGCGTTCAACAATGGTCAATTGTCGTGTCGAGTCATTGCCACGTATTAGTCGCTTCATTTGCTCGTAGGCAGCAAATTTAAGCGCTGTTTCAGGTGCAATTTTGAGAACATTTATGCCATTGCCTCGCCACATACTGGTCGCGCCGCCTTCTTTAAGCAACATTTTCATGCCATCTGAGATTCCAATTTTACATGATTGCACCTGAAAGCGAACGGAAGACAATTTGATTAGTGTTAGCCGACACTAATCGCATTTTCACTGCGTATGTTATGTTACCTGCAGAAACACTTTGACTCTATCCAGCGGAGCTGTGCATGTGCGTGACACTGCGCCAGCGAAGCCACCGGCAACAAGGTGTCGCCACCAGAGACCTGTTTGCATTTCCTTTTGCGTAAAGTCATCAGGTACGTTCATATCCTCGCCAATGTCGAGGTACTGTAACAGATTAAAGTTGTAAACGATTAATAACGATGAATGCTGGCATAATGCTTAGTCTAAGCTTTAATAACTATTTAGAACGGGTCATGGAACATGAAAGAAGATACTGAATTTGAATCGAGCTACGGGCATACAAAATAAACAAACTAAGATTCAAGTCAGACCAATTCCGCATCCGAGAGCTTCATATAATTGCTCAAAAGCAACATCACCGACATCAGCCATCCTTGCACGCCCGCCTGTAAGTATTCCATTAGTTTTGGATCAAGTTTGCAAAGTTTCCAAAGCAACGGCAACAACTAGGCAACGTAACACATCTTGCTGCCACAAGATAATCCAAATAAGCTGTTACTCTTGTGTCCTCCTCCGTACGCCCTCTACGCAACAACAAAACAAAAAGCCAAAGCCAAATAAACAAATTAAAACGCAATGCGGAAGACCATTTCAATACGAACACGCAACTAGTTCTAAATTAAGAAAATTTTGCAAAAAGCAGCGACAGCAAACAGTTGTGCCAGCCAATCCTCAATTCCCGTTGCCCACTAGCCCCCATGCGTTTTATTTTGCCAGCTATGCATATATAGTGTGAGAGCGTATATATATCTATAGTATATATTTATATATATATATAAATATATGTGTGTGTGTGTGTGTATAGATGTGTCTGTGCAATAGTATGTAATACCAATTTGTGAGATTTCTGTTTTCTAGCTTCTGTTTTGTCAGAGAGACGTGCCCCCTACTCGCTTACGACTGCGTTACGTAATTAGCTAATAGAATATAATGTTCAGCGCATGTCGGGTAATTCAATTTTGGCTTATTTTACGCTCAATATTCGCTTAGGTCTCATTGCTTTCATTATTCTTGCGTGGCGCTGATAAGAAGTGCCTGATAAGCCATCAAAGTTGAGCAAAATGTCAGCAAAGCCGTCTGAAGGTGATAAACGTTGCCAAGTCTTGTGATTTTCAAAAGCTTTTTCAATAACAAAAGAATGCTTGCTTGGAAACCAAATGTTCAAAATGTAAGTCATAAAAGAATATTCAAGCTGTGTCAAGAGCTGTAAACAGCTGCATTACAATTACCCATTAACATGAGCAGATAACCACAGTTCAAGGATAAAACAATTGAAGTCGTTTTATTTTCAAAGTTCATTTGCCTCGGAGCGCAAATGACAAACAAAAAACTGACTTCAATGACACATTCTGAATGTGATCTATCCGCGGGTGCAAACATCACAGAAGGTCAAATTGGCCAAAAAAGCTAAAACTATATATGTTTCATACATGTACATCTGTGTGTGAGTATATAACAAACTAAGCGTCTATATAGTCTATATATATAGTATATGTATGGTCAAATTTTCGCTTTGCATGTACATTCACTTATTATGTATGTGCGAATGAATGACAACTCAAAGGAGGATGTACAAAATATTAAAAACAAAATTTCATTTGTCATGTTTAGCATCTTCTCACCCCATTGGAATATTTTCAACAACAGTTTTGCATTGCTTTTGTAAATTGACGGAACAATGTGAATGTTTGAATTCATTTATTTGCATTCATATTCAATTTTTTTTTTTTTTAATATTTTGTGAATATATTCCTTGATCTATTTCGTTAAGTGATCATGTGAAATACCTGGACTTTGATTTCTCGAATTTTCCTCTTAGAAAATTGCCAATTTACGCATTTGTTAACGTATTTTTTATTTTTAATTCCATTGGGGAACGGAAACAAAAGTATATATATAAATGGGGCACATGACAGTGAAAAGCTTTCTATAAATTAAGTCTATTTATATCATTGCCGAAATGCTTATCGCTAGCTAATAATGTGGAATGTCTGAATGAAGTGCATATATAGGTATAAATGCGAAGAGAATAGAAGAAGTAATCAATGTTGGTTTATTCATAAAACTTGTTGGCCCTGCGGGCTTTACCCGTTTACACAACTCAACACAATGGGCAGCAAGTAAACAGTAGAGAAAAATGAAAAGCCCCAAACGAAGGCCCACTAACAAATGCAAGGCATGAAGGTAAACTAGACCAAACAATGCGAATGCCTTGGAGAGGCAGCTTAGACAACAAAGATGACGATCATGAAGGTGCAGCTCGAAACCAGATAAGCTAAAAAAAAAGTGAGTTGACTCACAAGTGCTCTTTTAGCTGGAATGCAATCGGCGGGTAATACAACGAGCCTGACCAATGACGCAAACAGCAGACGTCAGGCAGATTGCCTGCCACGCAATGAGAGATCAACAAGTTTACAAAAATTTGACGTCACAGCGTCTAATACACACCCCCACACGTGCACATAGACAGCCGTGACTCAGTGAACATAACTGGCTAAAGTTGGCCAAGAGCAAATCATAATAATGACGTCGCCGAGCACTTGGCAACAACCGCCGCCGCCGCCGCCGCCGCCGCCGCCGCCACCGCCGCCGCCACCGCCGCTGCTGCTGCTGCGAAGCGAAACCCCGCAAGGCGTCAAGCGAACCAAATCAACACGAAGTGCGTATTTCTCTTTCTATATGAGTGTGAGTGAGAATGTGTGATTGTATGTGTGGTTAAGTATGTCGTAGACACGATCGACACTTACGAAGGCGAAGACGAAGATGAAGACGAAGTCATTGGCAATGGTGTCGCGAGGGTAGGGGCAAGAAATGGGGAGTCAACCGGTTCCATATCAGCGCTTTGCTCAACAACGTCGCATTTTTGTGATTCGTTTTTCGACACGCTGTTGCCATGCGCTCAACTTGCCTCGTAACGGAAAGCGAGTCGCGTCGAATTGTCGAGAGTTGAATTTAGATGCCACAAGACAAGTGCAGCAGACAATTGCAGCACGTAACAAATGAGCGAGCGACAACAAAACGAAGTACAGCATGTGCTGGCAATTTCTTATGTTTAACTAAAAGATTAACAAACAATAGATTGAGAAGCGTAGCTCGAAAACACACAATTCACTGGAATCGATAAGATAAATCGCAAAAACTTTGGATTCGAGTGAGTCACCAGCAAATTCTAGAAATGGCAAAACCATAAAAAAAAATATGATACATGTATGTATTGGCGGGGATATACATACATTGCACTCTAATCAGTTATTGCTAATTGCATTAGTTAATTTGCTATATTAAGTATTAAATATATCGACGACCTACCCGTCCCAACATGTCGCGGAATACGACTACGAAATCCTCCATCATGTCGCCAGCGACTGCCATTTGTTGTACATTGTGGTAATCGACTGGCAAATTGTATTGGTACGTATTGTTTCGCAACATTTTGAACAAGTTTTCTTTTTATTTTAATGTTAACACTCTGCTCATCAATGACACCCGATACGGGTGTGTGTGTGTGTGTGTGTGTGTGAGGATTAAGTCACTGTTATGTATAAATCTCTTGACAACGTTTCCGTTAGCCAATTTCCGTTTTTTAATTACGGTTTGCAAGTGTGTTAATATGCAGCTCCTCAGCTGGCTTTCACTAATTTGTTGCAGACTGTTTCAAACAATTGCAAACTTTCACTGGTAACTCGCATTAGCGGTTACAAATTTCTTATTTAATTAATATTAGGGATCGAGTATAACGGAATTCAGACTTTGCTTGATTCGCACACAGAAAACACGACGCTTGATCAAAATTCGCGTTTGCCGTTGCAACGAAAGAACGCAGAGCAGTTAATCCGCTTCAGTAAAGTTATATAATAGGCGCTACGGTGAGCGAATCGAATATTAACGCGCGCACAACCTACGCGTGAGCCAGCTGCCACAAGACTGAGAGCTTTTGCGCTCAGCAAACTGATCGTAGCAAGACGTCGCTGCCAGCGTCGCACAAAGTGCAAGTCGTCGCGACGCGTTGTTCGGGTTCGCTATCGTCTCAATCGAACAGCTGTGGCGCGTGGCTCGCACTCTCTCCCCGCTCTTCAGACCGCCCTGCAGTTCAGCTGAGCACAAATGGCCCTCCAGTGTCAACCAACCAAGCACAGTCAATCACTCACTCACTCACTCACCCACCCTCGCTCTCTCTCTCTCACTCTCTTATTATTAGCATAACTAATGTCAATTTGTCGCCTACAAGCACAGAGAAATACAATGGGAGAGTGCGACAGCTAAATTAACTAAACTATATTGTTCAACCGATTTATTAAATTGTTTACTGGTTTCTCTTTTCGTGTTATCATTCCCGCTATATTCGCATATTTAACCAGTTTGCGCCGATTTCACACTTAATCAAGGGCGCACACGAAGCATTTGATGGCAGACGCTTTTGCTGATAGCCACATGACGAGCGTATGACGCTCTGTCAACCCGGACTGACTATTGCGTATCAGCGGACCAAAATGTTTACAGCGAAAATTCAGCACGTTTGCGATTTATCTACTGCAATGGAAACTTTACAGATTGCATTACTACGTCACAGGTGCTGGGCAAATGTTTACAGAAAACTTAATAAACAGGTGCAAAGTGCTGCAGTTGAAACCAAACTCTTCTAAAGCATAGTTGCTTCAAGTTGGCGTAGTTAACATAATAAAAGGGACAAATATCCTACATTTAACTATTTCGATCTATAAAAATATGAGAAACAAAAGTGCTAAAAGGATAATTTTTAAAAAAAAAAAGGGGCAACAAATGATTGTTTTAATTACTTTTAATATTTTTTTATCCATTGAATCGTATTGAGTTGCATAGAGGAGTTATATATAATTCATATATAACATTTGTTAAAACTTAAAAGAAAATTACACAACACAAATTTTAATAAAGGTTCGAAAACTGGTTAAAATTATCTATTTTTTATGAGTCGATTTTGCAAAAGATCTGCAAAAGAACTCAAATTTTGTATATTGAAACAACTAAAACACTGTACGGAAATTTTGGAAGATTACGATTAATTTGAAATTAAAAAAAAAATGAATGCTATTTATTTTTTTGTGACTGTCTTTGCACAGTCAACTTCGAAACGATCTGCAATAGATATCAATTAGTTTATGTACACTACAAATGGAAGCAATTGCATTGTTTATCTGTTTGCAGACGAAACAGATAGAGATCTATGGCACATGGCTTAGGAACCAAATACAAATAAACAACAATTGCAATTGGCAGCTAACAAAATTTATGAATTACAACTGTAAATAAATTCTATAATAATAGATTGTCCAGAGAGGACTTCATAGGGCAGCTTAACCACCTTGAACAACATGTGGACTGAAATATATTTTTGCAATTGCCAGACACGCGACGACTTTGAAAACCTTAGACTTTAATCAACAACGGAACTATTTATAATACGTCTACAATTATAGCGTAAATATTTTGCTCAAAAGTAAACGACATAGTAAATACCCTTATCAGAAATACATTCAATACTCTTCGATTGCTATGGAATTTTTTATAAGTATGTATATATGAGCTACCACAGCAATTATTTTAATTAACTTTCTAGGGTATTCGAGCTGTACGCATGCCATAGCTTCAGCTAAATGCAAATGTCAAGATAAGCTCAATTCTGTCTACTCATTAGGTAATCAAAAAGACTGCGTAGCAACCAAGAACCGGACTGTGCGGATCCAGCTCCTATCTATCTCCTCCTATGTCGCAGTCTCTGCTGCCAGACAGGTACAAGCACCACAATGGCTTGTTTAAGCAGGTTGACCTTAAAAGGCATACAAAGCGGGTAATAAACTGCAGCAGACAGACAGGCAAAAAAAAAAAACAGTATCGGCGAAGTTTATTCCCCAATTTATTAATAATCTGATATGTTAGAAAAACCCAAACACATAGCACGAGGAATGCAATAGCGCAATGAAGACAGCTTAGCAAATGATTTCAATTATTTATACTTATATTATAAAATACCCGACTGCCAATGTGAACATCAACAAAATACATGTAAACAAAATGATTACGCAGAAAGCAAAGCCATTTAAATGGCTTACCCTCGCTCGACTCATAAACAAGTACAAGAGCAGCCAGCTCATCATACATATAAGAGTGAAACTGACTGATAAGCGCATGATAAAAGATCAGTTGACTGTGAACCTAGACACGATCATTAAAAGCTAGTCAAAAGCTTTAACTAAATGATGAAATATGCCCCCGTCTTACGTCAGCCAATTGGAAAAAAAAGAGTGCCAGAAGAAGAGCGTGCGTAAATGCCAAAGAGAGCGCCTGAGCTTTTATCAGAGCTTTGCGCTCTTAGTTGCTCTGACCTCCAAAGATACAAAGTGCTCATTGGGTCAACAGGGAACTGCCATGACTGAGTTTTGAATGTCAAGTGTTGCTGGTAATGTGATTAGAGTGAATGAGGGCCACACAAGGTGAAAGGAAGAGGAAATGCTGATATGTTTGTGTGCGTGTATGTGTGTATGTATGAAGATGTGAGAGATATATGTATGTGTGTGCCCTTTAGCGACTACGTACGACTAGGGGAATAATTTTATGTTTAATTGTAATTAGATAACTTTGACGATATGTACCTTCAAGTCTTCCTCAGTTAGTCAGGAGTGGTGTGTATGCAGGAACTACATTTTAAAGCAATATAGTACACAGGTATGTTTGGTATATAGGTAAAATGTTATTTTTTTTTTTTTTGTATAGACGCATATTAACGAAACGAGGAGGGTAAAAAGGTTTAACGATTAGTTTCAAATGCAATACGATAAGATAAACAGCTAAATAAATGTGTCTAAGTGTCTAGACAAAGGAGCCAGAGTAAAGTACAAATTGGTATTGGCTCTAACTGGAAATTGAGCCAAGTTTGCACTGGCTCCGCTTACAATATAAACAATGGCAGCTGCCTGTGCATACTTTATAGCTTTCCGTTTCCAAAGCCAAAACAAATCCATATAAAGCGATAAATGCTTACACTATTCTATTATTAGCAGCTACAATACAAACTAAATGAGAGGAACTCGAGCCCCCCTTCACTTACAGTAGAGTGCCGCCAAAATTTGATCAGATCATGAATGTCCGTCGAGGGCGCCAGTAGCATAAAGTCGCGCCACTCGTTAAAGCTTATGTTTAGGCTGCCATCCTTGTCCATTCTGTGAAAGGAATCGTCATGAATATGTATCAAATAAAATTAAGACGAAGAACTACAACCTGCCAAGCAGTTTTTTAGCCTCGTCAACGTCAATGTCCAGGCCCAGATCCTTGAACGCAGATATTAGCTCCTCCAAGTCCACTTTTCCTGCAAAACAAAAGGCAATATTATACATATAATATATAGATATATCGTCCAAATCAAGTTACCATCCCGATTTTTGTCCAAGTGTGAGAACTGCAGACACAAATTCTTCTCATGCTCGCGCACATAATGAAGAAACTCAGCGAAACCCACATTCCCGCTTTGGTCCTTGTCCGATTGTTGCAGGAATTTCTATATGAAATCAAATAATAATATTATTATATTAACAACATATTCATATGCAAAGCAAAGCCAACAATTGCCAAAATTGCACACGCGTGACCCAGTTAGTTGGCATCTGCATTGCTTAACCTTGGCCCTTCCCAAAAACAAAAACAACAGCAGCCCATTTGCCAAAATCAATAGAATCAAACAATATGCGGATCGGGCGAGACGTTATGCATATTTCTTTCAGCTGAAGCCATAAAAATATGCCACCCCAGAGGCCAATTATGCAAAATTCATTACATGTTTATGCACATCAGATATCTCGGACAAGCAGACAGACAGACAAGACAGACAGACCGACAATGAGGTGTGCAAAGATCAAAATGTTGTTGGCAGACAACAGAAGATTTACAAAAGTATTTGGTTTGTGAATAATATATGCAACATTGTGCTTGATGATGCAAAGCAGCTGCAAGAGATATTGCCCAGTTGGAATAGATTTAGCAGGTGCTTATGCCATCTCGCATCTCTCACTCACCACCGCGTAGACACTGGACAGTCCGAACTCGTGCAGGGCTGCCGACAGGTCGTGTATGTCGATTTTGCCATCGCCGTCGCGATCCAATTGATTGAAGATTCGCTCGAGCCGCTCCTCGTCCTCAGCAGGTATCTCATTGGGCATGATGGAGAGTGGCACGCTCGACACGGCCAATGCCACCGTGTTCTGTGGCGGGACAGTGTCGAGATTGTAGGGCGTCGTTGGGGCAAGATGCGCATGTTGCAGGTGCAGCTTGTGCAAACTCTCATAGCTTGGGCTATTGGCTGAGTTTAATGGCGCATAGGTGGCAGTTGCCTGGCGAGCAAAATTGAAATCGTTTTTCGGCTCCTCCGGTGTCAAGTCGATGTCAAAGCGTTGCGTTTGCTCAGCTTGATGATGATGATGATGTTGTTCTTGTTGTTGTTGATGATGATGCTGCTGCTGCTGCTGCTTCTCCGGCTGCTGCTCAGACTGCTGACTTAATACTAAGGACGCGTTGTTTTCTAAACCGACTTGCTTTTTAACCATTCTCCAGACTCGTCTTAACTTTTGTTCAACTATTTGTACTTGCTTTTGCAGACGCTGTCCTCAAATGCAGAGAGAGTACTTCTGTTTCTTTAGTTGTTGGTTGTCTGTGTTGTCGGCTGTCTCTAGGAATGCCCGGCAAATGTTACAGTTTCGATTATATATAGATATTCGAACGGGCGTCTATTCCTATGGCTGAAACATTTTGATTCTGGGCTCGGTAACGTTTGCTAGATAAAAACACAACTGAACTGAAAACTTGATGGACCGTTGTGTAGCGGGGGCGTGGCGTCGCACTTTCTATAATGTCTATAAATAAAGAAATTGAAATTTGTTGCTGCTTATTCACATAATATATAGATTATACAGAATATATATTTTTATTTATATATATACAAATGTATATCTGAACGTTTATTGAAAGGCATTTATTCTAAAGTAAACGAAATAAAAATGAGAAAAAAAATATAGCCCAGTCAAGCATAAATTATATTACAAATGTGTTGAGCAGCGAATCAGCTGCGAACCTCGCACCCAAAATCGTTGCCATGAAAATGAAGTCATTCGTGGATGAGCCCCACTTTCACTAAATTTAAAATAAAATTGAGCTGCTGCTGTTGCTGCTGCTGCGGCGGCTGCGGCTAATGATTGCCAGCTGGGCAGTGGCGATTGCTAGTGAATCATTGATTTTTGTGAATTTTGATTTCTTTCGCAGTATTAATAGGTAGTTCAATAGGTGAAGCCTTGAAAATGGACAACTCCCACACGCAACCAGCAGGGCGGGTGGGTGGTTGTAGGGACGATGCTGGAACTTTCTTTCTATGCGTGTGTGCGTGAGCTGCTGCTGCTTGTGCTACAACTGCGTCTACAACTACACTCATTTAAACAAATTGGCCTTCTGTTCTCAGTCTCAAATTTCACTTTAAGTTATTTCCTTCTTTTTGCCAAATTGGCAAAATTCAATTTCTGCGTACGCGTTTCTATGCACACACACACACACACACACACACATTTAGTCACACTCACTCTCTCACACACACAGGCAAGCACGCTAAAAAATGCAAATGAAAACTCGAGTTTGGCGTGAAGCAACAGCGGCTGGCGACTTTTTACCTACGTTATTAATTTTATAAAAAATATGTATATTTATGAAAAACTTTAAAATTTAATGATTGAATTCACTTTGGATCCTAATTAACCGAATAAACTGCGCGCACTGCCAACTCGTATGTCGTATGCCGTGACAAACGATAAAACGATAAAAACGCGTCCACACAGTTCGTTCAAACGAAAAAGAATGAAAGAAAAGAGAAATCATTACAGAAAGTTTCGTGTATTATATCGATACATCGATAAAACTATTTAATAATATCTAGTTTGCCACAAACAAACTATATCGATATCGCAATTTTTAATTTAAGTTCTAATTCAAAATTCCCAGTTTTGATATGAATAATAACTATGGATTGTTAGTTTTGAATTCACATTTATATATATATATTTTGCATATTAATTCGCTTTGTATTATTTCTATTTAAAATTGGTCTAACCTGGAAATTATAACTTCTCTTCGCTGGAAATCGTTAAAAATAGTGTTGGAACATAATATTCGTAAATATACATTAAATGCGCGCACGAATAAACTAAAGTTTCTTTAACAAAAAGTTGAAAACAATCAAAAATAATACAAAACAAATCAAGAAGTTATCTGACACATACACTTCAATAATGGTTTATATTCTATTTGCTAATTCATTAACAAATTCCATGCATCATCCTCGGCGCTCGCTTTGCCACCTGACGAGGCAGCTGGCTTGGCGGCTTTCACATTCTTCACATCCAGATTATCGAAACCTTCGCTCAGTTTCTGCGATGTCTCCTGTAGCTTCATATTGCGGCGCACGGGCTGTCCACCAGACGGTGTATTTTGATACGATGTCTCCGAATTCTGATAATTTGCGGAATTGAAACCAGCCCAATCGTCGTCTTGGGTGAGGCCGCCAGTCGGTGTGCCGCTGGCATTGTTGCTAAGTTGATTTTGATATGAGCTGGAGCTAGTTAGATGCGTTTTATTATTGGCATTCTCCTGCCAGCCACCCCAGTCGCTATCGCCCACACCGCTCTGCTGACCAAGACCGCCAGTCAAATTGCCGCCCACCGAATTCGAACGCTGATAGCCATTGTCATCCAAACTGGGATCGTTGTAGCCGCTCTGAGCCGACGAGCTGTTGCCGCCTGCCAAATTGTTCCATCCACGTTTGCTGATGTCGGTGACCTTTAGAATTTAAATGAGAATCAAGTTAGTGTGTATATAAGTGTAATGCAAGCAGGGCTGCGCTTGTGTCTACCGACCTTATAGGCCACATCTGTAACCCCACTCTGAACCGATTCGAGCAGAGTGCCCTCTTTAATCTACAACAAAAAAGAAATAAAAAGAAAACCAAAAACTCATAAAAAATTAAACAAATAAATAAAAGATAACAAAACAAAGAACAGCTGTGTTTTCTTTTCCTTCAACGCACCTTGGTCGAAGCCAAATTGACTGTGGTTACGGCCTTTTCTTTTGCAGTACTGGCCAACTTGGATGCATTTGTGGAGAACAAACTCCAGCCGGATGCCAAAGTGGTCAGCGTGGAGTCGATAAGCTCCTGAGATTGTGTTTTCGGTGGCGGCTCGCGTGAAAAACCAAATCCGGCATATTTACCGCCCTGATTCGGTGGCAAGTTTCTGTATGAATGGAAAAAAAGGCAAATTGTAATCTCTAGGCACACACAAGGCAACTCAAGTCAGCCTTACTCTGGCCGCGATGCATTCTCCATTTGGCGACGGCTGAAGAACTCTTCCTTCTGGTCTTTGAACTCTTGTGTCTGGAATTGCTGATAGCCACCGGACTCGTTGTAAGCGCCTCCTCCATTCTGATAGCCGCCACTGCTGCCGTTGCCACTGTAACCTGTTGCATTTGCGCGATTCTGTGAGCCGTTGCTGGTGGCGCTGCCGCTATAACTGTTGGAGCTATACGATGAATTACTGCTGTTCAAGCGTGCTTCCGCCTCCTTTTGATTCCAATTCTTGCCCTGAGCCAGAGTTGCAATCTTATCGCGATAGAGAGCTGCTGCCTTGGTGTTGTATCGCTGTGTGATAGGCGCACGCTCATTCCAATCCTCCTGATCCTCTAGAAACTCACGTGCATTGCGATTGCCGCCCGCCTTCATCTTCTCCAGCTCAATGTCCTTCCATTTGTCCATGGTCACGGAGCGCACAAATGAAAGATGGACACCCAAGCTGCGATGCTTGCCCGAACACTCCAGACATATCCAAATGCCATAAGTAACTGACACCCATTGAGGATTGTGAGTGCCACACTCGAAGCATTTCTAAAAAAAAATTTCAAATTTCATTTTCAGACACGTCAAATTTGTTCAATCTGAATTTTCTTTCGAAATTGTGTTTGACTTAACCTTACCGAATTCTCATCCTGGGGCTTCAGCTCTTGCAGCACACGTCGCGTTCGTGGGCTAGCCATTATTATGAATTAAGTAGCGTCGTTTAACTGATTTTCACACTGCGGCGCAGCCTTCACAGTTGATAGCAAAGATTTTTGCTGACGTTGACGTTGGCTGCAATCGTTAGACTGCGATTGTGCCACATTCATTCAAATTGTAACTACGGGGAGCTAACGCTGATTAGTTTCACTTAAATTAACACATTTAATCAATTTGTGCATTTGTTTCTTCCGCCTTCACTCTGCAGTCATAAAAGTTAATTGCCAAAAAAAAAAAATTTGTTAATACAAAGTTCCACTTGGAATGCTCATTGTAAGTGTGGCTGACTCAAAAAACTGCAAAAATGCTCAAAGCAAATTGCAAATGCGTTTTTCATACATTACCTGTTGTGGGTGCACTAAATTCAAAATAACTGCAATTTAAATAATATAACTTTTGTAATTTTATTTATATTACATAATGCTAAAAACGGGTTTGGTTAAAATTGTGCTTGTTGTTATGTTAATAACTAAACAATTTGTCAGTTGAAAAGAGAATAAAATATACCAAAACTAATGTCAAGCAAGCAAATATAAAATCATGGGGTAACACTGTTTGTAATCTTAGCATGTTTCCACTACGCTTTAATTTGCTTCCAGCTGACATATATGTTACGTTCATAATAACATTAAATACTAAAAAATACTAGACGTAAAAGTATGTGCCATACGTTGTAAATGTTAATAAAACGTAATGCACGTAACGCACACGTAAGCAACTGATTTGAACTTAATTTTTTATTTTCTTCCAATTGTCACATATACATGCATACATACATACATATGTATGTATAACTATTGAATCCACATTTTAAATCAATTGTAAACTGGATTACCTTTTGCATACCTTTTCGCCTTTTCGATCAGTACTCGAACAAATTTAATTAATTATTGTTCAATTTTGGTGTACGTAAAGGTTGTGTTATTTTACAAATTATAACTAATCATGCTGATCTGATTTTCATATTAATTTCATTCATGTTCTTCCGACTCGCCGCACAAATTCCGCTACATCATGCCGAAAGTTAATAGAAAACAGAGATTTATCACACTCCTAACAATAATCAATCCCACTGTCGGTAAATAATAAAAAAAAAAAAAAACAAAAATACTGGAATTACATGAGCGATTCCAATAACAATCGAGCCGTGTGTGGTCCCGTTGTTGGAAATCCAACCAGCAGCTATGGCGCCGGGAGCAGCCGCAATTTCCTTCGCTATTAGACACAGATGCTTACGGTTGGAATGAGTGAGAGGAAAAGAGATGGGAGAGGGGTGGAAATAACAGCATGTGGAGAGCAGTAAATCAATGGGAATATGAATGTGCATATAATTATGCACAATGTTGTTGCTATTCAGAGCCTTTGTTAATTTCTTTGTAATTTCTTATAAATTTTAGTTAAATAATGCAATTACATGAGCAATTCCAATATAAACGAATCGTGTGTGGTCAAATTTGCTGGAAAGCCAACAGCTTTGGCGCCGGCAACAGCAATTTCCAATGGAATTAGTTACATATGTTTAAAGCTAAGTAAGACAGAAAGAAGGAGATGGAGGGCAATAGCTACATGCAGACAGCCATAACTCAATGGGAAGCATTAGCATATAATTATGCACAATATTTTTGCCATTCAGCCAGAGATTGGGAATCTGGAAAGTGAGTGGAGCCGCGCCCAGGCAATCGATGCACTGGCTGACCACCGTTAATTCCTTTTCAATTTTCAAACTTGCGCATTTATTTAAGTCAGCGCATTGCTATAATTTGCGTCACCATCTCGCACGCCCTCCCCTTGCGCCGACGATGGGCGATGTGGTGGGCGTGGCAGTGGTTCTGCAGTATAATTGGGCAGGCGAGCAAAGGATGTGTTGAATTGAAATGCCTGCCGGGTAATCCGATCGACCACTCGACTCGACCGCCGCCTAAGTTATGGACGCATGCCCGCTAAGTGAGCGCGAGGGCTTCGACTTGGACTTAGACTTGGGCTCGGGCCTGGGCTTTTGGCTCCACACCACTGGTCACTCGACGCTTTCAACAACTACTGCAGTGCCTTGGTGGTGGCCGGTGGTTGCTGGTGGTCTTATCAGAAGCCGTTGCTCGCAGCCCGATCTGCCAGAAATGGCATTGCTGCGCATCCATTATACGCGCTCTGTCACTGCCTGCCCGGGTGTGCTCTGGTGTGGGGCACGCCTCGTGGTCGTTGCCACTGGGCATTTTGCACCAGCACCAGCTACGGCCCAAGCTCTGAGTTATAGTGTGGATATGATCAAATTATAGGCTTAGGCCATTGCATTAAATTCGCATAGACGTCGAATGCCAAATGGTCAATGTGGACCCCGATCTGGATCTTGGCTAAGCATGTGCGTCGCATCCGGTCCAATTGTGCAGATTCATGCATCATTTGCTGCAGCATTTACTAATCAGCAGCTGTCGCCAATGTGCCATGCGAACGCGATCTATATAAATAAAGAGAGAGAGAGAGAGAGAGAGTAGGTATGTAAATGAGTTTCAGTTCAGTTCGCACGCCGCTGCCATAAAGTCTGCTTAGGTTGCCCCCCCCACTCCCTCTCTCTTTGCTGTCTTGTCCTTAAGTAAAACACATGCAAATAAAATAAAATCGTTGAAAATTGCACCAATTAAGTGGGCAATGTGTTGGCGAATCCTTGTGGCATTTATCAGCGATATTAAAGCGTTAAGTGAATTACTTATTCTCTCTCGCACTCTCTGCGCGAAAGCGAGGCGAAGGCAAGTCAAAGCAGCGCAATGCGTTACCTTTCATGTCTACCTGTCCTACCTGGCCAATTCCGTGTTCTTTCGCATCGTGCTAAAGTATAAATATGTGTGTGTGTGTGTGTGTGTGTGTGTGCGATAGCCGCGATGTTGCATGCGACAATTATATCCACTGAGGCGACGCCAGTTTGGCTCCCGCTCCCATGCACCATGCAACAGTTGGGGGCATTTGAAGCTGCCGCAAGAGCAAGACTCAAGGATGATATTTACACTTACAGCACAGTCACAGTCACCGTTTGGAATGGGAATTCGAATTGGAATTGGAGTTGGAGTTGAAGTCGGAGACAGCAGCTACTGCTGCCGGTTGACCAGTTCCCATTTCCACCTTTGCCGCCTTTTGCCGATCGTTTGCTGATCGATTTTCAATCGATCGGCAGCATCATGCAACCGCGCACAGCCCCAACCGCTGGGCAGCACAGACAACGACAACTACAACGAGAACGACAACGACGACGACGATTCAGCGTCAGCTCCTTAGTTCAACAAATCGTGCCAAATAACACAACATAATGACAACAAAGCCGACGACAGGAGCGACGACGTCCTCCACTTGTCTGCTTCGCAGCTCTGGAGTAAGACTAAAGCAGTCGGTGATTGCCATTTCAAGATTTTGCCATACACACACACACACTCACTCATGCACACACTCACTGTGAGGATCGCAAAAATTAAGAGATATTTATAATAAGCACGAAAACCACTTAATACTAACGCCTTTGGCAATTAAGAGCCACAGCTATGGCAAGGATGCAACCGGAGACATTCCAATGCGCGAATAGCCCAGTTCTTTTACTTTCCATATCACATATGGCCATATCTACATACGTGTGTATATATATATCGATATATATAAACATGTCAGCTCCAAATCTATTCCTGGTTTCTGCACATGCTCATGGGTAACGCCTTTATTTGCATGTCAAGTACTTGGACGATCTAGACGATCTTGCTGAGCTGTCAAGGGGTATGTGTTGCGTTCAGTTATACTTGATAATAGGTCATCTGCATGGTTTAGAATAGATGTATGATTGGGACATATTTCTCCTTCTGCGTATAATCTATCCTAGCCTAGGAGATCTGACCTAACTTGCTGCGAGTATTGGAAGACAACTAGAATGAAGCAACTTAGTTGACTTACAAAGTTAGCTAACTAATTTATAGCCATTTTCTATGCAGAACTTCTAACTGTAAATCTTTGGTAAATTCATGGCAGCAGCAGCTTGCCAAATGGTTCACCTAATGGAAGGCAACAAAGATGCAACTAACCTGGGCGGAGAATTGACAAAGTAATTAGACTTTTAAGAAAATTCCGAACTCAAACTTCCGATTTTCCACTTCACATACATTATCAACTAACCAGCTAGACAACGTCAAGCAACTCAGCTAATAGATATTTGCAATATAAAACAGACAGCAATTGATTAAGTAGTTACTCCCACATAGTATCTGATGAAAATCCCAGCTCTGATATGGCGGCAGATGCAGCAGCAGCCACAAACCAACTAGGCCACATCGCACAGCCACTGTAGTCGTACGCCTTGCAGTTAAGCGTGCCCCATACACAATATATATATATATTCATGAATCTGGGCAGCACAATGCTTTTCAGCGACTCATCAAAAGCCGCAGGTATGTAAATTTCATGGTTTTAATTGTTTTCATTCTCTGCTGTGGTGCAAGAGTTTTCTTTCATTATAATTTGGTTTCTTTCTTTGGTGGATTCGCGTCGAGCTGGTGAAGTTGACGCCTTCGGTGGCTCATTACAATCAATAATAGCGGCTGGCGCTGTGGCTTCAATTGATTCTTTCTTTCAATAGGAACGCGGTCGGACAGTAGATGAAATGAAGTGAAATGAATAACTGTTAGGGAGTCGGGCAAGTTGAATTTTTATTTTTGTGAGCCACAGAAGCGAAGCTCAGAGCTGTGGCTCGCTTAAGCGAACGATTATACAAGTGGTTTTCTGATTTGACAGGCGTTAAATTAAAATTTAATTCGGCCATCTATATAATTATAGTGATCCATCCGAGCATACACATTGACGACGACAACGAGGACGCTGACGTCGACGACTTCTCAGCGCATGTAATTAAAGCCACATTAATCATCCAGGCCCAGAGTCGGGTCCACAGGCCCAGACCCAGACCCTGGCCCGAACACCAAACACATTCGCTCAGCCACTTGAGTCTCCAAGAGACTCTGAGCCTCTGTATTTGTATTTATATTTGTTGGCTGTAGCTGTTGGCTGTAGCTGTTGCTGTTGCTGTTGACTTCGTCTTGGTAGCCACAAAATTGTCAGATTTGTCCACTTGAGTTATTTTTGAATGCGCGTCGAGCTCCCTCACTCGCACGCTCAGTCGCTCCTCATCTCTCCTCTCCTCTTCACTCTTTCTCTCTCCCTCTCTCTCTCACACATCAATGGGTGTCAACTGTTGAATTCCCGACCAATTATACGAAACCCGTGAGAATTTAACAAATTCTATATATATGTATATGTGTTACATATGTGTTATATGTATATGTGATATATATGTCTGATACATATACGAAGTTGATCGATATATTTATAGATCGATATACATATCTGAATACGACTAGTTCTACCTGAGTTTCTCCTGTCAGCTATTCTCTCTGCCTGTCTTTTTCTCTTTTGCTCTCTCTTTCTCTCTCTTTTTCTCTCTCTATCTCTATCTCTATCTCTCTCTCTCTCTCTCTCTCTCTCTCTGCCTCTGTCACTAAATCTCCTTCTGCTTCTGTCACAATATCTCTCTGCATCTGTCTTTATCTCTCTCTCTCTCTCTCTCTCTCTCTCTCTCTCTCTGGTTCTTCATTCTCACTAACTCTAACTCATTGCCTCGCTCTACCTCTCTCTCTCTTTCTCTCTCTCTCTCTCTCTCTCTCTCTCTCTCTCTCTCTGCTCCTCTATCACTGTCCCTTCTTCTCTCTCTCTCTTTCTTCATCTTTCTCATCATCTCGTACTATCTCTATCTCTTTCACCTTTTCTCTTTGATTCTCTCTATATACCTCTGTTTCTGTATTTCACTCTCCCAATCTCTCTCTCTCTCTCACACATCCCGACCAATTATGGAACCACTACTTATATATTGTCTTATGCATATACGATATATAACGATATATCGTATATATCGATTCCGTCTTTATTTGTACTCAGCACGTGTTTTGGAATGCAAATTTGAATAAATTAAGTTAAAAATTGCACTAAATTCTCGTTTTAAAGCGATAGGAAACTGACAAATCCGCATCCATAGACATGCATGATTCTTAGATTGGGATTAGATATAGGCATTTACATATATGTATCTAGTTCTGGAATTACAGCAAGTTGATTGCACTCTTTAATTAGCCTCCGATTCCATTTCTGTCTCTGCATCCACATTGATTTCCTCGTCCAGTTCCTTTGGAGGCACTCCTCCCATATGGCGCCAGATGTACTGGCGGGCAAAGTTGAGCGCAAATGCAGCTGCCGACGCCGACGCCGACGCCGAGGCAGAGGGCAGGGCAGCTCGAAAGGCGCTATGCTCACCGCCCATTAATAATGGAACTGATGCTGTGATTGAGGCAGGCGGCGGCGGCGCTGTTGCTGTCACTAGGTCGGGGCCGTGGCCCGTAGGGCTTATGCTGATGTGGGTGGTGGTGATGGCTGGCAAGCTGCTGGTGGTGGTGGTGGTGGTGTTGTTGCTGCTGCTGTTGTTGTTGGCCTCGGTGTGGTAAACACTGGAGCGGGTAGCATATTGTAGGCTGGACTCCTGCTGTGATGGAGGTGGTATGGGCGATGTCGACGTTGAGCCGCGCTGTTTCAGAAAATTGACCCGTTGATGACGCCGCCATTTCGCTCGTCTGTTGGAAAACCAAACCTAATTGATCAATCAACGGAGAGACAATTTGTTAGTTGATAAAAAAAGGAGCGAGCGAGTCAGTGTGTCCATGTCAATGTCGATGTGTGTGGTTAGTAGGGCAACAAAACAACAATAGAATAATTGGGCACAGTCCATTGTACACGGCATTTGGCTAAGGCAAAACTCACCTGCACTCGCGCCTCGCTCAGTCCGGTGCGTGCCGCCAGCTTCTCGCGCGTGCCCACGCAGGGGTAGTGCGACTTCTCGAACTCCTTCTCCAGCTCGTCCAGCTGTTCAGCACTGAACGTTGTGCGGTTGCGCCGAAATTTTGGCTGATCACTGTCCTCCGAGTCGCTGTCCTCGCCCTCAATGTCTGCGAAAGCAGAGCAGATCATTCAGAAGATCAGGTGAGATTGGGAAAGTATTCTGAACTTACCTATCATGCGATTGGCATCCACATCGGGTGAACGACTGTCCCGGCTGCCCGACTCCGGCGAAAGGGCTGGCAACGATAAGCGTCCACTGCCCGCGCTGCTGCCGCCACCTGCGCTGATGCTGTTGTTGTTGGTATTCGGATTAGAGCTGCCGTCGCTGTTGTAGCTGCTGCTGCCAGGCAAGGCGCTGCTCGCGGCCAGCGGCACTGCGCCCCACAGCGGATGATGACCCGGCAAGGTGGCCGGCCAGGTGGGAAAGCTCGTATACGGATGCGAATGCGGATGCGTGGGATGCAGTGCATAGCCATAGCTAGCAGCTCGAGCGAATTCCGCAGCGGCACGCTCAGCGGCGCGATTGCGCAGGATGCGATTGATGCTGCTCACTGAGGGCGCCGTGGCATTCGTGCAAACACCTGAACAACAGAGAGACAAGAGCTATTATAACGAGTACCTTGGCGCCGGATGTAGTGATGCAGTGATGCAGTGCGTCGTGACCTGCTCATGAACCCAAATGCCGGCTGACGCAAATTAGATTGACTGTAATGAGCAGACCAGTTGCGATTGCGATCTACATTTCGAGTAGTCAGTAGTAGTCGGAGTCAGTTGCAGCCAGCTCGGTCTTTGTGTGTGTTCGAACGTCTCATGTGAGCGATGGCAATCGGACGATTCATCGCACAGAGAGCGAGCGATTGACAGACCGAGCGCCAAGAGCTGAGAGCTGAGACCCGAGCGCCGAGGCAACTGGTGCGGCGGGTATCGGCTGTATTCAACGTTGAGTGACACAAATGTGAGCACATTTACATATCAATTGACTCTGGCCAGGAGCGGATGTTCATAAATTAGCCAATCGATAAATCTCCCTCTCCCACAGATACCAAAGACACACACACACACACACATACACACACACACACTCATCGCATTCGCTTACAACATTAAATGAGGCTGCAACCAGAAAAGTCTCAAGGAACGCAGCTCTTTTGTTGGCTAATTCGCATTACGAGCTCGAGTACTGACAACTGCACCATAAACACATCAAGCTGATGCTGTCAGCTGCTCAAGGAGTTGTAGATGGAACTGAGTTCAACTCGGAGTATGGAGCTGCGCGTAACCCTATGCCCGCCCAGACGCACGCGGACCAGTCATTCATTGATGCTGTTGCCTTGTCAATGCCTGCTGCAATTTCGCTTTTGGGGGGGCTGCCATCAGTTAATTTTAATTAGCTCAACTGTCTGTGGACTGTTACCTGATCCCTGATCCCTGCTACCTGGCCAATTGGCTCATCTGTTTGTTGGCATTGGCATTGCCATTGCCATTGGCATTGTTCCCCGCTTTTGGGTACTCACCTTCACTAATCAGTCTCTCGCGTATTTCCCACGCGAATATCGTTGGGTTCTCGCGTTTGTACTGCTCGATCTTGGAGACAACTGTCGGCGTGGCCACCTTTGGCTTCGAGCCACCAATCAGTCCAGGCGGACGCAGTGTGCCTGCAATGCAGAAGAAGAAGCAGAAAAACAAAAAAATTAACTAAATCTAAACCTTTTTTTATGCTAAATTATACTATCACATGTCGACTTCTGCCTTGGGGCTAGTGGCATAATATTCACATTATCGAACTACCGTCGACTGGGGGCTCGTGTGGGCGTTCGAACTGGTCAAAAAGCCCGCCGGCTGCCAACACAATGCGAGCTATGTTACCCGCTGCTGCCAGCTGCCGCCGACTGGCGAACTAACTAGACAATTGAAGGCGCGTTCCGCCATTCAATGGCGCGCTAATTTGAATATTTGGCTACGACACAATTGTACAACTCGCACAACAACAACAAAAACAACAACAAGAACAGTAGCAACAGCAGCAGCAACAACAACAATGTCGGCATCAGCATCAGCGCAGCTTCTCGTTGATAATTTGTCGGAAGCGAGTGACAGGCGCACGCTGTTTATCTTGTGAATTAGGCGTTAGAAAATAAGGGGTCACACCTAGAGAAAAAACCTATTATGATATTCCAATATAATATGTAATATATATTTTTGACTAGTTCTAAAATGAATGAATGAATTAAGAAAGAGAGAGAGAGAGAGTAAGCGCGAGATAGGGGGAAGACTAAGGGAATGAGAGGACTTTGCTAGGCTTGAAGCTATTTTTTGGGGGCTAGTGAGAAGAGTTTCGGAATGACATTAATACTTTAGAATAAGAATATTGACACAGAGAAAGAGAGAGTGAGAGGGAGAGAGTGAGAGTGAAAGAGAGAGCTACATTGAGAGAGAGACAGATAAAAGGTAAATAGAGATACAGATATTGAGAGGTACATAAAGTTATAAAGAGATAGAGAGACAGGCATATAGAGAGTAGATGGTAGGCTACTATAATTATCAGCTCTGCAGATATTTTAGGGACATTACGACATTACGAAAATATGTATAGCAATAGTATGAACACAGAAAGATAAGAGAACAGTAGAACAACAGTCTGCATATATTCCCTTCACAATACTTTATAATTGTTATCGACTGATCTAATAACTTCTATATCACTTCTACCGTCAATACCAACTAGACAACTGACACAGTGAGCACTGTTGCAGCACATTTTCTGTACACTTCCGCTTAATTTCTCTCAGTGTAGTTAACAATAGTTTGTATACCACACATTGATTGACTACACATTGTCAGCGTGGCAAAAGGTACTCATACTCTATGCATTTGCACTTATGCAAATTGAAGTTTGCAAAAAATAGTAAAACGGAAATTATTTACACATTTACACAGTTTAAATTAACTAGCGACAAAACCCCAACTTTCCGCTCCTACGTCTACCTTTGTCTATTTTACTATTCTGAATGAATTATTGCCCCGCCGACTGCACACAGATCAGATAATTTGTGAGTATGATTCAAAGACAGCTCAATGAATGGCTGTGGTGAACGAATTGAGCAGCGCCTTATTAACTCGTGTAGAGATCAAGGTAGAAGAGCAGTCAGTATATTCTCCAAAGATTTATTATAATTAGCATACTCAAGTGGGATGATCAGGTTAACAAAGGAAAATTACTTGAGCTGAACAAATTGACGCTTCGATTTAGCTAACTGGCATTAAGTATTGCAGTGCAGACTCCAGGGTAACACCTGGCCTTTGTCACACAGCCTTAAGCTATCCAAAGTTACAGGTAACCTCCCTCGGTCGAGTGGCCCCTTGGAATTTCGGTCTAGCTTGACGCCAGGCGCGCAGAATTGCAATTTGGAGCGCAAAGACTTGTGTGTAATTGGCAACAGGTGTGCGACGGACGGCTCGGCTCGGCTCGGCTGTTGAGCATTGGCTATTGGCCAGGTGTCGAGGCATTGGGCATGGTAAGGTGCAATCGATTTGTCGTGTATACGTGGCCGGCCAACATGTCTCGCCGGGAGTTACAGTAGTTGACCAAATCGATTACAGACGCTTGAGCCCCTAATTCAGCGGGACACATGACAATTGGATTTGGAGCGCGTGTTTTGTGGTTCCGCGTCATGCAGACGCTGTCGCTGATTGCATTGGTCAGGCTGGACTTGCAAGCCCTTGCCCAACCACCCACCCATACGCCCCCAAATACTTGCCCAACAGCTTGGATACAGCGCCCTGTTGCGACAGCATATGTTGTGCCAAATCGTAGCCCCTCAGGCCAAACCTTGATAGTTCCAGTAGCCGATGCTGGGAGGCCAACGCGCTGAGATTTGTGCCCTGAGGTGAGCTGCCCGTGCTGCCAAAGAGGCCCAACGTGGGAGCCGCTGGCACCGCTGTGGACGGGCAGTGGTTGTGCGTCAGAGCTGCAAGAAAGAGAGAGAGAGAGAGAGGGGTGATCAAAATCATTAAATGTCAATTGGAATTTAAACGAAGCTGCTGCCAGAATTCCGCGCATGGCAGCCAAACACCAAGAAATTTGTAGTAGTCAAGTGAAAGAGGGAGGGAGGGACTGACAGGCAGTAACAATGATTGGACAAATTTCGGTCTGTTTTTGATCGAACACGTCAAAGACTGAAGCGAAGACACAGCGCACAGACGACGAGTGCTACAAGCTTTGCCGTTTTGCTGGCGGAAGTGTCAACGTTTATGGTCATAATGGCGTGTCAAGTGGACGTGGTGTGGTCCATTACCGTCCCGTCCATGAATCAGTTTGGCACGGCCAACGATTGCCGACTACTGCTGCCAACTGCCAACTGCACAACTGCCGACTGCCAACAGCTAATTTGAGCTGGAATTTATGAAATTCCTGATGTCTCCGCTGGCAATTTGTTGGGATCGAGCATGGCCTGCTTCTTCGGGTAGCTGTACCGATTAGCAATTCCTCAGATGTAGAAGCTTTTATGTTCATTTTGACATTTTATCTGATCGCGAGAACTGCACACATTTTAACACCTCTGTTTTTTTTTTTTATTATTTTATTTATTTATTTTTTTTTTTTCATTTTGGCATGCCTGCACCGCTGCACCACTGCGTGTGTGGCAATGGCATTTAGCCAGTTGCAGATGCGTTGGTATGCCCAACAGACAGACTCTGACCCTCGACTAGGCCGTAGTTGGGCTAGTTGTGCTAATTAAAGCCGTGTAGCTGATCTGCTTGGGGGCAAGTCGGCAATTTGTTGCACAGCCACATGTTGCACCAATTGTTGTGGTCGCTTGGTTATGGTTATGCCTGATTTATGCTGCGCTCCAAACAATTGACGACCAGCCCAATCACCAGGCACGAAGTACACGCTGCCTGCGCTTATGCCACGGATGTCAACAGTGGCTGTGGCACTCGCACTGGCTAAGGCTGTAGCTGTTGCCGTAGCTGAGACTTGCCACTTGCAACTTGCAACTTGGCTACAGCCAAATGATTTACTACCGATCTTAGCGAGCAATGCGACAGCTACGGCTGCCTCGACGCACCTCAGTCAATTGCAAAATCGGCTTAAAATCGCACGACTTGGCGCAGCTTGTAACAAGAAGCGACGCCGCAACAGAGCGAGAGAAAAGGAGTGACAGACTGAGAGTGTGACAGAAAGAGAGACAGAGAGAGAGAGAGAGAGAGGGAGAACACAAGTGATGATCGCCTCGGAATTCAATTGATAGTTTGATTTATTGCTACCGGTAAAGTTTTTGCCGCAGCGGCTGCCAGCACCGCATATAAATTTAACTTGCCCGCTTTTTGTGCAGCCCTCACTAAGCGCTTTGCTACACCAACAGATCCTCGCTATGCCCTCTCTCTCTCTCTCTCTCTCTCTCTCACTCTGTCTGTCTCTCTCTCCACAGTTACTGCTCGCTGATCTTGTTTGTCGCGCGCAGCACATTACTCGTTGGGGCTTCTGGTTTTTTTTAATGCGTAATATTGTGATCTTCACACGTTTAGCTCGGCTAGCGAGCTGATCGACTTGCAATGAGATTTGCCAGCCAGTTGGATTAATTAAAGCTTAATTACCAATAGAATTTATAAGTGTCTAAATTGCTCACACGAGATGTGCGCAAAGCTGAACTCATACAAAAAATCCAAAAAAAATGTAAATCAACTTTAAATTTAAATTTGAATTGTCTAAGCAGAAAAATTTAGCATTTTGCTCATGCGCTTGTTAATGTTAGTTAATAATTTATTTTGTCTTGCTGTGTTTATTTTTTGCGGGTATTTCTTTAATTTTCTTTTCTTTATTTATTTTGATTATGATTGTCTTCAATTGCTCGATTTGGCATCACAATATTGACTTGCTATTTTTAAGCTCAAAACACCTGCGCTCTTTGGGAAACTCTTATTTTATCTGCACTATTTGTATATCCCAAAGACATAAATAACTCTTAGCGGGAGAATGGTTCTGAAAAACACAAATATATGTGTATATATGTATATACTATACATATATACTTGATCAACATTATGTATATACTTCTTCAGGAAGTTAGTCGGACTGTTCTGTCATTATAATTTTCTATCGTTTATAAATTCACTTTGGACTTTTCAAAATCAAGAAGAATTACAAATTTCTTAAGCAGATCTTTGATTATATTAAGATCAAGTATTATTCTATATATTCAGTATTTTAGTTTATTTTCTATAAAACATATATGTGTATACTTGATCGACAGCAGAAAGTTATATGTCATTGATGCCTTGCATCACATTGTGAAATCAGGAACTACTTTAAATCTCTTAAGCAGATCTTTGATTATATTGAAATCAAATATTATTCTATGTCAATTCATACATATGTTATAGATATATATCCAAATCTAATTCCTTTTTGAATACTTCCTTTCTTAGCCATGCATACATGTGTATATCAAAATCTTGTATCTCTTTCGATACATCATTGAGATTGATGGCCATTGAGAGAGCGTCAGGGGGTTACTACAACTAATTTCCGGTCAAGTGGCTTGGTGCTTGGCCACATAGCTCAAAGTCGGGTGACATAAATGGCATAAACATCATAACCAAGTGGATGGCACTCAAATGCAGGCCATCATCATGAGCATCGGTTTAGCTGGGGCTATGTACACTTGAAAATCATTGTGCACACCTTTTATACGGTCGGCTTTCTAAGAATAATGCGAATACACGCATCAAGTAATTCGAAACCCTTAAGTATGGTTTCTGCCCAGTGCTTAAACATCAATGTATGCCATGTACCCATGCCCATGCCCATGCCCAAGCCCAGGCCCAGTTCCAGGCCGGTCGCAGCTAGTGTGTGTGCGAGTGTGTGTGAGTGTGTGTGTATGTTGAGTGTGTGCCTTTGCTGGTTTTCCGTCTCTGTGCTCTTTTTATAATTATTTATTTATTGTGCAACTTCCAACACCTTTTAGAGACAAGTCAAAGCTTTGGCCTGCAACCACATTCGCTGCTCCCGCCGCCCACTGCACCGCCGCGCCCCCCAACCATACAGTCAGTTGCGCTCGACGCCGCCAGTGGCAGTCGCATCTCGACGTGGCCACTCGATGGCCGCTTTGGCCGCCGACATGAACTAATTTTATTTGACAACCCATACTTGTGCAAAACAAATTGCCACTGATGTGCGAAAGACCAAAACAGTTGGCAGTCAACTTATTGTTGTTGTTGCTGCTGTTGTTGTAGTTGTTGCTGTTGTGAAATTTCCAAATCATTGCGCTTTTCCAATGGCCAAGTCTCAGACTCAGGCTCGGTCAGGAATTTTTAATTTGGGACTGTCGCCTGGGCTTTGTTTTTTGTTTTTTTTTTTGTTTTTTTTTTTTTTTTTGTTTTTGGCAGCTACATATATCCTTGATAATTCAGGGAATTGTTTGGACCAGCAAGGTGCTGAGCCGGTTAAGATTTGGCGATTTGGCTTTTGTTAAGCCAGGGCTAGGGTCAAGCCAAGTCCAATTGTTAGACTCACCTGTGGGTGTGGGCAGAACGGCCGTTAGACTGGGATTTGCTGTTGCCGTCGGCTGTGCACCGCTGCCCGTTGCAATGGCTTTGCTGGCCGCATTGTCCAAGCAGCCGCCCAGCAGCGGCAGATGGGGCACAGCTGCCATGCCCACGGGCAAGCCAGCCGCTATGCCCACAGTGGGCATGACTACTGTGGCGGTGGTGCAAGTGGGCGTGACGGTTGAATAATCGACGGCTGGCGCTTGAGCCGCTGTTGTGCTTTTGCTGGAGGTCCTTGTGGTGGCTGCTGTTGTCCCCGTTGTAGCCATGCCCCACTTGCACAAAAATAACTCAAAGTAACACAGTAATCGCTTTTAGTTATCGATAACTTTTCTTATTCCTTACGCAGGCGATAAAAAGTTTACAATTATCTCCTGAATTTTGAGCGCGTGCTTAGATAAATGCAATTTTTGTTTGTTTTTTTTTTTATAATTTTGGCTGCAGTCAAATTTGACATGGGCCTTGCTTAACCGTCGGCCTTTTGAGCTCGTCTTGCGACACACGCACACAGGCAAACACGTGCACATGCATGCACACACAGTCAAACACGCTCGAGAGGAGCACAGAAAATATAAACGAACGCGAACGGGCTACGTTCCCGTTCGACGCGCACTCACTCACGCTGTTGGCTGACGCCGACTGAGTCGACTGAGACTGAGACAGAAACTGACTCGGTGCGCTTGCTGCCTCTGCCTGCCTGCCTGCTTGCTTGCTTGCTTGCTCGCCTGCCTGCTCGCCTGCCTGCCTGTCTCTCTGCCGCAGCTGATCGGGGTCTGGTCGGTCTGTTACAGTTCAAGCTTCTTCTTCTACATTTTCAACTGTTGTTGCCTCTTCTTCTTCTTCTGCCACTGTCGTTGTTGTAGCTGTGGTTGCCATCGAGCAAGCATTGGGGCTCTGCTTGTTTTACTCGTTTTCGCACGTGTGTAAGTGAATGAGTGAGTGAATCAGTGTGTGTGTGTGTGTGTGTGTGTGTGCGAGAGAGCGCACAATTGAGCGTTTCGGCAAGTTTCGGCTTTCAAACAGTAGTAAAAGTTCAATAATTAATTGACTACCTAAGCAGTCGCTGCTTTGTTTAGCACCAACGGCAGCAGCTCAAAAACTTTTCGGCCAGTTTAATTGATGAGTGATTTTGTTTTGTAATATGGGGCGTATGTGTGACATGGTAAAAGTTTTTTTTGTATTTCATTTTTTATTATTTCTTCTGCTGTCAACTGCTTGGCTTTGGCGTACACATAACGGAGGGAGCTGGTGGAAAACTTGTGCAGCAAACGGAAGCCCGGGCAGCCGTTGCTGCTAATCGCACACTTTGATTATGATATATGAGGGCATTCATGGTTGTTGCTTGTCTTCCACTGCGGACCACGTCGCAGTCCGACTGTCCGTTGGCTGTCTGTGAACGGGCTTTGCAATGGCTCAGCGTGGGCGCCCGCTGTGCAGGAGCCATCCAACTGCATGAAGGCCGGGCCAGGGTGAGCAAAAAACGCATTAAGGCAGACATCAATGGCAGGTCCAGGCAAAAAAGCCAAGAATTCGCGACTGGCTAGCCAGTAACAGTAACCGATTAAGCGCAAACCAACCCCACCGCAAAATACACACAACGCGTGCGAGCGGGATGCAGTTAGTTTTCGTTGTTGGCTAGAGCGAGCGAGCGAGCAAAAATCATGGTGCTACATCCACCCTACTCCTACTGCCCAGTGGCGGTGTGAGCGAGACGCACTTACACAGACAGTGGACGAAGCGACGCGCCTAATTGATTTATTTGCCCATTCCCGAGCTTATTCCCGTTGCCCATTCCACAAGTTCTACACTCTCCAAGACATACATATGCAACTGTACATACGTATGTATGTATATATGAATGTATGTAAGTGAGGCAACGACGCTGGTTGGCTTTGCTTTTGATTGCAGTGCCCTTGCGGCCCATGGCTGTATGTCTGTCAGTTTGTATGTTGAGTACTTGAGTATTTTTTTAAGTAATGGCTGTCGGACGAACTGCGGTAGCTCTTGTTTCTCGTTCTCGCCGTTGTGATTATGGCAAATGGAGCGCCGCTCATCGTGCGTGACTCTGTGTAGGCCTGTGCAGCTTTGAAAACGGCGCTTTTCTTGCCCCGCATACATATATACATATGTATGTATGTATGTATGTATGTATACAGTTATGTAGCGGAAGCTCTGGTTTGTTTTGGCAGCCAATTGTCCACTTTGAAGGCGTCGCAATGCAGCAAAAGTGTCGCACAGGCCGCACTTCCATAAGCCCAACCACCGCAATCAACAACATGGCAATTTTTTGGTCGAAACCATATATTACAATATGCAACATGGAGACGCTCAGTGGGGCGTGATTACCAGCTCGAATGATTGCTAATTAGCCCTCTGGCAGATAATGAAAAATAATCAATTTTAATGGGCTGTAATTTGCCACCGCAAAAGCAACAATAATTCAAATTAAAAGGCAAACTTTAACCGGCAAAATGCCACCGCAAATACACCAACAATCACACACACGCATATATACATATACATATATTTACAAACACACACAAACGTATGCACACACGCACGCGCACTATTGACTACTAGTATTAATATTTGTTTATTTCCTCAGACTAAGCAAAAAGCTGCGTTTCACTGAAACATTTTTAACTTGACTGTGAGAGAGAAAAACAAAATTTGTCTTTAGTTAATTGTTGTTGCCTTTTCTTCTCATTTTCACACTGTAGCTCAACTTACATAATCAAAATGCCCATGTCATAATTACGAGCTCAATTGAGTTTGAGTCGAACTCAATTTGAGTGAGAGCGCTGCATATGGCAGAGGCGTGCCAGTCACACCAATGCTACCACAGCTGTCTGCACAGCAGTCGTCTCGCTCTAACATATGTATCCGCCGCATGCGCTCAACAGCCAATGGGCGCTGGCGACTGTCGCTCACTGAACCCCCGCTAAACGGTTAAAGACGATTTGTAGGTTCTCAATTGGAATGTAAACGCTTCCGAATGAGCCGCGCACAGAATATGTTCATATGTGTGTGTGGGTGAGTTGGTTGGCAATGCTATAGAAAATCATTATTGCTGGCTTATTTCTCACTGCAGTTGATTGTCGTAGATTGGGTAATGGCGCTCGGTCGATTCAAAGCCGCTCCGCCAACCACCCCAATGGCCCCTTGATGATTGATTTTCATTTTGTTTTCGGCCAGCATGATTGATTACATTAATTACGCGCCTAATTAAGCATTTATCACTATATCTAATGGGCTCACAAAGAGCTCCTTGCCTATGCGCCATTTGCATGCCAATTGTGTCGCTGCCGACGTCGCCAACAAATTATGCTCGCGCCTAATTGCGTTTCGTGCGCCTTTTTCGGGTATGGGGAATTAATTATGGCCGCCTGACAGCCAGCCGCCGCCGTTGCCGTTGCCGTTGCCGTTGTTATTGCCGCCGCCATTATTATTTTAACATTATTTCACTATTATTTCTGTAGCAGTGTTCCTAGTCAGATAGCGATCTAGTATCTACATGCAAGTGGCAGCCAATGCCCAAGCCCAGGCCCAAAACCCAAGACATGGCCGAAAGCCAAACCCAAGTCAAAGCCCTTCTGTGCAGACCCGCGCATATTTGTGGTAGCCACGCTTCCTGTTTTTGTTTGTTTGGCGGGCCCAGCTGTCCGCCTGTCCGCCCGTCCGGCTGTCTGTCCGTCTGCAACATAGACAAGAAGTGCCCGCTGTGGGCTTTTTTTGTGCCTTTGGTTAGCGGCGCGGTGATGTTTACCCATATGTAGGCATATGCATATGCTGATTGCGATTGCGGGTGTGTGTAATGGTCTAACCAAGGGGTTATACGGCCATCCGCATCAGTATTCATATGTGTTCCCCCCTTAACCTCACTCTTTGGGCAATAACACAATGGCCACAAACCTTTTGAACCGTAAAAATGAAATTTGCCGCCGCTGATGAATGTTTTTTTTTTCTTTCTTTTTTTTGTATCTTTTCATAGGTCTTTAAGAATTATACACGACTGTAATTAGAAATACTTAATGTTGCAGTCGGAATTTAGGCAGAGGTATTAACAGTATTAACAGCCAATAGAGGATTTCACATCTCAGCTCATTTGGGGAGAGTTGCAGTCTTGCAGAAGTTCTTCAGCGCTTTCGACCCACAGTCGGCGGAAATGAGCTCGGGCTTCTCTTTTTTGTTGCCGCCGCTCGACAATGGCCGCCATCTGAGGAAGTGCTTAGCGCCTGCTCAGAATTATAAAGTTCCGCCCTTTGTTTGGCCACAGCCAAAAGGCAAAGGTGCCCAAAAGCTTCTAGTTTGAATACTAACTAATCGATTGTTTTTATGGTGGCCTTATTCTTAAGGCGGACACAAATGGAGTTTTACAAGTCTATAAAAAAAAAAACAAAAACAAAAACCTATACTAAACACATAAATATGTATTTTTTGCTACTGAATTTTACGAATTTCGTGATAAACAAATGTTGGCTCAATATGCAACTGAAATTCGATATAGAAGCTTTTTAGAAACAGATAAACTGAATAAACTATAAAATCTTGTATAAACAGTATTTAGTCAGAAGCTTTTAGAGATTTGAGCCTATAAGATCTTCAGCTCTTAAAAAGAACCGTAAAATGTATTTTTATATGATATTTTATTGCATCTGTCATATTATTATGAGTGTTAATGTCATATGTTATATGACAACGTATAGAAGCCCATAGTCAAATCCATGTTCGGACGGCACGCACTCAAAGAGAGATAGAGAGATAGTGAGAGAGAGAGAGAGAGAGAGAGAGATGACCTCCACTAGCTGCCGGCGACTGGCGAAATGTAATGATTAACTCCTCGCCGTCGCTAAATTAAGTGAGTTTTTACTTAACTACGAAACGAGATGGGGGGATGGATGGGGTGCATGGTGAAGCATTGGGGGCAGCCACGCGGGGCAAGTTCTTAATGCAGTGCTCCTGCGACAAGCTAATTCAGCTGCTGGAAGCCAAGCATTGCGTGTCTGGGGCAGAAATGATTTCCACATACCACAGCAGTTAAAGCCCTTAAGTCAGGGAGAAAATCCAATTAAATTCGGTAGCGAAAGAAATAAGTCCGAACTGTCGGTAAAATGATTCTACATACACGTATTTGCGTCAACATTGATTTTGCAGAAACAACAACTGACGATGACACGGACGAAGCGAAGGGCAAACCAGCTGAAGACGTAGAGGCAGATGGAGACGGAGTTGGAGACGGACTAAAGTAGTTCATGTGCATGGCGTGATTGAGGACGAAGCCAAAGCTGAGGACAGCAGCAACAGCAACAGCAACAGACACATTCAACATCAACATCAGCAGTAGCAGCAGCAACATCAGCAGCAGCAACATCAGCAGCAGCGGCAGCAGTTTTCTGAGGCGTGATCCGAGTTTAAGAGTTGGGATTGAACTCGCATTCTGTAGATATTCTTTGGCAGCCGTCGCAGCCGCAAAACCGTCGAAAAGTTGCGTGCCCATAGGTCTTCTGTGTAATTGCGCAACAATTGTCAGGTTCCAGTCAGAGTCCCAGTCGCAGTCTCTGTCGCAGTCGCAGTTGCAGCCTCTGTTGCTGCGCTGCTGCTGGTTTTAAGGGCGCATTGCATCAACCGCAATCAAGACACGGACACGTCATGAACAAGAAAAACAAAAACAAAAAAAAAAAAAAAAACAAAACAAAACTCCTGCAGCTATGGCTACCTTCGTGTTTGCGTCAAACTTGCGGAAATCTGATTTTAAAATTATTAACAACATGCAATGGCTAAATAGTTTTGCATTCGATAACAAAAGGCGCTCCTGCACCCGGTCTGCAGCGTGATGGACTCAAAAACATGTTGACTGTTTGACTTGGCTGGCTGGAGCGCAGAGGACAGGTGGGGCAGGTGGCAGGCTGCAACAGGAGCGCCGCACGTCACGAACCAATTTCCGATTGCTCAAAGTAAAACTCGAGTTTCGCTGATGATTGTGCTGATGACCCGATCAGCATTTGGACCAGCTCTAGCTCCAGCTCCAACTGCAGCGCCAGCTCCCAATTTGCTATGTATGCACTAGATGGCAGCATTTGCATTCACATTCAAATCGAGGCTGTCCAGTGACCGCAACGTATAATTCACAAATTCAAATTCAAACGATCGAAAGGCACTTTTAGTTAGCGAACCGTTATAAGGTTAATTAAATGCAACACAGGCCGGCCATGCACCACACACTCCAGCTAGGCCCATCCGATGGGCCATTCCCAGTGCGGCTCCACTTCACGGAAAAGTAGCTACAACTACGCTTTCATTTCCAGCTAGGCAGCCAAGCAGCCAGGCAGCCAGCCAGCGGCAGTTTCTCCAATGCGGTTGCAATTAGAAGTTGCACAAAAAGCGCAATAAGAGAAAAAACAAAGCGAACATGAAAAACAAAATGGCGATAAATACCGCAATTTGCATATAAATGGACGTAGCAACGTCTTTAGTCACCCGAATCTTGAGCAAACCATAAGACCGATTAACATTGTTGTCGACTGCCTGACAAGCTGCCGGCGTGGGAGGGCGCAGGAGCAGGGCAACTGGTGGGCGGCGGTGGAAGGTGGTAGAGGGCGTGTGGAAAGCGTACCAAATACAACAGCTACAACAACGACTTGTTACATTGTTACGAGTTACAAGTTACGAGCTACGAGCTACGCTGAGGAGCGCTGAGTGGTGTGCAGGAGGAGCAGCGAGGCCGACGGTCACGGAAAACGCAGCAAAATGGCGGCCGAGAGCCGTCAGAGCGTGGCAACAACACCAGAACCAGACCCAGACCCAGACGGAGACGGAGATGGCGACGGTGGTGTCGCTGGTGTTGGAGTTAGAGGTGCTGCTGGTGGTGGTGGTGCCATCAAGCGTGTTGGGCTGGTTGGGCAGCGCACTGGGAGATGTTGGTGTTGGAGCTGGCGTTGCCCGATGGTAGAGCTCTATGCACGTAATTGCATTGCTTTTTTTTGTTTCGGCTTCTGTTCGAGCTGTAGTAACGCGGCCGGGCCAAGTCTGGCTGGCTGGCTGCCACCCACCGCCACCGCTGCCACCGTCGTCGCCATAGGACGGCCGCCCTGGTGATTGCTACTATTATGCAAATGCCATTCACAGGTAATTACCACGCTGCACCGTTATAATTGCGCTCGAAGCCCAGCTACGAATCACGATTGCAGCTCCAGCTCCAGCTCCAGCTCCAGCTCCAGTCTAGCGTTTGCCTACTTCTTTTTTTGCCTTGCCACTGTGCCAAGTAAATCGAAACTGCCAACAAGAGCAACCAGGTGGCAACGAAGATGGCCCCACAATCCAACTTTCCCATTGCGGAGCCACAGCGTAACACAAAATGATTTCATCGCAAAACCTGGCAGGGAAATAGGTTTCTAAACTCTCATATACTTAATACAAGATATTTATGGCCCAAAGTAATGAATGCTGTGAATAAACTAGTTAGCCAGTTATTGACTTAGTCATATTATATAGAAGAATAAAATTATTAAAAATAGTATATAAGAATATTATGTTAAATACTATTCCTAAACTAAAACTATACAAATTGCACGAATCTGCTCGGATTTCAGTTGGCCAGAGTTTGATATTTAAACTGATTCTTCATTTAAGTTGGGAAGTAGAAAACATGTGAGTCATGTCAAAATTGAAGTAATTAACTTTCAAATGAAAGCATTTCATCCCATTTTTATAAATGAGATGTTTTGTGGAGCATGGTTTAATCTCTAGAATAAATATACACTCAAATAAGATATATAAAGAACTTTTAAGATTTTTTTACTCCAAATTTAAGTCGACTATGTCCATTATAGAAATAATCTATAGTTAAATCCGATCCAAATTTTTAAGTTTTCTCTACTTGATCGAATTTGTATAAGCAATAGCTATTCGACTATGATTTGATTTAATTTAAACTTAGACTTAGATTCAATTTGCACTTCAATTGAAGAGTATAAATATTATGGATTAACTTCTTAAAACCTTTCAAAACTAAGTTCCAATTAATTTCAATTATTGACATCGCAGGTTCCTAGATAATTCTCTCACCATGCCTCAAGCCATCATAGGTTGTCAAAATTTTATACAATTTTCTAGGGTATTTATTTTTGTTTAGTGCGTTAGCTCAAGACTTATTACGTACTTGAATTTGATATGGATAATTGTCAGATTTACATGTTAACAATTATAGTAAAGAAATCAACTATCCATGTCTGCTATTTACTGCAGATTCAAGTGCGCTAACTTGTTCCGCATTGATCTTGATTTTTAAACAGATCAATTCTGTCTTTATTCATGCTAACAATGTTGCATCCGCAGTTAATGTGAAGAGATTGCTGCCATTTGCTGAGGACTCAGATTTGTTTTAGAGGCGGCGGCAGCGGCGGCGACGGCCAGTGATGTCGATGACACCTTTTAGCTGTATGGGAATTGGCTGGAGGACAGGCGCTGGCAAATTAGAACAACTTAAAAACGCGGCGGCACGCATTAGCGCATTTACCTGCCCCGGAACACCTGGATTCTTTGCAGCCATACTTACACATATGGTGATATCGGCAACAGCATCGGCATCCGCATCGGCATCGGCATCGGCATCGGTGCAGCCGCGAATCCTTTTTTCGCAGTCTGTTCTGAAGCGCTATCAAAAAGTAATAAATCTGCGGCTGATCTGTCGTAAATCTTTGCGTTCCCTTCATGATTTACCCACATAAATCAAAATTATCGAAGCGTCGCGCCGCGATGCGCTCCATCGGAATCGTTCTGGGTCCCAAAGCAACGGTCAAAGCTGAACTTGTTAACCGCTGCGAAGTGTTAAATGCATTCAACTGCTGATTTGTCTGTCTGTCAGAGTGTCCTGTTCCGAACTGAACTGGACTTGCATCGCCTGCCCTGCCCTGGCCTGGCATGGCCTGGCCTGGCCTGGACTGGCATTCATATGTGACAACTGCACAACCAAATTTAAAGACGATGAGAAGAACAAAGAAAATCTTCAAAATGTTTCTTGTCTCGCATTTCGGTCATTGCGTTTAGCACTGCAATTATCGCCTGCAAGGAAAATGCATTCCAGCTGTCCGCATTGACCCAATCAAATGGTTCACCCACCAGTAACCAGCGACCCGGGTCACGCAGCCAAACTAGAGACGAGACTCTCGTCGACTCGAGTCAGTTTGAAATTCGTCACATGCAAAGTGAAATTACCTGGTCGGCTAATTTCATTTAATTTTTGGGCCAAAAAAGAAGCGACCGCCACAATTATAGCATATTTTCCCCAATTAATAATTAATAATTTGTTTGGGTCACGAAACGCTATCGTCTCGCCTCGTCTCGTTTCGTTTCGTTTGGCTTGGCCTGGCCTGGCCTGGTGTGTGAACTCCAAAGCTACTCATGGATGCCTAGATATCTACAACACGCACAGCACAACTTGAAGGTGTATACCATTTGGTTTTTGGTTTTCGGTTTTTTTACTTTTTGGCTAAAAGAAGAAGCCGGGTGAAAGGCAAACCCAGGTTGACCGAGACGTTTAATTGCTGTCACAAAGTTGTCTGTGTTGAGGTCGAGTTCGAGTCGAGTTGAGTTGAGTTGAGTTGCCTCAACCTGGCCATTGGAAATCTTTTGTACGCAGCTACGCGTAATATCATTAAGAGCTCGCCTGGCAACCGAAACACGCAAGTTCAGCCGGAGGTGCAGAGCCTATTTTGTTGTGCAAGTGCTGTTTCCTTCCTGCCTGTCTGCCCGGCAAACAGACAGCTGTCTGATGCTCGCGCATCTGCTGAGATGAGTTTCCATCATTGAGCTGCTCTGATTTTGGCTGCCATGTGGTCGCATCTAGCATCGCCTGATGTCCTTCGGCAACAATTTGTGCGCGTAGCGCAGCGATAAATTAATGCTGGCACATTAAACTACACACACACAGGCACACTAACACACACACACACAAAGTCAAAGCGACATTGTTGCTCAATTGATAACCATCGGCAGCCTCTGTCTGGTCCCCCAGCTCCACCTTCTCAATTCCTCAATTTGCTGCCGGCTGTGACGCAAATTGCGCTGAGCTTCTCTTATTTTAGTCAATGCGCCAATAGAGACATCAAGCAAACCAGGCCAGACCCTAAACCCAGACCCAGGCCGAAGTACTTACAGCTGGCAGCCCTTGCCCCAGCCACGGCGCAGCTCTACCCTACTTTCAACTTGAGTTATGTTTGTCGCTGGCTGTGAATGAAGCGATGTGCGACCAGGATTGGCTAATGTACGATCCCAATGCCAGGCCACAGCCAAGCTGTGACTGCCACTGCCCACTCATGTTCGCCTCCTTAGCTAAAGCCCGACAGCCAGCTCGGTATCATCAAAATTGTCGTTGGCTCGCAGTTAAATTAAGTCATAAATTCAGTATTTATCTGTTGAATGTAGTTTGTTGTCCGGTCATCACTTCTGCCGTTCTGCCTTTGTCGCTGCAGTCAGCCAGCCAGTCAGCCAGCCAGCCGGGCAGGCAGGCAGGCAGGCAGCCAGGCAGCTCCTCCTCCTCCTGCCCACTTTCCACTGCTCACACTCCCAACTCTCTTATCCACGTTGCTGTTGCTGCTTTTATGGCAGCAGATAGTGCGGGCAGCAGCAGGGCGCGGCCTGGGGGCCCAGACGAGTTGCAGTTGCTCGCATGTGTCAACTGGCGCTCCCTTTGCAGCTCCGCGATTGGAGCTGGCGTTGGAAACTGGCGTCGGATCTGGAGCTGTAGCTCCATAGACTTGAAGTTAGTTTAGCTTCACTTAGCTGCAACTCTCGAGACGCTCGTAATTGGATTGGCTTGTCTCTTAGCACTTGGTCCGAAACAAGTCCGCGATGGTTTTCCAGCGAAGTGTCTTTCTGTCTGTCTGTCTGTGTGTGTGTTTTATTTATTTTTTTTTCTGTATTTTTTATTTGAAAAGTTTGTCAGATTTATTATTGCACATCAATTAGCTGCCAGCTGAGGGCATCAACCAGGCCCAAACCAACCAGCCAAGTTCCATTCACATCTGCAACACGTATTCGTACAAATTGTTGATAATTCAGATCAATACAGCAATGCGTATCGCTGCTCCGTCTGCTTCTCTGTCTGTCTGTCAATTAGTCACTCTGACACGCTGCTCACGAAATCTTTATCTTTATCAGTCGCTGCCGTAGACTGTTTACTATTTCGACATTGTCTTGCCGGCCATTTATTGAAACATAACGCATTGTGGGCATTTTTTAATGTCAACTGCGATACTGACAGAAGCCAGAACGTTGCTTACAGCTCAGTTGCTGTCAGGTGCACTAGACTCAGAGACGACTTAGAACTGCGCCAGCAGCCAACGACTGGGAGTCGCACAGTTGCAGGTAGCCGAGTGCCCTCCGATTGTCACTCTCTGCAGTTGGTTTTTGCTTTTGTTTCTGTTGCCGTGTCAAGCCAGAGCTGAGCAACGCCAACGCTGATGGGACGATGACATCGAGTACTGAGTACTGATTACTGTGTGTCCCATTGCCAGCAGCACCAACAGCATCAGCCGCAGTCACCCCAACTCTCGCTCACGTGCGACTCCCCAGCCCCTGCGACTCCGTTTCTGATGCTGTGGCTCAGCAAGCGTGAAATATTTTGACAAATCGCAGCCACTTAATCAAAAATCATCATCAAAAAGCGATCGATGTTTTGTACTGAGGTAGCAAGCGGCTACAAAGGACAAGCCGGCATAACGTGTGTGTGTCTGTGTGTGTGTGTGTGTGTGTGTGTGGGTTAAGCAAGGTGTAGCTAGAGATTTCCGTCAGAGCTGATAAAAGAAAAACGTGAAGAAGGACAGGCTGCGGGGTGCCTGGAAAATGGAATTAGTCGCTTTAAAGTGTCTGCCGCACTTGTCGCCTAGTCGCCACACATGTATTTGTGTGCTTAAGAGTGAAGGAGAGGGCGAGAAAGAGAGAGGGAGAGGGAGAGGAAGGTTAGTGTAATATAATGACAATTCATTTATGTTACCACGTGATTAGGTCTCATATTAATCTTCATAATGCCGCTGCTTATGAGCTACGTGACACACACCCATACACACACACTCAAACACACACACCCATACACACGCATTCTGACATGCATGTATGTTAACTAACCGATTGACGTTGATTATCGATGGGTCGCGCGACTCTGGCTACCTTTGCCGCTGCCGCCAACCATCTGAGGACCCCAACTCGATCGCCTATACACATAAATTGACAGACATTCATCATTTAGTCGGAGACGTGACGAATTAACAACATAAACAGGCTAATAAATGCACGGCAAATAAATACGTAGAACACATCAAATAGAATAGAATACATAAGCAAAGGAAAACGTACTCAAATGCGGCCTGTGGCTGAGACTCCCCTTGAGTGTTTTGGTATTGCTTGTAAGCGATGGAGCATTTCTCACAAATTATAATTTTAATTATATATTTTTTGAAAATTTTACAATTTTTTTGTTTTTCTGACTAAAGGATATAGAAAGCTCAAATTAAAGACAATAAAATTATTTATGATAAAAGAGAAGAGATAAACGAGTTTAAGATAAAAGAGTCTTAAAACAACCTTTGCATATATATACTTCAATCTTCTTCTCTTGTGTACTATTCCCGATTCACTCTCTTATGTCACTACAGGGTATCAAATGCTCCAACTTAAAATAATATTCACTGATTATAGCCATTACAAAATACTAAAAAAGAATGCATCTCATCTTATAATTTGATTCACATTCTTCCTCTTTATGTGTTATACCCATTTAGCTAATATCTGCTCCTACAGGGTATTATAAGCTCATAAAATTGAAGTAATTGTACAAGTTCTCCAAGTTGAAAACTCATCAGCCAGATGATTTTGCAGTTCAATGAATTCAATTTCGATGCGGAGCGACTGCTGCGTGCCTCAACTTCGATTCTTTAACCTACAGATGCTGCAATTACAAAGCGCCAGGCGAGGCGCAGAGCAACCCGTAATTAAAGTGTATCAGGAAACAAATGCTTAAATCACGCGACGCAAACAAACTCAAATATAATCTCCATGTGGCAGGAGACTGAGAGAAAGAGAGAGAGAGAGAGAGAGAGAGAGACAGACAGGCAGTCAGGCTACAAAGGTCGATTGCTTCATCCGACAGGCAGGTGATGAGACATCATGCAAGGCCGAGACTGGCTAGATAGGTTATTAGAGCAGCCGATTAGATGCGAAGCTAACGGCCACACCTTGCTGCAGTTGGCGGCTGCCCATGTCACACATTGGAAGCTGCTCGCCGCACGCGATTGCAGCCGCCTTGGAGGCCGGGGGCCAAATGTTCATGGGCAGCGCATGCCGAACACGCGCAGGACCAGGATACGCATCTATCACTTCAGAGTGTTTTTTTTTTCTGTGTGTGAGTTCAAAAACTCACCTGTCTGTCGTGGCATTTCCGCCGGCCACCAAAAACAAAAAAAACACAAAAATTAACCTCAAATGTTGCGTCATTATCAGAAACACAAGTTGATCGTCTCCTTCTTCGCTTTAATTTTTTTTTTTAGACGCGCATCCAAAATTTATGCCATATTGACCTTATGCACATTGCTCTAATTTTTTCCGCTGGTTATCGTCCTTTTTGTTTTAATCAGCGGTCGAGCAGCTTCGCCATGCTCCTTCGCTTACCCCTTGCATAGGGCGAGCTCATGTTTTGATGAATTGATGATGGGGTCTGGCTGTGAGTGTGGAGTGGAAACCCTTTGTGCTGTGTTTTTCTTAATTTGGAATTTATTTAAATCTACAGTAGTGCAACTAAGGGCTGCATGCTCCCGTGTGCCAGTCAGTCAGTCAGTCAGTCACTCACAGAGTCCGACTGGCAATGGGGTTCGTCGCCTTCGTTTTGGCAGGTGCAGCGACTCGCTGCTAATGCATAAATAACGCATTCGGCTTCGGGCTCGCAGCTCTTTCATTTTTTCCCTTTATTTTTTGTTGTTTTGTTTTTGAGTTCGGTGTCCAAAATTTTAAAAGGCGTTTAGCTTGTTACCTTTTAATAATACCATTTAATTTGCCCCGCTCACTTTGGCCTTTGCTGCGTAGGTGCGCAACCATCAATCAGCCGGTGGTCGGAGATAGCGCCGTGTTGTACGTAACAAAACACATTTTAAACTGCAATTCATATTTCATTTCTCGTCTCTGCTCGTTTTTGTGGATCACGTCGTTTTCATTTTTTATGCCAGCACTAGACCATGGACAGTTCAAGATACCATCGCTTCAGGATGCGCACTCGCCCCACAAGTCACTCTTCACCTTGCGGCTTTTAACATAAAGAGTGTTTTTTTTTTCCTATATAACCAATTATCGGTTATAACACTTTCTTTTTTATTTTATGCCTAAACTAGAAAGTCATATTCCTTTAGATTATGGAATTGTAGCTATATGAGGTATAAGATTGTTGCTTAAATTTATTTCTTATGTGAATTAGGCGTTCATGTAACATATATATAAAATAAAATTATTATAAAAAAGTCTTTTATTTTCATATACAAATATATTCATCACTAAACTTTTGATCTATACATAAAGCTGACTTCGTCTTGCCCTTTCCTTTATCTATCGTAAAGTAAGCAAATTTTTATGCTATTAAGTAGTCAAGAAGGTTTTCATTTGTGGTGCATATATATATATATTGTTTTATCTTTGAGTTATGTTGAAGTATGAGTAATTGTATGCAGCTCCAGTTGGAGTGACCACTTAGGGTGGACCCGCGACACAGGCAAATGGGCGAAACATGGCTGACGCATTCTAATGGCCGGTATCAGCACGCGCACCCGCATCCCCGAAATGAGGGTGTGTGTGGGCGCATTGTGTGGCTACTGTTGCTGTGGCTGTTGCTGTTGCTGTTACTGGCCAGTCAGACAGTCGCAGCCAGGGGGGTAGGTATGTGAGTGTGTGTGTGTGTGTGTGTGTGTGCGTGTGTGGGTCTGCTGAAGTTGGCGCTGGCCTAAGTTGGCTTCTCGGCCAGCTGGCCGTCTACACTGACAAATAAATTATGGCACACACACAAACTTCCGCTGCCACAACAATCCATTGAATGCGGGTCCAATTCAGTTTGAATTGGCAGTGAAAGGCGGCGTGTGAGCATCAAGCCTACTGGAAATTGAAGCATGAACTACGCGGAGCTGGAAGGCGCAGGCTAAGGAGGTTCATTGAAATTGGAATCTGTAGTCCGATCGCAGGGTTTGCAGGAAACCCAAAGCCACAAATTGCTGGGTAGCGCGCGCGGAAAACCAACTGGCGATAAGCGGCCGAGAAAGACAGAGGCCGACAATTGGCCAACGATCGGTCAGGAGTTGCCTGACGAACGAGTCGCAGCCTGGGCACATTGTGAAGCGATGGAGCGGTGGAGCGGTGGAGCTGTGAAGCTGTCTGTGTGTTTATGAAGTTGTGGATTTTTCGACGGTTTCATTTTCAAGCTGACTGCAATTACATGCCGTAAATTTGTCAAGGCGCGATAAATGTGCAACAGCGGTTGCAAGCGGAGCAGGCGGCATGAGGGATGAGGGGAGGTTGCGTAGTGGCAGCCTAATGCATGTAATCTGCCACTCAACACCCTGTCAGATGGTCCAAGACGTCCGCCCTGTGAAGGTTAACCAATTTGGCACGCCCGGGCCAGGGGTTACACAAATGGAGCTGGATATGCGAGCACTCCAAATTGCTATGCGATGGTGTTGCCCAACATGGCCAAAAGCTCAGCGCGGCAACGAGCATGTTTGGCCATAACACTCGCCATAACCATAACCGGCAACAAACTAACAGGGAGAGCGGGGTTCAAGGAGCAACAGTGGCTCGAATTGGGGATTGGGATTGAGCTTGGCATTCGGAATTGTGCGCGCCTGGCGAGGCCAATTCATGCTCACATTTTGGGCTGGTTAATTAAATACGGATTTCATTTTAATGGTCGATAAAACTTGATGAGATACTTTAATGGCCGCGTCTGCAGGATACGTAGCTCGGTCGGAGCCATAGTTCGAGGCGAAGGCGGAGACGGCGACGCTGACTTCTCTGGCGTGCTAAATCACCGTTAAAGCGATAAGATTAAGTTGGCCAAGTCGGCCCGCCGCAACTCTGGCAGCATCCACAACACTGCAAACGCGGCGAGCATAATCTGCTTTTTACGAGCCAATTGGCAACACAATCTCCACCACGGTACCCGGTGCCAACTCGCTCTCCCTGCTGGCTATTACATTGTTGCCGAGGCGCACAAAATTAATTGCTGATGAATGTCAATTTCGCAGACATGGATACATTGCGGCCTATTGGCGTTGCTGTCCACCCCTGATCCCGCCCCATCACCAACCATTCCGCCTTCTGGCAACGGCAACGGCAACTGGAGCTTCGGTTCAAAGTCACTGGCAAAAACGATGTAAGCCTATTGGCAGCGACGGCAACGGCAACGGCGACAGCGACAGCGACCGCGGCCGCATTTGTTGCACCCACCTACAGCCCCTTGCTGGCACCCTTCTGCCTCATTCGGCGACCGCTTTCGTTAGCGGCTTACGAGTCGCCCCCTTTGGCCGCTCGGGCAACCATAACCGTTCGCCATACGAGGCATAAAATTAAAATGTTGCACTATAACGTCCCGTGCCGCCCCAACCGACCGCTGCCGGCCAACGAGCGAAGAGGCGCGCTCATTAAAAACGCCATAAATGCAATAAAACGTAGAGCAAACATCGATTAAACAATATTTATGGGGCTTCACTTGCACATTGTTCGTTGGCTCTGAGCCGAGCACGTCCGTGAATCCACGCCCGACCCTGCGTAACCCCTCCACCCTTCACCCTCTACCCCCTTCCACTCAGTTGTATTCGACCCGTCTCTTTGCGCGTCTTTTTAACCGTTTGCTGCCATTTCTGTTGACCTCTTTGATTTTATATGACCAGTAGTTAGAATCATGTAAGCCAATAGCATTTTCAAATTATGAAAATTGCATAAAAAGGCTTTGCATAATTTGATGAGAATGAAGAGAGAGAGAGAGAGAGAGAGAGAGAGAGAGTGAATATGTTGAGGTTTTATTGCTTTATATAACAAAACTTTCTGTAAATCTGATTTAAATCAATGAGAATCGCACAGAGAGACCAGAAAGAAGTAGAAAGTAGAGAGAGTACGTTAAAAAAGTGAATGTTTCTCTATGAGAGAACATATAGAAGCAGACTTAAACAACATTTAAAATCTGTCGCTAGTTTAGCAATTTAACTTTAATTTACTCTAATACTAAATAATTTCCAAGCTCTATTTATGACTTTATCTCGTTCAAAATAATGTAAATAAAATTGAAAATTTAATAAATATTATCGCATCAGTTAGGGTAGAACATTTCAATTTGGTTTTGGCAATGCCCGAGATGCAGCAATTTGGCAGACTTTGCGGTTGAAGATATTAGCCAAACAGGCAGCTGTTTAGCCGTTGTACGGGTCCGGCTCAAACTGCCGGCCAAGTGTTGAGACAATAGCAGAGCGCGGCGCTCAATGAATAACAATTACAGCTATTAATCTTGGTCCAAACTGGCGGTTTGGCTACGCTCGAGCTGGGGTCGACTTGTGGTTAGCTGTGTTCTGCTCCTGCTACGCTTTTTAGCCCGGCAATTTGCAGCCCATTTATTTATTTGTTAAGTGGCCGTAAAAACGGCACCAGCAACAGCAACAGCAACAGCAGCAACAGCAACAGCAACGGCACTTGGTTGCGTCTCTGTCACCTTTTTTTTCACTGTGTTTTATATTTTTGTAAAAAAAAAAAAGAAAATAATAAGAAACATTTTGAAATTTATACATATTGTATAAGTAATAATTGTGCGGAAAACGGAAACAATGGAGGTTGTGTAATGCGTCAGGGGAGGGGCCGCAGTTGCCAACCATCTGGCCATCTGGTGTTGGACAACCCAGCCAGTCAGCCAGCCAGTCAGCCTGTGGCTGTGCGCTTGGAAAGGAGTGAAAATTGCACGTAATTACCTACACACACACACACACACATACACTAAGAAACACATACATGGTCATAGAAGCACATGCACCATTGGCAAATGGTAAATGGTAAATGTGGTCATTATATGCCGCATACGCGACCGCCAAGCGAACACGATTACGACCACTAACAGGCGCAAACGCCTTCGTGTCCAGGTGAGCAGCACCCAATGCACCGACTGGGCCAAATCCGCCATTCTAACTGCCTGACTGTATGTGTGTGTGTATGTGTGTGTGTGTGTGTGTGTGTGTGTGTGTGTGTGTGTGTGTGTGTGTGTGTGTGTGTGTGTGTGTGTGTGTGTGTGTGTGTGTGTGTGTGTGTGTGTGTGTAGACTATAATAGCCGCCACAGGAAACACTCGCGATGGCGATCAGCGCACTTACGAGTGCGACTACAGCTTACGGCCATAACCAGGCACAGGCATAGTCAAACTGCAATTGCCAACAGCCAAGCTGCAATTGCCACTGCAGTAGCCATGGCAAGTGTAATCATGCGCCAGTTATTTATTGTAGAGCTCCACAATTCACAAAGCTGGACAGGATTGAGTGCCAGGTGATGGCAGCAAGAGGTCAAGTAGCCAGCGCCAACAGTGGAAGAAAACCAGCTAATTATGATTAACTATGCCAGTGAAGCGCAACCATTTTTTTGGTTTACGTTTGCGACTCTTCTCACTGCGCTGCATGAAAAATTCGGTAGGTGTTGCCATTGACTCGGCTGCTGACCGAAAGGGTTGACAGACTTTTGACCGAGTTCCAAACAGAAGCACGCAGCCCGAGAAATAAAAGCAAACAAAATCCAAAAACCGCCCCTCGAAAAAACGCAGACCGAGCGTATAATTGAGGCGAGACCCAAATGGCATTTCGAAATGGAAATTCAACTTACCCCAGCTCGGTCTAGCTCCAGTTCCAGTTCCATTTAAATTTTCATTTCCATTTCCATTTACAGCCAAACTGAAATTTCCTTTGGCGTTTTGGTTGGCTTAATTTTCGACCCTGCCGCAGAGTTTACCACAATTTAAATTTAATGATTATTTGCATTTGAAATTCAATAATTTGCATTTTGAAGCAAATCAGAAGAGCGAGAGACAGAGTCTGGCTTTGGCTTTGGCTTTGGCTCTGGCTTTTCGACTGCACGTGAAGCACAGAAGTAAATGAATACGTGTTTTTAGGCACAAATTATATGGTAGAACACTTACTTAGATATGTATACGTACATTTGCTTTGGATGTGGCCACAAATTGTGGGTTATTGCGTTCGGGGGATACACTCAAGTGGCTTTTTTGTTCGGCCTTCGTTTGTATAGGTATGTCCAACTGATATTTACACAACTCTAAAATATTGATGGCGACTTCTTAAACCTAATTATATGTAAGCCCGACTCGATTCGACTCGATTCGAATACGGCTAATGTGACTCAGTGGTCATCCATATGGACCCGGTGTGAGCGTATAAATGTTTTCCCATGGATATCATTATTACGCCGAAGTCAGACGTGAATCTCATAGATTTCGACATCAGCGACGATCCGCTCAACTGAGCAAATGGGCTCAAATGAGACACTTCTAAGTAAAACTCAATGTCGGGACGCACTGGAGCCCAACCGCGGCCGCTGCCGCTCAGTCGCTCAGCATCCAAATGACAAACATGATTCGCGTAACAGCAACAACAACAACAAATAAAGGAAGAAAAAAAAAGAAACTTAAAGTTTTGAATTTGATTTTGTTTTCGGTTTCATTGGATTCATTTAATCCAATTAGGCTAGGCTGCGTTATTGTGGATAAAGACCTCGAGAGACGGCATATTATGAGAGAGTTATGGGAATGCTTTTGTCGTTGTTTGAGCCGATTGCGATCTTCGAAAGCTTATCAGCTGCTAGTTGTCGCAACCGCTGCACATATTTAATAAGCGTCAGCCTAAACATGAGCACTCATCATTCAGGTACGAACTGGTCATTCATCACGGAAACGGCCACATGAAGACATCATCACAAAACGTTCACGTTGTCTGGGGTCAGCTGGGTCAGCTGTCGCGGCTTCGGTTAACTGGTTAACAATAACAACTGGCAGGCCATTTGAGGAATTGCAGCGCCGTACGCATTTAATTGAATTAAATTCCAATTCCTGTTTTTCGCTCTCGGAGAGACTTGAGTTGTTCGGCTTCGACTCTCGACATTCGCCTGCCTATCGCTTTGATCAGTCAATCCAATTATTTGCAAAATTTTGTCACATAAATAACTAGGCGAGGAGCTCACGAGCACCAATGGTGAGGCGGCGCCCCTAGAGTCGTTGTTTGTGCTGTTCAAGTTGAAGTTGAAGTTGAAGTTGAAGTTTCCTTTCATGTTTCCACCTGTCGAGGTGAGCCGTGTGGAGGTGAGCTCGTCTTCCTGGTGGCCGCGATAGCGGACGTGGCGTTGGCGTGCCGATTACCCCTGTTCTCTGATGTCTTCGCATTGTTGTTGTCGCCCGCTGCGCAGGTCCTCAGTTTGGCCATTGACCAATGGACAAGGGTGACGAAAGCAACGAGACCTGCGTGCCACCGCGCACAGCATTCACATTCAAATCGAGCGTAGACATTTTATGTTTTATGCTAAGGTGTTAATTGAATTCGTTTTGCATAAGTGGAAGTGGAAGGAGCAGCAGGAGCAGCAGAAGCATTGGCACTGGCAGTAGCAATAGCAGTATCAGCAGCAAAGAGACCACCTGCACACAGGGGAAACAGCAGCAGCAACAGCAACAGTGACAGCAACAGCAACAGCAGTGGCAGCAGCGGCAACCCTTTTGCTTAGCCAGCATTGTGTGTTAATTGTTGCAACAATAAGAGCAACGGGGCCAAAACAAAGCGAGCGACCAATTGTCAACATGACAGCAACAGACAACAGTTAGCAGCGATCGTTGTGGTTGTGGCTGTCGCCTGCTGCTGATGTTGCCGCTGTTTATTGTTTGTACGGCGTGATCTTTATCGGCGCATAGTATTTGCATATTCGAGCAGTCAGGGCAAGGGACAACGGGACGGGCATATCCATTGTGTGTGTCGTTGTCGTCTTTATTATGTCATTGCATCATCAGCGCCTCTTTATCGCCATCCGTCATGCACATTGTGTAGAAATTAGCACATAACCCAAATGTGTAAAATACACGCGTGTAAATTAATTGCCAACAATTAGTGCAGCAGGCAGAGGTGGTGCAGCAGAGAGAAAGAGAGAGAGAGAGAGAGACAGAGAGGAAGTGGTTCATCTAGCCGCACTTGCTGCTGGCTGCCAATCTGTGTGTTTGCTTGGCTGCTAATAAAGTCTGTTGGCTAACTTATTCGAGTCCAAAGTCACATCAGGCGAATCTCACAGGTGTCAAGCAGCTGGACAGCCGCGAGTGTGCAGCAAACCTGACAGCAGAATGCCCTTTAATGTCGCATTCGCCGAGTGGCGACTGCCGATTCTCGATTCACGAGTGCTGCTGTGGTGCAGTGGTGCAACAAGCGAGCCATGCAAATGTCGGTGTCGCGCGATTGTCACCCAGCGCAAATAAAACATAAAACGGGCCGTCTCAGCTATAAATCATGAGGATTGCACTGCTACCAGCTGCTAGCTGCTGGTTGCTAGCTGCTAGCTACTGGCTGTTGGCTGCTGGCTGTTGGCTGCTGGCTGCTGGGCAAACCACTCGAGCACTTGGTCATTGCTGCCCACTGTTGTTTGTTGTTCAAGAATCTGGATCGAAATCCGCAAAGCTTACAAAGACAATCGACAGCCTTCATATGCCGCTGCCCGATCGTCGCATAAATTAACAATCTAATTACCACGCCGATCCCGCCAAATCTCGCCGGAAAATCACGAAGCGCAACCGACACTGAGCACGAGCATTCACCATTTGTATGCAAATTACTTTGTCTCCGTCGACGCGTCGACGCGTCGATGCCGTCGTCGATGTCGAAGTCGACGTCGTTGGCAGCGTTTCGCTGAGGCGCAATCATAATCGACGTCATAATATCGTTACGACGCCGTCGTTATCACCTGGCTAGCTAAAGTCTGGCCAAAGAGCCACAGCTATCGGCTGCATTTAATAAATTTGCATATAAATTGCAGCAACTGCGCTGCCTCTGCCTCTGCCTCTGCCGCTGCCTCAGCCTCACTCTCAGCCTTTGTCTGAGTCGCGATTTGCTCTTCCATTTAAATCGATGCGCACCGTAAGCAATTTTTGAATTTATGTAAGCATTTCGTTCGCAGATTTAATTGACACGATGCCGGCTAAAAACCCTCTGCCTGGCCCAGACGCTGCTCCCTGTCCAGTAATCCAATTAGCCCCGTCGACGTTTCGTACAAGAAAAAGCACTTGTCGCTGGCCAGTCCGGCTGTGGCCCAGCCCAGCCCAGACCAACCCAAGACCAGGACACAGCTTCAGTTCCATTTCCTAATGAAGATGTTTTCGGTTCGGAATTGGCCCCGGGCATTGTGGCGGCCCCGCTCAATATTGACGTCACTCACGGCCAATCGGGCTATAAAAAATAAATAAATTGCGACAGAGCATAAATAAAAAAAAGCTGCACTTGCCCATATAGAAGAACTATATAAATATGTTATATAGAAAATGGAATTGGAATTGGAATTGGATTTGGATATATGTAGGCATATGGGATGGGCTGTTAGTACCGTTGCTGCCCTTCCTCCCTTTCTCCGCTGCGTTGCGGCTATTTTCAAATTCAATTTAATTCACTTTGTTCGATGAGCATTATCAGGCGATAGCAGATAAATTGGGATCACTTCACGCTCTTAATGGGAACGACGCTGAACCTTAGCCTGCGGCCACAACACACACACACACACAAACACAGAGGCATACACGCCGGCCGTTGGGACAGTGGCTAAAGTAGCTTAGCATTGACACGGCTACAGGTGACGGTGATGGTGACCAGGTTGCCAACGAATGAGTGGTCAAAAAGGTGAGCACAAACGACATCGCATGCGCACAATCAGTACAGCAGCCGCATACGAAAGAGTGAGAGTGATGGCACATGTGAAAGAGAGAGAGTGAGAGAGGGAGGGTATATCGACTGGCAAGGTGTCGAGAAAGGCAGCAAAAGACGACTCCAGGCCACGAGGAGCTTAGGCTGTTGCTCTGGCTGTGGCTGTGGCTGTGACTGTGACTGTGGCTGTGTTGATGCCCGTTTGCCCAAAGAGATATCACAATAAATTAGGAAACGAAATCTTTACTAAATAAAGACATAAATTACACACCGAATCGCACTATGCGTACGACGAGGCCCGATGCCCCATGCCCGTTGCCCGTTGCCCGTCTTTCCGAACTTCAAATAAAAAGCAACCAACTATGTTTGTCTCTTGACCGAACAGAACACAGAGACAAAAAAAAAAAACAAAAATAAAATAAAAAATAAAACGTTGAGCCACAATGGCGACAACAGGAACGACATGACAGCAAAGTGGAAGGCTTATAAAAAGCGAGAGAAATACAAATAATCAAACGAAATGTATTTTATAGGGTGATAAGAATCAATGAAGCCACTGAAATCCTATAGAGACATATTGTATGCATTATGAGGCATCATCACCCCGAGCACAGACCAAAGCAAAGAATAAAGACAGAAGAGCCCGCCATGTGCCCCGCTCTATACTCCATTTAAATGGAGGTTTAGCCAACGGCAGCACGAATAATGATCGCCAAGTGTCCAGATCCAATCCAGAACCGAAGCTGGAGCGCTGCATTGTTGCTTATCAGTAGGCTGGTTGGCTTTGGGTTTCCGTGTCGTTGTCGCTGGGTCAATTAGTGGGCGAGTAAGGCGCATGAATACGTTGATCTTAACGTTAAGGTTAACGTTAATGTTAATGCTAATGCTAAGGTGGCAGTGACTGTGGCTGTGGCTGTGGCTCTGGCTCTAGCCGTTGGCGTTAATGTGCATCGGGAGGGGGAGGCAGCTTCATTTATGCGTGATTTGCTGGAACGTGATCTGCTGCATCTAAACTCGAACTGGCCTTTGTTTGGTTTGATTTGACCGCGGCAGCCAACAACAGGCCATATCAACAACGGTCTTCTGTGATTTTGGGACAGGCCATAAATCTTACGTCGAAGCAACCTAAAAATGCCATTTAACATTTTTTCGTTCGTTTTTTTTTTTTTTTTGTTTTGTTTGTTTTTTTGGTAGTAGTCGCGCTTAAAGACTGTCACCAAACTAGGCAAAGGGAGAACAATAGGCCGTAGTTTAGAGGCACGGGAAGGCATTTTAATTACGCACAGCGACATAACTTTTGGTTAATTACGGTGCACTGTGACCGAGCCTCCGCTCGAGCCATTAGAATGCCGAGGTTTATGCGCGTACAAAGTGGTTCGAAGTGGTTCGAAGTGGAGCAGTGACAGCTGCCGCCTTAGCGCTTTGATTGGACATTGTTCTACTCAGCATTAATCTCGCTAATAACTCATGTGCTGTAGCTTTGTTGGCTCCCCTCTTACTCTCTCTATCTCTCTGTCGCTCTCTCTCTATTTCTCCTTTTTACTGCTCAGACATTCTCCAGTTAAGCTGCACAATGCTGCAAAATCAGTATACAGAAACAAAGAGCTTTTCAATAATAGTCCCCAGAATCAATTCATAATAATTGATCATAATTCGGTAGCCGTCCGCTAATTGGACGCTTTACAATACCACCGTATTGAACACGGCCCGAGCCAAAACAATAAACAAATTTAACAAAATATTAACACGAATTTATCAAATGCAAACCAACAAAAAGAGAAATTCCAGAATTCAAATTCAAATATGAGTAACAGCTATAGACGCCTAAACTCGGGACAATGTATTAGCTTTTATTTGTGCTCGAAGCCTTATTATTGATTTACAGATTGGTTTTCCCCCCTGATAATGGACAGAGCGGCACATAAAGACTTACTAGATCTGAGTTAATTTGTATGTGAAGAAGGCGAATTGTATACGTATGTCTTAAGCCAACAATTCGCATCTATTGAAGTTGGTTGAATGGAAGTAAAAACTTACTTTGGAATAACATTTAGCCAGCTGATAGCAAAGCAAAGGATTAATCTTGGATGATATATACAGATCATTCTATATAAAGATACAACTTTTAGGACTAGAAAGAATTGATCTTAGATGAGGTATACAGATTTGTCAAGAATGGAAAAAAATTATCTTTGGGAACGTTTAAAAAACTTGCTAGATATAGATGTCACTATTAGGAAGACAACGAATTTATCTTAGATAAAATATATATATTTATATATATATATATATATATATATATATATATATATATATATATATATATATATATATATATATATATATGTATATATATATATATATATATATATATATATGTATATATATATATATATATATATATATATATATATACATATATATATATATATATATATATATATATATATATATATATATATATATATATATATATATATATATATATATATATATATATATATATTTATATATAAATATAGATTGTTTTTGATTTATCCTCTTTAGGTTCCTCTTATGTTCTCTGTAGAATAATTAGTAATTCTATTTATTCTCGTAATAATCTGAGAAATATTTTATATCTATGATAAAATATTACTAATAATATTAACATCTTCACTAATATACTAAGCCAAACCGAACTCAATAGCCAAGTCTAAATCAAAAGTCCAAGTCCAAGTGTTGCTGCTCATAAAGTTGTTGTTGTTATTGCTGTCGCTGCTATTCTTAATTAAGCCTACGGGAATGCATAGAATGTCTTTGGCTTTGGGGCACTATCAACACCTCATTACTCTTTTGATCACACTCCTCGTTAATGAAGATGTCAGGCAGCTGCTGCTGCTGCTGCTGATGCCGTTGCCGTTGCTGTTGCTGCTGCTGCGGCACAGTGAAACACAAGACGCACAAAACAAAACCAATTTGAATTCAAAATCCAAAATCAATGCTTAGCATTCCATTTTTGTGGTGGCTGTTTGTAGCGACCAAAGCGACAAAGATTAAATATATAACTCTTCTTTTTGGTCGACCGCTTAGACCATTTTTGCCGGCCATGCCGCACTCTTGATGCCCTACACTCTCATGCATTGCCAACTGCTCGAGCGTGCTGAGTGGCCCGCAGCGTGCAGCGTAGTTCAGCTGGAAACCTGTATCTGCATAAAGTTATAAACAAAGAAAACAAATTTGTCTTATCGCCCGATTCCTAATGAGATGACAACGAGACAAAATCACTCGGTCGCAACGCGTTGAAAGCGCGAGCTCATTTAAGGAGCGGACAAATACAAATGCACACATTTTAATCACTTTGCTCATTAACAACAGCCAGCAGCGCTCAGCTGAGCCCAGTTTGAGAAACCTTTAAAGAGGAGAGTATTTATCAGTCTGCCTACCATTGTTGCTGTTACAAAGGCCCTGTCTATAACTTTTTGAACTACCCACGCCTTAGCATCAAAAGCTGCACAGCTTCCGAACTAATGTACAAAATATGCAGATGCACAAAATTTACAAATCTGAAAATTTCCAAATCCATTAAAATGCAATTATTCTTTTTATTTCAAATACATACATAAACACACACATACAAATAACATATGTAAGCCAGCTTTCGTTGAAAATCAGTTTGGCAAGCATTCTATGAGCTTCAAGTGTTTCACAACTAAGGTAGGCAGACAGACAGGTTGAAGGTGATTGTTGGCAGACCTAGCAAGGGCTGGGAATTGGCAACAATGTTGTCGTATTAGTTAACGTAACTAACTTTAGTTATTGCGCGTGTTGCGATTTCGTGCTTTTATGGTCCATTTAAGACTATGAGATGGAAATGTTGTGTCGGCGTTGCCAACAGATTTATCACCGGGCCCCTTGCCGGGTGGTGTTGGCCGAAAGCCGTGGACCCAAGCTTCAAATCAAGCGCCACTCGCCGGGACGTATCAGCATTGTGAGACGGGGGGAGGGCGGAGGCCGGCGCACTAGAGCCTGAGTAAAGTTCATCGATTTCAGCCAACCCAAACGATAAAAACTGTGCGCAGTGATCAACAGAAGAATGGCAAAAAGATCTTTCAACATTGTTGCAAACGCTGAGCAATTTTACTGTAAAAACACAACACAAAACAGACAACACCACATCCTGAAAGTTAACCAACTGTCCAACTCGAGCTCCAGCTCCAGCTCCAGCTCCAGCTTCGGCGACTGCGACGCCGATCGTAAAAATGTTTGACTGCGATTATATGGCGCTCATGAGAGCGCCACTTTGTCAGGGCCTGGAGCTCAGATGTTGATGGACTGGACTCGATCAGCCCAGGGGCGTGCTAGGACTTGGTTCTGGCCAAAAGGGGGTTGCCACAAAGCATGCAACGAGCCACGGCCAGCCAACAAATTGGAAAACAACAAACAGACAACAGATTCTCTGGTGATATATATGTTGAGACACACACATACAGCATAAGTGCATGCACACTCACACTCACACACACACACACACAGGTGTGTGTATTATTTAGGTATAATTTATGGAGCGAGAGGTGAAAATATTTTCAATAGAAGGTGATTTAAATTTATTAAAGGAATGCTTACGAGCAGCCACACAGCACTAAATTAGAATAAGTCCGATTCGAAGGGGCCGAGAGGGGCATGGCTGGCTCATAAAAACTCAAGCAAATTGAATCAGTGAGTGTGTGTGTGTGTGTGTGACTGGGCGCACGCTTGCACAGATCAGATTGAGCGAGCATCTGAATTGGGACCATCAGGCCACTCGAATCGAGACGCCTCATCAACATTTGCATCTAAGTATCGACAACGAGGCAAAGCGGCCTCTTATCAGATTGAGAAATGCGTATATACGAGTGCACAACATACTCAGCGCGCGACTCCTCATTTAAATCTCGGCCAGAGAGTCAGAACGAGCCCACAAAGACTTAACCAGCCGCAGTCGCAATGCTTGTGATCCGAACGCGCCGAGTTCGCCTTTTGTTAACACCATAATTTACATTGATTTATGTGCTTAGTTGACTCTGCATTTTTAATCGGTTAGCCCGGGCATCGTCACCGTCCCAGCTCCACTCCAGCTCTTACCTCTGCCACAACTCTCCGATTGCTGTTGTTGCTGTTGCTCTCGCGTCGTCTATGTATATATATATATATATATGTATGTGTGCGCGGCTTCATTTGGTTATAATTAAAATGTCGATGTTATCAACCCGATTTGGACATATTGGCCATTACACTCGAAATTTAAGCGATTTCTATGCGCGTATTTTGATTTTGATTTCGATTTCGATTTCATTCCCCTCTCTTTCTCCAATTCGTGCGCTGTCCCATTCGGGTTCGGTCTCTGTTTATGTCTCTATTTCAGTCGCTCTGTCGGCAACACAATGAATATTGATTAAATTAATATTTAATAACGTTTTAAGAAGCTTTTGAGTGTTAAATGTTTATTTATGCTCATTGGCTGTGCTCTCTGTGGCTGTCATATATATCTTGCCCCAAGCCCCCGAGTCCCATTCGTGTCGCTGATTATTTTGGATTGTTTGGAATCGTGTGTGCTTAGAACAAAAAACTTATATGCATACATAGATATCGATTTTGAGTTTGCTTCTTACTTGTATTCACGTGTTAATGCTGTCCAAACGCAGAAATATATGTATTTAAGAAATTTCTTAAATAAATTATGAAATTTCAAGTGGCTGATTGAGTAATGTAATCAAAAACTGGAAAACTTAGACCAAAATGCTATAGCTTCCATATTTATGGCCTTGAATATGTTGTATATGTATGTGTATATAGCTTCTGCTTCTGTGGTAGCTCAGGGCAAGCGAAGAGTAGTTTCCAAATATTACAGCTGGAACATGCCAGCAGCAATTGAGCTATAATATATCATTTATAAAGCCAAAGCTTTCTCTATTATATCAACTCACTTCTAAGGTTTCGAGCTGATATTTAACGGAAATGTATGTATTAAAATATCAAATCGTTTCAGTAATCCCGCTCAATTTAGATAAAGAAAACAATTAAATGTAATTTTTTCAACAGTTTTATTATTGCGTCTCTGCTGAGAGAGACATTCTATATAATTAAATTGAGACATCGCACACGTGTGACGACAACTTAAGCTAAGTTTACGCTATATCGGAGTGTATCAATATCAGTTCAAACGCAACCAGATACAAATACATAAGTCTCTATATACAATAGCAGCGCCTATATAGACATTGACAGTCACGCGCCACGGACACATACATACATATAAATATATATGTATAACTATATATGTACATATACATATATAGTTATCTGAGCATACATGGCTAAGCTTAAGCCTAGGCTAGGGCTAAGTTACAGATAAATATTGCATACGCTATAGCCTTAAATGGTGATGAGGTAAGCCGGGCAGCAGCTACGGACGACCTACGGCCGGCAATGGATAAAAAAAATATAAATAAAATTGTATTCGCCGTCGAGTGCCAGAAAAGGGGGGAAAAAGGTGAGTGAACAAAGTGGAGCAAGTAGTGCAAACTAGTAGTAAGTATTAGTTACAATTTGAGTTTAATTTTAGGCATGTCCACACACACATACACACACACACACACACATACACAGGTAATTGCAACATGTTGCAATTACATGTTGCAGCTTGCCGCACAACTTAATACAGCTCGCTGCTGCAGCCCGATCCGCAACCAAGTGGGTGAGCAGCATTTTAACTTTGGTTTTCGATTTGTTTTGCCAGCGTCGCCAAGTCTCATATTACAGAGCACAACACGAATGTCACCGCCCCCGCTTGTTAGTTGAGTGGGCGGACGGGCGGTCGGGGAGAGGGATGGGTGGAGAGGGGCAGGGATGTGGGTTGGTGGGGAGGCTGGCTGGCTGTCGCTGTCAATCACAAGCGCGCACACAACTCAAGTTTTCAATTAGAAGCTCTCGCTCTCTCTCTGTCTCTATCTCTGTCCGTGTCCCCTACCGGTCATGCTTTAGGAGCTGCATCGTGGTGGGTGCATCGGAGGATGACAGTCGGCCCACCTTTGCCACTGGCGACTCAATTTCAGCATCGGAGTCGTCGTGCACATTGATTTCCTCATCAGAGTCTGACGATGAATTGTCCACGGTGACCGTCGCACCTGCTGCCACCGTTGCGCACTCTCCGGCATAATGGAGGCGCGAGCGTTGCTCCTCTGCAACGGTCAGAGAGGCGGCAACCGCATACTGACGTGCCAAGCCCAGAGCAAAAGCCGCGGCCGAGGGCGAGCCCACCAGGCTGCGGAAGGCGCTGCGCTCTCCGCCCATCGACAGACTGGACGTTGGACTGCCACAGACGCCACCCGATGTAGGCGAATGTTGTTGTTGTTGTTGTTGTTGTTGCTGTTGCTGCTGCTGTTGTTGCTGCTGATGATAGTGGTTGAAGAGCTGCAGCGCAGCAGGGTGTGTAGGCAAGTGATGATGGTGTCCTGGTGGCCCTGGCGGAAGCGCATGCAGTGGATGCATCATAACTGATGGCGGCGACTGCGCCGCTGTCAGCGGCGAGTCCGCACACAGCACCGATGGATGGGCATGTGGGGTGGTCGGCGCTGAAGCGTTACTGTGGCTGCTCGGCGTAGGAGAACTGTTGGCTGGTCCATCGTTCGACTGCTGAGAGTGTATGGGATTGGCGGGACTGGAGCGTTGGCGCTTGAGCAGATTCATGCGCTGATGGCGACGCCATTTCGCGCGACGATTCGAGAACCAAACCTGAGCGAAACAAGCAAAAGAGATGCGTCTATGGTTAGGCTTGCCACGTGGGGGCACCTGCAAAGCTCTCACTTACCTGCACACGCGCTTCGCTGAGGCTGGTGCGGCTGGAGAGTCGTTCCCGCGTGCTTACGCACGGATAGTGGCTCTTGTCGAACTCCTTCTCCAGCTCCTCCAGCTGCTCCGGACTGAAGGTGGTGCGATTGCGTCGAAACTTGGGCTCATCATCGTCGTCTAGGTAATCAGAATCGATTTGCCGATTCTCATCCGCCGACTCTAAAGTCTCGTGGCTACCAGAACCAGGTGAGATAGCGCGATTTAGCGGCGCGCCTGCACCACCAGCTGCACTACCCAACAGATTTGCTGAGCTTAAACTCAGACTGCCAGGTGTGACGCTGCCCGCACTGGGTGGCAGATTGGCCAACGTGGGCGCTGCCACGGGCCAGAGCGCGGTAGGTGGCGGCGGCACAGGTGAGCCGCCGGGCACATTGCCCGGATGCCAGGTGAAGCTGCCATACGGATGCGGCGGCGGCGGATACAGGCCATAGGCAGCCGTGCGAGCAAACTCGCTGGCCACACGCTCAGCGGCGCGATTGCGCAGGATGCGATTGATGCTGCTCACGGAGGGGGCAGTTGCATTCGTGCAAACACCTGCAAGGCGAGAGGGCACAATTAGTAGACAACAGCAGCAGAGCAGAAGCGGATGCGCAGCTCAAAAGCTGCCGCCGCTGCTGATCAATGATCACAGTGGAGATAATCCGCGTGGGTCTGGATGGCTTGATTTGAGCAGCAGCAATTACCCTGGCCGACTTACCTTCAGAGATTAAGCGTTCGCGTATCTCCCATGCGAAGATCGTTGGATTCTCGCGCTTGTACTGCTCGATTTTGGAGACGACTGTTGGCGTAGCCACTTTTGGCTTGGAGCCACCAATTAGACCAGGTGGACGCAAGGAGCCTGTGTGCAAGCGAGACAATTGTTAGAGATAATGCGACAGCGAGAGCGAGAGAGAAGAGAAATGAGTTATGGCTTATGGATTATGTTTGGGGTAATCAAGGATGCAACCCACAATCGTCAGTTCGCTTTCGTTTACGGTAGTTAGCGAGCTGCCCCAGCTTATCGCACTCATTTAATAGCTTTATCGAATAACAACATCAGCAACGCTTCACCCTACACAGAACACGATCCCGTTGCTCCCTTCTGCCAGTCGATTAGGGCAGCCTTTTTTGATTAATGAGCCGCGGCTCAGGTCGTTCGAGGCGTTTATACAATTTTAAGTGCCCAAATTACGCATGCCACAGCAGGCAGCAGGCAGCAGACGGCAGGCGTAGCCAGACAGGGGCACCGGCCAAGGATAATAACATTATAAATAATTGTGTTTATCAATAAAATTGGCAAACAAATCGAATACAAAATATTTTAACTGATTGTGCGAGCTGCTGGAAAGGGCAGGAGGATGAGGAGAAAAGTGGAGTGAGCTGCGAGGTGGAATGTACTTACCCAACAGCTTGGAGACAGCACCCTGTTGTGTGAGCATGTGTTGGGCAATGTCGTAGCCGCGCAGGCCGCCAAAGCGCGAGAACTCCAATAGGCGATGCTGCGACATCAAAGCGCCGAGCGTGCTGCCAGTTGCTGCTGCTGCGGCGGCAGCGGCGGCTGCTGTTGCCGCTGTTGGCCCACCGCTGTTGCCAGCAACGAAACCAGGTGGTATTTGCACAGTTGTTGGGGCTGTTGTTGTCGTTGCGGCTGTTGGTGAAGCCGACGCCACTGCAATTGAACGAATTGAATGATAATTGGCCATTGTTATCATTATTCCTTTAGGAGTTGATGTTGTTGCTGCTGTTGTGTTTTTAGTTATTGCTGTTGATGTTGCTGCTGTTGCTGCTGTTGTTGTTATGGTTTGTTGTTGTCACTGTCAGCCACAATGGTTAATTATGATAAATTAACGGTTAATTGTGTTGACGTTGACTAAACTGAGCCAAACCCGCCAAGCAACTGCTGTTGGCAGCAGCAGCAGCAGCAGCAGCAGCAGCAACAGCGACAGCAGCAACACCAACAGCAGCAATGGCGTTGCTCATTTGTCAATGGCCAAAGCAAATACTTGTTTTATATATTTATAAGAAACTAATATTTGAATGGAACGCAACTTTAACAGCACTTAACAGATTTAACTTTGTTTTTAGACATCATTTAGCGTCACAAAAACCAAATTAAAATTAAAATTAAAATTAAAATATTTAATCAGCTGTCGAAGAACCTGTGCGGCTTTTGTTGGATTTAAGGTACACATATTATAGTATTATCGCTAATATTTATTGTTATTTTTTTGTCGCATTTATTCCTAATGTCTCGCTCGCACACCCCACAGTGTCCCGTACTCCCGCTTAAGCGCCAGCTTTTCGTATTTCGGTATTTCCCTCCAATTGTCAATTAGCGGCAAAAAAAAAAAAAACACGAAAAATTTCCATTTAAGCTGCGTTTGCTTATCGAAAACAATTCATATTAATGTCAACAATTATTTTTAAATTTTTTATATAATTGAAATATATATTTAAAAAAGCTAACATAATCAATGAATTTTTGGGGAAACTGCAAACTATGCTAACTGCTAACTATTCTAAAATCTATAAAAACATATAATGACTTTTGCTAAGCTAAAATATTTCTTTGTTAAATTTAATTTGCATTTGCAACAACTGAGGAACTTCTTCATTCCCAAACAAATGTCCTTTAGGCATAGCAATAGCTGTCCAGGGAACATTTGAGTAGCCGTCGGCAATTAGTGACTTTGCATTCTACAGTGAAATTGTGTCCAAATCTTACCACTGGATGGGTGCGGTGCCAGCGATGACAGTCGTTGGGGATGTGGCTCCATTTTCCAGTGTGCAGCCGCAATGCTAGAACCTGCAGCAGTTAGCGAGCCAAAGTCACGGTTCAAGCTCGGCTCTATCAACATGTCAGCAGCGTTTGGTCGCCTAGCTATAAATTCGATTCGTTTAGCTTGGACACAGTTGGTTTTAACAGTTTCGAGAGTTTTCACAACACAGCACTAAGTGACACAGTTACGGTCACTGTGACAGTCACAGACGCGTCGCAATTATTGATTGTGGAGCAGTCACGTACATGGAAATCTCTGGGCATGGAGACAGACTCGGTGGCAAACGGAAATGCAATGCGGCCAATTAAATTCATAACGTGCTCCTCACTGCACCCGCGTACATGGCCCAGCCGAAATGATGGGTTTCAAAATATATGACTTTGGTTATTGTTGTCGACGTTTGTTCCGTTTGAACGTTGTTCACGTGAAAGCCGCTCTCAGCACACTGAGTGGCAGCCGCAAGTGGCTTGAATTTCACCTGGAACTGGCTGCCGCTGCTGCTGTCGGCCTCTCCACTCAGTTAACGTTTCACTCAACGCCGTTGAGTGCTTTTGGCATGCCAACCGGTTTTTCAACTTCGGCGCACATTCATAATGGCGGCCGTTGTCTGATGAGTCGCTAGCGTGCGAGCGGGACAACAGTATGGCATGCAGCTAGCGCACACACAGTTCAAGCAATTACATGCCTCTCCCCCTCACACCAATAACTGGACGAAACGGAGCGCGCCAAGTAGGCAGTGGCCAACGCGCTCATGACTGCGTCCAAGCGTATAAACAACCAGCCTCAGGAAAAGGAAGGCAACCCCCGTCCGCATGTGCAAGGGGAAGTGCAATTTATTTATGATAAGGCCTTGCTTATGTTCAAAGTGCACTAAACTAGTGTCATGGCGGCGTATCTATCTACAAGAACTAGTGCATATTTAACTACGTACTTGAAAAGTTTATACCCAACTCTTTGCGGACATTACAACTAATTCGATTTGCCATATATCTACATATATCTGACAATTATTCGAAGATAATAGATAAAGTTTGAAAGGTTTCTAAAGACCTCATTTTTTATTTATGTAATAATTATGGTAGTTTATGCATCTTTAGCAACTATTTATTGCTTATATACATAAATAAAGATTATTTGAAAGTACAGTATGTGCTCCCTTACAGATATCTGAGATATCTATTCGAATTACTAAATTTAGTAGTTCGTTCCATTGAAATACGATTATTATGTCGATCTTATGTACTTTAAATAATAATTATTTAATTTCAACAATCCCGCAATAATTTAATCAGATACATTAATTAGAAATAAATAATAAAAAAAAATTAAGCCAAAAGATATAATTCTGTTCAAATTAAAAAAAAATTAAACAAAATTAAAATTTATAAATAATCATGTAAGAACTATATGGGTAACAATCTTAACTAATTGCTCAGTATTAACAATTAACTATTCGCAGAGGTAATTAGTTCTTGGATCTTCAAAACTGTACTTTATTTTCTCTGCAATGAAAAGTCGCATCTAAAGAAATATTCTACATATATATTCTATTTAAAGCATGGATGTCCTAAAGACCTTGATTGAACCGAAGAACTAACTGGATAGGATTATAAAAATACTGAGAGCATGTTGTAAATTGCTCAACTCAACTATCAAAGAATAAATTCCAAAGCGACAGCGGAAGCAGACTCCCTTCCTCAGGAAAAGAGTTTAGTAAAATACAAAAATAAAAACAAAAACAAGAAAAAGCAAACTTTATTAATCATCTTCAATGTTTTTAATATTTACCTCTCCAAAAGTTCAATAAACAAAGAGATAAATTTGTAAAGTTCTTTTACCTTATGGGAATTTGCGTGATTGACAAGTCATAAGCAACTGTGATGTGTTGCCACACACACACACAGACACAAAGAGATAAGCACACACACACACACAGAAACACATATGTATATACAGACATCGAAGTTGCACAGATTTGTGTGTTTCCTTGGCGTTTTGTGGTTTTTGGTGTGCGTGCTGAATGATTGATGCGCTGCCTGGGCAAGGCGACTCAAAGCTGCATTGGAACTGCAACTAAGCTACACTTGGCGTGATGTTCAAGCCACACAGAATGCCCGTTGGGGGCAATAGCAGTGGCAATGGCAGTGGCAGTGGCAATGGCAGTGGCAACAGTGGTGCCTACACAGAAGCCAAATTGCATCGATACCTGTGAATTGAGAATTGGCTAGCTGCCGGCATAATTCGAAGTCGAGTCGAGCTAAAAAGCAATTACCAGTTGCCTACCTGTCTTGCATAGAACATAAATCTGCACAGTTAAACGATCGGCAAATGCTTTAAATAATGCAACAAATGGCTAACAAGTTCTCTCGCTAACGGTTAACCAATAATATGTATGTATGTATTTCATACATACATACATGCATACATACATCAAATTGTGAAAGGCAAATCATGAATGAACTGACGACGATGAAAGCTGACGATGACGCTCGAGTGCTTTTATGCCAGAGATCCAGAGCAAACGCAAACAATCGAACAGGAATAATTTACTATGTAAATAAGACGTGAGTCGAAGCTGGAGTTAAAGTTGGAACTGGAGTCGCAGTCGGAGTTGGAGTCGCAGTCGGAGTCGGGGCTCGAGAGTAGCGTGCGCCCTCGCGCCATCGAGTGCCACTTCAACAATCAAGCATTCACACAAGCAGATGGTTCGCAGCCGCCAGCGACCACCTAAACGAAATTTCATTTACTTTTCGCCTGTCATCACGGCGCAATCGCAATCGCTGCTGTTGCTGCTGACTCGCCTGAATGTAGATATCTATATAGATAAATACATATGAAAAATATATGGATGTATACGTGTGTGTATGCATATGCACAACGAACACTCGCTTTATTGAGTGTTTGTTTACCTAATTCGATTACCGATCGCGTCCGTTCGCCATAATCCACAAAACACTTGACCATTTGGGTGGCACATATATGAACACACGCACACACACACACACATATACACGAATATGCAGATCGTCGTGCTCCTCGAGCAAGCAATCATTGCAGAGTAATAAGGTTGCTGACTTAATTCAAGCGCTCGAAAGTGGAAGCCTCCTCCACTGGCAGGGTGTGCAGGGCATGGAGATGGAAGGATTCCTCTTGTAGCTTAATGCAATTAAATGGAAAATTAAAACAGCTGTGCATCCCGATTATTGAAATCATTCAGAAATACGCTTTTGCGTATTATCATTCAATTTAAGACGCGGTTCTTAATAAAAAATTCATTTTGTACCAATTTCTCTCTTACTCATCCTAATTGAAGGCAGCTGTGATCGTAAGATAAACTTGGTCAAGTTAAAATAAGTGAAAAGTTGGACAAAGTTCATTTCATATATATATATACATATATATCTATAGATAAAGCTAAGATACATATATATATTAGAAGAAATAAAAGTATATTTAAGTTGATTGGGCTTATAAAAAATAATCTTTATCGACAACTCTTAACTATTCCCTAGAAGAGCACGCGTTCCAGCACCCTTTTAATTTCAAATTCTTATTTCATTAAGTGTATAGCACCTGCTACAAAACACCTGTTTGAATATAATTGAGTATATTAATTTTAAATTTCAAATGGGCGCCAATTCGCATTAACACTCTCATCCCTAAAACTGAACGAAATAATCGTTTAAGAAAAACATCGATTTCTTCGCCTGACATGACATCACGAAACAATAATATCGATAGTCGCATATCATCAACATTAAAGTCAGCCCAGAATTGCTACAAAATTTTGTATTGTTGAAAAAATTAAATATATATAATGCGCACAGTGCTTTTGAGCAAATCCGATGAGCTCTATCTGGAAAAGTGCGCTCAGGAGCACAGTTTCTCGTACGGAATTATTGTTGGTCACGTAAGTACAAGTATGCGCCAGCTGCTCCGACCGTCGCCACGTAGGTTTATTTTGTTGACTGTATGCATTTATATATGTTTGTCTGACCGCTACCTAATTTGCAGCAAGCAGATGTCAGCAAAAGCATTGTCGTGCATCTGGCGCGCAACAGCGAGGAAGATGCCGACCTGGAGGACTTGACCGACGTGCGATTAACCATACGCGACATCAACTCCCAGGCTCTGGCGTCCCAATGGCTGAGCGCCAGCAAAATGTGCCCCGGCTCCTTCGATGTCATAGGTAGGCATAGCTGGTGTTCTCGATGGTAACAGATTCCTATTTATCTATGTTCCGCGTCGTTCCAGGTATATTCATCGCATCTGTGCGTCCTGATGTGGCCAATGAGCACAGCGAGGAGTTTAAAAATGCTAAAAAAGTGTTTTCCGATGTCTACGAGTGAGTGTCCCCACGCTATAAGCCAAATGTAAAGCCGATTTCCAATGTAAATTTCTCATTTGGTATCCCTTCAGCTTATTGCTTAAGAGCAACAACTCGTTCGGAGTCTACACCACAGACATGGCACAAACGGACTTTGTATTCCTCTCCTACTCCTTGGCCGACAAAACTCTGCTCTGCAAAAACTATACCTATGGAAAGTAAGTGAAAATATTAATCCATATCTATGGATCTGTATGTGTACATATAGAGATCTAATCGGGTTAGGTTGTCACTGAACTTCCACCGTTGACTTATGTATCTTTTCTTTATCAATTATCTTGTTGGCCACCCGCTTAAAATAGACATTGCAAAAAAACGTATTTTACGGCAAACATTAAATGCATCATATGGTAAATAACAAATGTTGAAACTCTCAAGTACTTACACATCTCTTTTGAATGTTTTTGCGGCCATTTTGGCGTATATTTTCGTATATATCATAGTTAATTTTGGTAGCTGTACGACTTTTTTATGGATTGCATTTTACGTGTTTCGGTTTATCTCTAGATACATATGTATGTTGTATATTCGTAGAGCTTTGCGCGTCAGTGACCTGAACTACTTTATTAATATACATAAATATTTTTAATCCCCCTTCAGCGGCGGCACATTTTCGAGCATGGACTTTCGCTTTGTCGAGAAACCGTTCGAGTGGGTTCAATTTGATTGCAATTACGACTTGGATGATGTCATACCCATTGTGGATACCACGAGACGCATTAACATTGAAGAACAGTTTCAAAAGATTGTTTCTACGATTCGCAAATATCTGATCGCCAGTGAGGTATTCCTGCAGAATGAACTGGTCGACGACACAATGGATTTGCAGACTTACATTAAAAAGAAAAAGCTTAAGGATGATAAGCTTAAGACAAACTCGACCAATTCAGCTGGAGCTGGAGCTGCAGCCAACTCGCAGGCATCTTCGGCTGCTTCTTCATTGCATTTACTAACATCCATTGAGAGTTCCAGTGGTGGCGTCATACGAGCCAACATTATAATGCCCGTCAAGTGTCAGCTGAACGATCCGAAGGATATAAAGGTTCGGGAGTTCAGTGGAACTCTGCGCTTGAGCGGTACGATCTTTTCACGAATTTATTGCAATCCACGAAACAGCTTGGCAGACGTGAAGCGTTACTTGCGCGACGATGTGTTGCGCTCGTTGATCACTCGCATCCAGGTCTACTGCGATGGTCTGACTGATCCGTATGTCAGCAACGAGGCGGTCTACATAAGTGAGCCACCGAGACGCGTATTCTTCGCTCTACCCTCGGATGCTAGCAGTACGTCGGGTAGCTTGGTTCAGTTCTCTGAATATTTGTTCCGCGGTGAAGCGCCCACTGTGGTCGTAGCTCAGGCCAAGCAGGTTCTTGATGTTGAGCTCGATCCAGAGACAATCTATCTGGATGCTGAAGGGCTACCAGATGATGGCAATTTTAATTCGATGCAAACAGACACAGAAGTCGAGGAATCCCGCAGGTTCACCAGCACAATGCCAAAGCGGGAATTGTCTCGTAGCCTCTATATGGTTGGCATTGCGGTGGCTCTCCTAGTGCTGCTTGCCTCGGTGGCTCTCCACTACACAATGAACGGATAGTGTATGCAGCTTGAAGCTGGCTATTGGTTGCATGTTCGACTAACCATTACACCACACAAACACATGGCCCAATCCATATTGATATGGCATAACATAAATCTTGTGATGGTTTTTTTTTATTATTATATTATAAACCAAGGTGTACTCTTACTTTTAGTAGAAGAAGTGTAAAAATGTCCCGTTATATAGTTATATTATTAAAGCCTGAACGGGCAGCATTTAATACTAATGTAATAAACTAAACTAATGCAGAATAAACCTTGTACAGGCTATTACTATCCTTGAAGCGTATCGATTCAATGTTTGAATTTTGATTTCAGATTCTTCAATTTGGCATTTTCATTCGAATCAATATATAGATACGCAAGTTTAAGGGGTGTGTTCCGTCTCTGGCATGCCAGAAGTTGTAGACAAACAATAGCACCAACTGTTCATCAATAAGTATATATTCCATGTGAATCCGATAATAAACAGCAAAAGATTCCGTTGCTGTAAACAAGCGCGTGCATTGCGTATGAAGTAGCTTAAATTATTGCTAAACAGCGAAATTCATAAACTGCATTCGGATATTAAATTGTCTCACATTAAGCTATGCTTTGTATACAGTAGAGATAATAAATAAACTATATTTAGTTAGAGAAATGAAAACATTATTCGTACGATACTAAGAAGAGTGCCTATTTGTATTTACATAATGAGTTGGCCCAGCTGTTGGGCTTAAAAGTAAATAAGTATCTCACAGCCTCTGAAACATAACGACTTACGGGCTAAATAAATATAACTATGCTGGCAAGGATTAACGAATCAGCCATCCAATCTAGTGCAACTTGCAGTTGCCATTGCAGTTGACCACCGACCAGACCCAATCCACGTAGTTGGGCACCTTGGCATAGATGCCAAATTTGTTGCGCTTGGCGCAGCCATCGCCAAACGAAGTGATGCCAAAGATGGTCCAGGGATGATTCGCTTTGGTAGAGTCGCGACACAGCAGCGGGCCACCCGAGTCACCCGCACAGGTGTCGATGCGACCACGGCGATGACCAGCACAGAACATGTTCTAAGAGCATTCAGAGTTTTAGTAGAACTAATAGAAGAACTGAAACCAGAGGCTCACCTTTGTTATGGTGTAGTCGTGATAGACGCTGCGACAGTTCTCCATGGGTATAATAGGTACATCTGCCTGATGCAAGACGCTGGTGCCCACCACATCGCGGTTGCGTCTCTTGCCCCAGCCAATGACCGTGCAGTCCACGTTCTTGGGCAGCGGCTGATAAGGACGCGGCAAGCAGGAGTAGCCAATCCAGCTGGTGGCATTAACTGGCTTGGGCAGACTGCCAGAATATCAAATAAATATATATATATAAATAGATATATATTGAAGAAGAATAAGATTGCTTACCGCAACAGAGCCACATCGCTGTCCACGGTGCGCTTGTCGAAGCTCGGATGCTTATAGCTCTTGAGCACACGCAGCTGCACCTCGGTGCCATCCTCATAGTCCAGATTGTGCTCTCCGAAGCGTACGTAGAGCACCTTGCGCACACAGTGAGCGGCGGTCAGAACCCAGAGCGGCGCGATTAGCGTGCCACCGCAAAAGGCCTCCTTGAACCGATTGAAGATGGCCACCTGCCAGGGCCACTCGCCCTTGCGTGCCGCCTTGCCGCCTATGATTTTCAGCAAGTTGTACATGTTGCGGTGTCCAGTGCGCACCAGACCACATTGCAGCTTGACTGGAGTGTACTCCGGTCCCCGATAGCCCTTGCCGGCCATAATGACATTAACTTCGTTTCGGCTCATTGCTCCAGAGCTTGGTTCCGTGTGCATGCGCCGCATGGCTGTAATTGGACCAGGTCGGGACTCATAGGCGGGCACCTTCTGCACTTGAGCCTGCAGCCATTGCTGGCAGAAACTGTTCTCTGTGTAGCAGTAGGCGATCTCTCGCAGCACCTCGCGTCCACACTGCTCACTGATGCGACACTTTCTGCAAAGGAGCTTTGATTAGATGAAAAGCTATGAGAGGTATAGACAACGCTTACTTATACCGCCTCGTGGTGCACTTTGGCGAGCACTTGGTCCAGCGACTCCACTTGGAGTAGAGGCGTCTATGGCGTGGCATCAATCCCTCTGGCGTATTGCGTTCCTTTGCAGGCGGCAACCAGCTAGTGTTACGTGAATCTATATACTCGTCCGAGTCTGGGTATTGGATTTCCGGCTCGAAATCAAAATCCTCATACTGAAATACATCGCCGTCTAGTCCACCATTTTCAACGCTGGAATGTTGCCTCGTCGTTAAGGATTTGCGCTCTATATAATCCTCAAAATCATCATCAATGTAATCGAATCTGGGCTTTTGTCTGTGCCTCTGCCTGGAGTCGTCACCACTGTAATCGAGTCGTGGCTTTTGTCTATTCCTATGTCTGGAATTGTGCTCAGAGCTATGCCGTGAGCTGTGCCTAGGTCTCTGCCTGCGTCGATGTCGCTTCAGCACAAAAAAGTCACCCTCATCTTCATGGAAAGGCGGCTGCTCCTCATCTTCCTCCTCCTCCTCAATGCTGGATTCAATTGATGGCCAATTTGGTGGCTTTCGATGCACTATCTCAACAGATTCCTCATCCGAGGTGGGATAGGGATCGGGTAAGGGATGTGGCTGAGGATGCAATGGGCGATGTGGGTGTGGGCGGGGATGTGCCTCTAGATGTGGCGGGGGATGTGGTTGAGGCTGCACTTGGGGCTGTGGTGGGGCATATGTTGCCGTTGGACGCGGCTGATAGGGCTGCCCACTAGCAGCAGCTGCTGCAGCATTTATAACAATCGCCGGCGGATTGGGATAATGCACTGGAAAACTGGGCTGCTGTAAATTGGGCTGCGGCAAATTGCTCGTGGCATGCCACTTAACTGCCGGATGACAACTGCAAGACAACATAAATATGGGTAATAAATTCATTTCACTTTTACTTTCTGTCAGCCACAATTAGCACTCACTGCAAGCACTTGTGCTGCTCCACGTGCTTCGTGTGTCCACATTTTCGCTTGGCCTTGCAGAAGCGTTCGCGCCGCCTGATGCAATCCTCGTCGCACGTTGACCACTGTGACCAGCGGCTGAAGGGATGATTGTGATTGATCGAACGCCGTCGGCCAGTCCATCTCTGATGAGCGTGCGGCATGCGCAGCCTGTGCACCCGATGTCCATCATGCCAATGGCTGCCATGGTAGCTGGGATGGCCCAAGACGTCACGGAGCTCGGCACGTAGGTGGCGCTTGGCCTCCTGCACATGTCCACTCTGTCAAGAAAGACAAATTAGCGAAAGCCGGCTACAAAATCAAACATTCAAAAGAGTCGCCAACATTTCAATCTGTCTGCCAACGCTCGCTGCACCACACACACACACACACACACACACTTTTATCACAGTGGATAAATCAGAGCATATAAATTTATATGTGTGTGGTGCAGGGGCTGCATTGCGTTTGAGGTGTCATTGCTCTCGTCTGCTCAGACTGTTGCAGTTATGCTTCCAGTTCGAAGACATTCCCCACTGCCTCATCGCTAAAAATAACATCAATTTCGCTTTGCTAGCGTCGGCTGGCATATCCCTTCTTCCTGTCTCGTTCCTATCCAAAATAGGTTTCGACGTCAGCCAAACGCCTCCACCACCAGCACCACCATCATCGAAATTGGCTCAGACGTTACTGCTGCGGTAGATCGCCAATGGAACTAGCTTGTCTGCATGAACAAATCTTCTACAAGAACTCGTTTAATTTGGCAGTCTACACGGGTATAGAATGTTTTATAAGGCAAGGCTGCACCTGGAATTCCATTTGACTGTCACCTATGTATAAGTCAGCCCTAGTTAAGACCTATTCACCCAGATTCAAAGACCATTTTGTGGCGCCTAACTAACTGTATGACTGTAACACTAACAAATGCAATCAAGCGGAAATACGAACTGTACGAAATATCATTCAAGGGCATTTGTTTACCGTTACGTTTGCCGGGGTCATGTCAACTACATATGTGTATCAACGACTGCGGAAAAGGTCACAATGCCTTGCTTTATTTGGCCATAGATAATTGTTGTCGTAGTGCTTAAACAAATTTGTTAATTATTCACAGTCGCAGTCAATCGACAAATTGTCGAGGGAATTGTTGTCGATTGACATCATTATGTATGTGTATGTGAGTGTGTGTGTGTGTATATGTATATCAAGTGGGAGAGGCCAATCATTTACTTATATGTATATATAATTTATAAAATTAAAAACCCACCTGACAGGCAACCAGCAGCTGCAACAGCGCCAGCCATTTGATGAAAGTGCAAATTAAACGCATTCCCGCAGATTTAGGGTACTCCCGCTGTGAATAAAGGTAAAGTTAAATATTGAATTACATAAACGTTAGGTCATACTAAACTAATTTCTCTGTCTGGTCTAAGGATTAGGCAATATACTAAATTCGCAATGAGCTATTTGCTATTTGTAGATCAAACGCAGTCGCATATGAAATTCGCCAATGCTCTTTAGAGGCAATTAACTCGTTTAATTTGGCTCAACTAATCGACTCATTTGCGCACAAAGTACATCAACAGAAGTAGACACAATCGTCGCTCTACGCACAATTCAACAATTCCGAAATGGTTTATTTGTTTTCTGATTTTTTTCTTGTTTTTTTTTTTCTATATTTTATTCTGTTTTGTAGAGCAGATTGACGCAACTACAAAGCAAATATTTGAACTTGCAAGAGACCTTAGGAAGCGGCAATCAAACGCGTGGGCAGCAGATGAAATGAAAATGAAAAAAAGTGAAATTAATTAGCTACATGTTCATGTACATGTAATTACAAACAGGCAGAAAACAAAAATCAAAAGCACACATATATTCATTATTTACAAAAAAAAAAAATTGAAAAAAAATAAAGAAAAAAAAACATTCCCGGAGCTGAGCACAAAGTTCGCCATTAAAATCGACTTTGAGTTACACAGAGGAATTTAAAGTGGCAACAGAAGCACTTGGTAAATGCCAAAAAACAATGTATATTTTTTTTTTTTTTTTGTTATAAAAAGCAAGTACAATCGATCTTACGTCAATAGTGAATGCCGCATGCTGAATGCTGAATGCTGAATACCGAATGCTGACCAAATTCAGATTCAGATTCAGCTTCAGTTTCAGATGCCCCTGCTCAATCACATCTTGCCTGCACATGCATTCATATACTTGATCTCAATCTTGGCTGCTCGCGTATATGGTAACGGGTTGCTTGGCCCTTTATGGCGACACGTGCATCCAAATGGCACTAGGGACAAACCGACAGACAGACAGGCAGACAGGCAGACAGACAGACAAGCAGCCTGCCTGGCTGTCTGGCTAAAACAATCGTGCTTCACAGTTCTGTTTCAGTTTTTGCCCCATTCCCCACTGTATAATGACCATAAAATCCATGAACGAGCCATTCATATGTCAATGTGCAATCGATAAATAGATGCTGGCAATATACACATTGTGTATTTCAGCTAAACAATAGAAATGTGAGCGTATCGCTGTGGAAATTCCAAAGCTGGGCGTTAAAAGCTGCTTTATCATTTATCATATTCACCAAGTGTACTTGCTACCTCCGAGGCATATAGTATTTCCTGCTTGTTTTTACACTCGAATTCCATTTCAGCTTTAACAATAATGCAACTCTTGAGATAAATTACTTTTTCAAGGATTTCGGCCAAACTCTTTAATATCAAATTAGGCAAAATGCGACTGTTTTGTGCTGTACGAATGCACTCCGTATCCATTATAATATTACTCTGTACTCTATAGATGTCTCAAATATAGAAATTTCTTTCTATTTTTGTACCTCTGTTTATTGATTTTCATCTATATCTTAATATAAAACTTTCTTTATCTCCCTCCCTCTCTCTCCATATCCTTGCCTCCTTTTCCCCTCTCTTACTTGATTTCTCTATAAAAATCTTCATATCCTCCATCCCAACTCTTGCTTTCTTGATCCATCTTTCTTCTCCAGAGTCTCCTTCGTGTAGAGTCTCTTTACCTTTAGTGGCATGCCTTTTTCTTCATTCTCGTTCCATATCGCCCTTCTTTAGCCCTTCTTGGCGATTTTCATGCTATCAAATAATACTTCCATAGAGTGAAAATGTATGGCTCATAAATAACAGAACATAGTTTACGGGTTCATTTTTTAATTGGCGGTCCAAACATGCTTATGTATCTGTCAGCTCGTCCATCTCATATGTGCAGCGATCTCATAATTTAAGGTTGAGTAACAAAGCAGCACTTTATTATTTTATGCGTGAGCATGTGTGTGTGTGTGTGTGTATGTGTGTGTGTGTGTGTGTTTGTGGGGAATATTCAGCATTATCAGAAAACAAACCACTAGAAAACTATTCTTAAACACCTGACGACATGCCTATCTATCTGTCTATGTATGTATGTATGTATATATATTATATTTATATATATGTATATACATATATGTATATATATATATATAAATGTATATATATGTTTGTATATATGTAGCTATGCACATAAAAAACGGCTCTTCTTAATTTAGAACGCAGCGCGACCGCAAATCACCCGCAGCAGCAACAGCAGCAGCAGCAACAGCAGCACTCGCTGGCGACGCAGACGCGGATGCGCAGCCGTCGCGTAAACAAACCGTTCGTCATTTCATATATGTAGTAGCCCCCACCTCTGAATACCCCACCTTGACTAAGTGGGATTAAAATGTTACAATTTTGCGAGATTAACAATGGAAAACATTTGCCAAATTCCTTGACATGTCGTCATTAGGCTTAAAAAAAAAACAGAGATTGTGGACAAGTTGACACCACTTGTTATGCCTTTAGTTAGTTTATTAACGCTTTACGATCGTATAGGGTAGCTACGACTGTTGGGCATGTTGAATTTTATATGAACTTATAATAGATAAGTTAATGCATAAATATTTTGAAATCTTCTCTATCTCCCTTATTTTTTCTACATCTACATCTATATTCCTTCAACACTGTCGTTAAGGCTCATTCCTTTATGTTCACTGACGTCTATTCGCCCTTCTATGCGATTCACATTACCTTAACTATTTTTAATAATATTGTCACAATCATTCTCTAAGTCTGACTTAACAAATAATTCCTAAATAAATCTTGTTTATATATATAAAATGTTTAAAGCGCATCAGCTAGTCGCATACACGCTCAACTAGCTCACTCTTACTCGAATGAGCTTTTCATGAATGAAAATTTACGCAAAACCAAAGACCAAAAGAAAAACAAAAACAAAAACAAAAAAGAGAGAAAAAAACAGTAGCAGCGCGTTAGTTAAATGCTCGATAGTCATCGGAATTGGCCGCACCACCTGCCACTAGAAGCAGCCGCCAAGTCTGGCACAGCCGCCCGTGGCAGCCGATGGATGCACGAGCGGCAGCCGGGAGTGGGGCACAGCGGGGCGCCAGTTCAACGAAATGCAATTTTAATGACGCTTACGAAAAATACAAAAAAAATAAATAGTCAGCCGAATCGCCGCTACTGTGGCTTTTTAGTATGTGGGGGTTTGTTGTTGTTTATGTCTCGAGTGGGCAGCGGTTGTTGTGTTCGTGGGCAGTTCTCGTCTTACTATATATGCGTGTGGGGACACACTCACACACACACACACACAGACATGCTGCTACTTATGTGCAGATGGACAGCCACAGCGGAAGTTGAGCAGTTGTCAAGTCGCAACTGCAGTTTATTTATTAGTCGCGTGTTTATAGAAGGATGAAAAGAAAAACTGAATTCAATTTGAATTCGAATTCCAATTCCAATTTCAATTCTAATACGAATTCGATTTCGAATTCGATAGCTGAGGTAAATGCAATGGCAAAACAAAACGGAAGTTGAGCAGTTTCAAGTCGAAGTTGCAGTTTATTTACTTGTTGCATATTAATATTCGAATTCGAATTCGATTCCTTTAGTTGAAGCACTAGACACTGGTGACAAATATACACAACTGTTTATGTATTTATGCTAGGTCTGTATATGTACATAAGTATATAAGGCGGATGTTGTTGGCCATAAATCATGATTCGGCGCCGCTGTCGCTGCAATCGCTAAGATGCCACATTAAATGCGTCGCCACCCCCTGTATAGCCACCCAGGCAACATATTTATAACACATGCGCTTAATGCACACATCTCTCATATGCATATGCACGCGTGACAGTGTGTGTTGTGTGTTTGATTTTGCATATTGTTTTTTTTTTTTTATTATGAATGAAACTGTTGATGCACTCATAACTGGCGCTGCACTCGGGACATATGTAAACAGACACACACATATCTGTTTGTGTATACAAATTTATAAATATATATGCATGTATGCATGTATGCATGTACGTATGTCTGTATATATCCGTCAACTCAATGAAATGGAATGACGACATCTATTTAAGGCCGCATCTTTATATTGTCGCTGCGATTCTGATCGCTATTCAATTGAACAATTCGTTGGATTGCGCGTACGTTTAATGATCTATTATTGGTATTATTTGCACGCTAATCGAATGAAAGGCGCCTATCAATTAGAGACTAAGGCTGCCTGCCGGTTACCTGGCCAATACCTGCAAACAGGGTGCGCTGAACCAATTGAAGAAACCACAAAAAACTGCCGCCAAAAATGTTGCAAAAAGTTTTTATTTTTGTTTTATTTTTGAACTTTTTTTTTCTATTTTTTTTTTATTTTCCTATTTTTGCACGTTTCGTATTTGTTTTTGTGACTTGAAAATATGCTGTTGTTATATTTTTACATTGGTTGGATTTTCATATATAGACCAACAACACGCTACAGCTTCAGCCTCAGCCTCGCTGCCCAAATAAAGCACGCACACTCACACAACCGATCGCGACGCCGTCTTCTCGAGAACTGAACGCCAACGCCGAGCGCTTCAAACGTTGCGTTCGATGCTGCCAGCGACTATTTTCCTCGCAAACACACAAACACACACACACACACACACACACACACACGCACGCACACATGCAGAGCCACACACATACGACACACACTCTGACAGTTTTTAGCGCTCGCACAGTGGGCCGCAGACGTTCGTCGTTGGTTTTGGGAATACTACGCAAAAAGTGTGAAAACCCCTAAGCGTGAAATGGCTTAGAGCGTCGACCTGGTTCAGCAGCCAGTCCCTAAATATGGCCATGGTCATAAACCAGCGCTTAACGGAGAATCCAAAAACTATTTCAATACCAATAAAAACTTGAGCATATAAATTTAATCGTATCGTTAAACACAAACTACAATTTGGAACTATTCTTAAAATTGGGTGGCTTAGCTAGTGGTAGCAGTGCCACGTGGCCACGCGCTCATTGAGTGGGGAATCGCGCAGCAGACGCAGTTGCTCCATGCCCGATTCGGAGGCATTGTCAGCACCGCTGACTAGAACCGTGCCCAACACCAGTTTCTTGCCCATTTTCAGCTTCGTTGCCAGCGTAATGCGTATCACAATGTTCTCCAGCTGCTCCACGCTGCGCAATGGCACACAAATTGTCGCCTCATCGCCGCCCGAGCCATCCCATTTGGTGGATAGCGATGGAAAGAACACGGGCGACTTCCAGGCATCCACATAGATGCCATGCTCGAACACAGTGGTCTTCACATAGACACCGCCGCTGGCTGTTGCCTCCAGCTCATCCTTGACCTTGTTGGAGCAGCGCATGCGCGCAGTCGTTACCCGGAACATGAGTGGACCACCCAGACCATTGGCCACATTGCTGATGCCCATCTTGCGCTTCACCTCGGCTGTCATGCGCTGCCAATTGTTGGCACCTGCCGCAACTGGAATGTCCTTTGTCTCCATGGGCTGTGGGCTTTGGCCCACATTTGCTTCACTCTCGCTGAGATCGCGCACCTCCAGCGCCAACTCCACCACGCCCTTTGGCGCATTCGTGAGCTGTAAAAGCAAATAACAGCGAGTCAAGGGTCAGTCTCTGCTTTCGTTGTCTCTGTATATATTTGTCTTGTGTGTTACGCAGTCATCGCAATTTACTTTTGGCCAACTTTCTCTAGGCCAAATTAAATGCACATAATAATTTCATTTTTTTACTGGTTTAAGTTATGAAGTTGTGCACTCGACGACACTCGGGTGTCATATATGAACATATGAAGTTAAGTCAAGTCTTGGTCAAATCTGCTTGTCAACTTGTTTGTTTTGATAGCTTACGTTGTTGTTGCTGCTGCTGCTGCTATTGTTGTTGTTGTTGCTAGGCGTTGTCTTTGAGACGGTTGTGGTTATATCTTTAATGGGCAGCCAGAGCTCCTCAGTCGCATAGCAGCCGGTGCGAGAATTGCGCTTAAACAGCTTCGGCTCCAGATAACAAGTGACGGAACCTAATCACATATAGAAATATAAACAGGAATGTATATATATGTACATATATATAAGCACATTAAATATTTTTAGATATCAGTCATATTATTTTATACTGTAAATATTATATGTATACCTATATTTCTACGTGATTCACTAATTGTTAGTGGCGGCATGGCATCCCTTGGATTTTCTGTTGTCTTCTTGTTCTTTCCATTCTTTTGGGCAGCCCCATTTTCAGTCTGGGCTTCGCCCGAGGAGAGTCGCTGCACGAAAGTGGAGCTCTTATCTTTTAGGGAGCGATAGGTCTTGTTGAATCGATTGAAACTCTGAAAGGCATTATTTATTTAACCTACATAGATAGAAATTAGACGAAAAAACAACAACAACTGTTGACTTACGGCGGCAGGCAGCTCCAGCAGAGCATATACAGTAAACACCACGAATTGGCCGGCGAAAAGCTCATCGGGTGCGGAAATGTCGCCACTTGTGCGTCTCTGCACCTGTCGTCTGGAGGAGAAGGCGGAGCCATGCTTTAGGGATGGTCTAGCGGAACAGAAGAGATATGGTAGTAGCTGCGACTATAATGTCATCAAAAGATACTTACTTAATGTCTGGCACTAAAGGAAACTTGAAATTTTCATTGAACTTGGGCCATGTGTTGGTCTGAATGCTGCTATCCAAGCGCTTTGTGCCGGGAAACAGTTTAACCTGTAAGAAATCAAAAATGCCATAAACTTTATGGACTCTATATAAAGTATTTGTATAGTATTCTTTTCATACAAGTTTCCATTCCCACTCTAAATAAACAAACACAATCGAAGGCTGAAAACAAAAAGCTTTTAATTACCTTTATTAGATAGCCCTGCACGATCTTGAAGCCGAATAGGGAAGGCAGGTGTCGCGCGGCAATCAGGTGCACATTCAACTCGGGCATTCCCGACGAACCGTTTGAGGCGGCAAAGCTCTGCTGACTTCCCTCCTTTTGGTCGTGTGTCTCTATGGTGATCTGGAAGCCGATTTCCGGCTCCAGGGCGACTGAATTGCGCGCAGAGTCTTTGGCATGCTGGCCCGGCAGCAGAGATCGCAATTTGTTCATGTTGTTCCAGTTAACGTCGCCGCTAGACTGCACTGCACTGTTGTCTTCTGTGCTTTTCCATACGAATGTGTGAAGGAAAGAGGTGATAATTCAATTTATATAAATGATTTCAGAGTTCTTATCTACGACTCGTACTCCGTATTGATAAACGCTAAACGCGAAACGCGAGCCGCCAACGCCACTTCGACCGCCCATGCTCAATTGCCACACACAAGCTCTCCCTCTCTCTCTCCCGCACTCTCAATTGTAACTGAAGTAGTTGCATATATGTGTGTGTGTGTGTGTGTGTGTGTGTGCGTGTATGTGTATGCGTGTGCTTCCAGTGCGCCTTCCACTTATCACATGCTCCGAGCGCAAGCCAGTTAAAAGCTGCGTTTGGATAAGCTTACACACAAACAGCTGTTCGCGGCAAAGCTTTCGCCTCGCTCCAAATGCTCACAGTCTGATAGCGCCAGCGCTCAGAGAGCAGCTGCTCGCGGCGTGCAAGTGCCCAGTTGCGAATTAGCTGCTGACATGCAACTGGCAGGTTGTTTAACATACATGCATACACCTATATGTATGTAACGAATGCACACACTTATACAAACTAAATAAAATTTGCATGCGGGCATTATCTTCAGAATCTGAGCTGTTTATTAGCTGATGATTTTGGCCAAAAGTCTTTGACCCCATAATAAATTAAAGGCACACAAGCACACACACTAAGCATGCACACAGCTGATGACTAACCTTATTAATATTGCGCATACCCCCCGTGTGCGGCCCGAACGTTCCGCACGTGGCGCTTGTCGCACTTACACTTGATCAATACAATTGTATTGAATACACTGAAGCAGCGCGAAAGTCAAAGACAGAGTTTAAAGAAGACCTCGTTTGTTATGCTATTTATATACATAGAATAACTGTGTCGGTCTATGTTCTGCAATTGCTCAACAACTGGCGGCGGCAGCTGATGTCGACATGCCTAAGCCGGGGCCACAAAGCGAAACATTTAGCACGGTCACAAAGCGCAACAATTAACAACTCGGGATGATCAACGATCAGCGCTAGCCACTCCACGCTAGCTGCTCACTGCTCGCGTTCTTCGTTCTCCGTTCTCCAGCTGATCCAACGCTCAACTGAAATGTAAACTTGGAAATTATTTCGTATGCGGTCATAATAATAAACCATACACAATCATAATGCCGACACACATTCTCGCAACTTTGTACACACTGAAGAAGTACACACACGCACATACACACACACAGGCATTCTCTCATATAAACATTGAGTACAAACAAGCATACTCACACACACACACACACACACACACATGAACTTTACGCTTCGTACCTCGAGCTTTGATTGTCGTCGCTTTCTTGCTCAAAAATGCAATAAGATTCTCTCACCGTCGTCGTCTGTGTCACCGTTATCGCAGTGCAACAACAATTATGGGCACAGCAAAAGTTCTGAGCGCTTGAGCTCGTGCGACTGTCTAATACGCTACAACGAGTTGAACAAGTTCTGGTTCGTTGAGTTCTCAACTCTTTCTAGACATTCCACAACAATGAGTTTTATGAGTTCTAGATTTAATAGCTAAACAATTCATAACTTGGTCAAAAGTGAAACGATTTTGATAAATTGATCGTATGAAATACCTTTTTGGCTATGGCTTTGTTTTCTATAATGCTTCAATATTTTTAATGTGAATTTTTTTGTTGAAATTTCTATAGGAATATATTCTCTTCGATTTTATTTTTAGAGAATATATTTTGACTAGTTATTTCAGGTTGAAATATAGTCCTACTTCTTGCTTTAAACAACGATAACCTAATTAAAACTGATTCAATGTTTTTTTATTGCTTTTTTTGTCTATATTGATTTTACTATTAAATTTGCAGAGCAAATATTTATTGGAATTTCCGGCCAAAATATCTGTTCAAAACTTCGACATATTTGCCAGTTTGTAGTAAATGACACTCCTTTGTTTTAAACTTCTTTAAGTTGGTCAAGACTAACAGCATTCTTAAGCGCCATGCATTATTAGGCATAGATTGACGTTGAGATTGATTTTGTATGATCAAAATTCATGATAAATTGTCCAAAGTAAATAAACTTTCAGTACTTTAAGCTACAATACAAATTGGTTAAAAATCTTACTAATTGCATGTAGAAAACATCTTCAATCACGGCTTGAGCTGCTGATTAACTTTAGATTTAAAATGAAATATAAAAAAATGTTTAATTTATTCCTTTAAAATAGTAGCGAAAATGTTGGCTATAAATATAAGTATTATATTCTAGACATACTCAATTCTATACTCAATACGCTTCCAATGCCATAACTTGGTCAATGTTTTATCAACTTCAATAAGAGATATCAGGTTAAGCAAAACTATATTACATTTGCAAACTCTTTTTCTTATAATTTTCATATTTTTCTTCTCAAAATTCATGAAAAGTGTATTTTTTGGAATTTCTTGTCATAATAATACAATAAAATTGCCACTTGTCAATATTCTAGGAATACAAACGGATGTTTACTTACCTCTTTGAGCAATGTCTGCAATCTGGAATAAACACGAATTCTTTATAGCAAACAATTGAATTAACCAAGGCAGTCATTTGAACAAGGTAAATATATTTAAATAGCATACATGCACACAATAGAGGTATGCATGAATGGAATAAATGTGTGTATATATATATGTGTGTGTGTGTGTGTGTGCGTGTGTATGTGTATAACTAGAAACAACTTTTAACTACAACTTCAGTTTCCGGTACCTGTATCTGTGCCAAATTTGATGCTGCAGCCCCGGCCGTAAATAATTGTATATTTATAATTTAGGGTTTATGCTGCCTAAAGGCAAAACTAACTTGATTGCCTTTCGACTGTGTATGTGTGTGTGTGTGTGTGTGTGTGTATGTGTATGTGTGTTGTCAAATGTCTCAATGGTATTCTGACCTAGCCTAGCCTAATCTAAAGCCCAAGTTTGCATTTAAACTAGTCCACCTCCAGTTTCCTAAAGCTACCCACGACGCCGGCATCAATGTCGCCCACGTCGTTGCCCGCAAAGTTGGCCGCCTCCTTGGTGATCTCGATATGCATGTCGTCCAGGGCGAGAATCGCAGCGCGACGCTGCAGCAGCTTCGCCTTGAACTCACGTATCATGTCGGCGATGGGAACGGTGCCTCCATATTCCTTTGGCAAAATTGCGGGATCCATCTTCGTCTTCAGCGCCTCCACGTTCTTGTGCACCTGTCGGAGAAGAAGCATTTAACATAATTGATAACAGTTTATGGAATCTAGTTGACTTACAATGATGCGCTTCTTCAGCTTGTCGCTGAGCATGGACACGCCCAGCTCAATGATGCGATTGGCATAGTGGGGTATATTGACAAAATGCGTCTCTTTGTGGCGCATGGGCGTCGAGTTCTGAATGCACTTTATGATGCTGCGCAGATCGGTGAGCGACCAGAGGCTAACGAAGCCCATATTCATGCCACTCTCGTCGTTCACATAGACATAGCCCGACACCTGCGAGTCCTCTTCGTCCAGCAGCGATTCGCAGATCAGGCTGTGCACGCGCGCCATCTGCACCGATGTGAACTTGTAGGGATCGAACTTGGCGGCCACAGAGAAGATCACTTGACGACCGGTCGAATCGCGCTGCGGCAGCGGCACCAGATACCCAGCCTCGAATATCTCATTGATGGCCGGATCATTGATGTCCAGTTTCTGGAACCATTGGGGAAACAGCTGGCGAATGGTCAGATAGCGCTCGAGCATCTCGCAGGCAGCGGGCACTGAGAATTTCTTGGTGCGCAGAAAACGCAGCAGGAAAATCGCATCAGTGCGGCACTTCTTGATGTGCGGATGCTTGGCAATCCACTCGCGAAACTGAGCCAAGGCCTGTCGCCGTATATTCTCATCCTCGTGCAGCTCCTCCTTGGCCACCACCTTCAAGTCGGCGCTCAGAGAGCAAACATACGGATCAAAGTCTTTGTCATTAGATGAGGGTCCATCAAGTTTGGGTTGTTGCAGCATCTCAGTTTCCAGCACTGCAAGAATAGACACAATTATGTTTATTATACCCACTGTAAGCCAATTAATGTTTATAAACAAAGAAACTCAAAACGATTTATTACGTATACGTAATGTGTACAGCAGATATCACTAATTGTGTAGTTGGCCTTGGTCAGCCACAGAAGCCGTTGCTAAAATGTTAAAATTCATCGAACTCTGGGTTTTAACTACTGTTTACTAACCTACATAAACCACCATTCACACAAACACACACACACACAGAGAGAGAGAGAGAGACAAACACAGATACGATTAAGGCCCAGCTGCATTCAAGTTTGTATTTTCTTGGACTTGGGTCATTGGCTTTGGCTGTTGAAGTTGAAGTTGAGGTTTGCAGCAATCAATGTTGCGTGGGTTCAGCTGACGAGCATTAGTCAGTGTCAAAACATCGTATCTATATCTACATATGTTGATCAGTTTCAGGTTGGCAAATTCAAAAAAAAAAAAAAAAAAAAAAACCAAAGCATCGATTAAAAAGAGAGCTGCCGATTTCCATCTGGCTGAAATTGCAACAGCCACAGGTGATTGGCTGCTGACTGCCGACTGCTGGCTGGTTTTTGTCTAGTTACCGGTCCATTGACCATGACCCAAAATGAAGGGACAGTTCGTTTTGCATATGAACACCGATTCGAGCACAACATACGATCGCTCATTTAAATTTCTACATGCTCAAAAACCCATTTAGCTCGAAGGTCAGTGAAGAGATAAAAGCAACACAGCAGAAGATTATATCACCTGCAGCAGTTGTCAACTGCTTGCAGGCACTGTTTCTGTTTCTGTCACTGGCCACTGGTCACTGGCCACTTGAACATGGCCAATTGAAGCTATATACTTGAGATAAATAAAGCGTTGCCTCTACACAGTAATAATGGCCATATTAATTGGCTCGCCGCAGCACAGAAAGAAAGAAAACGAACCGTTTTTGGTCAACAAACTGTTTATGAGCAGACTCCCATAGCGATGGCCATAACAGTGGACGACGTTAAATCAAGTTTTATTTGATGTTTTTTTTTCACTTTCATGGCCTTCACACAGATTTCAATGTGAGCTTTGACGCTGTTCAAAAAAAAAAAATTAAATTCGTAACATGCCCTGCTTTGACTATGCCCAGTTTACATACCTATGTACATATGGGTGTGTGACTGTGTGTGTGTGTGTGTGTGTGTGTAGTTATTGACGATTGCGTTTCTGGGTCATATGGTCATATTCCATGCGCTGCAGGAGACAGCAGCAGAAGGAGAGCGCAAGCTGAGCTTTGCGACGTGCAATTTGTATTTTCTTTTGTTCGCTCTTTCTCTGCATCCGCTCTGTCAATTAGCTTCGTGGTTACATCATAGCATAAAATCTGACAAAACTCAAGTACAGCAACAAAGCGCCAGCAGCCAAAAAGAGGAGTGAGCGAGCGAGTGACAGAGCGAGAGAGAGAGAGAGAGAGAGAGATCGAGCAAGCGAGAGTGCAAGAGCGGAAGCGCGCGTAAGAAAAGATACTCCAAACGGGTTTATGGCTGTGCCAAAGCTTTCAACTCCAGACTTACAGCAACTCACTCAAGCTGTAGCTCGAATCGCGCATGCCGGATATTGATGTAAATTTACGTTAAGCCTCCCACTAATGCAGTTAAACTAATATTTAACACTTGTCATTCAAGCGCAAACCTTTTAACATGAATACTAATTCTACAAGTGGCTTTAAGGGGCGAATACGTAATCTCTCGATCATTAGAATGCAACTGAATGAACCGCGATCATTAGAAAACCCACAAAACATTAGCTAAAAGTGTTAATTGTCAAGTCCCAACACGTTCGGCTATACGAATTCATAACATTTATTGATGGGGAACTATATAAAAACCCCAAGGGACATTGTATATGAAATGCTGAATGTTTGTCGACTCTTCTTTTGGGGGTCTGTATGCCAATGGTGTGCGCACAGCGAGGTCACAATAGTGTGACCGTTAATGCAGTTGCTAAATTGTGCTTGCCTTTGAATACCAATGAATATCATGTATGAATGTATATACATATATACATATGGGTATTCATAACTGAAAAGTCACATAGACGCTGTCCGTACGTTTTATTTACTTTATTTTAATGGCGTTGGCCTTGCCGCACGGGCCTTTGGCTTAACATTCAAAAAGTTAACGTATAACGTATTACCAACTAGCGCGTAATTTTAATTGACTTGTCGGTTGAGCAAGCGCGCCGCCGCTATTGCCCAATACCAGATCGCAGATATGCAGAAATACCCAATTACATAAGCGATTCATACACTTGACGAAATTTCGTGTAACCACAATGAAAGTGAAAGCCCAGAACTGGCCAGAACTTCAGTTTGATATATGATCTGCTCTACTCAGATATCGCAGCATGTTGAAAAAACTGTATCGACTGAAGCTTGAGAAAAGCTCGAGCCATGCGGCGCTTCGGTGAAAGCGAAAGTTTTTCTTCGGCTTGAATTCGCTTCGTATTTGCTTGTATTATTTTTTTGTAAGTGTAGGTGTGAGTTTTTTTCTTGTCCATATCCTTTCCCCTATTATGTAAGTGATGCAACATAAACTCACTTTTTGAAATCCGTTTAAAACAGTTTGGCTTTTACGTTTTTTGGCTAAAACACTTTAATTTCACAACTTCGCCAAAAACTTATATAAATATGGTTTACTTGTGCGACGCGGCGTTGCAATGGGCCAGGTTAAATAAATTCAATTTGCTTTTTTTCTTCTTTTTTTATGGCCCAGCCAACGACGACGACGACGAACGTTGTGAACGTGGAGACGCTTTGAGCGAAACTGACGCTTTTTGGCTATCTGAAAACTTATTTAAGCCGCGCTCAACGCACTTCCACTCGATTGGCTTTTGAGCAGCTGGCGGCGCACACATTGAGTTGAGTGACACTTGTCTGGCTGAGCAGCCGAAACGCACCGTGGGCCGCACATGCGACTGTTTTAAATATAGCAACTCCTGTTTCTATTCCTGCCTTATGATGACGTGCGCCCTATCTATATTTTTAACCAGGTTACAAATCAGAGGCCAAATTAACAATAAGCCCCCACGGAATATGGCAGTGCGTGCTTAAATCTAAGCACACTCTAACTACGTAGGTATGCATGCATTAACATAATTTGAGAAATAACAAGAACATAAATTTGTCGTCAGCCATAATTATATACAGAGACACCTATGCCCACATATATATATATATGTATATATAGTATATCTTTTTACGCTTAGAAATATTTCAGTTAGTATTCATTATAAACAATTAGTACGTTTTAGTTACACTTACAGTGTTCTACGTTGATTTCATAATAGCCTATATCAAAGGCCATTTCCATTAACCCCTCTTGCAACCTATAGCTCGGTATAAAAATATATATTGTTCAGAGATTAAAGTTAGTTAAATATGTCAGCCCATCTTAAGGTTTTATTACCGCACGTGCTAGGCTGCTTCTTGAACAGAAGATTGTTTAGATAAAGGTAGCTGACACCTGTTCTTGGCTAATGAGTTGTTTCTTTTTTTTTTGCTGGACTCTACAATTTGCATAATTTTTTAAAATACATCAAATAATCGCCAAATAATTGTTCAAATCCGTCCATTGATGTCATTGCCTCAATAAGTACAGCAAATACTCTCATGCATCATTTCGCTTCACTTGGCGCAACTAAATGATGATATCAGATTTATCTGATATTTTTGAATTTAAAAAAAAAAATATATGTATGTATATATACATATATATAATTTGGATAAATTACAAGAGATAAAAATGTAAAACTATTCGAATTTTTTAGCCTTGATTGTGCTCTTTCTACCTATTTGAGATTTATCTTTATACAAAAAGCATGAGAAGCCGACTACAGATCATATTATTAAATTTTTTATAGAAAGAGAAGATAAATACAGTTGTCCATCTCCAATTTTTAGTAATACTGACTCAAAGATGGAGGCAGATATAGTTCTATCCTTTATGCTAGTTTCTAATTTGGCGTAGAATAAGCATGCAATAGGCCACATTTTATGTGTCTTAGCTGCAAGTTGACGTTAGATATAATTTGTCTATATAGCATATGCCCTATAGACGTCTTACATATAACCTTGGCATTTATATTTGACAACAGTGTAATTACTCCAACTTTTAAATATCTAGCAAAACAGACTTTAATTCTTGAACGAGTATTACTTCAAGCAATTTACACATATTATAAAAACATCTCAAAGCTCAGAGTTTGATTCTAAAAATCTTAAAAATGAAATACACTTTTCATTTACTTTGCGATCACATTTATTAAGTTTCGTATTTGAATATTTTTTTTCTCACAATTTTACATATTACACAATTCACTTGTTTGTTTTGTTTTGTTTTCAGTTTGTTTGTTTTGTCGTTTTCATCACGAGTAACACAAAAATCTCTTAAACGAATTTTCAATAATGATATATAATCGAAATTCAAATAAGTATAGTACGACAATATATATAATACGTTTCCAAAGAGTGAACAGCTTAAAATTAACATAATGATTGAAATCAAGTTTCTATATGCATATGCAACATATTCTGTAGCATACATTTAGGAGTATATATATATATATATATATATAGATATATATACAGCTTGTAGCGCCATGGTTGATATAAATATGTATATGACATTCGAAATATATATATAGATATATGTATTTGTATAGTTGCATATGCATAACGCTCATATGAATATCCACTGATTGTTTACAAAATTTGTAATTTATAACTAAATGAGTTAAGTTTCGTCACTTTTTCTTTTTCTCTTTATAAACAATTACAGCTTTAATAAATTAATTACGTTGACATTGCGTGGGCTGCTTTCAAAAACATTTCTCACAAACAATTTGTTTTCTTACATTTTAGCTGTATGAGTTTTGTGTGTGTGTGTGTGTGTGTGTGTATGGTGTGTGTGGGGGTGTGTGTATATATAATTTATATGTATATATGAAAAATATATATGTTTATATGTATGCAATATATGTAGTAGTTAAACTAATCTGTAACTAGGGGCTCATTTGATGAATATGTTTCTCAGTTTTTTCGTAAAGATTTCTTTCTTTTTGTTTTGTTTTTTGTTTTTTGTTTGAAATTAACGTTATACAACATCTATAATCTATAATTAACTTCTTTTTTGTTTTGATGTTTATAATTTTCACTATTTTCGTTTCTTGTATACATATATAGAAATCAAATATGCGCTCAATTCTTCAACTTCTTTATATATTATTTATAATATTAATTTTGGAAGAGAGACAGAGAGGGATTTGACACAAAAAAAAAGAAAAGAAAACAAACAATTTTCAACGATTTTCGAAACGAGGTTTCCAACTTGCGCTTAAATGCCTTAACACACAAAATATAATAATATTAATTATAATTATAATTATAATAAACAGAACTTTTCTTCTTTGCTTTCTTTATATCAATTTTGTTGAATTTGCTTTTTGTTGACGTTGTTTAATTCTGTTTTGTTTTTCTTTCTTTTTTCCTTTTTTTTTTTTTTTTGTTATTCTTGTATGGAGTAAATTTAAGTTAAGACATAATTTCATTTACTTAATTTACTAATTACTCTTATCAACGCTGCGTTCTCCTCCTTTAGGCGATCATTATCCGATTTGTAGGCATCGAGTTGCTGGATTTGTGGATTGGTAGAAAGTGCAGCGAAAGTAAAAGAAAATTAAACGAAATTAGTAAAAACAATTAGAAATAATACAAAAAATTAAGGAGCGCAACAGCACATCGAAAGTATAGAATTGAGGGGGTATATGGATATTAGATAGCTTATCTATAAAACAGAATATTTATAAAATATATATCATGCGATTTAGTTGAAAGCAACTCAGCAACAACAAGAACAACAAACAAACAATTAGTTAAAACAAAACTCCATGTAGATATAGATACATATACATGTAAAAATATATGTAACCATATCTTTAGATAGATTTATCTTTATTATCTATTAAAGAACCTAATCTCTTTGGATCTTAACGCCCTAGGAAAACAGACAGCAACATGCACAACAACCCAACCAAGAAAACGAATCATAAATACTTAAGATTAAAGATATATAGATGTTTCTATATGTGTGTGAGGCACATGTACGATAAGGATATGCTTGCTTCCTGTTGCCGAATACGAAATGTCGAACATGGAACACACATTTTTTGTCCAACTGACAAACAAGGATATGCACAGAGAAGGACAACAAACAATAAACAGCTTTTTGCAAGGAATTACAAATGGTCAAACTTTTATTTTCGTAACTCTGATATAACTGTTATATATAGATATAGATAGATGAGATAAAACACACACAGACACATGAGTATAAAATTTGTTTGGCAATAAACATTTTAACAATATTAACAACAAGGGAACAATTTTGGCATAGAGTAAAGTAAGTATAGTTATACATTAAAGTAGGTATATAGATATATATATATATATATATACAGCCGAGTGTTTCAAAACTGTAAAGTCATCCAATAATCTATGTGTAAGACAATAAGAGTCGAATTTTGAAAATAAATAAACAACAATGTTTGAAACACTCCCCACACAAAACAATATTACAACTAAGTTTGCTTAGAAAATTTAGTTTAGCTCTTTTTTATATAGATTTATATATAAATATTTTTTATTGGTATTATGCAACAACAAAACAACAGCCAGCTCATATATATGATGCAGGTTTTCTTCTCAGTGCAAGTGTGGATCAATTACCGTTAAGCTCATTGCATATAAGAAAAGATACTAGATCTGTGCTGATGGTGCCGCGACCCTTTAATATTATTGTTGTTGTTGTTGTTGCTGCTGTTGTAGTAGTTGCTGTTGCTGTTGCTGTTGTTGTTGTTGGTCAGCCTTTGTTGAGCTTTTTGGCTATAATCCTTGAAGTTGCGATGATATTGATTACGAGTATATGCGATATTTTGTGGATATATGTATGTGCTTGATATATATATATGTATGTATGTATATGCTGTAGCGATATTTTTACTGAATGGTTTCCATTAACAAATATATTAGCTAAAGTGTATGTGTTTGTATAAATTTATATATAATATTATATCGATTGAGCTTCAGGCCTTATAGAACAGCGGTGCCAGCTATGCAAAAGTGCTCAGTTGCCCCTCGCAAAAACGGGTGTTGTTGTAAACTTAATTTTTAAACTACAATACATTTAGTTATTGCTACACGTTGCGCTCAATATAACAATGCAAATGATTTCTTTAATAATTATAATATTTTCTTTATTTATTAATAATAATAATAGAATCTAAAGAGTTCTCTTTTTGATTAGTTGATCGCTAGCTAGCACATCAAATGGTGTCCTAGTATCTTTTAGATAAATAATTTTAACTATGCTAGGTGTACTGCTCTTGCATGTATGTATATTGGTGTATGCATATATAGAAACGATAACGATGACGATTACGATTGCGATTGCGATTGCGATTGCGATTACGATATTTGATTCTGCTGTTTTCTAATATTTATTTAGTTATATGTGTGTATATTTATGTATTTTGTGTTATATTTGAATTTCTTTGCTGTGGGTTGGACTAAGTAACTGCAAACTGCAAACTGTAAACTGTGAACTGTTGCCTATTTGCTTTTGGCCAGCTGACTTTGGGCCGATGTTGTCAACTTAGAGACGACACGCGTGAGGGCACGATTCTCGGCACGCAGTCGGTCGTTCTCAGTCTTTAGCTTCTGCAAGAGCTAAAACGACACAACAACAGCGAGTAGAAGAAGAACAGAGAGAGAGAGAGAGAGAGAGGTACACACATACATTCGTTGCATGTTTGTTGTTTAAATATTTAAGAATGTGATATTGTTTCGTATTTGTTTTTGTTTTTCAATACATTTCGTTTCGTTTCGTTTCGATTCGATGGATGAGGCGCGCGTGGGAAGAGAGAGAAAAGAAAAACAAAATTTGAGTGAGCGTATTTTTCTGAAATGAGCGCATTGCGTTAATATTAAAGAGAATGGCGTGCCAAAAAAAAATAAGAGCACGCCAAATGAGTAACGTAAAACGTAAAACGTATAACGTATAACGGTAAACGTATAACGCATGGATAGTGTGTGACCAAATCATAACAACAAATGGCTGACAATGTGACGAGAAAGAGAGTGAGAGTGAGTGAGAATGAGCATGAGAATGACACAATATGGACATATGAAACAATGAGACAATGAGATGTGGATGAATAGTTTTGTTGTTCTACGAAAACAAAACACACAATGAGATGTTTTGGTAATACATGTATGCAGATGATATTGTACAGATGATTGTTGTTTTTTTTTTTTGGATATTGCTGGGGTGGTTCAAAAAAATAAATATTTAATCAAGGCAGCAGCTTATGTGCAGCTATCTCTAGTTAAAAATAATAAATTAAATTATAAACAATTGCAACGGTGCCGTCGTAATTGCAAAAGTGGCCAAAATTATAAAGCGAGAGATAATGAAAACATATGTTTGTTTATATATACGATCTGTGGCATCTGTACGATCTGGACGTCTTTTAACTGGGTGCGAAACAAATGGTCGGGGAGATCGAAACGAAGTGCGGCTATAACAGAATTGCTTAAGAGATTGTGTTAAGGTTATTGCAGTGGGAAAGTAACAGTTAGGTAAGGATCAAAAATATAAGCAAAGGGAACTCATAAGAGGGTCGCTTTAGCCAACTCGTTCAACATGCGGCAGGTGTATGGATATTTAAAAAAAAAAAAAAGAAAACTTAATAAAAGATCAGTAAAAAAAAAAAACAAAATTATAAAACTTTCTCGGCCAAATTATAAGACAAAAGCAGAAAAATCAGAAATTTAAACAATCCCGGAATGGTGGCATCTAACGAAACGGGTTGCGATACCTGGGATACCATTTACAAAAACAAAAACCAAAAAAAAAAGGAAAGTGAAATCAAATCAAATTACAAACAGCATTCAGGCGGGAGACGTTGTTAACTGTTATCGGTGGGTGGGCGTTGGGGAATGTTTTGGTTTTGGAACACATTTGTAATTACCTTGAGCTCTTCTTCCAACTCGGAAAGCTTGCGTTCCATAGCTCTTCTCTCACGTTTCTCAATCTCAGAGAGTGAATTTTTAGTGGTCTGCGAATGTGGAAATGGAACAAATTTTGGCGTTTTTGGTCTTGCGTTTCAATATACTATAGCATATGGGATAACGGTATCGTGTCATACTGTTACTGTTACTGTTGTTCAGTTGTAGTGTTGTTTGCATTTGGATAGAGAGCGAGAGCGAAAGATACAGAGCGCGAGCGGCAAGCAGGCAAAAAATTTTGATTTGAGCCATGTCCTAAAGCAACTCAGTAATATTTTTGCTGGGTTGATAAAGAGGAGAGTGTATAATAAGGTATACTTTGTGTGAAAGTATGTGTCTGTATGTGTGTGTGTGTGTGTGTGATAGCAAAAGAGCGAAAGAGATCACAGCCGGGCCTCAACAGAAGGGCAGCAGATAGAGTTAGACAGAAATTGAGCTGTGATTTGTTTGTGCGTTGTTTTCTTTGTTACTGCTGAGAGTTTTGCTTTGTTTTTGTTTTTGTTTGGTATTTGCTGTTTGCTGTTTTCACAAAATACGAATTCGTATTTCATTTATTGAGTTGTTGTTGTTGTTGTAGTAGTGGGCGTGGCATGTTAGTGGGCGCTGTTTACTTACGGCATTGGCAAAGCGCTCGAGCGTTGCACGCGTCTGCACCGCTTCGTCATCCTTTTGCTTGAGCATTTGCTTGAGCTTGTCGTTCTCCAATCTAAAGGAGAGATAAGAGAGAGAGATAGATGAGTCATATATCTGTTCATGCATATATAAGAGAACATTGAGTGAAGTCTTAGCTAATGACATCTTACATACATTCTGTTATACAAATAAACAGTCTCGGTTTCATATTTGATAAAGGAAAAATAACATTTCTAGGGCTACATACTCATTCCTAACATGCTAACGACTTCTTTCTGCACCTTTTTATCTTCTTTTTTTCAGTCAGAGTTGCTTTTCTCAATTACGTTATCATTCATAACGTCTTCTCTCAGTTAATCATCAAGAAGTGCCACTGCATATACTCTCTGACTAGCTAGTCATTCTTAGAGCACTCTTCTCTCTTCTAGTTAGTTGTCCTATCAGACGCTTGGATGGGCTTCCCGCAGTCTATACAGAGCAACGACTAACACATTCAAGCATTACAAGTATTTAAACTCATTCCCAGCCTCTTCTCTCCACTAAATTCCCAACACACTCGTTTTACTATACGCCACTCCATATTGCTTGCTCTAACTAGTCCTCATAATACTCACTTGGCCGCTTCCCAGAGCGCCTTATAATCGATGCCATCGCCGTTTTCCGCTTTGTCGCTGTTGCTCGAACTCTTTGAGTCGCTGCCGGTGCTCGCTGTCGCAGTGCTTCCAGTGCGAGAGCGTGAGGTGCGTTCGCTGCCGCTCTGCAAAGCAAAAATACAAAGTTATTGAATCATATCTTTACTCAATACACAGAAAGTATTCGTTAATTAATAGTAATCTATGATTTTACCACCTGCAACAACATTCAAGAACATTTCACCCAATTGCTTACTTCGTAACCCTCGCTCTTCTCCGATGAGGCGCTGATCGAACGCTGTGCCGCACTGCGGGATCGCGTGCGATTGCGTGACTTGCGCTCCTGCTCCCGCAGTGAATTGCTGCGCGTGGCAGCAATGGCTGCCACCGTGGCGCCCGCGCTGGTCAGTGTGTTGCTGCCCGTGTTAAGGCTGCTATTGGACGTAGACAACGACTTGGTCTTCAGCAGTCGAGCACTAGCCGAGCCCTTGAACGAGTTGGAGGAGCTCAGTCCAGGTGACTTAAAGCTGAGCGAGGCGGTGGTCACGCCATTGTCATAGCTGCTAGAGTAGGGACTGACATAACGATGATCGCTGCCATAGCTGGATGTCGAGGCGCTGGGATAGCCATAGCGCGAACTCTCATAGCCACCGCCGGCTGTGGCATTCGAGCAGCCAGTAGTTGAGTTGGAAGTGGGGCAAGTGGAGTTGGAAAGAGCAGATGCTTTAGATTTGCCATAGCTATTGCCGTTATGCTTGCTAATTACGATGTGGTAGTGATTCTGGTTATTGCCTGAAGAAGCCTGCAACTGGTGCAGTTGGTAGTAGCTGCCGTTTCTATGATTGCTTTTAGTTGAGTTCGAATTGGAAGTGGAGGCGCTGCCTCCAGATGAGCATGTAGAAGCGGATGAGCAGCTGCCTGACGGCGGCTGATAAGCCTGATGATATTTGATGTAATCATAGCGACTGCTGCTTCCATTACCATTTGTATAGTAACTGCCTGACGAGCCACGCCCGGCCGCACTACTGCCCCCGCCACCACCGTAAAGACTTTCGCGTGAGCTATACATGCTGGTATAGGGGCTCTGATAGCTGCCATTACTGCCTGCAGCACTGCTGCTCGGATAGTAGCCTGTGCTCAGCGGTCGAGAATTGTAGCTGCTGCCATTGTAGTTGTAGCCGCCAGCCGAGGAGCTGCTGCCCCCAACACCTGTGGCTCCCATGCGAGAGCTAGAGGAAAGCGAACGCCGTCGACTGGGCAGCGGCGCCTGTGTGCGCGGTCTTGAGCGAAAGGACATGACGTACACAAACTTACTAATTCCCTCTCCCTCTATGTACAGAGGTTGGCTACAAAGAAATCGATCTTTAGTATATGCTTAATAGACCACAAAAGCTCATATATCAATCGACACTGCTAAATTGCAATTACGCTTCAAAAACAGCTTGCCAGAGCAGAGCAGAGCAGAGCAAAGAGCACGCCGAATCAACAGAACTTTTGCCATTTTCAAAATTTCCATTTAAAAATTTTTACAATTTTGTATTAAGAAGCGTAGCAAATGTTCGTGAATTTAATTTTCTTTCTTCTTCTTTTGGCATAAACAAAAGTGGAAAAACAAACAAATTTTGCTGTATAAAGTGAAACGATCTTTAAATTCGAAAAGGAAAACGCAATATTGACATGTGGAAAACCCAACCGCCAACACTTCAATGCCCTCCCATCCTCCATCGATCAACAAAATGACGTCAAGACATAAATTTTGACAGTCTGTTTTAAATTTGCCGCAATGCGGTAGAAAAAAACGTTTCCCCAAGGTGTATACGAATATCTCTGTGTCTGTGTGTTTGGTTGTGTTTGGGGGGGTCTGCTGTGTTTGTTCCTACATAAGTTTTATAATAATATTGAAAAGACATACAAAAGGCACTAATCTATGGGCAGGAGACGCCTGTTTATTTACTGTGCGGTGTTAATGTCTTAAGTTGATGCTTCACCCACGCGAGTGTGAAGCAGACATGGAAAACAGCGGGCTAACTAGCTGAAGAAGCTATCATTGGCATTGTACAACTGAGAAATACCCTGTATAAATATATTGCTATAACAGTCTACTGGAAAAATGTATTTATAAATGTTCTAGACACAAACTTGATGAAGAAATTTTCTTAATATATTTTTTATATTTCTAGGAATTTCTGGTATGAACAATAAATGATAAGAAATCTTTTCGGATATTAACGTTTACTCAGCATTAGCTCTTGTTGTCAGACACCAAATTCGCGTACTGGTATTAATAACTAACATATGTATATGAGAATTTTATCAACAAATATTCATGCCTTTATTATAAATTTCTACTAATGCCTGATACTTCTATAATTTTTATAATAGACAAAACAATGTAATCGATAGTTACCAATAAAAGTAAATATTCCATTCAAATCAACATTCAAATAAGACTCCTTTAGATCCTACCCTGATTTTTTAAAGTTTTCTCTGCCTAAACTTTCGCAGACAGAGCATACCCAAGCACATTTTTAGCACAGGGTACAACAGGTTTTCATTTAATCAAAATGTCGAGTGCATTTAATTTATGACTCTGCTGCTGTTTCCTCGTATATGTATGTATATATTGAGCTATCTCTACACAGCTAATTTAGTTTTTGTCCATGAATGAATCTTCGATGCCAGACACAAAAGCGATTTTACGGCCTGTTGCAGCAATCTGGAAAAGTTTTTGCTTTTACGATCCGACTTTTTACAATTTTGTAGTAATTCCACAATTTAACTTGGCTAATACAGCAGATAAAACATTTTTTAAAAAACATTTCATGGCACTAAACGAATTGATGCCAAGATCAGGGGGCAAGTTCTATGGGATTATAAAATGATTTATAAATAATAAAAAAATTTCAAAAGAAAAAAAAAATGTTTAAATGAAAAATCAAACAAAAATATTGCAATTGCCCAATGAAGTCAACAAATAATATTAGAATAAATTGAATAATTCTGATTTATTGAATAATAAGCTGCTCTATGATTCTTCTAATTGCAATCAAATTTGAGTGCGATTTGTTAACATTCGTTAAATAGTTGCTTCAATGTAACGTGAACTTTGACCTTTAACACGCGCACGAACGCAATCAAATTAAAAACTGATCAAAATATTTGACCATATACAGAGAGCAAAAACTCAAAAACTTGAAATGCCCAAAAAAAAAAGCAAAAAAAATTAAATAAAAAACGAAATTTGTGCGCAATACTCCAAATATGGAAACAACAAGACGTTCGTTCGTTCAATTGAAGACCAACTGGCAACACACATACAACTTGCCCCCCCTTGTGGCGACTCTCAAGAGTCTAGAGTCTAGAGTCTAGAGTCTCGAGTCTTGAGTCTCTCAGATCTCAGATCTCTGGTAAACTGATAGCGAAAATTGCAAATATCTTTTGACACATTTGACAGACGCTTGTGGTTTGGTTAAATCAATGCACTCGTCCGTATTTAATTGTGATTTACTTTTAAATAATAAATTAATTTGAATTTGTGATTGTGGTTGTTGTTAAAATTGTTGCTGTTGCTGATGCTGCTGCTGCTGCTGCTGAGGCTGTTGATCCGTTACGTTAGCCGTATGAAACTCAACTGTGCGAGCCAAGCAAAGTATTCAAATGTTTTATTCGAAAACCGAAAAAAAAACTTGGCGCACGATCAGAAATAGTAAAACGCAACTGAGAGACAGATAGAGAGAGAAACTGAAGGCACGTCACCAAATTAAGAGAAGTTTTCTTTAAGAGAAATCGAATGAGCGCACAGCATACGCAAGAAAAGCCGGAAAAGCGCTGACAAAACTGAAGAAAATGATTATTATAAGCTATATAGCTATACGTATGTGCGTCTATCAAATATGAAAACAAAGAGTTGCAGCTGCTGGGAGGAAAAAGCCTTGGCAGCAACGGACATTATTTGTTTCACTTGAATTGCGCACACCAGGTGTGTGAGTGTGTGTGTGTGTTTCACCTGTGAGTATGTGTTGGCAGCTAAATTTAGTAAATCGCACACTTATTTGGCCCAATGTCCGAGAAGCAAATGTTCTAAACTATGCTGGGGTCAGCCCCCAGGCAGCAACTGGGCCAAAAGGCGAAACAGTCAACGACACGTGACACATGTCAAAGAGAGCGACAGACTGCGACAGACTGCGACAGACAAGAGAGAAACACAGAGATAGACAGAGCAAGTGGAGAGTGAAGTGCTTGTAACTAAATTTAAATTTGAAAGTTGCACCGTTTCCCACCCTAAAAGAACACAATCATAACTAGGCCAAAAAAAAGGAAGAAGAAACGAAAACGTTCCGTCTAAATATAGCACATGACGGCTGCCCCTATCGCATGCTGCTCCTACCTCCTCGTAAAGATTCGCTCTGCGAGGAAAGTGCAGCCGGCAGGGAATGAGGAAACAAATGCTTAAACGAAAACTGCGAAATGCAAAATTGCAAAATGTATAAATTTAGCGACAAATGCGGCGCAAATGTTGTACATTTCGTTTGCCACAAAACTGTGCGGCAGGCCAGAAGGCGAAGAGGCAGAGTGGAGCAGCAAGGGGGCATGCCACGCTGAAAAACAAAGTTCAATGTACGTGTGAGCGATGTTGTTTGGGGCGTGCGGCACTTCTAAGTGGGCAATTTGTTGTGTGAAAAGCGCATTGTGAAAGTGTTTAATAGTTTTTAGCAACAACTCATACTAAATCGTGTCTATATATACATATGTATATGCTGTATATATATATATATATATATGTCGAAAGAACACTTGACATCGTCAATCAGCTTTAATGGTTGACGCGATTAGACACAACGGATTTAGTCAGACACTTAGCAACCAGGGCTACAATCAAATGAAATGGCTTAAACATTAGTTCTTTGCTGTAATCAAAGCGATATAAGCCATATTCAGAATATTTTTGGTTAATACTTAAGAGATTTGAAATACATAAGGTCAGGATTCTAAGTAGAAGTTATAAATGGAAAAATATGATATCTTACATGATATAGTAATATCTATATTTTATATCTTCCAACTCTGTTGCTCTCTGATTGCCTTCTTCAAAGGCAATCGACCACAATTATTCAAATCATTAAAAATAAAAACTCGAATTTCATTACAATTCACAGAATTTGTATTCCGCTTTCAAATATGACAAAGAATAAATACTTGAAAAAGATTCCAAACTTTAACGCAGCTCATTGATCAATAAAGCAAGCAACGACTACAGAGATCCAATAACGAAAAAAATATGAAATCGAAACAAATTTTCTATATATTCCCACATATATATTATATATATATAAAATGTGCCACGCAAACAGACTTTATGACGGACAGGCAGGCAGACAAACTGTCTGCCGAATATGCAGACCCCAATGCATTTCGAGGAGATGCATTTAGAAAATGTGACAGTTTTATTAATGGTCAACAACGGCATTTGGTCAAATGTTTTGAATAAATTGTTAACAGGTTCGCTGAGCAGCAATGAAAATCAAATTCTTAAATATTGTCACAAATTGGATGTGCACTAATAGTTTTGACCTCGGCCATGAAAGGATTTGCGGGCTGCACACTTATCATTCACAATTGGAGCAATGGCATTCACAATGCCACGTGCATATGCGCTTGGCGCTGCTGTTTCTTCTTGATCTCGGCGCTGCTTCCAATGGAAATCATAATTTAATTTTTGTTTTCTTTTCATTTTTGCACAAATGGGTCGCCAGCTAATTGGAACAGACAGAGCTCGAGCAGAGCAGCAGAAGCATCAGCAGTAGCAGCAGCTACTTTGAAGGACGCACGGGACTGTCTAAATTTGTGACAAGGTGTGACGAATATATAAGAGTGTGTGTGTGTGTATATGTGTGTATGTGTGTGTGTATGTCTAAGTTGCAGTATTGACTACGCATTTAGCTAGAAGACAGGGCAGCTGTTGTGCGCCCAATTTTTGCCAAGGTGCGAAAATAATTATGTACTAAAATATATGTTCCAATTGTTCTTGATGTTGTTGTTGCTGTTGTTGTTGTTGTTGTATAGGTGTATAGGTAAAAATATTTACAAATATATAATTAGCCATGTTCCGAATTGCGAATTCGTTGAAAAGCGCTAGCAAACGAAAATGAAAAGCTTCAACGTATTCCGAGAATTGTTCAAATTGTTGAAGACTTTTGAATTTTCGACACATGTGAACTATTTTTAAATGGGTTTTCTTTTCGATTTCATTATTTTCAAAGAGCAATCAATTGGAATTCACTTGATCTATCTTTAAAGTAGTTCATATTCAAATATTACACAACTCGAAACAGGCTAACGAAATTCGTATGCTATAACAATTATATCTATTTATATCTGTTTATTTTTAGCATTTGAATTTACCTCCTTCTCCTTATCCTCGTTGTCATTGTTAGCCGTTTCATGTTGTCGCTCTGGATCGATTTCCTGGCAAAAGATTTACACACATTAGTTTGACAAATTAGCATTAGATCTAAATATAGTTGACAGGCGCGCATGGCTCATTTAATTTGACAAATGGTCTCGCAATTAGCAGACAGAGATGCTAAGAGATATGGAGAATGAGTTTCACTTACATCCATATCGATATGCACCACGCCCGTGGATCTGCGCTTGGGCTTGCGACGTCGCTGTATAACAGTCTGTGTGCGATTGTCATTCTCCTTGTCGTTATCTAAGCGAAGAGAGTGAAATCGGATTAGATGAGCTGTCTGTTTTTTGACTGGGCCTTCGTTAGATTACCCTTATCTTCATGGCTGGTTGCCGTTGCATGGTTGGCACTGGATGCAGACGTTGCAGAGTTGTTGGCTGTCGTGGCAGTTGTTGTTGCAGTTGCTGTTGTTGTGGCAGTTGCCGGCAGCGTAGACGTTTCATATCTGCGCGATGGCGGCGTTACATAGGCGCTGTTATTAATGCTCTCACTAGGCGCCGAGACAGGACGACCCACAGAGTTGAGCGACTGATTGGAAGCATTAACTGTAAAGAATTTTCATGTTAACTACGAATTTAGTACAGTTATCTTGGCAGTTAGCTTACGCGCATTGGGTCCACTGCTGATGCGTCGCTGGCTGCCCGCGGTGCTGGCCAAGTTGACCGCAGCCATAACAGCTGGCGCGCTGGGTATGATGGTGCTCTGGTTGGGCGGGTAGGTGCCACCGCTGGTGATATCCTCCAGCTTGAACTGCACAGTTTATGAAAGTAGGCAAGTATTAATTATGTTTTCTGGAATGTTTTCTAAATATAGTTCATTTGTATATAATATATATATATATATATATATATATATATATATATATATATATATATATATATATATATATATATATATATATATATATATATATTTTCATTATTTTGTTTTGTTGTTTGTGTGCATGTGTTTTTTGTTTCTTATTTTTTTTATTTTCTTTTTAAGGCTATGCTGGTAATGTTGTATTATCTGTAGAAGATTAATCCATTGCTGATTGTTATCGATAATGTTGTTTTTAGTACAAAATTTAGTAGTCAAAACGCCAGAAACCTTTGATTCCAAAATAGTTTATACTATTAATACCAAAGCTTTAAACCTTTATTTACTTAAGTTTCTCAATTTTTCAACTATGCAATTTTAATGAATTTAATTTTTAATTTAAGCTAGCATGCAATTGGCCAAGTTAGAAGGTTTTTGCTTTTTGAATAATATTAAATTCACTTTTTCTAAAAGCATTGTTCCTCAACGTTATAGCTCAGTGCTCTTTAAGCCCAGCAAAAATATTCATATACTTCCTCTACATTATAAACAATTTTAGTTCCCCATCAATAAATATTAATAAAACATACATAATATATATAAATGCTTAATTAAACACAAAATAAGCAAGCCATACATAGCAAAAAGTTAATAAGCGTTAATTAATGAATAATATTCAATGGAGCAGACGCATTTAGGCATGTATATATATATATATATATATATATATACATAAATATATATGTATATATACAAAGTAATGTTCATTAGCCGAATGTGCGATATCATGTTTCGGAGAGTAAATATAGTATATGGCATATTGTTTATAGAGTGCTACAATTAAGAACAAATACATAAATACATACATACATATACATATTTATACATAGGATAGTTATTAACATTAAAAGGCAGATGCATAGCAATTGAGAGACAGGCGTTCATGAATAATCAAATAAAAATTTAAATTAAAACACAAATATATAACTTATGAGCAAAATAAAAAGTAAAACAATGTATAACAGCTACAATAAAAATACAAACAACAAATTCATTCATTGCGAAACCCTTGTTGACGCAAAAAAAAAACTCACAATGAGTTCTATATACAATTATAAGTCTTTTGATATGGAAATGGCAATATGAATAATATATATATATATATATATAAATACAATTCAGAAGGAATTTATTGTATTGCTTATATAACTCTATAAATATTTTATAAATTTGCATTCACTTGATGTGATTTCTTTTTTGCAAGGGTATACGCAACTTCGGTGCACCGAAGTTAGACGAATTTGTTCAGGGCTGCACAAACCGTTTTGAGCTCAAATTTCAACTAGAGTTCTTCGTATTTGAGTTAGCTTTTGCAGCCCAGGTTTAATAATTTTATATACTCTACACTAAAAATAAAACATGCTACACTTAAAGCTTAACAAATATCGCACACTGTTTGTTTTGTTTTTATATATATAAGCCAGTCGAAATAGTTTTGTGGAGCGTACCAAACGGTTGTTGTTTAAGGTCAGTTCGATTAAAGGTCAGTTGTTGTTGCTGTTCTTGATTGTTGTTGTTGTTGTTGTAGTTGTTGTGTGCATACCTTTGAGCCCGCATCGAACTTGAGACGCCAAGACGGACGTCGCTCAGCTGCTGATATGGATGTGCTTGAAGAGGAAGACGTCGATGGCGCAACAACAGTAGCAGTAGCAGTAGCAGTAGCAGTAGAAGAAGCAGCAGCAGCAGCAGTCGCCGCACCACTAGCACCACCTGCACCACTCTCCATAGTGCGACGTGCGTACAAGCTGAGCAACGAGTCGCGCGCATTAAAATCTGCGTGTGCAGCCACTGGCGAGGCTGTGTCCGACTTGCCATCCGCATCCTGAGCAGATCCGGCAGCTGAGCTGTTGCTCAGATTGCGCTTATCACGCAATCGTACCGGACTCTCTAGCGTGCCGGGCGTTGTTGCAGGCGTCGTCGTTGTCGCCGGTTTGCTCTCAGTTGACGCTGCAGAGGCGAGCGGCAACGCTGTGGGTCTTGCAGGAATTGGCGTCGACTCGCTGCTGGTTTCTGTATCCGTCACGTGCGTTTGCTTGGCAACTACTGGGTCAGTCTTTAGTTGTTTGTGGCTGTTCGACTCATCCGCCTCTTCTTTCTTCTTCTCCTGATCAGTTTTTGACTCGATTGGCTTCTCCCGTCTAGAGACTATCGTATAGCTGGCACTGACCACCGTTTGCTGGTCATCCTCCTCGACAGCTGCATCACCGGCTATGCGTGTGGTTGGCGGTGCAAGTGTGAAGCTAGCGGTAGTATCGGCGATGCCAACCACAGCTTCAATTATTTCCGAATCATCCGCTGTGGTTGTTGTCCTGGGTATTATGGCTGGTGGCGGACTTGTGGGCGGTGGTGGGGGCTGCACATCTTGCTGACTGCTGTCGTCAATGTCGTTCTCATTGCTATTGGCTGTTGTTGTTGTTGCAGCTGTTGTGCTTGGAGTTGCTGTTGCTGGTGTTGTAGTTGTAGTTGTTGTTGTGGTGGTGGTGGAGCTTGTTTCATTCTGTTAATAATATTAGTTGTGGAACAAATAAAAAAAACAGTTGACCTGCGCGTTGTCTCCAAAAACAAAAATCAAATGGCATTTCTGGATGAGTTTTTTCTCTTTTCTTTTAGGGGGTAATCAGTGGATAGGGGCTGAAGGTCAAGCTAACGATCATAAACAGTTTACGATAAACGATATAAGACATACATACGACATACGTAGAGTGCCCCGGCACTTTGATATACTAGTAAAAAAAAAAACTCTAAACGCATGCAAATTGCCACATGCAAAAATACATAAATATGATCTGTATATAAATATAAATATATAGCATCAGAAACTGAGCAATCAGTTGTATATATATAAATAAATTAACTTAGAATACATACGATTAATTACACTATTCGCTTTGATGAAATCATACTAGAATTAGAGCTACTCTTATATCAAAAGAAAAAAAAAACGGACATAAATGAAAAATTTGACTTTGATTTTGATTTCATTTTAATGAACCGTTGCAAACGCGGCGTTATGGGCGGGCAGCGGGCGTTGGGCGTGGCGGGCGAAGGCGGCGTTTGCGAGGCATTTACTTTCAATTTGATCAGCGGCGCAAGAATACAAAGAAAACGAACTCGGATGCAGACTCGATCTCAAACGCAAACGCAAACGCAGTAAAACACACAATTTGATTGGCGCTCGGTTTTGATTGTCAAATTTGTTGCAGCTGAACGCAGGCTAAATGAGTGCTGATTGATTGATCGTCTGACTGATCAACTTTGATTTGATTTGATTGATTGATGGGAGAACGCGCTGATTGAGTATACGAACAACTAAACTACAGTATGGGATTGACTCTGATTTCCACACACACACACTATGCAAGCAGGCCGTGCACTTGGAAAGCGTCTCGTCTCAAGTGTCGCTTGGTTGCATAGTGTTTGGGAAAACAGAATTGGATTTCACTAAGTGCTACCATAAAGCTTAGTTTCTCTAAAACTAGACTGAACAAACATGCTCACGCACACACACACGCACACACACACACATACGCACATATAGTGGGTGGGATATGAAATTGACAAACACCAAATTTGAAATGTGGGTAGTGAGAACACTAAACGACTGCAATGATATGATATAGGTATATGGAGACTAACAGAGAGAAAGAGAGAGGGAAAGTGAGTTGCAAAACTGAACACACTCACTCACTCACTCACTCACTCACACACACACACACACATAAATATGGTATTCCTTATTTAGGCGAGGGAACAAAACACAACGAATACATTAATGGGAACACCATAACCATAAGCAGTTGTTGTTGTTGTTGTTGTTGGTGTTGGCGTTGGTGTTGTATGACATCGTGTGTGTGTGTGAAAATGAAAACTCCTTTTCAACTACATATAACATAACAATATATTGTATATACACATCTAGTTTATATATGCTGGATGATTACGTGCGTATGGCTCTGGCTGATCTACGATATTCGCTAACGATCTCTTGATTGATTTCGATGTGTGTGGTGGAATTGAGTTGAATTGGGTGAGATTTGTTTCTAAATTGTTTCTTTTTTGCTTTTTTTTTTTTGGGCCCACAAAGTACTTACGCTGCTGCTGTTGTTGTTGTTATTGTTGTTGTTATTATTCATGCCCAGGTTCTTCTTTTTCACCAGCTCCTCGGCGCTCTTGATCTCCTCGAGCGTAACACCCTGGGTGGAGCGACGCGTCTCACGGACTCGCTTCGCATGAGCCTTGCGCTGAGTTTCGCTCTCCTCGTCACGCACAGGCGGCACAAAGGATCTACATAGCGGAAAGATAAATTTATAGATTAGTTAAGATCACAATAAGCAGGCAATTCAATCAACAAAATAGAGTTTCAGAGCTCGCGGCACATGCTACACAAGGCAAATTGTTTTGTCTTGTTGGGCGGGGCAGAGTTGAGAGTTAGCAGAGCTAGCACAGACTTAAAACGGCTTTTCGGGTTAGCGCAAAACAACAGTTGTTAACCAATTAACAGTTATGTTTCATGAGCATTACTTGAAAAAGTTCTTGAATATATTGCCAGCCGATTGCTTGGGTTTCGGGGTCTCCACATCGCTTGCACTGGCACTGGCCGTAGAGCTGCCATTGTTGGTGTTGTTATTATTATTGTTGTTGTTGTTGTTGGCCGGATTGCTAACGGATTTTCAGGTATATATAATAGACCGATGATTAAATATTAAACTTAAAATAGTCGCACAATAATAAACAAAGTAAAGTTCTCAATGAATTCAATTGTTGCTCATGAATGAGTTTGTTACTTAAATGAAGAAGAAATTTACAAATTTCTTGGAAACATCGTATGGGAATAGTATGTAGACTATGTATACTAATGGTATGTTCCAGTCTGTACCATCAATTCTTTACTCTATAGCTTTACATCTAATATGATCATTGACATTGTCTTTATCACTGAACAATGGTCACATTAACTCTCAGTCGAAAACGATAACAATGTCAGTATTTTGATAAAAATTCTGGATGATTCTTTCCTTTGCTTACTTTAAGGTTTGTTGTAAATCACGTGAATATCGTAACAGTCAATATCGTATACTTAATCTAGACCTCGCCTCGTTAAAAACGATAACAAAATCGATATACCGTCAAAAAACTTGATATATATGATTCCTAACAGCTTAAACCTCTCACTTTCAATTCAGAACTTTAATCTATTAATTCACTCACCTGCGAATAGGTGGGGTGAGCACAGTTGTTGCGGGTGAGCTGAGCGTCGCTGTTGTTGGTGTAGTCGTTGTTGTTGCTGCCGTAAGCATCGTAACTGGAGCAATTGGTTTCCTGTGAGAGCAGCAATACAAATTGAGAGAATAACAGACAAACAGAGAGAGGAAGAGATGAAAGAGAGAGAGAGAGAGAGAGAGAGCAAAACATTAAAGAGAATCGCTACATAATGATCAAGAACACATCTAAGAGAGATAGACGACATAGTGCGCATTGCCTAAATAAATGTTAAGTAGACTTTGTTGTTGGTGCAATGAGAGTTTGTCGAGGTATACATATATAGGTATAGGTAGGTATATATAGACTATATGTATATACATATGCATATAGAAGCTAAGCAAAAGCAATGATTATACATTTATATAGTTTAGTTTACATTTCTAGAGTTGTTATATAAATTACTTGCTAGTTAATTACAGTTAGTTAGGAGTTGTGATTAGGTGTTACCAAGTTGTTGTTGTTGTTGTTTTTTTTTTCTTTTTTCTTTTAGCACAAAACAAACCTGAAATATACTGAGTTATCTTTGAGGGATGCCGATCTTTGTACGCTATAAATTTGACTTGGATTTGCTGTAGCAGCGGCTGTTGCTGTTGTTGTTGTGGTTGTGTTGTTGGTGTGTGTGTTGAATGTGGTTGTTGTTGTTGTTGTTGTAGTTGTGTTGTTGCTGCTGCTGCCACTGCTGCTGATGCTGGTTGTGCTCACAGTCTTTCCCAACAGCAGCGCGCTCTTATTATTATTATTATTGTTGTTATTGTTATTGTTGTTGTTATTGCTACTTTGGTTATTGTTGTTATTAGCATTATTGCCGGGCAGAGCATTCGCAGCCGTCGTCGCTGGCAGTATGGGACATGAGTTCGCCTTTATGCGTGCCCGCAGCTCATTGTACTTTTGATAGAATCTGCGCGGATCAGGTCGAACAGACGGGCAGATGGCAGACAGACGGGCGGGCGAGCGGGGTGGTTGGCAGGCGGGCGGGCGGGTTAGAATTGGATTTTTTGATAAGCGTTTGATGAATTGGTGCGATGTGAATAATTGTTGTAGTTGTTGTTGTTGTAGTAGTAGTTGTTGTTGTTGTAGTAGTTGCACATAAGGAAAAGAACACACATAAAAAATAAATAGCAAAACAAATCAAATTTTAAATAAGGCGTAAAAATGTTTCAAGTTCGTAAGCTTTTTTTCTTCTCTTGTTTATAGTTTGTGCTTCACAATTTGCCGCAGCGCTGCAGCAGAGTCTCGAATGCTCTCTAGAGAATTTGAACACTAAACGCTGACCATTTATACAATAAATTAATTCTCGAAATTTGTTAACTGATTCATTGGCTCTTCGAGCAACACTTGAACAGTTGAACAGTTGAGAGTGTGGCTAAATTTAAAAAGTTCGATAATGGTCAATACAAACAGTAATAAGTGTGTATTTGTGTCCGTGTGTTGGGGTATGTGTAAGTGTGTGTAAGCTGCGTGATGTGTTTATTGATAAGCGGCGCGCAATCAGCAAAAAGTGAAACACAAACGGCAAAATTAACCGAAAATGTTGTGCAAATTGTGACACATTAAATATAGTAGTAAAATGCGGGTTAATTTGCAGTGTGTGTGTGTGTGTGTGTGTGTGTATGAATATGTGACAGTGTGTGTGTGTGTGTGTGTGTGGCACGCATTTATGTCTAGTTTTGCAAGGTGTGCACGTGTGTGTCTGGGCGCTGAACTCACTTTTGATCATTCTCAAAGCTTTGCGTGCGTCGCAAGATGACATCGTTGGCGGTCTCATTGGCGCTCTTGCCGCCTAGCTCTTTGTCAGGAACTTCTGTAAAGCCAGATAAATACATTATTAATAACTGTAGATGATTAGGAATGTATAGTACGTACGATTCTTAGTGGGACTGTCGTTGGGCGTACGCAGCGTTTTGCGTCGCCAGGGCGCCTCCTCCTCGCCAGAATGCTCGGCGGTATGAATATGCTGATTGGGCTTAACATTTTCAGCTGCAAAGGCAAATATACAACTATTAGATGATGCTATATATCATACAAATATATCAATATATAAATCGGTTAGTCTTCGCTTAATGCAGGCTTTAAGCACACTGAGGGTTGGGTAAGTAACTGAGGCTCTAAACAATTTAGCGACTACCTTCGCTCTCGGTTAGACTTGTGCTGTGTGAGCTCTCTGTGGAATCGCTGAGCTCTGAATCGGTATCATCTTCATTATCATCAACATCAACATCATCATTATGTTCCTTGGCAGCAGACTCAACTATGACAGCAACATCTTCGGGTGCCAATTGAGCGCTGGTATTAAGCGAACCGCTCGCAGCTGCAGTGTGCGGTGTGGACAAAGACAAGACACAAATAGAGCAAAGACAGACAGTAGAGTGAGAGCGAGCGAGCGAGCGAGCGGGCGGGCGGTAGAGAGAGAGAGAGAAAGAGTGAGGTAATAGGCAGCGAGTCAGGGAGAAAGAGAGAGAGAGAGAGAGTATAAGAGAGAGCATTACACAAACTGTTGACTAGATGATGAGTTTGATGACATTGATGATCATAAAGATGAAACGCAAAACATACAAAGCAGGCAGCTGCAGCTACAGCTGCAGATGAGATGAGGTGAGACGTGGACATGGGCATGGATTTGGACAAAGGCAGTGGACAAGTGTGTGTTTGTAATAAATGCTTGAAACCGAAATGTTAACGCGCATGAGCACCTAATTGAGTCACACAATTGAAAAACAAACAAAGACACGCACAAAATTTGGCATAGAAATTAAAGAAAACTTTTTTATATAAAATATGCAAATTAGCGGCTGCGCTTCGTTCGAGTGGGAGCATAGTTGAAAAGCTTTTACTGCAATGAATTTTACGCACCATCCTTAGCGGTATCAGTTCTCACTTCAACGCGTACGAGTTTCGTTCGTGTTTTGTCCACATGATTTTCAATCGCATCTGAGATTCTGCTGCAATAGAACAAATGTTTTGTAATTGATTTTAATTGATTTGATTGAATCTCATTTGTTACTCACCTGATTTGACTAGATGGACGCCGTTTGTTGCGCTTGTTGGCGCGCAGTTCTTCGAGGAATTTGACCATTTTGCGATCGGCCACATCGATGCAGGATTGGCCAGCATAATTTGATATATCCATATCGGCCGATGACTCTACCAGCATTTCAGCCGCCTCCTTTTGGCCCCAGTGTGCGGCAGCATGCAATGGTGTCCAGCCATCGTTATCCTGCCTATCCACATTGCTGCCACCAGCGAGTAGCAGACGCAGCACTTTCGTATAGCCCTTGGCCGCGGCCACATGCAACGCTGTTGCACCTGTTTTTGGATGCGGCCGATCCACTTCAGACGGATCGCTGCGTTTCGCATCCTTCAGCATGGCCTGCTCCTCGGCTCTGCGTGCCTGATCCACATCAATATTGAGCTCCTGCACCACCTTCTCCATATAGCTAATCATCGGCATATGCTGCACATCGATGGCCAAGTCCAGTGCCAGATCCCCATCGCTATTGACGGCAGCCACATCCGCGTTGTGCTCTACCAGGTAGCAGGCTATGCTAACAAACCTGTTGTAAACGTGGTGCATTAGTAAACAAAGGTGTTCCATATGCCGTTGAATGGTTACTCACCCGCATGAGGCGGTTGCATGCAGTGGCGTCCAGCCTTCATTGTCTTGACGATTAATATCGGCTCCGTGCTCTATTAGAAACTCAACCATGTCGAGTTTATCATCTATGCAGGCCTGTAAGAAATTGTTTTGATTAGGTTTTATTAGCAAATTCAATAATATTTATAATGATAAATGTCTAAATGTTGATTTATAAGAATATTATCAATATATGTATAAGAGTGTGTATAGAATGTATAAAAGTTTGCATAGATACGCAAGACATGTGTATAAGAGTGTGTATTATCTGTATAAGAGTTTGTATAAACTGCATAAGAGTTTGTATAAACTATATAAGAGTTTGTACAAACTGTAAAAGAGTTTGCATAAACTGTTTAAGAGTTGGCATAAACTGTATAAGAGTTTGTATAAACTGTATAAGAGTTTGCATAAACTGTATAAGAGTGTGTATAAACTGTATAAGAGTTTGTATAAACTGTATCAGAGTTTGTATAAACTGTATAAGAGTTGGCATAAACTGTATACGAGTTTGTATAAACTGTATAAGAGTGTGTATAAACTGTATAAGAGTTTGTATAAACTGTATCAGAGTTTGTATAAACTGTATAAGAGTTGGCATAAACTGTATACGAGTTTGTATAAACTATATAAGAGTTTGTATAAATTGTATAAGACTTTGTATAAGACTTTGAAAGCTGAATAAGATTTTTCCAGATTTTCGAATTTCAAATAGCCTTTGATACTGTGTTATAAGGAAAATTTTCCTTAAATTAAATTTTATCTTTGAATATCTCGATTTTCATCTAGTTTTTATGATCCGAAAACTATGCTATACAAAAGGAAATATACAAAATTAAAAAGTTTAATGATTTCGCTAAAGCTAACAAATCCAAACACTTTCAATTGGTTTGGCCAATGAACCTCTCGTGTTACATTCGATACATTCCGAGGCGCAGACATGAAGAAAATGAATAATTTAACAATTATCTGCAGTTGCTTTTTGATAAAATTTGCATTTCTTCGCAGTTGATCAATTTACATAAACGACCCCCCTGACTGTTTGCTGTCTGGCAATTGCTATGCTTACGATGCTAAAGATTCGGCTAAATACAATGAATTATCAATGTAGTATATTATGCGAATTTATTTATATCTTTTTGGGTATACGACTGGCGTCGTTTATGGACTCTTATACTGGGCTAGCCTGGCCTGGCCTGGCCTGGCCTAGGCATGTTTTTTGTATAAGTAATTGTGCCATGTTTTAATAGCTCTGCTACATTTGTGTGTTTATCTTGCTAAAAACGCTAAAGTAAACACACACACACACACACACACACACACGTACACGCTTCTGTGTTACATATACATAGATAAATATATAGACTGGAGCTGGAGCTGGCACCGACTGTGGCACATGGGCAACGTTGTTTATGCGGATTTCCGTTGAAACGAAGACATCGGCAGTCTGCGTATGCAGAATGAAGACGACAACGACAACGACAACGACAGCGACAACGACAGCGACACCGACGACAACCGATGATGGCGATGATATCATCGTGAGCAACTCCGTCGGCTTCTGTATGCCGCTATCTAGCGACAAACCCGCCCAACAACAACAACAACAACAACAACGCCGACGACGACGACGACGACAACAACAATGCGGCGCTTAGTGGGCAGTGAAATGCCGATAAGAATTCTTAACAATAAAATAGAAAAGAGAACAACATGAACTTCAAGCTCCAATACCAATACAAATGCGCTCAATTGTTGCCATTTGATAAGCGCGTGTGTGGGGCATTCAAAATCAAATATTCTTTTTTATTTTTTATAGTCCATATGTTAATTTTTTTTTGATGTTTTTTTTTTGTTTTATTTTTAAGGGGCTGCCCGTTCGTAAATGCAAAAGCAATTTCCATTTCGCAGTAAAACGCATAAAAGGCGGAACACAAAACCAAACCAAACCTAAGCGAACTAAACGGTGGCAGAGACAGAGAGACAGAGAGAGAGAGGGGGGGGGGGGGGGGACTGAGCAATTTGCAAATCTGGAACGCAGCCAATTAATTAATTATGAACAATTTTGATAAACTGACCAACTGACGACAGCGACAACTGACGACGACAGCGATGGGCGGCCCGCCCACGCGTGACCATCCCAGCAACCGCAACAGCAACAGCAACTTTGGCATGCAAAATTTGACATGAGCTATTTGCCAGGCAATTTGTGACTTTTGATTTCTGGTCTGGTGTTAATGCCAGCCATAGCAGCAGCAGCAGCAACAACAGCAGCAGCAGCAGCAGCAGCAACAACTAGCGAATTCTGTGCTATTTTCATTGCATTGAAAGCGAATCGGTCTGCGAATTGCATGCTAAGTTTAGCCTTTTGTTTTTGGCACGCCATTGAGCGGCATTTTGTCTTTTACCTCTCACTCGCTCTAGCTTCCTCTCTGTCCCTCTATTGGCCATTTTCATTTTTATTTTCATTTTTTTTCTCTTCTGTTTTTGTGTGAAATGTTATTCACCCCGCCGCATTACGTATACGCCGCATACAACTGCAATCAGCAGCAACTTGTTGAGACGACTTTGCGGCAGCAACAAGCCGCTTAACTACTCATAAGCCCAGCGCCCTCCACTCGCTGCACTAAGCCGCATATCAACTAGAGCCAACATAATTCCTTCTGCTCTCAAAAGTGCTATTGAAGTTTTCATTACGATGCAACTAGAATCTACTCTGAGCTTCAAAAGAACTAATTAGCATAGTTTGGACTATGACCGATGGATGTAAGGGGGGCAAGTAATCAAGGGAGAGAACAAAGGTAGGGAGAGACTATATCATAAGAGCAATCAGAGAAGAATCAAGGATGAGAAAAAAGTTTACCCGTGCAAGAGAGCAAGGGCAGGAAGACTCGTCGTAAATAGATAGAGATATAGCGAGAGTTGTGGGAATATGTATTAGGAGAATTCTAGGAAAAGCTGTAAAGAGAGTAAGAAACCAATTTAGGAAAAGATAACACGGTATCTAGCATAGAAACACTTTTCACATGCCCAATGAGAATCGCAGAGAAAGGCACTATCCCAAATGTATGTTACTTGAAAATTGCGCATGATAAAAAAAGATGTGAATCACTTATATATATACATATATATGTATATAATTTTCTTAAATCAATCAATCCATTTACTTAAATGTAATTTTAATGAATCGCTTAGACGAATAGTCATTGCGATAATTGAAGATTCACTGAGCAAGGCAAGCGAAACGCTTGAAGAGACGACAGCAGCGCAAGCCTCAAGGCATTTGTCCAATATTCAATGCGACTCGACTATATCATATATATACAAAAGATTCGCATTTTGGATACACAATGGCGTGGCACATGGCTAAATGGTATGTATTCTGGCTTATGGCAAGCCTTCATAATTTCAAATAATTTTAGTTTCTTTTTTTTTTGTATTTTTTTTTTTTGAGCGAAAGTTCTCGTGCCACTTGAATGCCTCGCCCTCGCCTAGCTGCCAAAAAAAAAAAAAAAAAAATTAATTCTACAAATCAGCGGCGGCGTCTATTGCTGCCACTCGGCATTTCGAGTATCTCTGGTCAGTTGAGCTATTTCAGTTGGGTTGGCTAATAGATGCTTGTTAGACTGGAGCAGCGCCAGCCGAGCCACCTGCTCGCCGATCCAACAGGAACATGATTAAGGAACAAAGAATGTTAACACTGGACGGCAGGCATAAACAAATTCTTTATAATATTTCAGATCACAAATTCTGTGTATGGAGGGGGCGGCGGAGGCATTAAATTTGTTTATGATATTACGACTTGGTATACATTATACAAACTATTCGGAATGTCCGAGTGGCCGAATGGCCACATTAATCAGCGCAATTGGATGCTATGAATATAGATAATTATTAATATATATATATATATATATATATATATATATATATATATATATATGTACACAAATATAGCACAAAATCAAATATTTTAGCTGGGAAACAAATAGAACTTTGTTTCATATTTATGGCCTAAGTACATGTTTAATCAAAATTTGTATAGATCTTTGCCGCAGATGCAGCCGCAGCCGCAGCCGCAGATGTCCACTTCTAAAAAACGCTTTCATCTAAATACTATACAGATAATACACATATATTAATGATATATGCTGAACTATTTTTGTGTACATTTCGTCATGGATATTGCAAAAATAAAGAAATCAAATTTCTTCTGTAGTTCGCCTTAAAAGCAATAGCAAAATTTTCAAATTTGTGTGTGTGTGTGTGTGTGTGTGTGTGTGTGTGTGTGTGTGTGTGTGTGTGTGTGTGTGTGTGTGTTAGCAATAAATGAGCTCAAATAATACAATTGGAAGGAGAACTGGGAGCTCGTTGGAAGGCAGTTGTAAAATCTACAAAAATTTAATGGCTAAATGAACATTTGGCAGTTGTTGTTGCTGTTGTTGTTGCTGTTGTTATTGTTGTTATTTTAGATTTTGCTCGAAATGGTATTATGCAATGCACTCTTCACACACAGACACACACACACACACACGCACAGTCGCATAGAATGATTTTTCAGTTTTGCTCAATTCGCAAGATTTTCAGCATCGTTTGTTATTTTGGGTGTAAAACACCAAACGAGAAATAAATCAAATCAAATGTAGCCAGAGCCAGAGCAAACCATTTATATTATATGTGGACAGCTACGATATACAGATATACTATATGTATATATATACATATATATATATATATATACATATGCAACACGCGCTGTGAGTTCTTGAGGATGTTTTTTTGATTTGTATCTGTTTTGCTGTATATTGCGCGTATCTGTCTGTGCGTTTGGCTGTCCGTCTGTCCGTCTGCCATGTTGTGCTGAGAGACAGAGAGAGAGAGAGAGATCGAAGAGTTAGAACCGGGCCAAGGTTACAAAACACGTCAATAAAGCGCGTTAACAATATCAACAACAACAACAACAAAACAATATTGTATTATTATTGCATTTGCTTTTGTTGTTTTGCTGTTGCTTTTGCTTTTTTTCTTTTGGAAAACTCACGCACAAGCCGAACAACAATTTCCGAGACAGGATTTCGGCCAGAAAGAGCGCGAAAGAGTGAGTTAGAGAGAGAGAGAGAGCGAGAGCGAGAGCGAGACAGCTTACATTGAATATCAATTTGGGGTCATCTAACGATCACGCTCATGATTTGTTGCCATTATTATTATTATTATTATTATTGTAATGTTTTTTTTTTATGCATTCGCTTCGAGAGATATCGCTCAATTTGCAAGCTTGACAATATAATTAGCTAATTTATGCGACAATTCATTTAGCCCGACTCCGCGGCCAGTTGTCAATTGCAAATGGATCAAACTAATTGGCCAGCATTTACGATTAAATTATGAAACATGATTTCAAGGCTTTTGTATTGCTGTTGCTGCTGCTCTGGTCATTGCTGTTGTTGTTGTTGTTGCCGCTGCTGTTGTAGACACATGTCACCGAAATCTAAAAGACATCTTAATTATAATGTGACCATAACGGTCCAAGTGTTGTGCAAACGCGTGTTTTTTTATAAGCCAACAAAAAAGTAACAAAAAAAAAAAGCTAGAAAGAATGAATAACTCAAGCACAGCGAAGACTCAATACGCTACCAGACATACATACGCTGCATACGCTATTGTTGCCATAGAAATTTATAGCTGAACTAGAGAAATCTTAAAAAGAAATCAAATTTGCATACAGTTTCAAATATCTTTCGGATCGACTCATCTTTAATATATATTTTGAATATCTTGTTAAACATATTTCGTGATAATCTCATAATACTCGCGCTACAAGTCTATAAAAACAGTTTTAGCGGAAGCCAAAACTGAAATATAAAAATAGAGATTGTCTTTAGAGGATATGATTCAGTTAAACAAAAGGCAAAAGGCTGCATTTAGACCAAAAAAAAAACAACAACAATAGAAGTAATGTAAATTAAATAATGAGATATATAATCTACAATATATATTCATATATAATTCATCTTTCTTGGGCCGTGAACCTTGCCTTGTGCACACACAATTTATAGCCCAATTAAATAGAGGAAAAACACTTTAATTATAGCAACAATAAATACGTTTGGCCATGCGGCATAGACGTATTTATAAAAATCGCATTGTCCTTGAACTATGCACGAAAGAACATTGAGTGGGCTGTGGAAGATGTGTAAGGAACATCTACGACATGCGTAGATAAACAAACAGTTTGAAATGTATTACAATTTTGAGAAAGCATTTTGCTTCACCTCCATTTTAGTCTGCATTGAGTCGAATGCCAACGCACCGCCCCCAAGAGTTTGTCCCTCTCTCGCCGTCCGTCTGTCCGCCTGTCCGTCCGTTTGTCGTTCAGTTTGTCATCATCATCATTCATAGCCGAAGGTGGCAGCCGTTTTGGATTTTGCCATTGAAAATGGCAGCCAGGTGTTTTGGCTCTGTTTGTTGTTGCTGCTGTTGCTGTTGCTGCTGTTGCTTGTTTATGAATGAAAGCCGAAACAAACAATTTTCACTTGTAAAAGAAAGCAATACAAGCGGAGCCGCATTTGCTTTGACTTTGATCAACGAAATCAGCGATGAATTGATTAATTATCATACTTACAGCATATAATAATAAATGCAATAGAAATTCAGTTTTGCGGTTTAGCAATAGCAATAGCAGCAACAGCAACAGCAGCAACTACAACAGCAGCAGCAACAACTACAACAGCCGCAGGTAATTCAAGACTTTACACAGTTCCCATTGTTATTATTGCTATAATTACAGTAACCCCCCTCCCCCTCCCCCACCCCCACACCCTGCAGACTACACGATATCTGATTATGTAGATATTAACATCTGGTTAACAAGTGCGCCGCAACTAAACGGTGAAAATATCTGTTGGCTCTTAGCGGGCGCAGCATAATTAAAATCAATTAACTGCAAGCAAACGACAGTTACTGCTAAAAGTGCACGCGCACACACACCAGCTGTGACTAGCATATATATTAACTATATATATATATATATATATACATATAAGATCTTTCCAAATTTTCCTATGCATCTCTGAGTAGATATTGCCATATATCTATCTATCTTATATAAATTATAAACATTCCTTCGCCGAAATACATTGAACTGTCTCCTGTCTTTGTATTTACATTGAAAGGCGCCACACGAAATAAATTTCAGCGAAAATTTCAATTTTATTTTCCTCTATAGATTTTCATTTTGATTTTGTTCTCTTTCCCTTTCTTCCTCTTGTTTTTCAGTATACATTTTTCAAAGAACAAACGAACAAAATTGAAAGAAAAATGAAAATGAAAATGATTTTGCGAAAATCTTATATACAATGCGCATTTGTCTATATCTTTATATATGTATATATACTTATATATATATATACATATATATACATATTATATATACATATATATATGTATATATATTCTTTAATATATGTGCGTGTTTTGTATATTTTTCTTGGCATTTATAAATAGAAAATTTTTGTTGTGATTTTCTTATTTAATGCTCGCGCCGTTTGCTGTTCGTTGCTTTGCTATTGTTGTTGCTGTTGTTGTTGTTGTTGTTGTTGTTTCGGGCATTCGACTTGTAAATCGTCGGCTTGCATTAGAAATGTATTTGTTAATGTTTTTAGTGGTTTTTGCGGTGCTTTGGAAACCGCAGAGAGAGAGAGAGAGAGAGAGCACGAAGTACGCCGTAACCGAAAAAGAACAACTTATTGAACGCATAGCAAATACCCTGTAACACTAATCAGATACATATATCTGGCACAGACTCTTTGGCATCACTCATTCTGTTGTGCTCTCTTACACTCTCTCTCCCCATAGAGGTCCTATAGCCTAGGTTGACCAATTACCATGTCTAACGAATACAGGTTCGATATATTAGCATATACATTATATACAACGATAATATATATCTAACTACACCTTTGCAAACTCTGCCTATTAGAGACATGTATACCCTCGTTCAATAAGTGAAGGGTATCACAGATATGTTCGAAATCATTATACCCTCTCTCTCGCTCGCTCGCTCCCTCTCTCTCTCTCTCTCTCTCTCTCTCTTTTTGCTAGTGAAGGGTATCAGAGAGATATGTAGCATACGCCGACGTTCACGCCAGCTGCGACGCTGCTCAGTTGGGCGGCGCAACAGTTTCGAAATTGAACGCAACAGCCTACCTCAAGCCCCTTCCCGCCCCACCCACTTTTGCTAGTGCTACAATTCCTGCTGGGGTCGCGTGTTCGCAATCTCTGACGTAATGTGCTCCATTTATATATTTCACAGTTTATCAGTTTATCATACATACATATGCGAGAGTGAGACAGGTGATCTATGTATGTATGTATGTATGTAGGTAATACGCACCTGATGCAAAGCCGTGAGCCCATCAACATTGGCCGTGTTTATGTCGGCGCCCTGTTCGAGCAGCTGCACCACCTCCTCCTTGTCGCCGGATAGACAAGCGGCCAAGAAAACGCAGCCCGAACTGAATTTGATCCTGCGGCTATGTTCGTGACGGGGTGAGGGAGCGGCACGATTTGTGTCCGACTCCTCCCAGCGCTTCAGCTGCTCGGCCCGCTTCATCATGGCCGAGTTGTTGCGCACCTCCAGCGATGACATTTTGATGGCTTGTTGTATTAAATAACGGCGCTTGCGGCGCCACACACAGTTGCGCACAAAGTATAATAATTGTTGTTAATCTTGTTGTTACTGTTACTGTTACTGTTGTTGTTGTTGTTGTTGTTGTTTTATGCTGTTGCTTTTGTAATTGTAATTGTAATTGTTATTGCAATTGCAATTGCAATCGCAGTTGTTCGCTGCACCGAGAATTTGGATTTGCACTATTTAAAGAAAAACTTTTCACATTAATTTCGATATAATTTTTTATAATTTTTTTATTTTGATTTGTTTTTTTTTTTTAGCACTGATCACTTACAAATTGTCTGTGTGTGAATGCTGCTGTTGCTGCTGCTTCTTCTAGCTAATTATTAATTTTCTATTTTCACTCGTTTCGTGCCTACTGCTTTGTGTGTGTTGTTGTTGTTGCTGTTGTACTTTTTTCCTATACGCTTTATCAGCTAAAACGGGCGCAACTGCTTGGCGTGTGTTTTTTTTATCGTGTTTCTTTTGCACTTCACTGCACACACACACATACACACATCCACTGACAGACGCACACTCACACACACGCTCCCGGGCGCAGAGGAGAGTCGCACAGCACTAGCTCACACACTCACACAAACAAACATGCACACGCACACACACATACACACAGAGGCGCGCATGCAGGCTGGCGCGTTCTCAGCGACGTTTTTCTTCCACACGCTTGCAAAACAATTTTCGTGTTAGCATTTATCACACACTTCTTCTTCTTTAATTCTTAGTTTTCGCTTAACATTCAAAACAAACATTTTATCCATTTGCGCGTCGCTGCTGCTCCTGGCTGCAAAGAAAAAAAAAGAAGTGGAACCAAAAGTTGCGCGTAAATAATTTGACATGAAACACAACACTGCCGCCGCTCTGCCGCTGCCTACGTTGACGCTGACGTTAGGGCGCTGCTGCTGGCATTTTGTTGCTGCAGTCCGTAGTCGTAGGGTTGTCGCACTTCGCACAGAATACACGCACAATGTTAATAGTTTCAAATATTAATGGGAGCATTTAATAGAAGAAAAAAAAAGAAAGAACATTTGTTGCTGCTGCGCTTTACACTTTGTTTATCATTGCACGTATGTTCGCGCGCTCTCTCAGCCTCGCTTTGCTCTTCCACACGAACACACACACACTCTCTCTCGCACACATACACGCATACGCTTTATATGCAGCATTGTGTGCGAGTGTGTGTATGTTACCAATTTGACATAAATTCAACAGCCGCGACGCTGACGTCGGTACGCGGGTAAATAGAACGAAGATGGAAACCGATATTTTCACTCAATCTATTCGCATTTTTTTTTATTTTTTATATAATCGGATTTTGTAGCACAATTTTAATAATGCTGAAATATACTGCGCGTAATTATGTAAAGGCATTTAACAGCGCCTCCATCCACAGGCACTCACACTCACACAAACACACAAGCTTTGAGAAAAATGTATAAATTGCAGTAAAAACTTTTCACAGCACAGCAACGGGGTATCGAAACCGAAACGAATACAGAGAGGCAAACGCACTTACTTTGATATTCGGCACGCGCAAAATGGTTGGGCACTGTTTAAGTGCTCAGACGTTTGGACAGTGCACTGCACAATAATTCAATATATTGTGCATATTTCGGATAAAATTGATAATTTAATTTCGTTCACCAATCCGTGCCATTCCGTGCGGCCACGACAAAGGTTAAAATGAAACTGATGAAAGAGAGAGACAGCGCCAAACAGAGAGAAGAGAGCGACCCTGTCAGTGTGACATGTTGCTGAATTTGGGTGAATGCGTGTTGCTTGTTAACGTAAAGTGTGACTGTCGCCACATGTTGCCTAAACATCTACTCAATATGGTCTACTAATGCTGAACAGTGTGTACACCATAGCAGAAACAAAGTTGTTGGGGTAACACTGTGCCAGGGTTGCATTGAATAAATTCAAATAAATATCGTTTTGCCGCGCATTCAAGTGTAGCTATGTAACGATTCTTATCGAAGTGAACACTATTTTTCTACCCTTCGCTGTCTCGCTCTAACTAGCTACCCCCTTAGAGAGCGCAGTCTCCCCAAAAAACCCACCACCCAAAAATTATTGCGCAGTTCTCTTCCGCAATTTCAAATACGTTTTCTCGTTCTCGTTCCAACCCGCTGCGTGCATAGAAAGCAAAACAAAACTATGCAATAGAAAAAAAAACAAACAAAATAGGCTACGCCAGCCGTAAAATCTTTCTCTGCTAGTCGCAGCGTGACACTCAGGCCCAACGGTCGCAGCAACACTTTTGCCGATCATAAAAATAAAATAAACTCATTGTATACTTATCTAGTGCCAACAAAAAAAATATAAAAACAGGCAAGTGGAGCCAATTAAAGATAAAGAGTAAAGAACGAAAAATTTTACGGCGCCAGGCATAACGAATTTTGCTAATATTCGCCGATAAGATATGATATCAACATGAATTTGGTGAGTGCAAAAGGCGTAGTATAAGTTGTATTTGTGCCCGTGTGTGTGTGTGTGTGTATGTATATGTGTAGAGAGAGTGGCTTTCAAAAGGATATTCGCTTTTGACTTCGCTTGTACTTCATTCATACGACGCGAAGTCTCCATATTCCATTTCCCAATTCCATGCAATTCCATTTGCAACCCTCTCTCATCATCACTCTATCTCTCTCCCTCTCGCTCTGTCTATGTCTCGCATCGCCGCATCTATTTTCGCCTTACATCACGTAGTTTTGTGCGCAATGCTTAGCTCATTTCATTTCATTCATGCCGCCTCACATACCTCCGCCCCTTAGGTTCACCAGACAACCCGCCCGCCCACTTGCCCAAGCGCCCACATTGATTTGAGTTGCAGTTTCGCATTTCACAGAATTTTCCCATTTATAATTGCCGCCCAATGTCATATTGCTAATTGTTGTTGTTGTTGTTGTTGTTGTTATTGCACACGTTCTTAATGGCAGCAGCTTCGTCTGTTTGTTTTGTTATTTTAATCAGCTGTTACCTCATTACTTGAGTTTACTATCTGGTTTTAAAGGCTTTCGAAACTATTATGGGCGGAATTTCTACACTGCGAGAAAATCAGTAGAAATAATAATAATGAGGTTTTTTCTAATATTTGTAACATTTACATTTTTAAAATCTTACAAAAATTTTTAAAAAATTCTCCTGTTTGCTAACTTTGATACGTTATTCATATTTATCTTGTTCTTTTTTATCTACCCTTTTTCTTATCTAATGTTCATGAATTGGTAAAAATGTGACACTTTGTCAGCTGCTTTTGCCAAAACAAATTTATTTAGTGAATCATGCTGGCATGACACTTGATTGCAAAGAGAAATACTATGAAATCGAACAGTTTGCACAGTTGGGTTTAAGTGCTGCAGCTGCTGTATTGCGGTAATTGCGGTTAAGCAGTTGTGCAAGCAGTATGCGCATGGTGTAAACGTTGCGCTACCAATGACAAAGCAGTTGTGTAAGCAGTGAAACGCAGTTTATTAAGCAGTAAACTGTTAAATAAAGATCGCACGCATTCTTCTTGCTGTAATTGTGCGCGTGATTTGCTGCACATAAGTATATACATATATGTACATACTTATATACATCCATTACTCTTACGTCTCTTGTCTGGCTTGTTGGCCTGTCGTCAATTGTTCGTGTTGCGTCTTTCAATCATTAAGGAGCCTACAGCCAGCTGGCAGCTGGCAGCTGGCGAACGTCTTGTGCCCCGTTCCTAGAACACGCACACAATAAGGATACAACAGGATCAGGCAACAGCTGCGCGCACCTTTTTTGATCCCTTTTCGGCGTTCAGCTGCCGGCACACGTCCTTCCATGTCCTGCGCTCTGATTGAGGCAGCCAATGCCAGCTGCCAAAGGGAGAGGGAAACAGATGTTGTAATACAAGCAAACTAATCAAGTCTCTTGGTTGTTGTTGTTGTTGTTGTTGCTGTTGTTGTTATGACACCTTTTGCAAGTAGCGAATGCGAAAAAAGCAATCCAATAAGAAACCGGTTTTGCTGCATTTGACTGTCAATTAAAACAGAAACAAAATGTATAAATGCATTACTAAACACAGAGCTGTGCAGGTGAGTTGCATTTGTATTTGTATTTGTTGCTGACTAACAACAACTACAGCAACAACAACAACAACAACAACAATCAGAGGCGAGTGCAACAACTTTAAAAGGCCTTGCAAGGCCGTTTTTATAGCAACATTTACCACAAGACTCGAAGCGCGATTCTGATTGGGTTTTGCCTGATCTTTGAATCTGCAGAATTATGGAAAAATTTTTGTATGATCACAAAAATAGAAAAGATTTTTGTACTTGTAGCAAGCGTCTAGACATCGTTTACATTATTTTATTTTTTTTCTGTTATTTTTATTTAGTTTTTTTTTTTTTTGGAAAATGCGTCGCGACGTCTGGCAAGTTAATTTTAGCGTCGTTTTATTTATAAAAATAAAAGAAAACGAAAATTAACGGAAAATCAAAGTTCAAATTTGGAAACTGCAACGATTCGGTTGCTAAGCAAATGGCGCGCACTGTAGTGAGTGGCTGATTGTGACTGTGTGTGTGTGTGTGTGTGTGTGTGTGTGTGTGTGTGTTTGAAATATTATATGAAAATACGTGCTGGTATTTCCTTTCATCAAATCCGCTTAGTAATAGACTCATATTAGTTTACTGGCTGGAATGAAATATGAGAACATAGACTATTTTTATTATTATTAATTATATGTGCTGATATAGGTTATAGATCAATCACAGATTAGTTCAAATGTCATACTAAAATCACAAAACAAAAAATTCAAGATTAGTTAAGCAAAAAATTCACCTTGATTGCTTTGTTTCAAAAGATTTAAGTATAGATACATCATTTTGTTCACTGATTTGATATTTAGCGTATATTAAAGGTTTAGTAATAATTGTCGCAATCAATTCTGGCATTTAGCACACTCTCAACAACTGTTTTAATATAATCGAACAACTGAGTGAGTGTAGAACGTATGTAGTTTAAATGAATTATATACATTTCATGCTCTATCGATTATAATAAACGTAATCGATTCATGCGCCTATAAGTTCCAGGTCTGTTAGTTTGCATACAGAAGAGTTACATATGCTCTATATGTAGATCCTATATTCCATGGGTATATGCTTTCTCTATAACTTACTGTTTGCATCGTGAATCAGTTAAAAATGAAAACGATAAATGTACTGAGAACTTCAAGACGTAACTCTTATATCACAATATTCGATGTTATACAGCTGTGGTCATAAAAATAGTAGTGCAACTAAAACTTTGGACAGCACAATTATGTGATATTCATTATGTTATATATTATATATAATTTAATATATAATACAAATTGTTTTACAAAAATAATGATTATCACAAAATGTTGCTGTTTAACATTTAAGTCGCACTACTATTTTTATGACCACAACTGCGTGTACATACATATACTTATGTACATACATATAGTGCTGTAGGTCCTCTGTATACATTGATATCCCTCTCAGTTTTCGCCTACGGCCGACTTGTTTATACAGAGATTAGTCAAATATGGCTAGGGAACATTATCAGCAAAGTTGATTTGGTGGCTGTAAATTTGTATCACGTTATTGATATTATTTGCAGCTGCCACAGTCTAAAACAAAAATGTATAGAAAACTTAAGCCGGGCTGAGGACAGGTAAGCGAGTGCAGTGGAGCATATGTGCATACACACACATACACATGTACATATATACAAACATACATATGTACATACCACACAGTACGTACATAAACATAAAAGCAGCTGCTGTCGACATGTCGCTCTGCCGGCGTCGCAGTCCGTGTTAGCGTCTGCGTCTGGAAGGTGCGCGTCAATTATGGGCTGCAACGACGTGTCATGACGGTGCATTGACACGCGCCAAGAGTCAAACAGTGGACGAGGCCGATGAATTTGCCAGGCGCATGCTCCTGGGCCATGGCTAACAAAAATCAATGATCCTAGACTGTTGCAGTTGCAGTCGTGCCATTTAGCGCTGGTTGGAAAAGGATAACTGTAGTGCAGCAATGCCGTTGTACGGTTGTACGGTACGCCATCTTGCGTACTAATACTTGCCGTAGTAGAAGTTGTACGGGTGTATTGGGGGCGTCATTGTGAAGCCAATGCAGCCCGCCATACTAGCCATCCAGCCAAGCTACCAGATGAGGGCAAACGGCGCGGGCTTGTAACCTCCTGTTGTATACGTATGTATGTATGTACATTCATACGTACATACATATGTATGTATACATACATGTATGTTTGTTGTTTTTTATGCTTTTCTGAGCCAGCACAATAAGCAGCAATAGTTTTTACTGAAATATCACTTAAATGTTTTTGCTCCTTTACAAATTAACAAAATTGCAAAGTTCCAAGAAGTGCAGCCAAAAAACATGTATGAAAAAATTTTCAAGCAACATCTGTATGCTGCGCCTGTATGCATGTATATGCATGTGTGTATATACGTATGCATGTGTGTATGTGTGCACGTACATCTGTTTTTCTCTTTCCGTCCTCCGACATTTGCCGTTGTCGCGGGGTTGCTATCGACAATGTTCGTCGCTTGCTTTCAGTGTTGCCAACTCCAACATGCCAGATCTAGCTGTTAAAAAAAAAAAAAACAAGAAATAGCTAGTCGACTATGTTAGCGACTTTTTTGTGGCAACTAATTCATTTGAAATGTAAAAATTGCTCAGAAAAACATGTAATATTCACATTTTCCCCACATTTCCTTCATACTAAAAAGGTGCAATTCCATGATTCAAAATAGCTATTATTCCCGCCAGATTATTCAGAAATTTTACCGCACTCTGTGTTTCTAATGTCACGTCACAGGCTGACGGGAAAATAACTAAATTGCCAACACTGCTTGTTTTGCTGCTTGACGCGTCTGGTCGTTTCGTTTCGTTCGCTTTGGCTGCAGTCTTTCGTTCGTGTTCGTATTTTCAGTTCAGTCTCGAAGCTCGAATAGTAAAGAAGCTATGGATACGCAACAACTTTGATCACTTAATGCATTTAGAAATTAACTATAAAAAATACAGAAGGAAAAAAGTGTTTTGATTTTGGTATTGCGGCCTCCAATCTAAATTGTGATATTGGTAGTATTTTAACAGCAACAACAAGAAAGCAAAATAAAATAAAAATAAATACAGCAACGTCTGCGTCTCTGTATTTGTGTGTTTTCCGTTAACGTTAACGTCAAAGTCAACGTCAATTCGTCGCTCGTAAAGAGAAAAATCAATAATCGTAAAGCGAGATAAGCAGAAAGTACAAAATCCGTTACGAATCTCAGCAAAGACTAAAATTAACAATATTAAGAAGTGAGGGGAACTTGAGTTTTTCAACAAAAAGAGAAAAATTGTCAAGGTGAGTTGAAGTATTTATTTTTATAAGGCATTAAAATTAACTTGAATTTAGATATAACCCCAAAAACGAAAACGTGACATCACAAAGCTATAGCTGTTTTTTTCCTCTCTGTATGTATGTATGTATGTTTGCCTGCACAATGTACATTAATTAAAGCTACAGCTTACAAACATACAACACAGACATACAAAACCACACACGCGCACACACACCATCAAACGAGTACGAGCGAGTATTTTGTTGGTGCACAAGACAAAACTGAACAAATCATTTTGCTTTATAAACAAAATTTAATTATATCATCGGTTTTGAGTCATCACATTAAAAGACTTAATTTTAGATAAATAAACCAGAATATATAATTAGTAAACACGTAAGAATGTTAACCGACATAGCTTGCAGTATGTAGGCGTAGAGTAAAACGTTTTTGACAATTTTGCCGGCTGTGTTATGTTGTTCCCGTTTTGGGTCTCTCGCTCTCGCTCATTTGTTCACCAGTCGAGTGGCAAGAGGTCGTTTGCGTAAAAAGATGGCGGCTCCAGAGTTGCTAAATATTGCTTTTGTTGATTTTATACGAATTTGTTTACAAAATTACTTTTTTCTTACTTAAAATTGTTCCTTGTGCAATTTATTTTCCATTAATATTAAGCAAAGGAGATGACACACTGTTTGTGTTAGCATTTGTGACTCTTAAAGCAAATATTTTGAAAATGATGGCTACCCTAAATCATTGTGAATGATATCAGCACTGCTGGCGCTTAAAAAAACATTCGCATTTATGTGAAGAGGAAGATTGTGTCTGAGAGAGTGTAATAGAGTGCGAGAGAGGGGCCAGGGTGTGGGCACTGACATACACAATGCCAGACACTTATTTGTTTTCATTGGAATTGGAATTTTTGACTACGCCATTTTTGACGATGTTGTTGTCTATATAAATTTAACCGATGACTATATTATATGCAAAAACAAAATGTTGCCCAATTAATATTAGCAGGCTAGAAGGTCAACCGCTATGACACACGTTGTTCAGCTATCGATCTTGTTCTAATTAGATTGATTATTCTGTTTTGTTTTCTGTTTTTACTTCTCTTCTCTCTCTATTTTTTATTTACGTAGTATTTTTACGCTCGCATCATTCATCATGATAAACATAGTTGGTTGAGCTGATGACGCGTCTTTTCTGGCTCCATTTTTTTTTTTACTACATCCGATGAGTGTGCTTACACACTTCCTTTACACACTGGCATAATCCCCCCAGAGCCCAGCAAAGAAGTATTTAGAGTTTTTGTTCTTTGCTTTTGTTCCTCATTTCCGTTTGCAGCGGAAGTGGTTCGCTCATGCGTACGCCGCGTTTCACTCTGCAGCGAACACATAAACCAAACCATGGCCAAAGAGACCAAGCCAAGCAGCCAACGCAGCATTGCATTGTTGCCAATTTTCACAATGGCTTTTGAAGTTTTTTATGCTCCACTGCTTTGAACTTTTGCGCTCAATTCGCAGAAGAAAAGAGAGAGGGAGAGAGAAGGCAGCCAGAAGAAAATAAAAACAGCAACAAAGAGAAAGTATCAACTTCAAGCTTTTTCAGCTCAAGCTGGGGCTACGCTTGATTGTTATTGTTATTGGAATAACAATAATAAAAAAAAAAACACCCGCACCAAGCAGACGCCTACTCAGGGCAGGGCAGAGCCCCGGGCCCGACGCTGGTGGTCGATGGTCGATGGTCGATGGTATAGGAACGCCTACGCACACAATGCAACTGAACTGTTGACTAGATTTTCCACGCTTTTCACCAATAAAACGATAGACAACTCCGCTTAATAAACGATTCTCACGTATAGCTCGAAAAGCAAGGGAATTCTGTAAAGTAGTTTTCCAGTCTTTTTTTCTTTTTTCTAAAGATTTCATATTGTTGTCTTTTGTGTTTGTTTGTCCCTTTTGCTATCGACAGCAGACGCGACGGCAATCAGCATGAATGGACCAGGGCGCGGCGGCCCTTGAAAGAGATATAAATGAGAAGACGGAGTAGGAGAAGTTGAAGAACAAATGCTGCCAGCCGAGATGTAGAGATGTAGGAAAAATTACTTTGGAATTCCCGGAATTCTCTGGGCTGAATCATCTCGAATGCGAGACGACCTTTGAGTCTTGGCCGCGTGAAAAACGACCTTTCATCCCATTCTACACACACACACACACACTAACAAGGCGCATTTAATGCGCGTGTCTGTGTGTGTGTGTTTTTCATGAGAGCGTACCAACATTCCAAGTCTCATAGATGCTGCCAGTTAGATAGAGAGGAGAACACAGCACGACTTGACTTCGGGTTTGAGTTGAAGAACAAGACTATGGGCAACGGGTCTTTGAACTGAGCCGCCGTTAGGCTATTTTTTTTTGGGCAATCGATCAATGTTCAATATGCGAGTAAGCGAGATAGCCAGTGAGAGAGAGAGAGAAAGAGCGAGGAGCGCAGTAGGCCGCGCTTTAATGCATTCCTCAGCAGCTTGCAGAGCGGCTCAGTCGCATTTATTATGATTACGGCTGATATTGCCCTTTGTTGGACATGCTTTAAGTACATGGCCAGCCAGCCAGCCAGCCAGCATCTTGTGTATTTTATTATTATTATCGACGTCGTCGTCGGCGGTCGTTTCATTCTTGTTGTTGTTGTTTTAGTTGTTTCTGGCTGCTGCATTTCTTGGAAGGACACACAGCACAGCACATACACGCACATAATATTCTTTGTGTGTGTGTGTGTGTGTGTTCTTGGCGTCGTTCACTTCTTCTCCCCATGTCCTTCTCCACTCTGTACTTCAAGTTCTGCGTGACGAAGACTCATGCTTGTTGTCGCTCCCTCTCCCTATATGTATCCCTCTCTCTCGCTCGCTCGCTCGCTCGCTCGCTCATTCGTTTCATGTTGCTCCACTCGTTCGTATCTGGTATCACCGCATTCCAATCTCAGTCTAGAAGACAACAACAACAGTCGAGAAAAAAGAATGGTAAAGTGTTTATAATAGTTTCCCACAGTCTGAGGTTACACACACACACACACACACACACACACACAGACACACACAGTAGAGACCTTTGCTGGCTGCGGTTACCTTCACTTACAACACAGCATTGAAACTCCAATCCCCAAGCGCAGCTTTATAGCAATGCTTGCTTGGTTTCCAATCAGAAAAGCAGCCAACTTCAGTTGGTGTTGTTTTGTTTGCATTTTGCGTGGCGCAGAGTTTGTAGAAAAGTTGTTCAACTGCATTCCAATGCGCGCCTCGTTGGGTTCGTTTGGTTTGGTTTGGTTTGGTTTGCTTTGGTTGTGTTGTGTTGTGTTGTGTTGCATGGGGCGCACTCTGTAACACTGTTTGTTGCCTTGCCTCCCGGGCTGTTGCTGTCTGTCTGGCCTTTGATTATGATTTTTCTTTGCTTTTGCTCCAGAGTTTCTCTATCTGTGTGTGTGTGTGTGTGTGTCTTTCCACTTTGGTATTTTTCTAGGTTCTCATGTCATTCATGCGCCCGGGAGGCCCTTTTTGGTATAGACGCTTCTGCGCTGTCAGTTCACATTTGTTGCTGCACACAAGCGCATATGTTTATAAATGTGATTTTAAAAATTAAATTAAATAAATTCAATTGAAATTGTATTAACTGCCTTATCGATAGATTTTTGCATAGTGCAGCCCTGGTAAGTGTTTGCATTCATGATAAATGCAAATGTTTAATTTTTTTGACATATGGCAACACTGTTTATTGACTGCTGACTGCATATTGAACTTTTGTGCTTGCATTTCCTGCTAAAACACAAACACAACAAATGCCAAAGCGTTTACATTACAATTGTTAATGGGCATGCATTCCTCAACAATAAAAGCAACAACAACAAGTAACAACTACAAAAACAACAACAGACAGCACAGCAGCTGTAATTGCAAGCTTCTGCACTTTGTACTTGGCAACAACAACAGCAGCAGCAGCAGCGCAATTGAAGCAAAGCAACAAGAAGAAGAAGAACTGTAGCAACCATCCAGCAGCATCTCGAAGCTATCATCTTTGTCTGATGCTGTATTGCGGCTGCTGCTGCTGCTGCTGTTGCTCCACTTCAAAAACAATGCGCAATCTCTACCCTAGCAGAGCTCCAACGTCTCGGGCATTTGTAATTTACAATTGCTTTTGTTTTTTTTTTATTTTATGCTTTTATTTGTTTTGCATTTGTTCTCCTTTTTTTGCACTCTTTCTTTGCACCCAAGCAGTGCAACTGTGTGAAGTCTGTGCGTGTGTGTGTACGAGTGTATATGTGTGTATACGTGCATAGTTGTTTTTCCATTGATGGTTTTGGGTGCCTATTGCTGTTGCAGTCGCACACGCTGGCCGACAAGGCAGCGACAGTCATCGTTGCATTTATGCTGCACTGCTTTTTTTTATTTTATGCTGTCGGGCGCTGCTTGCGGCTGCTGCTGCTGCTGCCGCTGCCGCTGTCGCCGCCAAGTCGTTTGACTGCATTCCATTAAAACTTTCTCACAGTCGGGCAAGCTGTGAGCTGTGAGCTGTGAGCTGCACGACGAGTGGCTTGGCACTGCCCCAGCTCCAACCAACCACCCAGTAGCCCCCCCCCTTTGGCTCTCTCTGTCTCTCTCTCTGCCGCAGCAGCAGTCGTTGCCCCGTCGTGCTGCAATTGTTTGGCGTGTTTGGCTGGTTTGTTGGCTTGGCTTGCTCTGGCTCCGGCTCTGCCCTGGCTTTAAATTTGGACTTTGTACAATGTCCCGACACGGCATTCGTGCTCGCTGCTGGGCCTGGGGCCTGCCGCCTGCCGCTTGTCGTGAAGTAAATGTCGAAAAAGAAACGGCTTACAATCTCTTTGGCTGCCTTATAAATAAAAGAGACCACCAAAACAGCATTAGTTAAACTATCGTTTATATATGTACAAAAAAATGCATAAATATATACGAATCTATATGTTCCGTGTACTTATCTATCCCAGGTAAACAGCATGCGACTGCTAGTAAACTACTTATAGCTCTTGAAATCTGATAGTAATAAAATGCCTTGTAATCTAGTAATAGTCGAGACTTTATTCTGGGAATTCCATCGACATTCCCATAAAAATAAAGTTACTTTACTTTTATTAATATATGATACATGTTTGTACTTGCGTTTCTACTTGATTATTTTGCTTGCGTCATTCGATCGATGTGTTATTTTCAAAACAAAAAAATGTGGAATCAAATTTGAGTCAGCGCGTGGGGTATATCAGACCACGTACTTCCACCTAATAGGCGCCACCCACCACTCCATTACAGTGTGCACTGTCATACATAGCCTCGAGTTCTTCTGAATGTTGTTGTTTTTATTCCTCTACTGTTTTTTTTTTTTTTCAATCGAGCAGCTGTGTTGACTGCTGCTGCGAGCTGCGAGCTGCGAGCTGCGAGCTGCTTTTTTGCGTGCTGCAAGCCTCGCATCGGCGCATTGCATCCACACGCAGTTGTAAGATAGCGTACACTACGCTACGTTTGCAGTTGATGTTGGATACAACCCCAATGGACGTCAGAAACTACCCTTCCGCATTAGATGCTGCTGGTGCGAGCGAGACGGCGCCTTCTCCAGACAGTTCTCCCTTATTTTTTTAGGGGCTGCTTTAAAGTTCATTGTTGTGCAGCATTTGCAAAAAACATGACTAAATGCAAATATCTATATAGAATGTGAGCTGATAGCTTTAAGTTATCAAAATGGTTCGCTAGGGTAGCGTATTTCAAAATGGATTGCATTTTAAGTTGAAACAATGTCCGCGAGATAACATTTTGGCTGTTTTTTTTTTTTTATAATGTATTTAATAAGCTAATTGTTTCTGGCTTATTCGAGAAAGAACTGAAAACAACATTTGAAAGCTTTTTTAACCTGCGGTCAGAAATTATGAATTATCGCTGTTTGTTTACATTTCTCGAGTGAGCTTTCTGGTTAAATTAAGTAAAATGTTCGTGTTGTAGCTCAGTTAGATGCAGGCTGTGAGGCGGCATATGCCGTCCTACTGCCTAATGTTGAGTGAGTTATTGATTGTGATAACAGTAAACCCCACCTGCTTCAAGCCAACATTTTTTTCTTATCTGACCGATAACACTTTAACACTTTTTGCTGTTCACTTACCTACAAAAGCGATATTAACTTGTTCCAATTCTGCTTTGTTTTTGCAGTTGCACTTGAAGACTCAAAGGATCGACACAGTGTTAAGCAGCAACAGTTCTATATCATCAAAATGGCGAATGTAGCAACCCAATCAAGGTTCATACCTTATGCATCTGTGACAACGGCAACGACAACAACTGCAACATCAACAGCACTGGATCAGGTGGACAACAGTACGAACAGCACAGCAACGCATCTGCTCAAGGCGTTCGTCAACAGAATGAATGATAAATACCGTCAGGAGGATGAGCGCCTGAAGACGTTTGAGTCCTGGCCATTGTCCTGGCTGGACAAGAATATGCTGGCGCAAACTGGCATGTTCTATACGAACGAGGATGACAAATGCAAATGCTATTTCTGTGAGGTGGAGATAGGACGTTGGATGCACGAGGATCATCCGGTGAATGAGCATCTACGTTGGTCGCCCAACTGCCCGCTGTTGCGTCGTCGCGCTACCAACAATGTGCCTATAAATGCGGATGCCTTGGATCGCAACCTGCCACAAGCCAGCTTTGATGTGTGCGGATCGAATGATACATCATCGCTGGATATACGTGAGAATGCCTACTCGGAGGGCTTGCCGTCTATACAGTCGACGGGCATGAACAGTTTCCAGCCCGCGCGAATTGCAAGTCTGGGCTCGTCGATGTCAACGGCATCGACAAACAGCTCGAATGGCGGCAATTATTTTCCCGAGTATCCAGAGTATGCCATCGAGTCGGCACGTCTGCGCAGCTACGAGGATTGGCCGCGCAACATGAAACAAAAGCCACAGCAGCTCGCCGAGGCGGGTTTCTTTTACACAGGCGTTGGCGATCGCGTACGCTGCTTCAGCTGCGGCGGCGGCCTCAAGGACTGGGACGACAACGACGAGCCCTGGGAGCAGCATGCTCTCTGGCTGGGACAATGTCGTTTCGTCAAGCTGATCAAGGGTCAGATCTACATCGATGGCGTCGCTGCAGCCGCAGCCGCAGCAGCAGCAGCAGCTCAGATAGCCAAGCAAGAAGAGGCGAAAGAGCAGGAACAGCCTCAAAGTTTAAACACCGATGCGATGCGAAATGCAGTCAGCAGTACTATTGCTTCAGATATTGCTCCTGCTACGGTTGCTGCTGTTGCTGTTGCTTCTCCTGCACCAGAGGTTGCGGGCAGCGAGGGCGATGTGGCGCCAACAGCTGCCACACGCATCTACGACAAAATAGTGGCCCATTGCGGATCCGACAGTATGGCCACGGCCATGGCAGCGACAGCGCCTGGCGCTCCATCCACCGTGCCCGAGGAGAAGCTCTGCAAGATCTGCTATGCGGCCGAATACAATACCGCATTTTTGCCCTGCGGCCATGTGGTGGCATGCGCCAAGTGCGCCTCGTCCGTAACCAAATGCCCGCTCTGCCGGAAACCCTTCACCGATGTCATGCGTGTATATTTTTCTTAAATGGCATCGACTCCATCATCCTAACCTATACTGGACGTCCACACGAGGCTAGCGCGGCCAATTGTCCTGGCCGTTATCTGACACAAAGCACCAACCGCCCGCCATCGCAACAGCCAAAAACGCCGCCGCCGCCTCGGCAGTAACGGCCAGCTGGACTACTGGATCCATCCTTAAGTTGTTCAGCTGGCCGTTACACAACAAATGAAGTGGACACCTTAGTCTAGAATGTACATTGTAAACTATAATTTCAATAACATATTCGTAATAATAAATAACTTTCCGTAAACACTTGCTGTTCAAAAAAAAAAAAAATATATATATATATATATAAAATAAATATAAATGATGTACTACATAAATTTGCATGGGTCCCCCTATTAATCTTATTATTATTTTTTTTTTTTTTCAAATAAAACATTAATTTATGTATATTAAAAGAGAGATAACATAATATAGAGAGCCCTATTATTCAAATCAAAATATCGTTGTTTCCATTATGCCCATAATATGGTATCAGTCTGTGACTGATTGGAATTGCCAGGTATTCAAACCGGCCCCACCTTGTAAGCTATAAAACTGATATGGGAATTATATTTACCCGCGCAACGTATTTTCTATATATCATTTGTATGGCAACTGACAAAGTTGATTGCATATTGCGTATGAACAGAGCACAGGAGAGTCCGCTGCTTGGGATTGCCCGACAGGCAGATGTGCTGAAGCTGAAGCCTGCAGGAGGTAAATATGTGCGCATAATATGGTCGCATCTACGAGGTCTGTTTAACAAGTATTGATACATTTTTTTTTTCAAAATTATTTATTTATTCGTCTATTACGATATTCTCGCCTTCAAAGTAATCCCCATTTGATATACACTTGTGCCAATGCTTCTTCTTCCAATTCCCGAAGAACTGCCAAAAGTCGTTTTTTGTGGCTCTACTTCACTGCCGTCTTTATCTCAGAAGACGAGAGTTATTTTGTAATGGATAAAGTCGTTGATTAGAAACTAGATCTGCAGGTGTTATATATACTTCTAAGGATACTATTATACTCTTTATTTGGAACTATACATATATATAAATACGGATCCACACAGACTTCGACAGTTCTAGACATACTCGGCCGTAAATCCTAATCAGGAATTTATAGACTTATGGCATACCAATTCTTAGAGCTATTACAGTAAAGCTCAGGCTGAGAATTCTTTTCAGCTCGTTTAACTGCTCTTTGACCACAATTAACGTTCTATAATATTTAATTTAGAAATCTTTATGCTTTGTTTCAAAGCCAGCAAATGTTGCAATTCTAACCGCAGAGTTAAATAAGTTGACATAAATATATACACGTTTATATATTTATATATTTAACATATATATGTTTAAGTACATATATGACGTATGACTTGCTTGATAGCTTTCAAGATCAACAAGTAGATATTAAACATTTTGATAGAACAGCAAAAGAGTAAATGAAATGTGATTGAAGTGTTGTAGTGCAGATTACACAATTTCGCAGAGCTAACAATTGTTACCATTTGCCTCGCTGTTAAGTAAAAGAAAAATTGGATTTCAATTGGCGAAGCTATTCTATATGCTCTACTATATGCATATATTCTCTACAAGTTTTGAAATACTCACGTAGGTACAATGAAGTTGTATCTTTATTGCTAGGTGAGTAAGAAACACATGCAATAAGTTCTTTCAGTAAATAATCTTAAGCTCAACAGGCAATCCACCATTTCTTGTGAGCATTTCACATTTGAGTCTTATTGAACTGTTGCAGTAAACAAAGACGCTGCGATTTCTTAATTAGCTCGACAACCTGAATCTTTGTTACACTGTTAACAGTGTTATCGGCGCGTTGTTATCAACTCGACGTTTGCACTGTTGACAACGACTAAAATAAAGTTCATTCAACTGCAACAGCAACAGTCATTGCAACGGGCATTGCAGTTGGTCGGCCTGAAGCATGAAGCGGCTAATCGGGCGGCAAGTCTTGCTGCTTGGCCTGGCTAAAAGTATTTGGCATTTCAAGTTTTCGAGTTACGTTTTGATTGGCTGCAACTCATATTTTTAGCTAGATCCAGCTTGCCAGACGCCATCACTACCAGCGGCTGGGCATTTGAGCAATCAGCAACTGTTTGTCATCGTTTCGCACATTGCATGTGGGTGGCGACTAATATTGAGTGAATCAAAAGCCTTGAATCATTGCTGACTGTTCCTACTTGTGCTTAGAATAGTTGATTATATAAAAGAAGTATATACATATATATATAAATAGATATATAGATATAGAGTATCAAATGATTCGGCCTTGCTTGAGTTCATGCAAATCAATGAATGCTCCAGTTTGTCTATTATAGATATTCAATGCTGACCTTAGCTTGCGTGTGGCTTTTAATTAGCCATTAAATGCCATTTAAGCTATGCTAAACTGAAGGTCGAGCTAGAACTTTTGATTACAATCGGAATATGCATACATACAGATAGATATATAAATAATTATATAAAGTTTAGCTCAAACAAGTTTGAGTCGCATGCATGGGCAAATAGTTGAAATTACTTCTATTAAAACATGGACTTATATATAGCAGACTTGACTATAGATATGTATTTATACTTCATGATCTCTCTCTCTCTCTTTCTCTCTCTCTTTCTGCCATACAAATTGAGAGTTGCTATATTTAGCAAGTTTTTCAATTGACACGCAAATGACAGCCAAATAAGATTCGAGTGACGAATTGCGTATACGTAATATATTTTTTTGTGTGAACAGCTGCAGCAGAGCTAACACACATATATATTAAAAATATAAATATATATATACATGAATGCATACATATGCATATATATTTATATACACATATATGTATATACACTCTGCTGCAGTGATGCCAATTCAGCATTTTTGTGTTTGCAACTTGGCATCACTTTTGAGCGCTTGTCCTATTTTCGAAGCTATTTTTGATGCCATTGACGTGTCATTTCAAACAAATGCCAATAAAAAACTATTCACATTCCACATTTATCTGTTCTGTTTAAAAAAACATTATTGCTTTACCTGATTAGAATTAGTGGCCTTTTTCCTGTTGTCAGGTAACCGTTATTATATCGTTGAAAAAGCAAGTTTTAACGTTCACATGAGTGTGTTTTATGGTTGTGATGTATGAAATATATTTAAGCAACAGAAAATAATTATAAATATACGCTAAGAATCTGGAGCATAGGTTAAAAATAAAATGATAACGAAATCAATCTATTTTCTGCTACATTCGCAATTGCAAGCAAAGGCACAAAGAAGCAACAACTAAAGATGGTACAAGGAAAGCTTCTATATTATTATTAAAGTAAACTTAACAAAACTAACAAAGTATATACCTTAAATATCTGTAATTAAAGCAAAGACAAGAGCTGCAACAGCATTAGAGCTTGAAGCCATTGTCCTAGCTGGACAAGAATGTGCTGGCGCAAACTGGTATGTTCATGCTGAGCAGGAGCATCTACGTTGATCGCCCAACTGCCCAACTGCCCACTGCCAATACCATCACCTACAACTGTGAAAGCTCGCTAAGTGCAAAAAAATCACCTGTGAGAGAAGCCACATGATGATTTCTATATAGTCATTTGCAATTTTCTGGACTGTTTGAGGAATTGCACCTAGTCAAATTTAAAATGTGAATGAATAGCAGTTGCACACTTAATCTAGATCATAAATTCTAAAGAAAAAGCGCCGTTTATTCGAAATTCTAGTTTCAGTTAGTCATCGCTAAAGTGAAATCAGGTAATTGAAAGCTTTTGTTGAACTTTGCCTGTCAATTTCTTAGGTGATATCATAGATATTAATTTAAGCCTTTGTTATAGCAATTAACTAAGTATGCTTGAATGGGTTATGCCTGACTGTCAGATACCCTAAAAAAAACCAAAAGTTTCAACAAAAACGAGAATTGTTGTTTGTGGAAAAACATATTATTATAGTCAACTGTTAGGTAATTAGATATATAGTTCAGGTATATACATATTTATATATTACAAACAGCTATCCTATATTTATTTATTTTTTGAATAAAAGAAGAGAAAACAAAAAGTTTTCTTTATTGTTACTTCTACGATATTTATTGAACAGCTTGTGCACTGCTTTGTTTGAGTATATATGTGCAACTGCTTGTTGAACTGCTTGGTTTGTGCATTGACTAAAGTGAAGCATTGCCAACTACATGGAAGCAGATGCTAGTTTTATCTTTTACCTTTTGCTTCATTCACTTTAAAAGAAATCAAATTACTAACGTCGACTCAGTATTTCGAGATTAACAAATTTGTTGTTGGCCGCAAGGAAAGCCTTGTGCGCATTTGCATGTATGGCCACATCGATCAGATTGGTGTTGCTGAAGTAATCCATGGCAACGACATTGGCATTTGGACCCCAAGGCCCGTTGAGCCATTGATTGACCTTTGGATTGATGACAGCAGCTCGCTCCTTGGCCGTTTGCAATTTGTGTGAGTTTAGCGCTTGTTCGATGCTCATCACCGCATGGAATATCCAGCCATCGTCCTGCACAGGTGAGTCCGGCTTTCGGCTAAACAGCAGACGCATATAGTCCAGGGTCTGGGACATGTTCATGAAGCTGGTGCTAAAGCGCTGCCAGGGAGTGCAGAGCAGCACTGATTCTGTAAGTAAGTTGAGTGTTTATTGGCTGAGAGATAATACTAAAGTGCAAATATATACCATTCTCTGGATGTGGCAACTCCTGCGTGGGAAACAACAGCAACACCTGCCTGCCAGTCACACGCAGATCAGTAAAACTGCGATCCGCGCAATGTTCATTGATGCTCACGTTCCGCTCGTAGACTACCTGGCCCAGCTCCTGTCGTATGAGGTGGTAGAGGCTGCTGTAGATCTCAGGGTGCTTGTAGAAGCCAATGGGAAACGAACTGAAGTCCAGCACAACTATCTCATTCGAGAGCTCAACAAAGCGACGCACGTCGCGTATGACATCGATCAGAGGATTGATGAACATGTTCTCGTTGACCACCCAGAAGTTGTCCGACTCGCTGCTGCTGTCCGCGTTATAGCGATAGCTGTAAGAGGCTGGCCATTAGAGTAGTAAATATCTGAAATTTCTCTAGCCGCTCACCCCACGCTCAGATCCAGATAGCGTATGCCAAAGACCAGCTGCGACCACACATCGAAGTGCTGGGCGACCAGATAGTCCTTGATCAGCAGCGACTTGGTTTTGCTGTAGTTGGTGATGTAGGCGCCGGAGGCGTGCGTGCCTGGCAGAAAGAGTTGCTTCAGCGGCATGCCGGCTGCATCCTTGAGATGTGCCAGCCAATTGGGCTGTATCTTCAGGCAATCGATAGTCAGCAGCTCGTTCCCATTATAGCTGGCCACGTAGTAGGGCAAACACTTGCCCTTCGGGTACTTGGTGGCCGATGTCTGCCCCGCTGTGGGTCGATTCCAGCCGCCTGGAAACTGCAGCTTGCCCAGCTTAATGGGCGTCTGTCGCTTTCCCGTGCGATTGCGTATGCCGTCGATGCGCAACTCCGGCTGAAAGTTCGACACGGACGGATCCTGGCGATAGATGCCCACCCACTCGGGTGGTGTATAGCAATCGGGTCCCCAGTTGATCTCCAAGCAGGTGTCGGCCAGCGATTTGCCCGACAGCGAAATTGTCAAGAAAATGGGACAACTAGCTGGAGCAGACATTAGCCATTAGCCATTATCCATGAGCCATTCGAATAGCTGCGACACTCACCTGTGAGTGGTGCCACCAGCAGGTGCAAATGCACCGCAAATAAACCAATTTTCCACATTTTCTCTTGCAACACAACTGGCACTGAATTTTCTACACGTCTTGATTGCTCGTCTTCTGGCGCTGAATTGAAACTGAGCCGAGCCAGAAATTTGCTGCTTTTGTGGCTCAATTTGCACCGCCGCGCACCACCACCACCACCACCATGCAATGCACGCAAACCTATGAAACTGAGCGAAATCTCGAAATTTTGTGAGCTTTCATTCAATTAAGTCTAATAAATGCTGAGCTGTGTGGGCGGTGTGTCAAGAGAAAGATAGAGAGAGAGAGAGAGAGAGAGAGAGAGAGAGAGAGGCAGAGAGAGAGAGAGAGAGACCTCAAGATGTAAAAATATGCACTCAACTTTTCAAAAATGTTTGGCCATGAATTTTCCTTTAGATATTTGAGCCTAAAAAGGTGAAACTATCAATATGAGAGAATTAAGTACTTTAAAATGCGAAGATCAGAAAATATTCTCTAAGTTATATTTACAAAAGAATTGTGAAACTGATAGAGGAAAAAAAACAATCGCAATTGCATAAGATTTGGGTTGCTTTAGATATTTCTTTCCCTGAAAGAGAATAAATTAAAGAAAAAACTTGTTTTGATTTTATAAAAATTAGTTTCTCATTAATTCTTTTTTATTGATTTTCATTTTCAATTTGATTTTTTTAAGTTCACTTCTCTTGTTCTTCTTTTAAGTTAATGGAAATTGTAACAATGTTTGAAGCTGTTTGTTCGACTCAATTTTTTAAGTTGCTGTCCCTAAAGATCTAACTTAGCTTAGTTTAAGCACAACAATTCTTAGGCTAAACTTTAACCGTTTCTGTACAGGCTAATTAATTATGGTTTTCGATTACATATGGTATAGCTATATCTCTATATATGTATATATATATATATATTACATCTAGTTTATGGACTATACATATAAATAATAATAATATTCGAGTTGTTCGGTTTGCTTCATTGTTGCCAGTTAATTATAAGATTAAGTTAAGTACAATTATTTTGAACGGAATGCGCATAACTAAACAAAAAAAAAAAAATCAAATAAAATAATAATAATAATAATAAAAAAATAAATGTTGCTAGAGTACATAAATAAATAATGTTAATTGGTTATTTGATTTAATTTGCACAGGTACAAAATGCAATGCTATTCAAGGCAGCTGGTTCTAATAATTTCTCATGGTTCTCTGTTCTCCTGAGGTAGGTAATTTGTAATTTGTAATTTGTAAACTTTAATTTGTAGTTCATACATTTTTTTTATGTAAACTGTTTTTTTCTTTTCTTTTGTTAACAAACTTGGCATCGGGCAATTGAAACAGTCTAGCTTCCTTCATACATACATACATACAGCTGCTGTCTTATGCATTATAAATAATTATAAATAAATATGATTTTAATTTTTAATTAATTACAAAAAAAAAATATTAATTATGTTTATATATAGAAAACATAAAAAAACAGTCTTGTGGTTGCATTTGTGTTAGTTTCTCGTTACGCAGAAATGAATGCGAATGAATAAATACGAATTACGTATACGCATAGTAGTTCATCTGTATGCGTATGTGCGTGTGCGTGTGCGTGTGCGTGTGCGTGTGTGTGTGTGTGTGTGTTTATATATATGTATAAATAAATTCTGCTTAATAACTGGGTACTATGCGCATGTCTTTTGCTTGGTTTAGGAATTGGAATAGCTCCGATATATGCATATATATGGATATGGAAATATACATATACATGGCTATACAGTCTATGGCTATATCTATATACAGGCCAACTATTTACAGGGTATCTATTAACTAAAGCCTAAGAACGCCGCTCGTTCAGCTCACCTGCTGCGTGAGCAGATTCACCAGCTCCGTTCGCTCCATGTTGTTCAGCGTATGCATATCGACGCCCAGTGCTGCGGCGACGGCCTCGATGTCCAGGCCGAAGGAGGTGAGCAGCTCGAGAAAGCGCATCTCCTCGCCGGTCAGCGGATTCGTGAGCGTGGGGCACGAGTGGTTGCACTGTGGCCAGCTGCAACGCTCCAGTAGACGCAATCCGCATTTCTCGGGAACACGCGGTACACGAGGTCGCGGCTTCAGCTTGGTGGCACGGTTGGAAGCGCGTCGCTTTTGCGGCTCACTTGGCTGTTCCTGTTGCAGCTGCTGCTGCTGCTGCTGCTTGCGTCGCTGCTGGCGTTGCTGCTTGCGCTGTAGCTGTTGCTCGGCGGTAAGCTGTGGACGGCGACGCTGCTTGTTGCTGTTTTTGTTGCTGCTGTTGCTGGCTGCTGCCTCGTTCTCGCGCTTGCGTTGCAGCTGCTGCTGCTGCTGGCGGCGTCGCTGCTTGCGTCGCTGTCGCTCTTGACGGCGACGCTTGCGCTCCTCGCGCTGCTCTTTGCTCAGGTGATTCCGTTTGCGCTGCGGCGCCGGCTGCGCCTGTGCCACGTTGTTCAGCTTCTGTGCCCGCTGGCGATGTCGCTGATGTCTTTGGTTATTGGCATTGGGATGTGGCTGCTGTTGCTGCTGCTGCTGCTGCTGATCCTGCAGTGACGTTGTCGTCGCCTCAGTGCTGCGCTTCAGCTTGTCGTGGCGCTTGCGTCGCTGCCGTGTCGAATGCTCCCAGCAGCGCAGCGCCGAGGGCAGCGAAATGTCATCGATCTTGATGTTGACCCAGTCACGCTTTAGCAGCACCGCATGGCCAATGCAGCTGGGCGCGAACACAGCGCTCACGTTGTCCAGCGAGGAGCGCAGTGCGCCGCCCATTTCGTGTATATAGTTCCATTGCTGGGGCGTAACAGGCGCGGCCACATTGTCAGCACGCATTTGGGCCTCGTCGAAAAGCCACTGGAACACAAAGAGTGGAGCTGCAACAAGGTGGAAACAGTTAGTAATCGAGTCGAATGGAAGATTCCTTCTTGCAACTCACTTTTCAGCGTGGGATACAGCCGGTAGCCGAAGTAGCAGCGCCAAGGCTCTGTGGGATGCGCCTTGGTGCAGTCCTCGGGCAACAGGCCCTGCCATAGCTTCCAGCCCAGACGCACAGCCTCACTAGACGCCACAGCAGAAGGTATGTATGGCTCGCGATCCACAGCCGATGGTGTGTAGGGCTCGCGATCCAGAAACCAACCCGAATCACTGACTCCTCGCACCGTCACCTGCAGCTTGCGCTCGTTAACCAGAAAGTCACGGACGCGATCTAAATTAAGCATGACACCGAGTCCACCTGCAGAGGAGCCCACTAGCAGCAACTCGCCGCCGGGCACGCGACCCAGACCCAACGGTATTAGGTCGGCAATCACCTGACGCAGTATCAGGGCGCCCATGAAGCGCCAGCTGTTGTCGCGATCGCGAGGGTTCCGTTCGATGCGTGTGCCCGACCAGGAGTCGCTGCTGCAGTAGGGCACCAGCACATGGTTGGCATTGTGCCAATAGGGATTCTCGTCGGCATGTGGAGACAAAATGCCACCAGCTATAAAAGAATGCATAGGATTAGCTTAGATCAAAGAAAACAGTTATTTCTTGAGGTCGGACTCACCATCTCGTGTCTCCGGCCACTGTGAGGAGGTCATCAGATGTCGCAGACGCAGCCAGCGCGCACGGCACGAACGATTGTCGAAGCAGTGCCAGCCGCCCTCAAGAAACACGATCCACTTCTTAGAGTTGGGATGCTTGCGCAGGTAGAAGCCCGCGTGGGTGCCATCGTTGCAGGTGATGCTTGTGTTGGTTAGCGCGGCGCGCTTAAGCGACCGACTCGTATCTATGCCATCATCGCTGTTCGCAGACGCTGCGCCCGCTGGATACATGATCATGTAGTTGCGCTGTATCATGTTCAGCGAATTGCCATTGGACGCTGCCTGTTCCAGTTCCAGTTCCAATGGAACTTTGCGCAAGTCAAATGTTTCAATGATGTCGTTTTTGTTTATATTGATGTTGCTGCTGGTACTGCTGCTGCTGCTGCTATTAATGCTGTTGCTGTAAGCGTGCGGCAATGCGCCGAGGGCAATCAGCGGCAGCAACAGTGGCAGCAACAGCGTCAGCTGACAGCACAGTAGCGTCGTCGTCGTCGTCGTCGTTGTGGTCGTCGTCGACTGCAAGAGAAAGAATTTCTATAATTAGAATAGTTGAAAAAATGCCATAGATATTGCTCTCACGAGTTCACATTCAAATTAAGTTAAGCTCGAAAAGCAAACGGTAGTTGCACTGCTAAAGCTTTCTTGACGCCAGCCTGCGTTGCGTGCAAGCTTTAAAGCTGCACTCGGCACGCGCTCGGCCGCTCGCTCTCCGTTCTCTCGCTCACTCTGCCGCTCTCCGACTGTGCGTTTACTCAAAACTCATTCACAACTTTTTGTTGTTGTCGTCGTAATATCTGTTGCTCTCACTCTTTGCGTATGGCTCTCTCGCTCTGCCCTGCTGCGACCGCCTGTTGCTCTTGTGGTTTTCTGTTAGTGTTGTTGTTGTTGCCTTTGTATTTTGGCGGAAAAACTTGCTTTGATCAAAATGCGAGCAAGAAGCTTTGCGATAAGATCAAAGACTGTTTTGCCGCGTATTTCGTTACGTTTTTGTTGTTATTGTTTTACGTTGTGCACTGTTTGTTGTTGTTTGCTGTTCGCATTAGCGCATAGTAAACGAGCGAGAGAGAGTGTGTGTGAGAGAGAGAGAGTGAGGGCCAAGTATTTAGTCAAACATGAGCTAGAGAACTGCTCTGTTATTACACACATCAATTGTATATTAATCATACACCTCGTGGGTCCACACACAGACACTCACACACACACACACACACAAACACAGCTGGATTTCACATTGTCATGGCCGCTGACGCGTGGTAATCAGCGGTGTCGACGTCTGTTTCTGTTTCAGTTTTGGTTTTGTTGTTGTTGCTGTTCTTGGCTTTGAACTTAAGGTCGGTTGTGCACATCAATCAAATGAGCAGCGGCGATTTGTGGTTTTTGTTTTTGTTTTTGTTGTTGTTTTTGTTGTTGTTTTGATTTTACGCTATTTTCCAGCAATTTGTAAATGATACAAAAACAACTAAATGCCAACAACAAAACGCGTGCCGCCAACAACAGAAGAACAGCAACAACAACAACAAGTCAAAGGCAACGATTTTAGTGTCTCAGTGTGTCAGTCTGTCAATTGTGTCCGCCTGTCTGCGCCGCTGTCTCTGCATAAATAACCATTCAGAAATCGTAAAGAAATCTTCAATCAATGTTTATTTTGGCTTTGAAGTTGTGCCGCTGTCTCTGCCTCTAGCGACGACAATTTGCAGACAAAATGCAAATGACACGGACAATTTGAGAGGAGGCCTACAAAAACAACCAGAACAATTATGGACACACACACACACACACATACACACATAGCAACACATATAAAACTTGGTCAGTTGCCCAACAAGTTGAAGTAACGGTAGCGAATTAAGCTTTAAGCCGCTGGTTAAAGCTTTAAGCTGTCAGCCAGCTAGCTAGCTTTAGTTGCTGCTGCTGCTGCTGTTGCTGCTCTTGTTGCACACACAAATTGAGCGTCTTTTCTTCAATCAGTTTTCAGTTTTGCTATCGCTGCCGTTTTGATTGCTGCCTGTCTGTTAGGAGGAGGCCTTCCCCCCATCGTGCTGCCACAACACAACTCAAGTAACCAAAAACGAAAAAAAAAACAAGTTCTCTGATGTTTGCCGCTTAACAAATTGACAAGAATTCTAACGCTGCGAGAGCCGCTCAATGAGTTGTGAATAGTGTTTGAGCTAACAAATGTAAACACTGAGAAACTGAAGCTTAAAATAAGCGATATATATATATATCAGACCAATCGTATCCAGATTCTTATCTCTTGAAATTAAAATGTACTTATATAAATATTATAATAATTATATGTAAGACTTATTCTCTCATCTAGTCACAGCTTCTGCTAACTGCTCAAGCAACTCTCGCCTATTGACATGCTCGACAATTTAGTTTTGGGGCTGCGCCTACGATCTTCTTATGTTAACCAAGACCCACAAAAATACAAAATAATATAACAAAAATTACGTGTGTGCGCGGATTTACGCTTGAGTAAACAAAACGCGTGCCCACATTGACAAACACACACACACACACATTCACATACACACACACACACACACACAAGTGAAAATAGAGATACTTAGATTCGAGCGTACGTTGCACTTGTTGTTTACCTGTTAAGAGAAAAAACGGCAGCGCCGACAGCAACAGCAACAACATCGGCAGCTGCTCTGTCGCCGCCGCCGCCGCCGCCGCCGCCGTCGTCGTCGTCGTCGTCGTCGTCGGCTCCGCCAAAGGAAAAAATGTTCACAAGCGCCGCTTAATTACCCTATATAGCGTCTTAAGTTGCGCTATTAATTGCGGGCAGTGCTTATTAATATTTTGCTTTTGGCTTGTAGCAACTCCTCTCTCTATATCTCTCTCTCTCTCTCTGTCTGTCTTTCGCTCCCTCTCTCTCCCTCTCTCAGTCTATCTTTCTTTTCAGTCAGTTAGTATATACCGATTTCTTGCGGCCAGCAGTGCCGACAAAGGCGCCCGACCCACCCCAAGCTCCTCCGTTCGCCCCGCCTCTGCCGGGCAGAGTTTAGGCAGCTGCTCTGTCTGGGGGCTGGCTGGCAGCCAACTACTTGTCGCGACGATTAAATTGTCAGTTTTTATTAATTGCTGCAAATAGTCAAGTCGCTCTCGCTCTCTCCCTCTCTCTCTCTCTCTCTTTTAGTGATTGGCGCTGGCGCTAAGCGCTTAGTTGTTGTTATTTGTATACATATATATTTATATATATTTATATATATTTTTTATAATAGATTAAGCATACGCCCTGTGGTGACTTGAATTAATTTGATACGATTGTGATTGTGTGTGTGAGTGTGTGTGTGTGTGCTGGTGTGTGTTAATTGCAATGCAATTAGGCTTTTACAGGTTGGACTAGTATTAAATGCCTGGCTAAGTGAATTAATCTATTAAAAAATTTGCAAATCTCTTTACAAATTGGCAAAACGATTTATGGCTCATAATTATTTAAGGCATACTGAAGAGACTAGCAAACATAACTATATTTTATTCACTCAAGTTAAGTGGTATGTGGCAAATTATAACATATTTCATGTATTTATCGATATGCTATCGAAACTTAATTAATTATTTATAAACCGTGGGCAGACATATTGAAGAGAGTGGCAATAATGGATATATATATAAATTAACTTATTTAAAATTGAGTCTAGTTAAGTGGAGCTCATATTTAATGTGTATATCGATAGCTTAAATCGAGGTTTATGTTATCGAAATGATATTCTGGCTGATTTGTGCTAATAATGGCTAAGCATCTTTTGAGAGTGTTTTGTATATTGTTAGACTGTTCGCATATGCATATAATCATGTTAAGCTTGTCAACACACACATACATTTACACATATACACTCACACGCAAATATGCAACATAATCAACAACGACCTTGTCAAATCAAAGGAGCCGAGCGACTGCAATGACTGCGCTGAGGGTGTGGGCCAAGTGGTGTCGTGTGCTTTGGCTTGTTGTGGTTTTTGTTTCATATATATATATTTGCAGCAGATTTTCTGTTGTAGCCACCTTGCATCAAGTTATTAGCCTCAGCATTTGCTGCTACAGCAGCAACAACTAAACAGTTCTCTCCCTCCTTCTCGCTCTCTCTCCCTTTCGGTCTGTTTATCTCTGTCTCACGCGGCTTATCGCATACGCTTAAACAAATAGCGGGCCAGGCATAAATAAACTTCCGTTGACATTGTTTTTGTTGTTGTTTATTGTTAGTCCCATTGTTGTTGCCAGTTTGTTTGTGTTGCGTGCGGCAGCGGCGAAGACGAAGACGAAAAGCAAAAAACGCGCGCAAAATGCAAAAATCAGCGAAGCAACCGTTACATTTAAACGGAGGCAGCGCAGGCAGAGGATTTAAGAAGCAGATAACAAAGGATTCAAATTATCAAGGACATTGCAGCATGCTCAAACTGAAGATGCCCAAACTTTGTAGAGGGAATTCCCAAAAGGCAGCAGTCTCATTTTTTATCTACTATTAACTATAAAATGTTATGAGAATCAGTGAGAAAGGCTGCTCAATAATTCTTATTATTTTGATTTAGGTATAACTAAATATACAAATTTTGATAAAAAATTGTATCTTAAGTCTATTTCTCATTTATCATAATTCAAATACTCTGCTGAATTGACCTTAATATTTTTGTTGGACTTGTAGCTTGCGGCCTGAGCGTAAGACTAGGCAACATAATTGCAACAGCAAAGAGACTGGTCCGCTAGCCTGTCTGCCCTTGCCTGCCTGGCTGCTGAAGTGCCTGATGCGAGGCATTCATAAAATACACCTGTTTGCAGCAATTTAATACTTTTTATGGCATGGAAATAACGCAACGGCTGTGGCGGCTGCTGCTGCCGTTGCTGCTGCTGCTGTGGCAACTGCAATGCCACGCAGGTAATTCGGAAGCAGCCTCAAATGAAGCCGCAAGCAGCGACAGCAACAGCAACAGCAACAACAACAACAAAAGGCCGAAGCCGCGGCCTAAAACATGTAGCCAAGTGCCAGGCATCGTTATTAGACCGGCCACAGCTCTTACTGTGTATGTGCGTGTGTGTGTGTGTGTGTGTGTGACTGTATCTTTGTATCTGTGGGATGTGCGCACGTCTGCCGAGCGGCTACGCTGATCGCTTTTTACTCTGAGCGCGCTAAACCCGTGCCGTTTTCAGCTTTGTACTTTGCCGCCCCGATGGCCCGATGGCCAATGCCGCTTTGCGGCATGCTGCAAAGCAGATCTCGCAGCCAGGCAACCAGCCGCCAGCCAGCCACAGCCAGCCACAGCCAGCCAGCCAGCCAGCCAGCCAACCAGTTCGGCCCAAGCGCACGAACGTACGAGCGTACCCAAAGGCAGTCGTCGCACTCATTGATCTTAACTTTGAAAACAGTAGCCAACTACTCTATACGCTATATGGAGTGGAGGCTATACGAACTGGGACTCTTCAAGCTGTGGATGGGGCTGTGGCTGTGGCTGTGGATGTGGTTGTGGCTTCAAGCGAAGTGGAGCGCACGAAAGCGGCCTGCACTTTGTTGTTGTTGTTGTTGCTGTTGTTGTTGCTGATGAGGGTTTTTGGTTAGCTATACTTAAATAAAAAAGTCTCTGCGCTGCGTTCTGTCGGTCTTTTGGCTTTTGTTTTGTTTGCTTTTTATTTATTTTTATATATATATGTTTTTTTTGGTAACTTTTTTTGTTGCTGTTGTTGTTGTTGGCCTTTTGCGCACGCAGGCAAATTTAAGCTGATTTTTATGCCCTTGCAAAGGATTTTCAAATTGATTTCGATTTCTGCGATATGCTAATGTCGTAAATAAAGCTGTAGATGTTGTTGCCGTTGTTGTTGCTGCTGCTGCTGCTGCTGTTGTTGCTGTAGTTTTTCGGTCAACTCGATTGGGCGGCTTAAGTCGGAAGCTATTAATTTTAATTGACGTGCTACTGTTTTTCGTGTTGTTTTTGGCCTGTTTTTTTCTCCAACTCCAGCGGCAACTTTTGATATTTGCGGCCCTCTTTAATAAGTTGCTGCTGTTGTTGTTGTTTGTTGTAGCTGCGGCTACTGTATGGCTTAGCCAATAAATTCAGTGGTTAAACTCACCTGCTTTTGTGTGTGATTGTTGATGTTGTTGTATTTAATCCATTTATTTGTGGCGGCTGGCATATTTTGTAGCTGAACAGCTGCCATGGCTCACATATATATATATATATATATAAATATATATATATATATATTGATAATGATAAGTGATTATGATTATAGCCTTTATGGAATCGCTCTCTTGGCGGCTCTCTTCAGTTATCGAGTTGTTAAGCACTGTTTGCTATCAATGCACAATTTTGAAGCACTGCATGTTTATTGCTGCACATTCTGCAAATATTTAACCATGTTTTGCCATGCACACTTGGCAAACACTTTCATTCTAACTGCTCGATTTGATTTGTGATTATTTTGTATATTTATTTTGGAACACTTTGAACGCCCGTTGCACGACTGCGTGAGAGAGTTGAGACTGAGGCTGAGACTGAGACTGAGACTGGGAAGACACTTGTTGGTACGTCCGCACACGTCGAATGCTCGAAACGGAATGATATTTTTACCTTGCCTTGTTGTCGCTCTTTGGCAGCATTGCCGCTGACGTCGACGCCGATGTCGATGTCGATGTCGATGTCGGCGTCAGCGTCGACGACAACGTCGCTGCCAGCTGCGGCTCACGTGCGCTCGTACGCTGCTCTCTTGCGCTCTATCTGTTCAGTTCGCTCGCTCTCATGCTCGAACCACTTGGCGTGCTCGGCGTGGTCTTCGTTTTTGTTTAGAATACGCAAAATAATAACAAAACTAATAATAAACTGCAAGGCAATGCAATTTGAAAGAATTATGCGCTCTCTCTCTCTCTCTGTCTCTCTTTTTGACTTGCTCTCAGCCCGCGCTGCGTCGGCGTCGACGTCGATATTGCCTCCTTTTTTTTTAGTTTTTTTAATAATCGTCTTACGCTTTTATCAGCGCCTTTGATCTGCTTAATCGAAAGCCGAAATGGCTTCTGGTTTTCGTTTCGGTTTCATTTTTTTCGGATTTCGGATTTCAGATTTCGTTTTGTATTTTTTTTTTTTGATTTTTTTTGTTGTTGTTTAATTCGCCATCTTTTGCGCTGGGCGAGTTCGTTGCCTAAGTCTTTTGTTTTATTGCTGCTGTTTTTTTGTCGCACTTCTTAATGGCATATTTAATGCTAATTTAGTGTAATTGCAAATTTTGAGTGCAGTTACGTTTTATGCTGCGCTCAGAAGCACCCGCAACGTCAGCCTCAATAATTCGCCCATCGTCGCATATTTTTGTATATATGTATATATGTAGGTATATATATACATATATATTTTTATGTCTTTAATGCGGCGCATTTTTGTGTTTTATGATCGCGCGGCATTTCTTGGAAGGAGCCCAAGTCGCCGTGGCCCTGGGATATATATTTTGGAATATGTGAGACGGCGGCTTAAGCACATAAAATCTCAATAAAGTAGTCAGTCGCGACTTTATCTAATTGTAAATCTACAAAAGAAAAAAAAAATACGTTTAATTCCCATACGAATATATATATATATATATGTCTCTTCTGTTGGTCAACAGGGACTCCATCCATATGGCCCTTTGCCACGCATTTCCATTTCCATTTCTATACGAAATTCAATTAATGACCGATCATTAAATACAAAAATATCTTTGGCTTTGATATGCCGTTGCCGAAATCGAAATATTTCAATCTTTTACGATCTTTCAACGCCGCATACTTGTTTTTAACTGCCTCCATGAGCGCATTTGGCAGCCATAAAATTGTATTTTGCAAATGTTTTTATTTTGCTGCTTCTGCTTTTACTATCACAGACTAAATTAATTTTATTTTCCGCCGTCGATCGTTTGTTTAATAGAGAAATTTGTAGGCCTATGGACCACAAAAATAAATAAACACATAAAACAAAAACTTGTCGGCGACTTGAAAGTGAGAATTGGAAAGGCGCTGCAATAATTTTGCATTAAGTACGAGAGCGCGTACGCAATTATTATGCGGCGACATCTCTGGAGATTATTGGATGCTCGCATTGCTCATACGCACCGTGTGGCACTTGCTGTGCCTGCTGTAGCTGCTGTTGCTGCTGCTGTTGCTGTTTCTGTTGCTGTTTCTGTTGCTGCAGCATTGGGGGCAATTAAAACGCCGCCGAACAGCACGCGATGAATGCCCATAAACATTTAACGCGCAATCAGCAGGGAGCACGGCACTGGACAGAGCAAGCGACAGAGATAGAGGTTGAACGGGCTAAGAGAGGGCGGCGGCGACATGACCATGGGCATGGGCTGTAACTCTTTTGCAACAATTACAAGAGTCACACACGACTTGCACACAATTTGAAAGCCGAGCATAATGATGTCTTCGGCTCGAGAGGATGATCATGATGAAGACGAGTGCTACTTTTGCCCAACAGCAGCAGCCGCAGCAGCGGCAGCAACAGCAGAAACAGATGATCGTTGCCGTTGCGTTGCGTTGCGTTACGTTGCGTTGCGTTGCGTTGGCCCCTCGCTGATGCGGGACATGGACATTCATTTCGCTTAAGCGCACTAACCGGTCGGTGTCTTTGATCCTGGCATTCTATTGTTCCGTTTCAAAGGCCACTATTATGTAAACAATCGGCAGCTTTGATCTTGGCCGCATCAAAGTGTTGCCGCCACCTTTCATCTTTTGCCGCACTGCCCAGCGACGCCAGCAGCAGCAGCTGATGACGATGATGGTGATCATGCTGATGCTTATGATGTTGTTGAAGAAGCAGCCACTGCGTAGTTAAAGCTGCTGCTGCTGCTGCTGTTGCCGTTGCTGCCACTGAGCCATATAATTTCGCATGCTAGGCCAGAACACCTGGAGCCGCGTAGTTGATGCCGCTGCTGCTGCTGTTGCTGTTGCTGCTACCATCATAACTTTCGGCATAATCTTTAAAGTCGCCGTTGCCGCAGTCGCAGCGCTTGACATCAATCGTGCAACACGAAGGAATCTCAGCTTTAATTTCTCTCTCTCTTCCCCTCTCTCTCTATCTCTCTCTCTTTGCCTCTCCTTCTATTTCGTCTTCTATCTGTTGCTCTAACCTTTCAACAGATGTGCACAGGTCGCGCTCGATAAGCAATTAAAATTTCAGTCAAGACGCACAACTTTATTAACGGATCATACAGCTCTGCGTCGACTGAGTTACGGTAACTGCCTTTGATCCTTTGGACAGCAACAGTTGCTGTTGCTGTTGCTGTTGCGCCTGTTGCAGCTGTCGATTTGCAAACTGCAACATTGTGTGGGAAAATCAACAGGTGCTACAGCCAGAGACATGCCTACAACAGCCAGCCAGTCAGCCCGCCAGTCAGAGAGCCAGTCAACTCTTCATCTTGCGCTCTCATTTAAGCAGATTATCATCATAATTGCAACTCTTTCGCATAAGCTTGAAGTTCTGTCATATAAAATTGGGAATAAAGGACTTTATCAATTGCGGAAACACAGAAAAAACTTAATAAATTAAAACTTTATAATAACTAGTACACCTTTGTATTATTTGTATTATTTTATTATTTGTATTATTTTATTATTATTATTAAATGTTAATCCATAATCCATGTATTATTATTAAATGTTAATCCATAGAATGGAATCTGTGTAAGTTTCAATGGAATTAAAGTTTAAGGATTTGTTTTGCTTTTAAGAGTCATTCTAGAGTCAAATGCAGTTCTTTCCTAAATTAAACTATTTTCTGTTAAAAATTGTATCTTAAGAGTATCGAAAATACTCTAGCTGCCAGCAGTCGAATATAATTTTTGAAGAGAATACTACATTTTATCTGAATAGCAGAATTTGGGAGTCTTAAGTTAAGATGATGTTTTATTATATGCAATTTTTTGATAATGATGAAAACCTTTTGTTGTTGTGTTCTAAAATGTGCTATAAGCTTAGAGTACTTAAGTGCCAATCCATTTTAGTTATCCACAATAGTCTTAAAAAATATTGATTGTACGGACTGCATTTGACAAAGTTACCCACATTTCCAGACGTAGTTCAGTTTATCCAAGAATCTAGACAAGAATTTACGTAAACTGCTGTTGCTAGAGATTTGCGAACTTGAATGACATTTTAATCCACAACAAATTATCCAACTGCTATACGAGAAATAACGGCGAACATAGCTGAGGCTGTTGTGTTGGTAGGAGCTGAGCCACTGCTGGGCACTTTGGGCGTCTTTGGGAGTTAAGCTTAAGTTGATTTTGCTCTCCGTCGCAGTGTCTCTTTCGCTCTGTTCGTTTGTATCTCTTGTGTATGCTCTCCACGCTCCACGCTTGCTGCGGCTCACTTGGCGGCAAATTGCTGTTGCATGCCCGAAGACGACGACGATGACGACGGCGACGACGACGGCGGCGACGACGTCGCTGGCGTCGGCAAAACAACAAAGCGGAATCTCTGCATTGGGCACACGCCATTCCCAACATCAAAGCGTGCCGACCGAGGCACAGATTTCTGAGGCTGCCGCCACCGTTGGGGCAGCAGCACTAACAACAACAACAACAACAGCAGCAACAACAACTGTTGCTGCTGCTCATTTGTGTTTTGAGGCGCATTGTGCGACGCGCGTGTTAAGTGGACTGTGAATATGAAAGGAAAGTTCGAAAAAAAAAAAAACAACTTTTGCCGCCAAATAAATGCAGACGAGCAGACAAGGCAGCTCCTTGCAGCCTTCTACTTACTGTCCAGTTCTCATATCTGTGTTTGTGTGTGTGTGTGTGAGACTTTGTGTGTGTATGTGTGTGTGTGCCTCCTCTCGTGTCGCTGCGTCTCTGGGTTCTTAATCAAGAAACGCATCGGCGGCGTATCACAGTAGCACTTTAAACGTAAATTGCTTTTAACATGGTTATTACAATCTTAACGTTTGTCTGGCCACGAAGCACTTCAGGCAGCAGCAACCTGTTGTCGATGCTTGTTGCTTGTTATTGTTGTTGTTGCTGCTGCTGCTGCTGTGTGCAGTTGCCCCGACAGCAATAGAAGTCAATGCTGGCCAGATCTGTGGGTTTCGTTTGTGCCCGTTAGTTTGGTTGCTTGGCTGGCCACTCGCCAGCCGCTTCGATCATCATCGGTCTTTGTCTCTGGCTGGGCTGTCTGGGGTTTGGGATCTCGGGTCTGGGTCTGCGTTTCATTTGGTAGATTGTTGTAATTATGATTGCGCGATTATGATTGGATTAGTTGTTGTCGGTAGCTTTTTGCTTTAAGTTCGCCTTAATCGAAATTGTTTTGTGGCGGAAATGAGGCAAATGCCAGTCCAGCTGCTAATTAGTTAACGCTCCGGCCAGTCGAACTGAAGCAGATCAAAAGGGCAGGCCGCAGGATTAAGTTAGCGAGCCTTTTGTTGGCCACAGTTGCTGCCTGCTGCCAGTTGCTGCTTCTTGCCTGTTGCCTGTTGCCTGTGTGGCGATAATCTTGCATTTAAATATTTCGCAGGAAAACACGCAAATCCGCTGACTTGTCACACCTTGTGGCCAGGTAAGTTCCCACAGCAACTGCAACTGCAACTGCAACTGAAACTGAAACTGTGGCCTTGTGTGCATGTGTGCGTATGTGTGTGTGTGTGTGTCAGGTGATCAAAGTGCGTGCCGCTGATTAAAAAGGGGGAATTTGTCGCCCTTTTGTTTCCCTGTTAACATCAATTTTACAAATTGGGTATGTGAAACTAAGAGACAGGCAGACGAAATCATTGCAACTGAGATGCTGTGAGAGGAACAGAGAAGCAGAGAAACAGTTATAATTAATGCGTTGATTTGCTTTACTTTGTATAAAGTCTCACTCCCATTTCCAGGGTATCTGCGTGTGTGGCAATACCTGGCTGAGCACTTTAGCTTCGCAGCGTAAGTATTTAATTTCAGGTAAATTTGTAAGATAAATAATTGTCGCTTACCTGACGCGCCGCGCTTCAAAGAACTTCATTGTGTTTTGCATATGCAGCATATTGTGCGTGCGTGTGTGTGTGTGTGTGAGAGCTCGAGAACTTTGGCCAAAAGGACCTTCAAAAGGACCGACTGTGTCAATGTCTGCGTGTGTGTGTAGATTATGGACAACTGCAACGGCGACAACGAGCGGCATTGTTGCCATCACTGGGCCTTTTGTAATGCCTCATGCTGGGAACGGATCACAACAGCGGGACATGGACGATCAATAACGCTCAGCCGCACACTTTTGAAGTCGCCTGTGATCATCGCCTGGGCTTGTGCTGCATCAAATTTAGGTGGAACTGGTAACTGTATGTGTGCACGTATGTGTGTGTGTGTGTGCCATGCTGTCAAAACACTCAGAATGCGCCACACACGGCGTACATCAGAGATCTTTTATATATATATATATATTTCTTATACTATATTTCGGAGCAGATTGAAACTTCACTCGTCTCATGATGACGAATCGGAAATGGTCCCCGACGCGGCACCAGCATTGATAATCAATAAGCCGAGAAATGTAAGACCTCTTACACGAGCCGAAGACAGAGACGACGATGCAGTCGCAGTCGCAGACACCGACACAGTCACAGGCACAGACGCAGACGATGCTGGAGACGGGTCTCCCACAGAGCGCTCATCAAATTGTGCCAAGATTTACGAGCCTCTTGATTGAGTTTTCTTATGCTTTGAATACGGCAAACATCAGACAGGACCACCGTACGAAACTTGGCAGCACAGCGGGCCAGAGCTGCCAAAGATGCGACATGGTAGATGTGAGATTTCGGTTAACATTGTCTCGGCGCTGTGTGGCAGCAGCAGCAACAGCAACAGCAACAACAGTCACAGCTATGGCCACGTCCTCTCTTCCTTATAGAATGACAAATTGTGTTGATATCGCAACATGTTGATTGAGTGCTGCAACATTGCCGCAGCCTCTGCAACCCTCTGACATGGCAAACTGATGAGTTTGCATTCTGTGTTCAACGGCAGGCGAAGTTTACTGAATTTTTGCTGCCGTAAATGTTGAAATTATTAAGATCTTGCTATGTAAAAGGATTCATGGAATAAGAGTCTTCCTTATAGAATGGTTGGCTGTAATATGTGGGGTGGCTTCTAAGACAGCTTCTGGACAGCTCTAGTACGATTAAAGATTAAGGATGCCTCTGACAAATATAAGACCTAATTTTGAAGACCCAATTTAAAAACTGTAAAGCAAACACTTTGAAGCTCTGTTCTTATATAGCCGCTTGTTTAACCAAACAAGGTTTCAGCTATAAGCCTTCTGACAATATTGACTCAGTTATTTTAACTCAAAAAGAAAAACACCTGAGTCCATAAGGTAACAGCTTTTTCCGTATAACAGAAACGACAGCCTAGACGACCTAGACGATCTAGACGACTACAGCGCCTTTAGATTCTATAAAAGCCCTATGCGTATGCTGAGCATTGACAAGCTTCATTATGCGTTTCGCTGTGGCATTTCTTGGGATTTTCTGCCTAGTTTGTTGCCTGGCTCGCGTCCAGGCTCAGATAGATGATTCGGACACAGCAGCAACGGCAACAACTTCAACTTCAACGACAACAACCACAACGGAAGACTCTATAACATCCGACAGAGTTAGCCGTCTGCAGAGCCTGTTGACGCAGGTGAGGCGCCAAAAGCGCCAACGCCAACAGCGGCAGCGGCAACAGCAGCAGCAGCGCAGACGTCAGCGCCAACAACGCCAACAGCAGCAACGCAGACGCCAGCAGCAGCAGCGGCGCAGACGCCGCGGCTAAGCCAAATGTGGGTGGCCAGAAGTCAAATGCAAAATGGAGCAAATTCAAATAGTTTCTGTTAATAAGATAATGAAAAGATAGTTAGAGTTAACATTTAAGATGGTAAAGGTTCATTCGATAGTTAAATTTATTTTGTATTTACTTTGGGTGTATTTTGTTTGTATAAAAGCTGCACAATAAAAAAATTTAAACAAATGTTAAAAGTTTTACAAGTTATTGCTATTGTATATTCCAAACAAATAAATTATCTATATAGATAATATACTAATTTGGCATTTTATATCAATTACATAAAAGGATGTACAGTACATGGGTAGATTATGCGGGAAAGGATAATTTCAAATAATTTATGCTTAGACTTGGATATTTGTTGTGCTATAATATGCTCCAAATTGGGATTTCTTAGGGGTTAAGTTAAATCTGAAGCATATATATAAAGCTGAAATCATATCAAACAAATTATTAACACATACGTTACATAAACACACTTATTGTGGATTGATTTGACCTATGTCTAAATAGTCTATCTAACAAATATTGACAATATAAATGTGAACTTGACAGTTTGTTTGCTTTGTAGAGCATAAGTGTGTTTGATCGGAAGTCACTTCCTATATCCGCTACAAAAAGTCAACAGAAACCACCTGCGCCCACCTTAAAGAACAGCTGTTCAATCGATCTACTCGGCCTACAATGATTTTACTATATAAGTTGAATAGTTTACCGAGTCATATCATTGGCTCTTCACAATGCGTTCGAGTTTTGTCCTACTTTTTGGACTACTCTGTTGCTTTTCGCTGGCTCAGTTGGCTAGCAGCCAATATGAATATCACAATCCTGATTACAACTACGACGATACTACAATAAGAGCTTCAACATCCTCCGATGGCTTAGTACCCGGCACCACTGCTAACATCGGCAACACTGTCAGACCCATCAGCCCCACCAGATCGCCAAATGCACGTCAACGTCGCTTACAGCGGCTTCGACGACAGCGACGCAGACGGCAGCAGCGGCGTCGACGTCAGCAGCAACTGCGGCTACAACGCATGCGTCAACAGGAGCTAGAATTGTATCTACTAAGTAAATACATATAATATAAAAGGTAAAAAGTGAATGAATAATGAATGAAGTGAAGGTTTAAAAGTCAATTTCTACTTTTTCTACCTCTTTACTTTACTCTACTCTATCTAAAGATGCATTATTCATATATATAAATATTTAATAAAACTTAAGTCTTATAAACGTATCAGATTTAAGCAATTTTTATTTTTTTGTGAACATTCGCACTGAAATTGTGCTTAAGATACGTTTTATGGCAGAGCTACAATGTATTTGGTTGAGGTAGGTCTTCCCTTTGTTCGCTCGAGCATCACATACACGCATAAGTATAGTCTTTCTGCAACCGATTATTGCCTCGGCTGGCATATGATATAGGGGGCAAGCATTTAGCCAAGTTGCATTGTTGTTTATGGGATGACAAATTGCGCTGATATCGCAACATGTTGATTGAACGCACACGCGGTAACATTGTAAACAAGCATAGGCCATGCCGAGGGGCGGGAGAGCGGCAGGGGGGGAGGGGCGGTGCGGGTCTTTTGGAGTGGACGCCATGCCCCTTGGGCCATGCCCATGCCTCTTGCCCATTCCTGTGCTGTGCGCGTGCTCAGCCGCTTTGGGGCTTGAGGCTGGAGCTTGGCTCGGGATTCGAGAGCCGCAACGGGCGCGTTGTATTTTTTTTTTGTTTTTTTTTTGTTTTTTTTTTTACACAATGCAGCGCAGCGGCCGCATGAAAACCCAAAGAAATAAAGAAATAAATAAAACAGGCAACAGCATAAAAAAGAATAAAAAACACAAAAACACAAAGAAGACTCGAGATGCCGACAAAGTAATAAACCAATTAGGACATCAAAGTGTTCAACCGACAGCGGCAGCAGCAGCGACAGCGACAGCGACTGAGGCGGCGGCGGCGGCCGCGGCTTCAGCAGCGGCAGCGACAGAGGCAGCAGCAGCGAAGGCAACAGATCCACATTCACAGAGATCACAGAGATTTGCGCTGATCCGACTTTGATTCTAAGCTACAAAACGCAACCTACTTATGTCGCCAGATCCCCTTTTGGGCAGGCCTCTATAGGTCGCTCGCCCAGCCATGTCCAAGCGCTCTTTAGGCAGCTCTTACACGCTTCTTACCAATTTCAGTTGTTGTTAAGGGCATGCGGAAGTGAGTGAGTGGGTAAAAGGATAAACGGAAAGTGGAGAGCTTAATAGACTTTATGACATAACATGAGGCTAAGACTACCTATATAACAAAGGAGTATAAAAAGCTCTCAATACTTTGTTCAGCGGACTTTTGGATTATCTAATCAGTAAATTTCTTTAGAAAAGAGTTTGAATTGAGTTAAATTGTTATTGGACTATTCGAGAGTCGAATAGTTTCGTATATAATTATTTGGCTGGCTAATGGATCCATGAATGAGGCTAGTCTTTGCTCGGGTCCGTTCCAGTTTGGCTTCCCTTTCATATAAGCTTTCCGGAATGCCAAACTAGGGGCCTCCTACTATATTATGCAGATGGGCTTCGTTATCATTTAAATCATTGTCGCATGTCTGAAGTAGCTGAACACCCGAACACCCCCGTCTCAAGCCAATCGACAATCGGCAATCGGCAATCGCCAAATGGGGCATTCATTAAGAATTTAAAACGTACATAATTAAGGCACAACAAATGGGGCTTAGGCTCTATACCAATATATATATACATATATTTATGTATATATATATAGAAGACACTCATAATAAAATCGAAGTAAACAACAACTGCGAAACGAAGGCTTAATTAAATCATAAAATGCTGAGCACCTCATTAAAATCGTTGAAATTGCTACTCGACTTGAGAGACCGAATATCAAAATGCATATTTATTAATAATAAACTAAGATATGCATATACATTTATACATATCTCTATATATATATATATGTATATATTAATAGATTGATAAACATTTTTGTTTATTAATTCAAATGGCGCTTTTTGTCGCTGATTTGATTGGATCATTGGATCAGTCGGCATATTTTGTAACTCCTGCTGCGGCTGCTGACGCAAAAGCCCAGTCGGAAGCTCGTCTCAAACTCAATCTGAGTCTCAGGCTCTCAGTTTGAGTGGGGCACGGCACGTGGTAAACGAGATGCACGCTTCAAAGGCGCCGGCCACGGCCCACCTAAAACTTTAAATTGAATACGAAAACAGCAACAGCAGCGGCAACGGCAGCGGCAGTGGCAGCGGCAACAGCAACGGCCTAAACTGGTTGCAAACGCACATAAACCATTTAAGCCGAAAAGAAATCGGTGCGCTGGCAACTCTAACGATACGAAGATATGGCCAGCACCCCAACCAAAAAAGCCAAATACTACTCTTAATGATATTTTAAATATCACATATGATATACCCTATAACGCTGAGAGTTAAGCTTGCCTATTTCAATAAGATAAGCCATGGGCCAAATGTGATTAAAGACAATAATTAATATATATAGCTATACCTATGGCTACAGATTATGAGACTACTTAAGAGCCCAATGGGGAGGATGTCTTGATGTATTTATTTGGGTATGTATATAGATATGTCTTGATGTATCTATTTGTCTAGAAATGTATCTATATTTAAGGGTTTATCTTCCATTTCTGTATTATTAAGAGAGCTAGAAGACATAGCTATTCTATATGGCTGTGTGCTACTACTATCATTTGTGTATCCTTAAAGTATCTATATATATATATCTAAGAGATACATAACCTTTTAAGAGTGTCTTGAAGAGTTCAATGAAGTGGGTGTAGAGGTATGTCTAGAAGTATCTATTTATCCTGAAATGTATCTATACCTAAGTCTTTATCGACAAATCTCTTCCATTATTATAGTTTTAATAGAACTTTCTATATGCCTACACGATCTTTCTTTATGTATGTATGTTTTCAGTCCCAATAAATTTATATTTTCTTGAGTGTTAAGAGAATCTTTAAAAGGGGAATATATGGAAGTGTGGTCATAAAAATAGTAGTACGACTGAAATGGAAAATTTTGTGATATTTTGTAATACTTTGAAAAGAATTCGAAAAGAGAATCTAAACAAACATATATATTTATATATTTACCTATGTATATTCAAATTGTTTTCAATTTGCTCTCCAACATTTCAGTTGCACTACTATTTTTATGAACACAGCTGTATATACATATAAATATATGTGTACATATGTAAGAATATATAGTAATTTTAGTATCTACCTCTACATAGGAGTATGCATAGTCCACTTTATATACTCTGCAGATTTTAAGCTAGTTCAATATAGAAGATACATCTATTGATATGTCTTTAACTACTTTCTATACATAACTGTTACACAGCTATTGCAGGAATCTTCTTCCTGTGCTAGGGTATCTCATAGTCATGTTGGTTATGTCGTTCTTCGCTATGTTTTTTGTGTGTTTCGGTCACCCACTGTTTTTTTAGTGGGGCTGCTGCAAGAGATCGATTTGAATTGGAATTTCAAAGAGGCCGCATTTCATTTCACAAAGTCAAAACAGTTAATTTATATCATGTCGCGACTACTGGTCTTACTGATTTTGCATTTTGTGCGGCTGCTCGACTGCTCGACCGTTCGACTGTTTCGAAATTGAAATATGAAAATGAAATCTAATTTGGCTGAGAAGAAAACCTGATTAGCAGCAATCACAGTCTAGTCTATGCAGGCGGACTTGGTTCGTTCAGCTTTGTTTATTTGATTTGTTTTGTATTTTTTGTATTTTTGATATGAATATCCTAAAATTAGTCAGATTATAAATGTACATACAGATGTGTGCGGTTATAAATTCTGCTTTGGAATCGGTAACGAATTAACTCGAAACATGCAAATCGATGTTGAATGACTGAATGAAGACGCCGAAGCAAACAAATCAATAACTATATATCTATCGTATATATACATACAGTTAAATATATATTCTTCTCCTCCTTTCGTTGTCCCTTTATTTGATGCGTAACTGAGTAGCCGAGCACAAGGACATGGCAATGCCAGCAGGTGCGCACAAAGGTGCCGCTGAGCAGAGCTCAGCTAATTTCGAATTACACACTTCATTCTCGTCTAGGATAAGTAAGAGCTGGGCTAAGGGACCAGCATCAACAGCGTCAACAGCGTAACCAAACTGCTTTTCATGCCAACCGCAATTGCCGGCGCGCCCCTCGCCGGTCGCTCTGATCCTGCAGATCAAAGCGGACCGCCCCTTCCCCCTACGACAGTCGTAATGTGCGTGCAAGATGGAATTTTCGGCACCGTGGGTGTGGCCTATTTCAAAGCAATTAAACCATAGTGAAGCGTGTCTTCGCCGACAGAGAGCTATCGAGCAGCGTGCAGCACGGTGATCTACGAGGACACTTTTAAGCATTGTGCTCTTGCCTGGCTTTCATCTGTGCCGCCAACAGTGGGCGTAGCCAGCAGCTCGTTTTGTGCTCAGAGTTGATTAGTTGCTGCGCAAAACAGATTTCAATTCCATAAAAATTACCAAGAAGCAAAAGAGTTTGACAAGCTTCAATTTCGACTGGAAAATGGATTAAGGGTTATGGCAGCAGTGCTTCATAACGGTGAATGATTTACAGAGTAATGTTTTCCAATAAGCCACTCTCTTATATTCATGAATTAAAAAAACAACATTTAAATTAATTGTTATTAGTTTTTCATATTTAGAAATCGTCGCTAAAAAGTAAACTTAACATAAACTGTAAGTAACATAAACATTATTACAATTAACATAAACTTCAATGTAAAGTAGCAGCGTTTTCAAATTAACAGTAGTTACAAAATTCCTTTTTCGCACAAATTAAAAATATATCAAATTGGCTTTAGCAATGGTTTTTGTATTTGTTATAGAACACCAAGTCCTCCACATATAAAATCCACATATATAACAGAAATCATCAGCCCAAGAGTATGCTACAGTTTAAATTGGCATAACTCAACTGTACGTTAAGTGAGCTAAACTTGCTTAGTTTTTCGTTAGGTTACTCTGTAAAGTTAGCACAGTTTCAAACCGAGTTTGTGCACTCACTATATAACAATATGTCCTTTGTGAATATCCATCATCATAAATATCCAAAAGTACCTCAAATAGGTCGAAAAGGGAATTAGCAGTGGGAATTTGTCAATATGGGAAATTATAAGTACTTAACAAGCTGAATAATTTCCTGTTTTATAATTAATTTAACAGCGGTCGAGCAGGGGGAAAATGTTATCGTTAACAGTGCCGCAAATTAATTGAACTAAGCTGAACTGAACTGAAGTAGGATTTGCCGCAGATTGAAATCATTTTCTATTGCTGGAATACTTAGCGCTAAGTGCAGCTGCTGTCTGTACGCTGTCAGCTGCCGGCTGCCGTCTGCCGGCTGCTGTCTGCCTTCTGTTGTCAGCAAATATGTTGTAAGTACTTGGCTCCAAGCACATCATAATAGTTCACATGGCAGATGGGCAGGCTTTCAGGCTTTATTTGGAGGCGCGCAGAGCGCGACTAAGCCATATCATTTATCATGCTGCTGGCATCGCAACGCATCGTATCGCAGCTCATATCTCTATAGCGCACGACCATGCATTATGCTTCAGCGACAACAATAACCACTTCAGAGCCAAACAAATCCAAGTCAAATATACTTGGCCAACAGCAATCGAACGAGTGAGTGAGTGAGTGAGTGAGTGAGCGAGCGAACGTCTGAGGTGGAGATTGGGGCATTGTTAGGGCATGTGTGGGGTCGTCTTGAGCTGTTAGTGCCAAAGTGCTTGCTTAGTTCTGTACGCATATTCTGTTGGCTATTTCATATTCAAAGCAAACTTTTCAATGGGTCACGCCTCGCAGGGCTGCAGGATTTGCAACAGAGAGCAAAAGCCAAATCAAGTTTTAACTTGTTGTCAGCGCCAAAAGTTGAGCTGGCAAACAGAAATGGAAGCTGAAACAGAAATGGAAATGGAAATGCTTCTTTTTTTTTCCCTCTGTATCTTCTTGCCGGGGATTGTTAGCTTAACTGCATATTTTATTAATGCATTTGCCGAAAAATGACAGCGAACATATCATAAATTATTATCAACCTTTTTAAGTGTCGCAAACTGTGTGCTTTTATTTATTTGATAGCACGCATACGCCACGTGTTTCCGAAAATTTGGAAATGTGTCTCTAGTTGGGAGCTAAACTGAAATTAATTTATAATATTACTGATAATTTCGACAAATTATGGTCGCAATTACAATGAAACAAGCCAGCCGGCAACTGCGCTGCATCCCAGCGGAGCTGTTGCCATGACTGCACCTCGAATACCCTTCGAGTGCAGCCAGACCAGGGTATATATGCATATGTCTGCGTGCACGAGCATAACTCAAATGTGAAGAGCTAAGCTTTAGCTACTACTCTGCTCTCTGATTACCTACTGTCATTCCATTCACTTGTCGTTACAGGGTATCTGACTGCCGCGCTCACTCGCTGGCATTCGCGTGTTTTTCTAGTGTTTGCCATGGCAATTGTTGCCAAAATTTATTTGTACTGGCGACCTAGGGAAAACAATTACTCTGGAATGGAGTGCAAATATGCCAGCTGAAATATTTGTTTAAATTTTCGAGTACTGTTGTTCGTTAGTTTCCAATTCAGAAGTGCAGGCGCACTGCACCACTGCACCAGCGTCCCGTCCGCTTCTCTCAGCGCTCTGCTCCATTTATTCCTCCCTGCTGGATGCATTGCCTCTTGCTGCTCACGTTGAAGCACCCCAAAGTTGCGTCGCATACAATGGGCCAATAAGTGACCCACACACACACACACACACACATACGCATACACGCACACACTAGCACATATATAAATATGCACACAAAAGTCGTTGTAAATGCCGCAGCATTGTTGAATTTTGGTTGGCTGCAAAGTGATTTACGCAATTAAAATAATTTCATTCAAATGGTCTATATAATTCAACTGGCATTTCATGCGGCTCTGCCTGCGGCCACTTTTCCCGTTTGTCTAGCTGACCACGCCCGCCAACAACAACAACAATAACAACAACAACCAACAGCCAACAACATCGACGGTCCTTGACAAACTGCAACACACACGCACACACAATAACCATAAATCTGTTGTAAAAATGCATTCAAAACTATTAGAAATTCGTACATTATCGCATCAGGCGTATTTATCAACAGCTGCGCTACGCAAAGCATATTGGTTACTGTGTGAAGGAGGATCTGTCGAGGGGCAGACTGTATGTAGAGGTTGAGTGCATCTAATATGAGGCAAATGAGGCATATGCAGAGCATTATAAGCAAACCTTGAAATTTATATCTAGCTGTTCTTAAGTCTTTTGTCAATTAAAGTTTCTGCTGCGACTGACTTAAAGGGAAAGCAGTGCAGCAAGCAGTGTGCGCTGCAAAGCCGTAAGCAAAAAATTCAAATTATTCAACTAATTAAGTCAAAAAAAATACAGATATATTTATATACAAACTAATTATTTTCATATCTTTAACTACAAGTTGTTCAGCAAACGAAATTATATAAAATATCTATAAATAAAATGAAACTTTACTTCTTCATCGTAGAGTAAAGTAAGATGATTCTAAAAAATGGTATTTTCTGTACAAGGTGAAACTAAAAAGTGTCTTACAATTTTGATTAAATTGAGCTCATCTTAACTTTTATACCCAAAAATTCAATGCGCTTTGCCAATAGGTATCAATTGAAGCTATGTGGCAACAGCGGAATTTGACGAAATTGCATTTTATACGAAGCTCGCCAAAAATCCATTCAAAATCATATGACTTTACTCTAGTGACAAAATAGTTTCACATTGTTTGCTATAGATACTACTAGTTTTCGACTCGTTTATCACTTAAGCTTTTGAAAAGTTTCTTAACACTTATTAAAATAAGTTCAAAAGTTAAAAGTCAAACTAGAAATTTGGGTTGCTTCGTTAATCGAAAAAAACTTTTAAGAGTTTGCAGTTCGTCTACACCTAAACCATTTTGCACATAGTTCAGAGCTCTTTTGAATTTAAGCAATTCCATAACTGGAAGACTTTTTATACACTTCAATGCCTAAGCTACTTCAAAGACTCTACTTACCTCAATTGTGCAAAGCACTTTAGGTTCTCGTCTCATTGAGCTCATTCTAGTTGTCAGTTTAACCTAACCCGCTCGGCCTATCTCTTTTGTCATTTATTCAAATGTTACATTTTACTCGGTTTTGTTGCTAATATTAGAGGTCGTAAAAGGCTTTCAACGCTTAGACCAGCAAAATTTACTGCAAAATTAGCGCATAAAATCTGCTAAATTGTGGCCGTAATAAATGTCAAATGTAAACTTGTAACGTGTGCGAGCGTCGCGCTTTTAAAGCAAAGTTCAAAATGTTTGTGCGTTGCTGCTGCGTTGTTCGAATCAATATATCGAAAATGCTGCGACTGCTGATGCGACTGCTGCTGCTGATGCTGTTGCTGTTGCTGCTGCTGTTGCTGCTGCTGCTATGGGGCAACAAATGTGTCTAATGCTAGGCCATTAAATAAAATCTATCAGCCCAAATTACATGCTGTTGGGCATGTCCATTCAGGAAGCGTAAGGACAAGGACAACAACGGCCACGTGGCTTAGGTATTCAAGCCACACAAACAAAAACGGAACACAGAAAAATAGAAAAATTTGCATAAGTAGCGCGCATCAATTCGAAAGGCCAAGCGAGCGTATAAATATTTTTATGCCAACGCAGTCACAAAAACCAACATCAGAATCTGGCGTCGTGGCATCGTGGCATCGTGGCGTGGCCCCGCTCATTGCTGTTTGGTTTGCATGTGGCCAGCTTGATTATTTTGGTTGCGGACATGCATGGGGATTAGCGCTGCTTTGTGGCGAATTTTAATAGAATTACAGTTGCAATTGTGTGTTGCATTCGACAATTGTTGTTGCAATTTAATTCTCATTTTTCTCTTTTACCTTTTCTGCTTGTCGCACGATTGCTCCTTCTCTGTCTCCCTCTCTCTCTCTCTCAGTCTCACTCTCTTCCTCTCACTCTCCCTCAGACTGTTTGTGTGTGTTAATTAATGAGGCTTTTCAATTGGTATGCGTGTTTTGTCGCAGGCTCTGTCAAAGTTCGCAGCGGATGGAATTACCTGATACTCTTTGCCGCATCGGTCCACAATAGCTGTGTAATCAGCTTTGCTGCAAAGACAGATTTTACGGACACTGTCGCTAAGCAGTGTGAAAGCAGTGCGTGCTGGTATTAAGCTTATGGCAAGCAGTGCTGAACGCATTTCCTTTTGTTACTTAGCCACAATGTGAAAATATATTCATACTGACCATTTGGTTTGTTTACGCTTGGTGATTTTGCAAAATCGAAATTCAATAAGACCTTGCTCAGATTTGATAAAATAATTTTAGTATGTAAATAAAGTGGGATTTGCTGCTGGAAATTAAGACCTAAAAGAGCATGTAATATTTCGATGTGCCAATATTGATGCCTTAGTTTCCCCCAGCTTAAGCTGTTTCGATTTATATGCTGACCCAGTTTTAAAAAGTGCCCATCTGCCATGTTCGTGCCTCAGTGCTTGGGCAAGGACTCTGCGCGTGGCTGCCAAGCTGCCAGGCTGTCTGGCTGCCTGGCTGCCTGGCTGTTGCTGTCTATAATCCAGAGATTACATGTGACACACGCATACGTTGCAGCTTATTTTTCATTTCTTCGGCTGTCGTCGAGGACAGGTGAAGGTGCGGATAGGCACAGGAGTCCAGCAACGCAGTTTGCATATACTATAATTGAACAGCTCGTTGCAAAAGAAACGCACGAGTTGTTTGCGAAAGCATCCACTTCATAAGTTATCAAAACACGTATACTCAGATGTCTCTTCTTGTTTTTTCTTTTTGTTTTTTGAATAAAAAATGTTTAATTGTTCTTCGTTTTGCACTGTTTAATGTACATAGTTGTTGCTGTTGTTGTTGCAGTGGCACGTGCCACACGCACAACAATTTACAATTTCTGTTTTATTTTATCTCCTTTTTTTTTTTATTCTGCTGACAACATTTGCATATGGCTTTTGTTATTGTTTCTATGAATTCTGTTATTGTTGTAATATGCTCTGCTAAGTCTTCTTATATTATGTCAATGCTTACGCGTGTGCACAATTGCTTATGTTTATGTTTATGTTTATGTTTATGTTTATGTTTATGCTTTTGTTATTGATTTTAACTGCCCAGTTTTAAATAGAACTATGCTCTATGGTATACTATTATAATACACACTTTGATCAATTGGTTTTACGTTTGTTTATTTATCAATTTACTTGTATTCGAATGCAACAGTTAAAAGTATATTATGGTTTATATACTCGTATATTTATGTATATTTAGCTTCCATTCATTCACACAATTCAATTGCTTTATTCAGATGCATATTTTATTTTTATGTTTTGCTTAAATCTAATAATAATTTAAGTATATTTAGTTTATATAGCTTATTAGGGATTACATGCGCACACACTCCCACACTCCCACACTCTCACACTCACTCACGCTCTAAAGTTTTACTAATTAACTTTAATGTACAGGAATTTGTTTTGTCTGATGACCTACAATATAACTGGAATTAATGCTATAATAGTAGCCATTAGATGCATTTGGGCAACAGCATAACACAAATGCTGAGCAACACATACAAATTGGCTGGCATATAATTATATACTATATGTATATATATATATGTATATACTCTAAGTATATATTTATGTATAATTTTTAAACATTTTACATTATGTTTAGACGAGTTTTAATGCTTACACTTGCTGGAAAAAGGAAGATTTTCAGATTATTTTTATTAATTTGGAAAACTGAAAGGTCTTAAACGTATTTCATGTTTGCAATTAGCCAGACATATATAATTATTATATATATATATATATTTTATATATGTATAGAGTGAGGACTAACATTATTTTTTACAGCTTATATTGATTGGAATGAAACAAATTGTTATTATTATTAAGATAATTACTCTGATTACAGCTAGAGCGCATGCCTGCATTGCACAAACAGCAACAATATTGATAACAAATTATAATGTGGCCTTAGATTAAATTTCATTATAATTTAATTGTTGTCCAATATGAATTACAGCGTGCAGCGATAGGCACAGCCACAGCCACAGCCACACCCACAGCCACAGTCAGAGCTTCAGCCAGAGCGACATTCAACCAATTTTTAATTACATTACCAATTTTTGATCGCATTGTAGCCAATAATTGAGCCATTTGTCGTGTTTGTGTTGAACAAATAAAGTTGAACATTTTTTCTCTGGCATTTTTTTCATTGAGTTAGCAATTTGCATTGTCAAATAGAAATTCAAACGTCAAGTGGCTTTAAATTAAATTAATTTATTGAATTTACATACGCACATAACATAAAATCAAATTGCAAAAATACAAACAATTTTTTGTACGCCTTAATTGAGCAAATATAATTAAAAAATGTAATTCCGAGAGAAACGCAATCAAAAGAAATTAAAGTCATAATTTTTGATATTTTGCTGCAACAGTATTCAATTAATTTAAAAAACAGGCCTGAAAGCAAATATTCAATAAAACATTTATGCAGCTCGCATCTACTTGAAGATGCCTCAGCGAGGGAGCGGGCGAGTTTTTGTTGGATATTTGCCAAGTATTTCAAGCTCTTTTTTTGTCATATTCGAATTGCAAAATAATTGGCATTTATTGAATTAAAAAACTGAATATTTTTGTAAATAAAGAATCACATTTGAGTTGGCAATGCCAATGCAAATGCGAAAAAATTGCGTTATTCAAATATTTGCATATCATGATATAGCAATTAATTTAAATATTTTATGGCAATTCAATCGGAGTGTTGGGTTTTTTTCTCCGTACGCTTCTTCTTGTGCTTCTTGTGGTATTTGCTGTTGTGGCTGCTGCGTTTTTTATCTAATTATTTAATGCACCGCGCTCTCGGGCTGTATTTATGTGTTTGTTTAAAGAGCCATTTGCGAAATCTCTGTATTTATGTTCATATTTATTCATATTTATGTTTACTTAAATTTATTTTTTACTTTGGTTTTTGTTGCACTTGTTTGTAATGTGATACATTTGATGTTGCAATTACGTTAATAAGTTTACGTTTGCTATTTACACGCTGCTTAAACTATACAAAATACACATTAAATGTTAATCCATTCGCCTAGGGTGCCGGAAAAGTTGCGAATTGCTAGTTTAGAACCGGCAAACAGGACTTGGCTTGCTGAGCCAAGCCAATATTTAGCTAGCCATGACAGTCAGACACATACACATACAGAGTTAGAGTTACACTTACGTACATAGACACATACAAATACACATGCGTTGTTTAATTGCCACATTCGATGCTGTTTTGCGATCATCTGTGACAGCAGCGTTTGGCGTGGGCGTGGGCGTGGCATGGCTGGTAATCGTTACGGCTGCTGCTGTTACTGTGGCTAACCACAGGCGTGGCCTCAAGGCCGCCAGCAGTACGTTTTGCTGATGCTGCTACTGATGCTGCTGCTGCTGCTGCTGCTGCTACTGTCGTTGCTCCCGCTGCTCTACGACTGTCACTTTCACTGGCCGCGAGCGTGACGCCGCCCCTGCCTGCGGCTCTGTTGCAAGTGGCTGGTGCGGCAAGTGTGGCACAATGTTGCTGCTGCCGCTGACTGTAGCCAAGCACGAGACCCAGCAGCATGACAATTGTCAGCCAATTGTACTGGCAACCGGATGAGCCAGTTTGCATTGCCTCCGGATGTTCACCTGAAATTATGGCCCGAACTAATTTCAACTTTATTGCATTGTCTTTAGCTTAGATATTAAATTTGTACTTTAACAATAAGCGACTGAATAAATGTGTTCATGTGTGTGTGTGTGTGTGTGTGTGTGCGAGTGTGTGTAGCAAGTTTGTTAGCAAGTCAAGTAGTTGTTGCTGTTTGTCTCTTTATTTGTTGCGCTCTGTTTGGCTCTAGCACATATAAGTGTTTATTTGTTTGTGAGTGTCTCTGTGTGGGTGTGTGTGTGTGTGTGCAGAACACATAAATATTTAATTAATGTGCAGCGTCTGTTTGCGTTTGCTAGCCGACATTTGACTTGACGTCAGCTATGCTGTAGCTATTTAAATGCAAATGACAGCACAGCACAGCACAGCACTAATAATTAGCTAAGTTGATAGTTGAGAGTTTGCAAATTTAATCCAATTAAATGCGTTCAGCTTCAAGTTTTTGCCCCCAAAAACAATGTAAAATCTACCACGCCCTTCAGTATGCAACATAATATAATTAATTGCCGTTATTAAGTGGAGTGTTAACACACACACTCGATGCGTGTGATGCACGCGATGTGTGTCTGCGTGCTCATATAATAAAAGTGTTGCTCGCGGCAGCCAACGCCTTGACTGCTCTTCTCTCTTCTCTCCTCTCTCACATCCTTACACACACACACACACACACGTCGCGTGCCCTTGTAATTGATTGAGTTCAATTTTTCAAGCAATTAACTTGTGCACTTGAAACTCAATACAACGTGCAAACAAACATCGGAAGTGCCCTCAGCTCACTGCTCACAGCTCACAGCTCACAGCTCTCCGCTCTCAGTCCTCAGCCTTTGGCTTGGCCCAGCGATGACGCAACACGCGGCGTATGCGTAATGCCGCAGCTGCTACGCGTTACGTGAGTCGATCTTGCTAGCTATTTAGCTTGATTGAATTTAATAAATTTAATAAGCTTTAAGCTGTTGTTTTTCTTCATTGCCGAACTGTTTGACCTTCATGTTGACAAAATGGCATTCGTCATCTGCTGTGTGTTGCTTTAAACGTGATTTGCGTCACGGCCGCAGATCTCTCTCCCCCCCCCCCCCCCCCTCCCCCTCTAGCTGGCCACAAGCTTCAATTTGAAAAAGAGGTTTGTTGTTTATTTTTTTTTTGGAGCTGCGCAGCAGCTGCTTAATAAATATCTAGCCGCAGTGTTGAAAATAAACATATTACGCATACGCAATGTGAGCGAAGCCTGCGGCTAGGTCTGGCAGGAAGATTGGTTGGGTTGATGGGCTGAAGGTGTGGGATGTGGTGTGGTGTGGTGTGGTGTGTGTGGGCCAATGTAACAATGTATTTGTTGACAGGACAGGAATTATTAATAACGTACGTGGCGCACATAATTCATCATCAGAGCAGACACAAGGCCACTGAATCCGGATTGCCCTCAACTGTGCATAGCTAAAATATCTTTGGGCTGCGGCTATGAAAACACAAGTCACAAGCCGGCTAAAGCAAATAAAAGCGCATAAAGTGGTGAGCAGAAGAGATGCTTGAGTGGAAACGAGACAGACAGAGAGACAGAGAGATAGAAAGTGTGAGATAAAAAAATAAAGTAAAAGTAAAATATGCAAAATTAGCGCTGATGGATTTTCAGGAAGGAAGCCAGGGCATGTAGAGGCGGCAGGAAGCAGCTAAGCAAGTAGCTCCAGACACAGACATAGACCGAAGCGCAGACAAAAGCACGCACACAGCACATAGCACATAGCACACACCACAGAGGAGGAAGGTCGAAGGACGACTAAGGACGAAGGACATGGTTGTAGAAGCAGCAGCAGCAGCAGCAGCAGAAGCAGCATCCAACAGTTGCTGCCTGGCTGCAATGCACGTTAGTTTTTGAGTGTTTTTATGAGGAGCTTTGCATACTTTGGCAGTATTTTTACATTTTATAGCGCGTTTTGTTTGTGCAGTCGCCGGATGAAGACGAGTAATGTTTGACGGCTGAGAGAGCGCTCTTTAAGTGCATCTCAAGTGTGACACAAAGCGCCGATTTGGCCTGATTTGGCTTAAGTGGGCATTCAATTAGCATATATATACATATATATAATAAAGATATATATATATATATACATATATATATGCCCACTCACACTTAAGTCCCACTTTAGCTTGGCTTTTCTTTCAATGAGTCGATTTTCAATTCCTTTTCACGCTTATAATTGTAAAAACATTACACAGTTCATTAGCGCTGCTGCTTCGTGCTCCATCGCACACTTATTGTTAAATAATTACCATTATCAAGTGCAAGCAAGTGCGAAATAGCAAAAATGTTGATTGCCATTAAATTGTGATTTGACACAAATTTCCCCAGAGTTTTTCCTTGGCTGGCGTCCATCCCCACCTGCTCCTTCTCTGCCGTCACTTGTCGTGTTGTGACTCGTAAATTAAGTCAAATACGAGCAAAATGGTCAGTGAAGCGATGTGTTGCCCTTTAACACGATTAACACTGGTCAACACAAGTGTTAGACCAAACAAAAAAAAAAAGTGAGTAGCTAATCATTGAACTAGAAGTGTGGCCGTAATTTGAAGAGCTGAAGGTATGCAGTGCTTGAGTGTGTGTTAAGTGTGGCCATCTTTATATCAGTTGTAATCTCAATATTTTAAATATTTCAAACTGATTTCAGATTTCTCTCTCTTTCTTTCCCTAGGGTCGGAAGCGCTTATAATCTCATTTGATTTCATATTTTTGATCAATGTGAGTGCACTTCAGTGTGCCCGCTGTTTTCGCTCAGTGTAAACACTTTTTGCAGTCAGCTTGTGTTTAGTGTGACAGGCTCTCCCTTGGCGCTCTATTGTTTAACTTTGCGTGCTTTTCAATTATGCATTAAACTACCGCTTATATTACAGTCGCCGTAAAAACTATTTGCAGCTGCTGCTGGTGCTGCTGCTGCTGCTGCTACCAACTCGTGCAGCTCCTGCTTGCCACTGTTTGACACTGTGCACATCCGGCTTGAGCTTGATAAGCATTTTACCACTTTTATCGCTGCACATGCAATACCCAAGGGGCGGCGGGCCAAGTTCTCGCCAAGAGGGCCGTCGGGGCGTTGCCATCCGCTGAGGTGTATAGCGCTCGAGGCTGGACGCTTTTTATTTTCTACTTTGCTGTGAGTTTATAAATAAAATGTGCATATGCGACACTCGCGCACGCAATGGCTGCCGTGGCAGAGCGGCGCGGCAGGGCATGGAAAATACCAGCGCGCGAACAAAAACCGGAAACCATGCATCGCAGTCGGCAGCGTCCTTCTCGAGTTGCCCGCTCCTGTCTGCAGCCACGTTCACATTCACGTTCACGTCCACGCTCACATCCTTGTCCACGTCCTGTTATTGTTTTTGCCATACACACACACACACACACACACACACACACACACACACATAAACACACATACGTCGCGGTTGGCAAAGTTGCGCCTGGCATTTCGGGCTTGTTTTTCATTCTGCGCTGACATTTACTTCGCTGTCATTAATTTTAAGCTGCATGCTTCTGGCTTGCCCAAAACTGCGAGCACTCGTCCTTCCACTGCCTTCCAGCCATTTGGCATGCAACAACTTTTTGCGAATGTGCATTAAAATCTACCTATTAAGACTCTATACATACCTCATATATCTCCTATAGTTTGACTTTTGTTAATGAGTTGTAAAAACCAAAGACAACTTTCCCTCCATATGAATTAGAGCAACTTCAAGCTTTCACAACTTTTGTATATCATTTCTTTCGTTTTCTTCTTTTTTTCTTTTCTTTTTGTGAACTTCAACTGTCGCCTGGGTTGCCTGAAGCTTAATTGAGGTTTAAACTTAAAATGCTTTTATCTTTGTAACTTTATCGGTTTAAAAGTCGGCCTAAGCTTAAAATAAAGTTGAGTTCCTTCATGCTTAATGCTGCTTGGCTTGTCGTTGCCTTGGCTGTCGCTGGCTTTTCATCAGATGCAATTGAAAAGTTTTTGATTTTCATTTAATTTTAATTTTTTTTTCCGTTTATTTCTGTTAGATTTTGTTTTGATTTTATTTTCGGCACAGAAACTATTTGCCAAGTTTTGCATTTAATGCGCAAATACGCATTATGCTTCTCTTCTTATCCAACTATCTATCTAACTGTCTCTGTGTCTCTCTGTCTGTCTGCCTGTCTCTCTGTTTGTTTCTCTGTCGGTCTGTCTGTCTGTCTGTCTGTCTGTCTGTCTGCTTGTCGCACTGTCTGTCTGACTGTTTGTTCGTGTATCTGTGTCCTCGGCTATCTCGGCTGCCTCAGTGCCCTACAGTTCTCCGCCTCGCAATACTATATATTTTAACAATATTGTCGTTGCTCGTTTGTAGCTAAATTTCGTTTTGTTGCAAAAGTTTTAGCCCTGACTGAAATAATAATTGAATGTCACTTGAACGACAAGTTGGGCCCCGAACCAGGCACAGGCCCAGCTCCATCCCCAGGCCCATGTCGAGCCCCCTATGTCTAAGCCTCTGTTCGAAAAGTAGCAACAATTTTGTCAAAGTGACAAAATGCCGTTTCGAGCCAAAAAATTGAAACTTGCTTTTGCATGGCTTAGCCAACTTTCTAGCAATGTGTGTGTGTGTGTGTGTGTGTGTGTATGTGAGTGTGTGGCTGCTGCTGCTGTCGCATTTTATCAGCGGTTTTGCTGGCTTTTGCCGAGGCTTACAAGAATCTGTGTCGAAAATTTGAATTGAATTCTGAGCAGTTCAAGAGGAATTTTTAATTGAGAGCCACGACTGCAAGTCTTAGCACTTCGGTGGGCTTTCGGCACACCGCAAAAATAGTTTCGTTTTGGTTTTTTTTTTCTTTTCTGGAGCAGCTCAAAACCGGAATGCCGAAGACCAGTTACAACCACATTTTAAGTCCCAGAAAGTAAGTCAAATAAATCACGAATGAATTAAGTGAGGTTATGTTCTATGTGCTATCTCTTTCCATTGTTGTCTATGTGTGTCTCTATATAACCCTATTCATCTCTTGGTTTGCCTTTTGCGCGTTACATTCTCATTCCCAGTTTTTCTTCTCTTTTTTCTGTCTTTTGATAAACTTGAGACGTGCGGCGACTGAGCTCGTTTAATGTGTGTGGCTAATGTGTGGCGTGTGGTGTGTGTGTGTGTGTGTGTGGCTTACTGTTTGTATAAGTCAAACCCACACTGAGATTGAAAGTGAGCGACAGAGAGTGCTGAACCGCTCCACAGCTCAGACATTGCGGTCAAGGCGCCTTTGACGTTGTTCTGACTTCAATTTGAATGCTTTATTTGCACGTGTTGACGTTGTACGCCCCTCTCATTCAACACTAGGGATTAGCTGGCCGAATAGGCCTTGCTGTTCATCTAAGCACAAAGACTTGCCAAATGGGGATTACCAAACAAATTGCGCTGCTAATGTGACGCACTCGGCAAACAAATTATTTCGCAAAACGAACGAAAAACGAAAATCGAAAAGTGTTTCATACTTTTCCGGGCTTGGCTAACAAATGTAAAGTTTCCATTATGTATAAAGAAATTAATTGACGCCCACACAATTTGGGAAAAGTGCTTGTCCTAGCCGTCGATTGCTGACAGACGTGTACCATTGATGCACATACTTGGATTTTCTAGCGCATGTCCTTGGCAACGCCTTCGATGGCAAAAGTTTGTCTGTGGCGTCCGTCTGTGCTTGCTTGGCTCCAGATGTGTGTGTGCGCGCGCGCGTGTGTGTGTGTATGTGTGTGTGTTGACCTATCAGTTTACGTGCCATTTAGCACTCAATTAAATTCGTACGGCACAAACACACAAACACACACACGCACATTCTCTCGCACACATACACACAGGCAGCACATTTAAGTAAATGTGCGCTCATCAGCAAGGAATAAAGTAGAAGAAGCAACAAGGAGCAATCAGCCAGCTAGCAAAGTGCGGACAGAAGTTGCTTTATTCGAGAACCAGTTGCTGCTCCTGCTGCTGCTGCTCATGCTGCTTGTTGCTATTAATCAAAGCACTAAGCATTTGCTGAAAGCAATTTATTTCGTTATCGAACGGATTTGCTCACCCACAGCAAAAGAATTATGCAGGAAAGGACACGCCGGACGCTCGACTTTTATTTGAGACGTCAGCATGAGACTTGGAATATTCGAATATGTTAATAGAAGCATAATTTAAAGTAAGCATTATTCATATATTTATCGATCTGCTCAGCTCAAATATTATATTTAAATTAACTGTGCTGCCAGCTGCTGCCTGCTGCCTGCTGCCTGCTGCCTGCTGCCCGCTGCCTTATCCCTACCGCCTGCCTGCCAGTTGCAAAGATTTCTAATTTGGCCAGCAAATAAATGAGTTTTCGTTTGGATTTCAATTAGTTTTGCTGGCCTGGCAAGTGCTCAAAGGGTTGCGCGCTCACACTCACACATTTTTCTGCTGATTTATCTAACGAATTTTATCGAAGCACCGCAGATGCGCACTCACTGGCTTCCAAATCGTTGGCTCGCAAAGTTAAATCCTTTTTATTTTACACCAAAATATCACTCATACGCAGTGTGCGGTGTGAGCACTTTGAATTACTTTTTTTTTTTTTGATGTTTGACGCCTGATTAAACAGCCGCCCAGTGCCTGACAAGATTACATTACACAGGCCAGACGTAACGCTCTGCCAGTCGAGTTGATGCTGTGCGGCTTTTCCCATTACGTGGCCGGGCAATTGAATTAGGATTATGTTGCCTGGCCTATGTCAAGCTGATTGATTGGCTGATTGACTCACTGAGTGCCTAAATGATTGCCAAATTAGGCAAAAGTGCACTTAGCGTCCACTTAGTTTTCAACTGGAGCAGACGCAGCCCTAAAGCCGAACATTGAAAGACCCAAATTATATTATTTTCTGTTACAAATAGTTTTTCGCTTTCCAAAAGTTGAAGGCAATCAAATTTTGGTTAGAATATTTTTAACAATGTTTTTTTCAACAAGATTTCCTGTTGAGTGGAAAAGTTTTCATATACTATGTAAGATATTACTTGTAGCTCCACTTTTATGTCGGAGATGCTTTCAATTATGAGTATATTGGGCCTTGAAGTGAATGCAAAACGTGAATAAAAAGTAAAGAAAAGACATGCTTGTTGCAATACAAAAAAACGAAAGAAAAACTTTTAGCCAATTTTCATTATGTTTTTAACAATGCTGTGAATCTAAAATGTAATTAAAAGAATAACAAAATATAAACAAAAACTTTTAGATTTGCTTTCAGAGCAAAATATTTTGTTGATAAAAATTCTAATATTTTCACATGAGAAAAAGTTCCTGGCTTAAAGAGCAACTATTTCGCAAACATTTATAACAATTTAATGTGCCAGCGCCTTGGGATGCGGCTGCCAGTTCAAAATGTTAGTTAAAGTTTATGCTGTCAATGTGCTAAACATTGCAACCAAAAACGTTGACAATTTTTGGGGCCAAGAACTTTGGCATGGCCATAACAATATGTTGTGGGCGTCTATACATAGATGTGAGTGTGTTCGTATGTGTGTGTGTGTGTGTGTGTGTGTGGCAAAGTTCCGAAACTGAGCCTTGTGTGAAACAAGCTTCAGTTTTACCTGCTGCAGCTGCCTCAAGTGGTCCATAAGTAGTGCTGTATGCTTCGTGTCCGCCTAGCTCTATCTATTTAGTCCGAGTGTGAGTGCGCGTTTAGTTACAGCATTTTGTGGTTAGTAAAACATTGCTTCAGCCTCAGCTCAGCTTACACACAATACACACACACACACAGACATACACATAGACACACACACGCTTATACAGAGCCAACTAACCAGCACAAGTTGCATTCTGGGTCAGCTTTTGCGGACCGTTGGCCGTTGGGGAGCTGCTCGACGTGGCCAATGCCAGGCAGCGTGTAAGTGGCAGACATACAACTAGAGGCAGCAATCAGCGGGGCGGGGGGTAGAAAGGGTGGGAGGCAGGCTTGTCTAACACTGGAACGTGCAGTATACATATGCCATTGCAGGCGCCATTGCGGAGCACCTCAAATATTATTACCGGCATTTTCACTGATATTGTCGTGTGCATGAAATGAGACTCGACACTCAGCAGCTACCTTTCAGCTCCGCCCACTTGGCTGGTACACTGGCATGTTAACTGGACATGTATTAAAGCCAACTTCAAGCGAAATGTTGTTCAGAAGTTTGCAGCGCAGCAAATAAAAATCTGAGAGCAGCGCCCAAGCAACTTTAATCCAATTTCAAGTAACCGACTCGCAAAATGAGTTTGCCGCACTTGAGTAACTGCGAAAGGGGGCGCCCAAACAGGGATGCTGTAACAAATAAAATAAAGGCGAAACAAAAAACGACACAGAAAAGAGTTGTGCGGTTAAAGCGCTTGTAAAACGATGACATATTTTCGCGCAGTGCTTGTTGTGGCATTAAAAATGCAGCAACATAATAAAATATCACGTATACGCAGCAAAGTACGGCAAAATGTTGAAATACAATTACGAGCAAGCCAACCAACACACACACACACACACACATACAGTGTGTGCGTGTGTATCTGCGTGTGCGTATTGCATGCCACATAAAGAAACATGAGCATTTTTTATTTAATTTTACTGCAATTGTATTTGTTGTTGTTGTTGTTGTTGCTGCTGCTGTTGTAGTTGTTGTTGTTGCAGCTGCTTTGTTCTGTTCGTAGCGCACTTGAAAGTTGTGCGGCGCATGCAGCAGAGCGCTTAATTTGCAACATTTCTTTTGTTACAAGCAGCAGGCGCAACAACATGTCGCTGCCCCGCCTCTCAGGGCGGCCCACAACCACAACTCGCACATTGTAAATAAGATGTAATAATTTTAAAAACCATCAACAGAACCAAACAAAAACCAAGCTCGAGGAGAGTAAGTTGAAAAAAGCCTGCTGTTGGGTGGTTAGGTGGGCTGGCAGCCCTAACTTGTGTTGTGCGCGCTGCTTGCATAAATGTCTGGATACAACAAAAACCTATTAAGCTGCCTGTGACAGCCAGCTCAAACAGAGGCTGCAGAGGCAGGATGCGGGTGGGTGTGGGAGTGTCTCCGGCTGGAGGAACTTGTAGCCATCATCATTGGCACAAAAAGCGCAACGTCGCATGTTGCAATTGACAGCAGCAAGACGTAGCAGCAGCAGCAGCTGCAGCTGCATACAACACAAAAGCAACCAGACAAGCGAAATAATACACACACTGACACACACTCACACACACACACACACATACGTACATACACAGAGGGATGCTTGCCTAAGGCTTCTGGCAGCTGCTGTTGCTTCTTACGCTTTTGGCCAAAAAACCATTTTGTAATTAAGTGCTGCCGGCAAAGTGTTGCCCCTTCTATATGTGTGTGTGAGTGTGTGTGTGTGTGTGTGTGTAAGTGTCTAGTTATTGGTAGCGTGTAATGAGCGTAAACTACGCGCTGTCCAGCTACCAGCTACCAACTGCCAGCAAGTGCAGTCAGCTTTCGTCGTTGGGGCGTGGTCGTGTTGATGGCCTTCAGCCATGTTAGCGCATTTGTTTGTTTACTTAAGTTTGGCCAAAACGTGCGATTTTATGCTGCAGCTGCAATAATTTTTTGCAACTTTAAATTAGAAATTCCTCGAACAGCAACAGTAACAGCAGCAGCAACAGCAACAGCAAGAATAACAGAAGTAAAAAATAACTTGATATAAGATAGAAAAAGCACGCACTCGTATCATTACGTGTAGAGTAATATCCAAGTGAGCTTAGCGTTTAATTATAAAACTTTTGTCCAACATTTTCAAACTTCTTTGAATTTATTTAATGCAATGCTCAACGTAGCATCAGGCAATAATTTTCAAGCTCGTTTTTGGCGCTGGAGCCGGCAAGTTGGCGACCAACAGGTAAATCGATAAACGAAATAACAATTTGATACGAAAAACCAGTTGGAGGAAAACAGCAAAGTGAAAGAAAAATAAATTAGAACTGAGAGAGAGAGAGAAAGAGAGAGAGAGAGATAGAATCGAGCATCACATTTGCGTTGCATTTGCCAAGAGCAATTTCAACTGCAATCATCCAAACGACATTTATGTGAAATGGAGCACAATTTAAAGCAGCAGCAAGAAGAGAGGCATTGCTTAGAAGATGACGACAGATGATGCTTAAAGTTTAGATATGGACTGTGCACGATATGCCGATAGCTCGACGAGGCATCAGATGTGAACTGTAGACAATCGACATAGCTTCACACAGTTGGAGCTGCTGAAATAACTCTTGGCTTTACAATTGCATCTCAATCGATGGACGATTTCGAATTTATAATTTCCTAGATATTCGTAAGCAAAGTAACAAGCAAACTATGTTTTTGTGCTCCACATTTAAAATTTCTTGTCCGTTAGCCAGAAAAATGCTGTAAAATTCAATTTGCAATCGTATCTGAGCCAAAATTGCCTTTTCTGTAAGGCACAACATTTTTAGCATTTATTTGCATCATAAAGCAAGCATATTTAGCCTAGTTGCCTGTTTGCTGATGGAGAATATTTTTAAAACTATTGAAGTAGAGCTTTGTGTTGTATTGGCTGGAGTCTAATCAAAAAGATCAACTTAGAGTTGCTCTCATTTGAAACAAACAGTTGTCGATTAGCCGGCCAGCAATGAACTTAATCAGAAGCTAGCGATTATGTTACTGATTATCTATGTAGAGTGCCATAGACTAAAGGCTATAGAAGTTTTTAGTTTTCAAAATGATTACTTTGTCAAAGTTCTCTCTTGCTACTTATTATGTAGAGCCTGAGTCTAATGCTGCTTTATTTTATCAAAAAATCAAAAGCTGTTGTACTAATCATGACAAATTATTCCTTTATTCTTCTCTTTACTCTACGAGCTAATTTTTTAATGAATGCTTTTAGTCTAATTGCAGTTTCTTTGCTTTTGGTCTCAAATATTTTTTAGTTTCTCTTCAATTTTAGTTTCTGCTTTTGCTGATACTTGTGTGTTCAAGGTGGTTTGCAATAGTATTTAGAACTCATATGCTTATCGATTTGCATTCACGAAATCATATATTAAATTCAACTTAGCTTTACAACAATTATTACAATCGTGGTGAAAAATCTATCTAGCTGTAACTTGGCCAACTGATTCCTATTTTCGAATATCATACCTTATTGAACTCGAACTGCAATATACAATGCTTATATATAGGCATATATGTTTACGTATATTTAACCATATTTATACATACAGAGTCAACATTCTTTAGGTAAAAAAAGAGTTGAACTAAAAAAAAGAAAAAAACAGGTCAGAGCTTCTAGCAAATTACTGTGAGATATTGGCAAGTAACTTTAAGCAGAAACTTTTCGTTTTTTAAGCCAACTGCAAGGGTTTATGGCACAAGCAGCCACACACCTATACATAGTCACACACTCACACATACACAAACAAACACACACACACACACACATACCTTCACATACACATATACCTACACACATTTAGATAAACGATGTAAAAAGTAGCAGCGCGTTTTTTAGTCAGCGCGAAACGTTTATTTTCAATTTGCTACCGAATTATATTCACACACACATAGAGAGAGAAACAGAGAGAGAGACAGAGAGAGAGAGTGGGAGCAAAGCTATTGCTTTGCTACGGTTAAGCCGTTGTTTTTAGTCTTTGGCTATATTTTAAGGTTATGTTGTAGCCGCTTCGGGCGGAGGCAGATGGTTGTGTCCCTTCGGGCGTTTGGGCCAAATGTTAAGCAGCTTAGCAGAGCGCTGCCAGGCGACATAAATTAAAATGGCCAACGCTTTTTTGCTACATATGCAATCTCTTACACACACACACACACACACATACCAAAGGTAACACCTACATTTTTGGCCATTTTGCTTGTTTCTCGCTTTGTTCATTTGCGTGGCAAACAAATCGCTCGAGCGGCAACAAATTGAGTTTCTTTATGATGTCCCATTTGCCGTGTGCAGGTGTGCGGATCAGTTTTTATATGTGTAGCTGTGTGTGTGTGCGTGTGCTGGCTTTTGGGACAGTTTGTGAAATGATTTTTCATCTTGCCTTTTGGCCTGATGCTACTGCTACTGCTGCTGCCATCTGTTTTAGCCCGGTCGAGCAACCCGCCAAGCCGCTGGCAACTAATTTCTTCTATCAATCACAATTAATTATGGGCGCCAGCTATATGTGAGTGTGTGTGTTGGTGTTGCTTTTAAATGATGTACAGGCTGGCACTTTTTCTTATTAAATTAGGCATGCAAAGGTGCACAGCGGGCAGCGGCAACGGCAACGGCAACGGCAACGGCAACAGCAACGGCTGTGGCTGCGGCGGCAACAGCGACAGTGGCGCCATCTTTTGCCGCCGGGCGCAATTTGTAATTTCACGGTGGCAGCAACTGCAATTGTTGTTGCTGTTGCTGTTGCTGTTGCATGTTTTGCTGCTTAAGCAACACTTGAGAATTAATCGTCGAGCAGGCGAGCGGCAACAGCGGCACAGCCGGAGAAAAAAATTCCTTGAAAAATAGTTGTAACTAGGGGTAGCGCAAAAAAAGTAGTAGCAGCAGCCCCACCAGCGTGTAATGAAGTGAAAATTGTCCTTAAGCATCAATTTGCAGCAGGAACAGCCGCAGCAACAGCAGCCTCACTGAGGTCCTTGCTGCTGCGGCTGCGGCTGCGGCTGCGGCTGGCGTTGCGTTCTTATAATTTGATGCTTGGCGATGCGCGATAAATATAATTTGTTGCACGTCATGTGTATTAACTTCTTGCAGACACTGTCTGCGCATCACTGCCAGCTTCAAAGAATGTCAACGAGGCGTGGCCACGCCTCTGGGACACAGCTGCGTATCCATTATGGCGCTATTTACACACGCCCAGGCATGCCCAATGGGTTGCGTACACGTGTGTGTGTGTGTGTATGTGTGTGTGCATCGGTGGGTGTGTGTATAGGACAGTGTGCTGACCACCACGCCCACAATTTGTAATTAAAATTGCATAGCAAAATTGATTATGTGGAAGTGTATGTGTATGTGTGTATAAACAATGTTAGTTTTTGTAAGTAATTCCCAGTGCGGCGGCAAAGTGCGGCTAGTGGAAATTTTTAATTAAAAGCAAATGCTTTTAAGTTTAAGTAAATTTTTTCGTGTAGCACGCAGCAGTAGCAGCAGTAGCAACAGCAGCAGCAACTTCACCCGTAGCAATAACAGTGGCAGTTGCTTTAAATGGCAGCTCGACTCTTAGCGTGCAACACACTTTTATCTACAGTTTGTGGGGCAGCCTTCAATTAGCCAGCTGACCGTCAAAAATAGTTTTCACTTTTCAATGGGCCAAGCTCGCCTCTCGGCTGCAGTACACGAATTTTGTTTTTTGATTTTTTTTATCTATGCTTCAAAAAGCTCTCAGCATCTGACGTTGAAATAAATTCATTTTGCAGCCCGTTGCTCGATGTGCAATCAAAAAAGTGAGATTGCAGCTAGCTGCAGGCATTGACTCCTATCGCCCTATCGCTGGCTCCACCAGACACAACAAAGTGTTAACAAATACTCAGCTTAGTAAGCAAAAACATAAACATTTGTTTATCCAACAATACGTCACGTAAAACAATGAACTATGACCCGCCTATTCCCATTTCTGAACAACAAAAAAATTGAACTGGACAAAAACTGAACGAAAGCACAGCCAAAAAAAAAACATTTTGCGATTTTCCATGTTTCAATTTTGAATATGCTCGCTGCACGTTTTTGTGTGTTTTTGGCGTTGTTGTAACTTTATGTTTTGTTGTTGTTTCGGGATTGTGACTACACAACGATAGGGAAAATTGCTGAAAACGGTTTGCTAGGGTAAAAGTGAGAAAAAAGGAAAAATGGGGCCATGGGTCCCTGGGGTTTTTAATAGACAATGTACGAGCAGCAAACGGGGTTTGGGTTAACTAAATGAACGGCATTTTCTTGTTTTTGTTTTGTAAATCAACCAACAAATTGGCGTCAAAATTGATTAAAGCCAAACAAGAGCGCGAAGCTAAGTGTGAACATAAAAATAAAACAAAAATGCTCTAAAATATGCGTCGAAAATCATTGTGATACAACAATTTGTTTAAAGCTGCGATACACAATCTAAACTGACATAAGTGCTGTTTTAGGCGATGTTCAGAAACTCTCCAACAAATGCAAACTTCGATGATGAGAGGATGCGTATGAAGGCGAATGATCGATCCTATGAGAGTATAGAGAACATATAGAGGGCACATAGAATGTATAAGGTAAGATGCAAGAGTCTTTTAAAAAAACTCTTATTATTTCTACCAAAATTCGCCTGAATAGGCAAGGTATTTTATGCGACATTTGAAAAGAAATTAATGCACATACGTAATCATGTATGCGTATTATGCTTTAATATTTATCCAAAGCCTAATTGTTTTGGCAGTATGATTGGCGGTAATAAAATAACAGTTACCCATACGACATCGCATATTAAATAAGCAATTTCTGAATTTATGCGTTGTTGTTATCGTTGTTGTTGTTGTTTTTGTTGTTGTTGCGCGACCAACTGCAGCGAAATAGACGCTTGAGAGGGTCGTAATTGAATTGCGACAGCTAAATTGGTGTTTAATTAATAAACGAAATGCAATTTTTGGCAATAGCAGCACTCAAAACAGACACACAAGAGCCAAGTCTGCCAGACAAATTACCATTTAGCACAACACACACACACATGGAGAAAGAGAGAGAGAGAGAGAGAGAGAGAGAGAAAGCGAGGGAGAGTGAGATAGAAGTCTGGAGTTGGCACATGTCAAAATGGCAAATTCTCTAACGGATTCTCGCTTCGTTTGAAATAATCAAAATGTCCAAGAAATGAATATGTCACCTAGGGTGAATCGTCTCCACAAAATGCCGCACAGCAGGTGGGCAACAGGCAGAGGAAGACACAAACTTCGGGCCCCAGGCCAAAGGTAATTGCAGTGATAAAAGCAACAGCAGCAAGTTGACATACACAAATAATAAAATAAATACAGAAAAAGAAACTACCAAGAGTTTCTATCAATTATTTCACACAAATTCTAAATGGCTAAAAGAAATTTAGAATGCTTTATGTCCAGAAAACGAAATAATATTTTGCTTCAAGTGCGTCTCAATTAGATTTGAACAAAAAAAAAACAAGGTAAATACTTTCGATTTTTTCTTTGAGTGTATTCAAACACACATGTAGATGATGCCTTTTGGCTAAGTTTATGTTCTGCAATGTCATGAATTTGTAAAGATATGTTGTGTACTTAGTTTTGCATCTTAGTTATAAAGTATAAAAATCCTTTTTTCTTTCGACAGAACACTGAGAGAATGACAAATGGGTAAGATGCTTATCTTTTAGTTACACACACACATACATACTCTTCGTAATGCTACTCAATTTGTAATACGTTAAAAGGACGAACGCATAAACATAGCTGGCAGCTAGAGATTGAAGCCATTGAGTCGAAGCTGTCATTTGAAGGCAAACGGAAATGCCTGTGCAAACGGAAGTCGAATTGCTCGACTAGCCCGGACACGGTTAGGGCAACTATTCACCCACTCTCTCTCTCTCTCACTCTCTCTCTCTCTCTCTCTCTCTCTCTCTCTCTCTCTCTCTGTCTCTCGGTATGTGGCATGCGGCGTGCGGCGTGCGGCATACGGCATGTTGGACTTTGGCCTTTGGCCATGCCAGTGACATTTACTATACACTTCAGCTCACTTGATGCTTGACTGAATGATTGATACGCTTTATTCGCATTCACAGAAGGCAAAAAAGAAAAAAAAATTGCTTGATTTTCAAATCACATTCGTGAATATCTCCCACGAGTGCGACGACTGGTTGCCGCACTCTGCGCCACGGAATTGACTGACATTAATGCCAAAGCCAACATTATGCCACTGAATGCCATGTAACCAACACCAACAACCGACATCACTCGCAGTTGCCGTCGCCGTCGCCGCCTCCATCGCCGTCGCCGTCGCAGTCCAGATACCACAGTTGTTGCTGCTGCCGCATGTCAAGTGACAAATTTGGAAATGACAAAATGCTCGTTGGAAACGGGCTGGAGTGCACAGGGTGGGCGTGGTTGTTGCGATCTATCGCATTGGCGAGCAAACCGAACCGAAGATAATTGAATTTTTTGGCATTTTAGTGTGCTGGCTGATGCTATGAGTTGTCATAATTGAGTTTCAGCCACCTGCCTGCAATACCGCACTGCACCGCATCGCAACTCACTGCTGCAGCTGGAATTCGGATGCATAGAAATGAAGGTGAGCCGCTGCTTAATGCTGCCAATACTGAAAATGCCGAGGTATCGAGTGCGCCCGGGCTCAGGCATCGACAGTTTGCGAGACAAAAATTGCAGAAATGAAATTTTTAATTAAATTTTGATATCCGCTTTCGCCGGACCGGAATGAGTTCACCTGTGTATATTTTTGAATCGTGTTGTTCTCAGCTATCAGCCTGGGGTCAAATGGCTGTGACACATACGCTTAGAGGTGGGCGACACACACACACACACATTTGGATATGTAACACACTCATAAGTGCACACAGTTGGGGCTATATTAAAAGCAGATTTCAATTGAAAATTCAAACTTATGGAGGGAGTTGATTGTAGCAAGTGAGCAAAAAGGATACTGGGTAAGGGAGAGAGAGTTCGGGAGAGGGTGGGTGTGTGCCTGCCAGAGAGCTGCTTTAGAGCTTATATCCTTTGAGATTAGCTAGGGCAAATTGCAACTGCTCTGCTTCGCTTTGCTTTGATTTGCTTTGCGCTGCTTTGCTTTGCTTTGTTGTTGTTGGTAGGAGTTGTTGCAGCGCAGTGACCTACTGGCTTTCGATTAGTTTGTTAGCCAGTCACCCTGGGTCTAGTCAGCTGCGAGCGTGTCCAATCACTGAGTTGTGAGCTCTCTTGGCAGCTGCGACTCTTTAATGACCCGCTCAAAGTCCCATTTGATTAGAGTGAAATATATATTTGAATAATTTAACCTTATGAATAGCAACTTATCCATCGCACGCACAGTTTGTTATAATCCATTTTAATGAACCACTTCGAAAGTAATCTGTGATAGTGGTGCATAATATGGGGATTACAATAATTAGGCAGCCGACCGTAAATTTATTTTGCATACACACGCATATACCTACCTGTACAGGTGTATATGCACCTGCGTACATTTATAGAGTAGATAAATTTTATATTGTATCTGGCTGCACATAATAAATCTGCGCAAATTTGATATATTGAACGTCTTTAGAGAGCGATTAACATAAATAATTAGATTCGAGTCAAGTCTCACAGCGGACAGATTGTTTTTAGCTAAACAGTAAACTGCCTCTGTTCGACCTAAAAACATGAGCACACACAGCCGTCCACACACCCACACACACACACACACACATACATACGCTAACTGGCAAGAACAATACGTTTTTCCATGAAATTAGCTTTTGGCATAAATCTTTTGTAAATATACGAGCCTGGTTGGCGGTGCGGGCTGTTTGACCGGCTCTGGCTCTGCAAATGCGTCGTCCTGCAGGAAGTTGGCCAGGATAAGGTCAGTGCCGGCTGTGGCCAGGTGTATACATGTCCCTGCCTAGCCATAGAGCTGCTTGTTTGTAGTTTAAGTAGACGTAGCTTATACATTCCCATACGTGTGTGGGTGTATGGCTATGTGGTTGGGCCTCTCTGTACTATGTTCGGCAGCTGCACTGCTAGGACCTGCCCCGGAGCCAAAATTAATCTCACAAAAAGTGCCAAAGTAAAAAGCCAAAGGAGCCAACCACAACACACACAAACAAGGTATGTGTTTAATAAGTAGACTGAGTGTGTGTGTGTGTGTCAACCAAACACACTCCCACGTGTACTATACTGCGTGCCTTTGTGTGTGTGCTGAAGTAATTTATCAGTAAATTAAGCAATTTATTTTATTTATTCCATTACGTAAATCATGCAATTTGTGCTCGATTTCGTCATAGACCAAAAAATGTGCCAACGGCAGCGATTTCTGGTCAGGATTTACATGCCATTTGCCACAGTCCACGAACTACCCACCACCCACTCGGCACCCACTACCCATCTTCCGTTCCGTTGTATTAGCCAAGTTGTTTTTACCTACCTAGCTACACGCTTTGCCAATTTTATTAAAATCACTTCAGCCAGAAGCTGGCGCTGAAAGGGGCCTGGCTGCTGTGAAACTACAAGGTGCTGGGTGCCCTATTGGAGCACGCAGTGCGGCCATAAAAGCAAACATAATGAGTGCCACACCACGACCCACTCCACAGCCCACACGCTTCACACAACTTGCCTGCAAAATGTATGAATCTAATAAACAAAAGCCGTATATTATTAGCTGCGGATTTATGCCAGTGTGTGCGTGAGCGTATGTTTGTGTGTGTGTGCAAGCGTGCGTGTGCTATGAAGGAGTTGGTTAGACTTGCTGCGGCTTTCAGTGGCTCGTTGAACATGGCCCGAATTAAGTTAGACGGCAATCTCCTAGGATTGACTTCATATGAACAGCGGGATGGAGCGACGGCAGCGTAGGCAGCTCGACTAAGGCATAGGCGCTCACGGATATGTTATCATAACTTATGGCTAAAGTTTTTAGCCAGAGCTTCAGCAGTGCATGATACACTCAAAGAAAGCATGTTATCTGTCTAGTATATACTGTTTACTACAAGTTAATAGAAGAGAAGATGAGATTTAGTTTGGAATATATGCAAAACGTATTATAACTATAGTAGTAGTGTAATAATCAAAGAAATTACGATGGCTACATTGACTTACTCAACTTATTTAGTTTCAATTGACTGACTTAAATTCCTCCATAGCTTACTCACACTTAAAGTTCACTTCCGCTACTTAAATATTGCCCCAGTTGCCCAGTTGTATGCATAGGCCCCTTCTCTAGCGAACTCCTTCACTGCACGTTCATTTGTCATAATTAATTAATAACTCAATGGGATTTTAAAGTATACTTTGTGCCATCGTATTTCCTTTGCCATTCGAAATTCCAATGGAGCACTGTAATTAAAATGGATTTCCTCACATTTCGCAGTCCACACATTCCTTTCGCTTGATTCTTATCCTTGAGCCAATGCCAATTTGCCCAGCTATCAGTTGTCACACATCTGAATTAAAGTTCAGCTCCTTTCGAGCAGTGTATTAGTTAGTTGGCGTCTATCAACATTGAAACATCATAGTCATTTAAATATACACGCACACAACGCAATGCGACTCTGATGCTCTGGCTGGAGCTAAGTGCTGAACGAAGTTTAGTTGTCTCTAGATCAGCTAGCTGGAACATGCCGTTATTTGGCCCAGGAGATGTAACCACGTGTGTTGACACTGAGACACACACAGGAAGTGTTGAATTTGTATATATGTGTGTGTGTGTGTATTTGTGTTTATTACCTGTGCATGTATGTATGCCAACTGGAAGTTGTAGTGTAAATACTAATGGAGCCAAAGTTACGTTTGCTGCAGGTAAAAGGATGTTGGCCAGTTGGGTCGAAATCGGAGTGAAGCGGAATGAACCTGAGCTCACACAACGACATTTGTACACGTACACACGATTAGATAGAACGACAGCATAGTCGTATTCGTCCTCGTAGCCGTAGTCGTAGTCACAGTGGCAATCCTTAAGCGTCGCACAGGACATGCACCTTATTTTGGACTGCGACCCCCTATATACACCCACACACTCACACAACACATGCACATTCACTGGCGCAAACAATGAAGCGAAATTTTTGCGCTCTGGCATCCTTAAGGCGAAATGTAATTTCCTGTGACAAAATACAAAGCTAATCCCCACACAGGCACACACACACACAGAGAGACAAGGTTGCAAACGGAGCTAAAGTTGGCCAAAGGATTTGTGTGTGTGGCCGTGTGGCTCAAGTGTAGCAGCCAGTGACTTCGATACGTGCAGCGAACCATGAGAACTGGACTGACTGCTACTGCTGCTGCTGAGGCTGGGGCTGCTGTTTGCCATGAGTCCGTTGTCTTAGTAGGCAGGTCAAGGCTTTGCGGCTCCGATGGCTCCTTGGCATTTGGCATTTGATGAGCGTGGCGAGCCCTTGGTCTTATTGCAGGTGCTGCAGTAGTAGCTGGAGTGGCTGTTAAGCCAGGACACAGGAAACGCTGTGCGACAACAAAAGCGCTACACAAATAGCCAAGGAATTTCAAACTGACAAAAATAAATCGAAAGTTGAACTTTTGTTGTTGCTGGTAGCGGCAGCGGCAGCGGCAACGGCAGCAGCAGTAGCAATGGCAGCGGCAACAGCAGCTGGCAGGACATTTGTTCTGGGTCTGATTGCCATCGCATGTTCTATGTATTCGGTCAGGGGCTTTCGTTTGATTTCTCAAGTGTAAACTACGCCCTGGCAAAGACTTTATGCCCTGTCACACAAATATCAATATGAAATCGAGCAAGGATCCCAGCTTACAAATAACCGCAACAGCTGCCACATGCGCCAAACTACTAAAATAGCAATGACATTAATTGAATGGAGCACGCACCATGCCAACAGGCAAGAGCAAGCGGCAGGCAGCAGGCAGCAAGCAGCAAGCAGCAAAAAGACCGTGCTGCAAGTTTTCATTATGCTCAATTTTAAGCCAAATTGAAGAGCCGTCAAAGCGATTTAAGCAGGTGAAAGCAAGCGCTAGCTGAATTCAACAGTCGATTGCCCGCATACACCCTCACCTGTTGTTGTTGGTGTTTCGTTTGCTAGCTTGACAGGTGGCCCGACCAACGCACAGTGGTTAGAAATTCCATTTAATCATGCATTTCAATTGCACAGGAAAACTTTTTGTTTATTTTCTGCTTCATTAAAATGTCGATGTTTTTTTTTGTTTGTGGTTCCAGCTTTATTTAAAGCCATTTCGGACTAGTTGCGAATTTATTTGCATAGCATTCGCCAAACAAACAACAAATGCAAATAAATTTCATATAATAGGAAGCAAAAAGTTTTCAAATTATGCTTAAAAATCCATTAGAAATTAGTTGAAGCAGATTATTTCAATGGAAAAAATGTTAAATTGTAGAAATTCATTTAGGAAACAGATTACGAAGGATTCAAAGAACTTTAATTAAATAGAATAAATAAAAATTCTAGGAACAACAAAATGAACAAGGGCAAAAGAAAAAAGAAACTCGGGAAAAAACAGAAATTTAATCTGAAAGTATATATAGCAGTCAGTTCCTTATACATTCATTTAAAAATTCGCATGAAACTCTGTTAAACTTGATCGATTGTGAATAATATGCGCGCGTGTAACACAGTGTACGAACCTGCGAGAGACCTTTGCATTTCACGAACAGCATTTGAATTCAAACAGCAAAGCTCTACACGCAGATTGACTGCAAATGAAACAGCTGCAGGCTAACTTGGCTCAGCCAGACAGACATACAACAGAAAGAGACAGTGAAACAGCTGTGTGTGAGAGAGAGAGAGAGAGACAGAGAGTGAGAAAGAGAGAGAGAGAGAGAGAGAGTGACGTAGATAGGTTGTCAGTTGGCCATTTCCATACTATTGATACGCTTGCATACATTGGCTTTGTGTCAACGGTTCAATACGCTCCACTCCATGCGAGCACTACGCATAACTTTGTGAGGCAATAAGCGTGTAGCATGCTATACGACCCCCAAAAATGCCATAACGCTTGCTGTCCGTTGCCTCCGCCTCTGTATTTCTCTCTCTCCTTTTGTCTCTCTATCTGTTGCAGTTTGTTATGCCAACTGCGTAGTGACATGAACGGCATGTGCGTAGGGGTTATGTGTATGTGTCTGTGTGTGTGTGTATGTGTATGTGATAGTCATGGCTAACAAGTTGGGCCACGTCCACGTAGCACGTTGGTCAAAGAGAAGGCTCCGTTTTGTTTGCCTGTCACAACTTGTGGGTTGCCCTTGTTGGGCCCGTTCTTCTTCTGACTCTCGTTGTTGTTGCTGTTGCTGCTGATGCCATTAACGCGTGAATTGTAGTGGCTGTCAGCAATCGCAGCCACATTGTTGCCCAAAAACCCATACACCCACACACTCACACAGACACTACTGTAGACCAGCTTTTGTGGGTTAGCCTGATTTTGCTGTTGTTAGTCATCGACTTAGCCATGAAATACCATTGGTTGTGGTGTCAATCAAGAGGACAGCTACAGCAACAGCAACATCAACAGCAGCACCAACAATAGATAACATCGCACGTTTGGCATACAAAATTTGCATATTTGAATAGAATATTATTATTTTTTTATTTGAAAAGTCTTGGCTGGCTGTGAATATATTAATATGAAAATTAAATAAAAATCTTTAAACTACAGTTTTCTCTTCCATATCAAATATAGCTGGCCTATGAAATAGAAACAAACTTTAAACTGTCTGAGCCACCAATAGGAATTAAAAGATTAAGCTAGCCATAGAGACATGACTGCGAAGAGAAAAACTTTAAAATACTTACAATGGAAAATTTAAATAAAAAATATATTTACTTTACTTGTTATAAAATGTTGTTTTCAATAAATAAAATTCGAAATAAACTTAGTCTCAACTGTTAACTTACAGCCTGGACAGAGTATATTCATTTCGATGTGTTGTGAAAACTTAGAGAATTGCATTTTTGTGTGGTATTTGCGATCGGAAGAGAGAGAGAGAGAGAGAAAGTGTGGCCTGTGGGTCGTTTGCATTGGCAGCCACTTCATTATTTTGTTACCGTCCGCCTAGCTGCACCTGTAAGCGACTGGCAGTGTGAGTGGGCAGGGATGTGGTATAAGTGTGACACTACGTATTTCTATGCATTCATGCATAATGGCTGGCAAACGTTTACAATAGCTGCAGCATGGATTTCCGCACGCTGCCATTTGCGGTCCATTTGCGGCCTGCGGGCAGCCAGGCTAAGGGCGGAGGGCTGAAGGCGAGGCGGGCTTTGGTCACCCAGGCGCCGTTAGCATGATTGAAAAACGTGCCAGCTGGGCAGACCGGGGCCGGGACTGGGCGCGGGCCCCGGGCATGGAGGGCATCGAGACTCTAACCTCAGGCCCAATCCCATGGCCAGCTGTGTGCACCGGCTTAAATTGCATGCCATTCTGTGTGCTGTCACTGGCATTGTATTGTTGTGTGGTTGCACTCGATGTTGCTGTTGCTGTATGTGTTTGTACTGTTGTTATTTTTGTTGTTGCTGCTTGCCTTTCACAATTACGTAATTTATTTTAACTGTGTCAAATCCACGCCAATCGACAGCGATTATACTGGCAAATTGCAACAATTCCTTGCCAACCATCCCAGGTCCCGATTGCAATTTGTTAACGTCGCTCGCATCCGTATACGCTCTTGCCCCAAATGACCACTACGCCATCAGCCCTGCCACTCATTTGGCTGGCTTGTGGCTACTACTCGTCTTCGTCTTCTTGTTCGTTGTCGTCGTCGTCGTCGGCCTCGCCAATTAACCGCACTGTGCTAATTAATTTGCTCATAATTGATGCGATTATGTGTTTCATTTGTGCCCAAAAACAAGCAACAACTGGCGCCTGGGGCAACATCAAGCAACGATTCCGAAATATTGCTGCCCCATTTCTTGGCTGCCTCACTGGCTGCCTCACTGGCTACGGCTGCTACTGCCCATTTATGTGCTGCAGTTCTTTGCGGCCAGTCCGGGTGGAAATCAAACGAATTGAGCAGGCGTCTTGCTGAATTTATAGATTTGCGGCGAACTGCCCAGCTAGCTGCCGCAAGATGTCGGAACTGTGCCAAATTGAAAGCGGAAGTCGTGTTTTGTGGCATTTGTGCGCCGCAGCAACAACAACATTCACATCCGCCCAATCTGCCTTAAGCTGATTTGTATCTATTGTCTTTGGCCATTTCAATTGCCGTTTGCCGCCTGGCGCTTGGCACGATTTGCCACTTAGCCCGCGGCAACGTCAATCACATGACAAGTGCATGCAACACCGTCGCACGCAATTGTGACTTCATAAAATGACCCACCGTTGCGGTTGCCGCTGTGCTGTCATGGATATATACGCCACTGCCAATGGCCCTGGGCCGAACAACATGTCCACTGAGGCCCGCTTGCCTCTGCGCCATTGGAAATTGCACACAAATTTGCTAAAATGCCAAAAACATCAGCGACAGACGCATGCAGCATGACTACAGCTGCCTCGGCTGCTACTTTGGCACTTAATGTAACGTGTTTTTACCATTTTCAGTTTGTGCTGCTGAATACCCTCTAATCGAATAATGGGAAAAAAACATATAAATATATACATATATATATATACGAAATAATAATTGTAGAGAATGCAACTCATGTGCTTAACTTATGTGATACTTTTTCCTAATAAGCCCAATCTTTCTGCAATCATGGCATATATGCAAAGGTAATCAATCACTTTGCAGCAGTAACACAACATTTATAGTCGCACACATCCCACATTGTGGAAGCCTTTGTTGTGTTGTTACGAGCGGCGCCTAGAAGCATGCAACACTTTTTTTACACAGCGCACAGACAGTGCCTGCACGTACATACATTAGTGTTAAAATCTGTGTGAGTGCGTGCGTCTGTGTGTGGGCGTGTGTTGGTGTGTTAGTGCGTTAGTGTGTGTGAGCTGCACTGGTAGTCTGGTAGTGTCGGTAGGTACTTACCATTTAGAACATGCACACGCACACTGGCAACATCTGCGTTGGAGGGGGCGCACGAGTATTTGCCGGAATCGGCCAGATCTGCATTCTGTATGAGCAGAAATGAGGTTGTCACATCGCCCTTTTCGGTAATTACCGACACGCCGCCTCTTGATGAATCATAATTAATGACCTGCAAATGGAAGAGCATTACGCCGAAAGGCCCGGTTAGTTAGGAGTGAGCGTAAGCAGAGCAAAGAAGAGTAGGCGGCGCCTGCCCTGAGCAGCCAAACATAATGTGAGAACAATGGGTGAGGAGCAGCAAATGTATTTTTTTTTATGCTAATGGAGAGATGGGCTGCTGGCAAATAATAATAAGCGAGTGCCGTTCACTTCGTATTTTTTGTCGAGAATGTATTTTTTTTCGCGTATGCTTGAATTTCACATTATTTTTTTTTGTAATTTTCAAATGCGTGTGACAGCAGTGGGTGGAAGGGATGTAGACTGTGTGTATGGAGCGTAGCAACAGCTGCGTTTGACTGACATCACAAATCAGCGACATGTCAGCGAGTCTTGTTTACTTTTCAGTAATGTACACCCCCCCTGTCGTGCTCCAAGCTGTTGACTATCAGCCGAAAATGCGTTTAAAATTGCGATTTTAATTGGAATTTGATAGCGGCGCGCATGATTAAAGTTGACTTAACAGCGCTTATATCAAAGGATCTTTAGTTCCCCAGGGAGAGAGATGTAAGTAGATAGTAGATAGCGCGGGCGCCACTTATAGTTAGCTACAAAAATTATGCTAATCAAGTGGGCGAGCGTCTGCTTCGGGTTCATGTGGACTAAGAGCTAGTGGCCCCAGCGATGGCATTCTGTGCGATAGGCAACCGCCATCAAAGTCAACTTCATTATCGATTAGGGCATTGGGGGTAAACAGCAGGGCAAAAGTCAAATGTCGACTGTCGACTGCTGACTGCCGACTGCCGAGTGCTGCTAACAGCAGCCAAATCCAGATGCATATTGAGTCACAAAGTGGAGCAGATGCTCAAAGCGCTGACAAAAACAAATACCAGAATAATTTACCAATACCAATACCGATACACAGGGCAAGTTCAGAGAGCAAGGGCAAATAGAGAGGAGCGAGAAAGAGAGAGAGGGAGAGGGTAGGGAGAGGACTGACGGAAAAGAGCAGAACAAGTAGCTGACATTAACACATCATGTCGATGACAGCAACAAGAAAATGGAGCCAACAACAGAGCCATAGGAAATGAGCAGCTGCCAGTCTCCATTAGGAGAGAGGGCGGGCTAGGACTGTGTAGCATAGTGGACGCGGGGAGCTGGCGCATAATTTGCTGTCTAATCTCAACTAATCGACGGCATTTGCAATAATATGAAAAATGAAAGAAAAGTTGGCGTCGCTGATAATGATGACGATAGGGAAACGTACATGCAGCTGTTTCTATGGCCACAGTCAAGGCATATAGCATACAGCTATAGGTATGAAAATGTGGATAGACATATAAAAAAAAACAATGACAATGCCCGAAACTTTGGCTTAACAACTTTTGCACAGGCAAGTAAAAAGTTTGCCTATCAGCGCGAATTGGGGCAGGGCGTCGATGAAGGGGGGGCGGTGGGTGGGAACTAACAAAAGTCTGGTTGCTATTATAGTCCATTGCTGTCGTCGCTATCAGCATAAATTTCGTATTTGTATTATAATGTTTGTAGTTGTAGTTGTTTTTGTTGTTATTGTTGCTCGCAAATTGGTTAATGAAAGCGACGGCTTACTGTGACAGGCAGTCTGTCAGACATATAGACAGGCAGACAGATAGACAGACACACGAGCTGACAGACTGGTAAATGCCAAATGGCAAACTGACATCCCCACACTTGCTACCCACTTGGCTACGTAAATTGGAATAACATTTTGCCACAGAGGCGGCTGCATCAAAAATTTACAATTTTACTACCTCATTGAATAACTGCAGCTGTTTGGAGCACACACAGAATCAAATAAAAGAAATATACTAAAAATGCGCATATATCCGATTTATGTGGCACTTGGCAGCACAATAATCGAGCATAACAAAAAACCAAAGCAGTTAAATGTACATAAAAGTCTGTCATGCTGGCACAACAGCAGCTGTCAGTCGTAGGCGTAGAGCTGAACTGAAGCCGGCTCTGACAGCCAGCTAATAGCTGGCTAAGTCCACTCAACAGTTCACGAAACTTTCACCGACCGCACACTTAAGCGCTATGCATATTACGATGGTAGTAAGCGAGGGCAGCTCAAGAAGTTAGAGTTTAAGCTGGACTTAAGCTCAGTTTTAATTACTCTGAAATATGCTATGTCCACTCATAATTCGCAACAAGCTTATGGGCGACCCTCGTTTCGGACGGACATGTGCCAGAAGCCAATGCGGAAATGCCTGCAAAGCAAAGGAAGCGAGAGTCAGGCGAGCCAGCACTGAGAGAGGAAATATGTAACACGTTAATTACAATTAGCAAGCGGATGTACGCGAACAAAAAAAGTGTTGCATACATTTAAGCGCAGCGCTTGGCAGGAGCAAGTGCATCAACTAAGTTTATCCATCCATTAAACTAATTAACAGCAAATTTGCATGGATCGTAAATAATCCGTGTGCAGCATGGGCAAGGACGCCTCGACTTGTGCTAAGGTTGTGGCTGCACACACTCCCAACACACACCGCACACACACACACACACACACACACACATAAGGCCACCTGCCAGAGGCACACAATTGTGGCGCGTGGCTCTGCAAGGATTTTAATTAGAAAATTCCAGAAGTACAAGTGCCAGCCCGAAGTGAGCAGCAGCAGAGGCGGCGGCAGTGGCACTGGCAGAGGCGGCAGCGGCAGCAGCGGTAGCGGCAGCGACTGCAACAGCAGCTGGCAGCAGGATTTGTGCACTTTTTAACACGTTGCCAGCAAATGCGCCTTCTCTTTGCCTTTGGCCCAAGTCACATTTTATTTTTTACTCCATTTTTCGTCGCTGTTTCGCTTGGCATTTGCATTGCAATTAGCTGGGCACTATAACGACCACGTCTAGGACTCTCATCCCCCTAACTCTCTCTCTCTCTCTCTCTCTTGCTCTCTCTCTCTCTCCCTCTGTGTGACCCTGCTCCTGGAGCGCTTTAAGCGCTTTTAATGCCGTGCAATTAGCCAGGCTGTTTATGCTGCTTAAATCGCTTGCAACTAACACAACTAATTATCGGGCATCGGGACGAGGACAAAGAATAATGCAACCACCTGGATGACCAGGCTGTTGTTTTCATGTTTTTCATGTTCAGCTGATATTTGTGCTGTTCAAAGTATATACAGTGCGTGCACCGAAGCGCCATTGACCCACTTTTTCCACTTGCCACATGCAACTGTGTTCATTTACACATTTAAATATCAGCGACTGTCACTTCAAATTATGTCATCGGCTTGCAATGCGCTGCAGATGCGATGAAGCGATAAGTTCTTTGATTGAAGCCGTAACTCATCAAAGCCTCCGCGCTGGGTCTTTGCAGAGTCGACATCAGAAACAGATAACTTGTCAATTGATATTGTAATTAAATTCTTAAAAATATCTCATTAAAAATGTGTCTCATTAGGAATGTTTACTTTGTTTTAACAACTAGCTTAACTGTCAGTCAGACTGACTGTCGAAATAGCACATAAAACAGAAAAAGATAAAAATAGACAGAAAAAAAAACGAAGAGCAAACCAAAATTTTGGTACAATTGTAACAATAAAGTTTAATTACCTCCTCGTGATGGTACCAGAATATGTAGGCCGGCGGCTCGGGGCTGAACTTTACAGTGCAAGTGAGATTTATGGTGCTGCCTTTATCAACATGAAGGTCAGGTCCGCCAAGTATGGTCGCCGTTGGCACTGTCAACAGGAAACACCAATGAAAAACGCAGACGAGTCACCGAAAAAAAACGAGAAGAAGCAGTGTATAGAGAGGGGGCATAAGAAAAAGAAATACTTGGAAAAAAGCGCTGTTAAAACGAGTCAGACACGGGCAAAGCTGACTGGCTGGTCGCATAGGTAGGAGGCTCGAGGTCTGCTAGCCTGGCTGACACTGTAGAATAATAAACTACAAGATAAAATGAAATTATTGTCGTATAAAAACCAAGTCCTCGACGTTCCATCGCCCTGCCACTCGACATTGTCCTCATCCTCATCCTCGGCCTTATGGTCGTCGTCGTCTTCGTCTCTTCGTCTTTGGGCTGTGCGTGTTGCTCACTCGTTTGCTGTATGTAATTTATTTGCTCAACAACTTTTTTGCTTGCCTTCGTGGCGCGAGTGTCCTTTGGCTTTGTTATTTGCGACAAATGGTTGATTTTTTTATTTTATGAAGCCAAAGCGAGAGCCAGAGGCACCGCCGCTGCCAATGTCAATGCTGCGCCGAAGCTCTCCAACTCAAACGTAATCGCTTTGTGGGAGCGGGCAGTTGTATTCACATACTCCCACTCATGCTCATACTCATACTCAAACTGGCAGTCATGCTCGCAATCGTACTCACCGACAACATTTAGACGTACAAAATAACTGCGAACGGGCTGGGTTGATATCTGACACTCGTACATGCCCGCATCTCGCTTCTGGGCCCATTTTATCTGCAGCGTCCAGTCGTCGGTATCCTGATGATGTGTGGCCTGAAACCTCTGATCGGACGTGTATGTATAGGAGCCCACTGTCAATATGTGTATGTCCCGATGCCGTATCCAGGATACCTGCACGAAAAAACGAGAACCAAGCAAACAAAGATATTGCACGAAATGTCAATCAAATGAAGTACACGATATCAAAGTGTGGGCAATTCGAAAGAGGAAATGCTCTATAGTGAAAAGGAACCAAAGAAAGCTGAGACAGTTGAAAAGAGATGACTTACTTGATTAAGGGGAAATTTTAAATGGATATTGCCTAATGCTGCTCGACCGCTCTACCATTTCTATAATCAACATACCCCTCGCTAGTCGCTTGACAAAAGGCTGGGTATAACAACCCAAAATCTTTTTGTTTATGGCCAGAGGTAAAAAGCTGGCATTAAAAATGCAGCAATTGAAAAACGAATTGCTGTCGCAGTGCAATCAAAATCGAATGAAATGCGCAAGGGTTTCGCAGGGTTCTTCAATTTCCTTTCTTTTCGGAGCGTGCGTATTTATGTGTGCGCTGGATGGATGTCCTTCAGCGATTAATCAGCAGCCATTGCGTATTCTCGCATTGTTAATGGACGCGTATCTCATCCAACTTGATGGCGCACATGACATATACGCAACGTGATGTGCTATACGTACGCACATGAGCTTGTTGTTGTTGTTGTTGTTGTTGTTTGGCTACGGCAAGTTTATGGCCGCGTCGTAATCCTTGATAAATCTGGGCATGGGCATGTTGAGAGTGCGTTTGGAACAGTAGTTGCTTTTTTGGGTCTTTTGCTGTTGGTGAGTTTTGAGTTGTTTTTGGCTTTTGCTTAATTATAACAAACTTTTTAAGTAGTTTCAGCGCTGAGTTACAACTTTGTAAGCTTAATGCTAAACAGCATTGCACTTCATCTCTCTCTCTCAGTCTCTCTCTTACTCTGTCTGCTTGTGTCTCTGTCTGACACTTGATATGCACAACTTATTAAGTCAAATGCAAATGCAAAATTATCGCAGTTGCCAGTCACTGTGCTGTGTTCAAAAACTTACAAAATGTTGCCCGCAGACGCCCACATTCCACACACCCATTCAGTTTATGGGGCGTGGCGCATTTTGGTGCGTGCGTTTAATTATACGAAATGTTGCACACTAAACAATGACGGGCCTCACACACATCGAACAACCCAGAGCCACTTGGCGGGCTGTCGGTTCGGCAGCTTTGTGCGACGCATGTGGACCGCAATGAGTGTATAAAAGTGTGAAAAACATGTCGACAAGGGGCTGCCATTAAACAAACATTTTACGCAACAAATTAAAGTGTAATTAACAAGTGCACGCTGTGCTCCATCAACAACAACAAATACAAGGGCAACAGCAACAAAACACGCATCGCCTGACAGTGTCCCAATGCACGCAGCTCCCCTTTGTTCCTATACCCAGTCTCCGGCATATTAGCGGCGACGCCTTTAGTGCAATACACACACACACATGCCACTCCCCCTTTAAGTACACATGCACACACACACACACACACACACCCATCAAAACACACCCATCGCACAACATGTCCTGCTGAGCTCGTTTCGGTTTGTTGTTTGGTTTTCTCGGCTCGGACTGCGCCAAGTGCTGTTGACGCGTGCGGCGAGTGCAATTTTCACGAAATTGTTTAAATAATTTCGCGCTTAAATGCAATTGCAAGTGTTTTGTGGCAAGGGAGGACAGTGTGGCGTGGCGGCGCGAGAGCGAGAGCGAGAGGGCGTAAGGGCGTCGCCAGCGAAAAGGGCCATCCGCCCACAGCAGTTAGTCGCTGACGTGTGGCAGCAGCCACTCGACGCTTTTGTGTGTTGCCAAGAAATTAAAAGTTGCTGCATGCTGCAAGTCCTTCTGATGCCACAAACTCCTGCTGATGCTACTGCTGCTTCTGTTGGCTGTTCCTGCCGATGGCGCATTTATGTCAAGTGCTTGGTAGTTCGGCGCGTGTGCTAAAAGTTTGTTGGTTTTTGGCATTTGAAGCCCTGTTTGTTTGCCTTAGCACCGCGTGCGACGCATTGTTTGTTAATGAGCGTTCGAATCTTTTTGCCAAGCACTTGTTTCTACCCAAACTCCGCCCCACGCTTACGGCGCCCCTGTCGCGCCTCAGCCATGTTGTGCACCCCGGGCAGCGGGCACGTGCTACTCTTTGGGGGACTCCAATGATTAATCGCACTGCGCAACACTTTCGTTGCCTAATTATTCATAAACTTGTCTGTTACGCATATTAAAAAAGTTCAGAGAGGCGCCGATAAAAAATTGTCACGCACAGATGTCGTCTCTGACAGTCGGACATTTCATTTCATTTAATATTTACACGAGTCCCGAAATATATATTCGGAGGAAACAAACATTGTACTAATTAAATTTTAAAAGATTGTCATATATGCTGCTAAGTGATTCAGGTACTAAATACACTGAAATTAAGAAAAATCTGAAGTGAAGACTTTGAGAGCCAAAGTAGATTCATGAAAAGCTCTAGCTTGTCCTTTCAACAGCTGCTTCTGCACTTAAAATCTGTTTTATATACAATATATTTAACAATCTTAAGGATTATCCCTGATTTCTCATATAATTTTCGAGCAGTGTAGCTAACAGTCTCAGTCGATCAGCGCCTACTTGAGCCGCCTCCGAGGTGGCAGAGCAAGCCTCACAACAAGCGGCAACAACTTCAATGGCAGCAGCAACAGCAGCGACAGCAGCAGGTTGCCCTGGGAGCTACGGCTTGGTAGGCTGTCTCTTAAATAGATGACACAACGTGGCAGGGCGCAATTAAAGCATATAAACAAAGGAAACAATTGCAATAACAGTCTGCCGCTTACAGCACAACTGAATGAAACAATTTCTAAATTTCTAAAAAGAAAACAACTTAATACGGACTTAGGACGCAGGACGCGGGACGCGACCTCCCACACCCTTGTCTGCCATCAAGTAAAGGTCCTTTCGCGCATCCCCGCACAGCGCAGCACAGCACGTCGCAGACTATACGAAAATAAAAAAGAAGAGAAATTGGGCTGGGCGTGTAACTAATTAAAAATTTCGCAGTCATGCTAGGGGAATTACATTTTGGCAACGCGTCTGCCGACCAGGTTGGCAAATCAACGAAGTTAACAGTAACAAAAACAGCCATCGCGAGCGAAGCTGAGAATAACCAAACAGTTGGTGGGCGTGGCAGCAGGCTGGAGGGGCGTCAGCGACACACATCATCTGGATGGGGCGGGTAATGTCAAAAAACTTTAAAGGCTGAAACGGATCGTCACGAACAGGCGAAAAGTTTTAGCCATCTCGCTGCTCTGCTGCTAGCTGTTAGTTATTTGCACTCACCGTTTTGTTGGCCAAATTGCGCACACGGCAACTGAGATACGCGGATTTGCCCATGAGGGCGGTGACATTGCGGGGCGTCGAGGGATCAAAATATGGCTCCATCCATTTGGGATGCGTGTAGGCGGCAGTGGGTATTGTGGCCAGTCCGGACGGTGTTGTTGCCATCTCATCTAACGAGTTGTAGCCCTCGATGGGTCCATGCACGCCGCCATTTGTCATATCTGCAACGAGTTGGCAGGCCAAAGTCAAATTCAATTAATATTTTTCATAGTGAAAACTAACTGAATTTTCAGTTACTAATTAGAAATTGATTAAGTTTTACTTTTGCATATACAGTTTAAAGGTATTAAGAGCTTTGCCTCGCAACAATTTTTAAATATGTAAATAAATATCACGCATACGCCCTAAAGCCTACTCTTCAATAATTCATTTGACAGTTTGGAATATTTACATTTTTTGTTTTACATGCAAAGCTGATATCAAAAAAAATGTTATAGAAACCCACTAAGTGCCCTTTAGTCAATTTTTTTTTGTTGGCTTCATACAACATTTTAGTCAGCTTACAAAATTTGTTGAACATTTCGGAATTTGCCTTTAACTTCTTCAGGAGAGAACAGTTTTGAAAACATCAAATGTGTCTATTCACAGCGACTCTCTTTTTTTTCGTAGCATTTGCAAGTCCGAGTGAGTTTTTTGCCGTCGCTCGGCACAAAATATTAAAAACTCGTTGACAAAAGTGGAGAAAAAACAGCAAAAAAAGTTGTGGCAGCAACTTTTCAGCGTGCAACATTTGTTTGCAGCGAGCGACAGGAAAAAAAAAATAAATAAGAAATACGCATCAGGTGAAAATTCAGAAAAAAAATCAAAATGTCAGAGACTCTGCATGGCCACACACTTTATATCTTGACAGCACTCGTCAGCCTCGTCAGGCTGAGGCTTGACTTTTGTCATCGGCTTAGAGAGTGTGACAGGGAGAAACTTTGTTCATTAAGCTCGCAGCCCACATCCCGCCGGCCTTTGCAGTAGTGGTCGGACGGTGTACAAGTGGCCACAATGGTAGCCACTGGCAACTCTTTAGTTTCAATTTAGAAATGAACCGCTGAGCCACTGAACCACTGAAAGGGCATCAGCGAATGCCGGGGCAAATGCATTTCAAAAACCGCAAGCAGCTGCAAAAATGAACGCACAGGGAATGAAAATGGGATATGCGCCAGAGTGGGCAGCGGAAGCGGTAGGGGAAGTCAGAGCAGAGCTGTTCGGCTGGCCTAGGCACGGAGGGCAGCCTTCAAGCGAGTGAAGTGTTTGCGGTTGGCAAGTACAAGTGCACACACGGACATACACGCACAAGAAAAACGAAATTGTGTCACTGCTTACATCACGAGGCAGGCAAAATCCACACACGTACACACACACACATACATAAGCACATGCAACACCCATGTAGGCAAACCGCAAGTGACTGCGTGTGTGTGTGTGTGTGTGGGGGTGAGTGTCTATATGGAAGAGTCGAGCTCATGGTTATGCAAAATATTTGCACTCAAATCATATTTCAAGGATTAAAACTTGCATTCATTCGAAAACTGTTTTTCCACATGCACGCCTTCAGTCACACCAACACACCCAGACAGACTTACATATACAGAGAGACATCTATGGTCGCTCTCAACTTCGGCTTCATTAAACAAAAGGTTTCCAGCATATGACGCGCATTTGTATGCATGAATTGCCGCCTCTACGGCGGCCAGATGGGCGTGCCATACATACGATAGATGCTTAAGCTTAATACGCTTAATACCCATGGCACAGAAAATTGCACAAATTTTCTGTAAATATTGCATTCACTTTTAATAAAACTGCAGCCGAGTTTTTTGCTGCCCATAAAAGGATGCAACATATTTCGCAAAATCTCCCAGGCAAGCATGCAACAGCTTTAAAGCCAAGCCGACGAGCTGTTGGGCAATATGCGCTGGCAAAAAAAAAAAAAATTCAATTGCCTCAGCTGAATGTGCTTCATTTCAGGCCTCTGCGAGGAAGTGTGTGTGTGGAATGGCATTGAATGTGCTGTTTGGGAAGGGGTGATTGAGTGTTTGCTTAATCATTACGCAGGCCGTGCACGCCCACTGGCTGGCTGGTGGGCGGGCTGGTTGGCTGGCGGGGGAGCTGGCTGGTTGGAAGGTAGGTGGGCAGGCAGGAAGGCGGGCAGGCAGCCAGTGAGGCTTTTCATACAATGACTTTGCATACTTGCGTTTAATTTGAGAGGACAACGCGATGGGAAAGGACGCACTGACTGCGTGGAGCAATTAAGAAAACTTTTGTAATTTTCATGCCTATATTTCTGGCATATTTTGTATACCCTGCTGAGTAGGAGGTTTATTTATGTATATGAAAAGAGCATCAAATTCCCAAACAATTCGGACAAGTTTTCTGATGGCTCTTGCTAGAAATGTCTTAAGATTCATTGAGTTTGTATCAAAGGGTATTTCGAAGACAGTCACTTAATTTTCTTGCCACAAGCAACTTGGTTAATTTTATGGAATTTGATCCTGTTTCACTGAAATCATGCGTAATGTGTAACACTTTGAACCCATAGCTCAATGAATTTCGTGCCTACTAATTGCCTGCTTATGGGGGTGTTTCATGGCATTGAATTTGTAGTCAATTTCGACACACTTCATTGCCTTTTGATATCTTCTGTCTGCATCTGGATGTAAGTGTGTGTGTGTGTGTGTGTGTGTGAGTAATTAAAAATCAACATCAGGCGTCAGTAGTTGAGCTGCTATTGGGCTATCCTCTTGCCATTAATTTCCCACTAATGCAACATGACGAGCGCTATTCTGATTGGAATTGGCTTCTCCTGTCGGAGAATAGAGAATGGAGACTGGAGAATCGTGCAGGGATTGTACATGTGCTGCTAGTGCTACTGCTGTGCACGCTAGCATGAATAATGATGCCTTTTGACATTGTCTAAGTAGTTTTGTGCGTGGCAACATGAGTTGACTCGAAATACCCCCAAATGAAGAGCCAAATGCTCGCAGCTTTGCGAGCTCGATGGGCTGTCATTGAAGCTAAACTGGACGGCGCGCTGATTGCCACTCGCGTATGCATGTGGCACGCAGTCGGCACCTTGGCGTTAACGTCGACGTCGACATCGACATCGACATCGAAAGCGACGCGTCGACGTCGGTGGCTGCCACTGTTGGCAACCACTTAACCACTCAACCACTCAGTTACTTATTTATTTATGTGCTGCGCAATGCATTGCGCGGCTTTTGTTGCCAACATTCTACGCCCTCATTCAGCGAACGATGCTGCTTTTCGCCGGCTGCGGCTGCCGTCTTAATTAAGCTTAAATGATGCTGCAAAATTTATTTCATTTCGCACTCGAGGCGCGCTACTGAAGCTGAACCTGAACCTGTACATGAACCTGTTGTGGGAGCATCTTCTATACGCACGGCATGCATATAAATTATCCAAGCAAATTACATGGCACACTGCGAAAATTGAAATGTGGCTACTGTGACACGTGTGTGAGAATGTGTTGAGGTGTGTGACTGCGGGAACTGGTTCTGTTCGGGTTGACTGCACAGCTGTCATATTTGTTTTATTCACAGCTCAGCGTTGATTAATTTTAATGTCCTTCATTAAATCATTTCAATCGGAATGTGCATCAACTGTTCGCATGATTAATTTCTAAAATAAGTCGAATCTGCATTTAATGTAAAATGAAATCTTTTCACTTACTATTACAATTCTTGGAAATTTTATTGTTCACAAAATTTACCTTATGCAAACCATGAAATTGACTTAACAAAGTGAGTTTATTGTTTTATGTTTTCGTGCAGTTAGCGCCATCTATATGTCAACTTCAGCTATTTCTTACCAAATATTTAAATGTAATATTTATCGAATTTGCAACTATTTAAACGAACTTTATTATTAAATTTTAAGAATATTGGCGAACATTTTTTTATGGCATTTGAAACCCTTTGAGTTAAAAACTCTATGGTATTCAGCTGAATTTCAGTCTTTGTCTTTAGTCCTTAGTCTTTGTGTAACTTGTTATCCGTAACGTTGATTGACAACATTTTTGCGCAATGCTTTTGTTGCTGTTGTTGGTCTTCTTCTTCTTGCTGCTGTTGTTGTTTTAGTTTGTTTGTCTTTGCATAGCCACTTCGGCTGACAAAACATGTGATACGATGCGACACGACAAGACAAGAACAACAGGCAAGCAACATACTCACACACACACACACACACACACACACACACACACACACACACACACACATAACTTATATATGAAATATTCGTAAAATTTCATACAAAGTACAAGCAAGTGCCATGTGTGAGTGTATGTGTATGTGTGTTTAAGTGTTGTGTGAGGCTGTGAAAGCTGAAAACATAAAATTAAGTTTACTCTACAAGAAGTTGCCTGGTTTTGACTGCTTGGCTGGCTGACTGGGTGGAAAGGCTGGCTGACTGCCTGCATCTGGCAGGGCTTATCACCTCTGGCCTTACCGCTGAAGCTTATAATGAAGCATTGTTTGTTGCACAAAGTTTGGAACGGAATGAAAACAGCAAGAAACCAGCCAAGAGCCAACAACAAGTCAAAGCATTCATGTCTCGAAGAAAGCCAAGTCTCTGGGCATGCCTGTATGAGAGCGTGTGTGTGCGTATGAGGGCATTTGCGGGGTATCTGGTTGGCTGACAAGATATTAAAATAATATTTACAAAGACTGAAGTGGTGCGTGTAATGCATAAGATGCCGGGCAGCCATACAGGGCCAGGTCTCAGCAGGCTCAAGCAGTCTCAAGCACAGGATGATAATAAGCAGCATCTGCATTTGAATTTGCCAACGTGATAGCCTGATTAGAGCCGCTCCTTTGCCCTTTCGGTTGTTTTTTGGCATTTTCGACAATGTCCACTTGTTTTTATTAATGATCATCATAGATTTTCCAATCACAAGCTGTAATCCCATGGCCTCCCCAATGGCAACTAGAATAGCAATCTACAGCACGCAGCTCGTATTTCACTCAGTCTGCTGCCATTTTCCGGCACGCACTTTCCACTCTCTACATTATTATTTTTTCCTTTTATTTTGTGCTCGGCAGACAGGATTCAATTCAATCGCTTGGAAAAGGGTCAGAAATGGCGCTTCAAAATGTCACTTGGCACTGGGATTTTTTGCCTCTGTTTTTTTTTTTTTTTTTTGTCGATGCTGTCGAATTTTAATTGCGTGCGTTAATATTTGGGACCGGCAAGCAGATCGGCATTTCGGCCTGAAAACTTGAATTTATAGTTGTGGCAATGGTTTTGGCAAATACAATTTGCTACGCATGTGGCACATAAATTCCAGCTTGGGGTTCGGTCATTTCAACTGACAATTGATGTCTATCGGTTGGCCAAGAGACGTGACCCCGAAAAGTAGAAACAGCACAGCACATAAATATATTTTAAAGTTGTCTTCTCGTTAGCTGCCTCTTTGATTGCCAGGTGTCATGTGGTCTTGTATTATTTATTAAACTTAATCAATCAAAGCAGCAGCAACAACAACAACAACAACATCTGCAATCTATGACAACGACAACATCTTGTTGGCAAACAGTCAAAACCGCATTGTAGGCATTTATAGTTAAACTTTTAATTGCAGACCATGCAAGTGACATGTCACAACACTCAAAAACAATCACACACACACACACACACACATACACACATACAGTTGCTCACCCACACACATACACTTACGTATTTACAGCTGCTGCAAACCGCAGAAGGCAAACTTAATGGCGATTGCGATTGCAATTTCTGATATAGCTTTTGCAGTTGTTGCTCTGATATCCTATAAACAGCTGTCATAGAGGGTATATATACTCCATAACCTACAAGCCAAATTGAATTCTTTAAATTAAATTTCCTTAGCTGTTCATATTTTAGTCTAAGTCAAGTTGGCATATAGGGCATCTCTGAGCTGTGCCGCCGCTTCTGAGGGCTGCAGGGCAATATAAAATATTAAATTCAAATGAAAACACAATAGAATTTGTGCTCTGGTTTTTCGCTCTTTGCTGCTTGCAAGCGAGCGAGCTATGAAATATTTACAACGCCACACAGCTGCTGCCAAATGCAACCGCATGGCAAAGTGTAAACAAACTTACAATAAATCATTTTTAAATAATTTACAATATGGCAAACGCCTGCACATTCGGAACTAGGCCTGTGCTCCGGCTAAAGCCCACAAACGAAAAATAAAATCGATCTGCAGCAAATTCAGTAAAAGAGAAAAAAGATTTCGCACATGTCGCGCTTTGCGCGTCAACGATTTGACGTCTGCTTCAAATGGAGTTTGAAATGTACAAAAAAAAAAAAAAACAAATTTTTCTTTTTTATTTATTTTCTGTTTTTCCCTTTTTTTTGGTAATTTTTTTGCGACGCCACACGAGGCGTGTAATGGCTTAGCAAAAGCTTCACTTTGTCTGTCACGAATTCGCTGGCAAATCCGCAAAACGTGCAATCAGCGCCGATGTGACTGGCTTGCACTTTAAGAGCTACCCACGCCGTTGATTGTCATCGACTTGAGTATACCCTGTAAGCTGCGCAGAGCCTGGCTCAGCAGTTTGCCTAGAAAATATATATTTGATATAAGTTTCTGTTCTCTAAATGGTTTTGTTTTAACTTGTGTATTCATGGAACTGTTAACATTGGTACAGTTAGCCTCATCTTTATATTAAAGCAAACGTTAACTCTCTATAAATACATGTCAGAACGATCTCACAGCAGATGCAACTGTCTGCCATATTTAAAGTCGCTTAGCAGCTAGTTAGCTTAGCCTCTATAAGATCCTAAGCCCAAAGATGCTTAGAAATAATTTACATTGGCTTAATGACTTATCTACAATACAAATGCCTTTGGTCTGTCTTGCATATACCCCTTAAACAGATTATGCGCTACATATATCTCAAACATATTAGTCTAAGCAAGTGTTATCTTTTTTACACATATAAATACTTTAATCTTATTAGCTATAATATGTCATATGCTGCACACCCGCTAGTTGAGCATAGCCCATTTGACATGTCAATCATATTCACCTGCCCGTAGCTTCTGTCATATGCAGTGTGGTCGCGTTGGTTTGTTTTAAAGAACACAGACAGAAATGTTTGCCGTACGCGTGCTGCCTCCACAAACTTAGCCCAAGTGTGGAGCCAGCAGGTCCCCAGCAGAGCTAATCCTTGTCTAGATGTGAAGCTACATCTGCTGCTTCAGCTGATTCTTTTTTCTAGTTTGATTGAGTGGCCATTTGACTTGATGGTCGCATTTCGAATTGAGTACGAATTGAGCAAATGACTTAAAAGTGCCAACTACTCGTGTGTGCGAGCTTGGCTCATGTGTTTGTCTAAGTGAACGAGTTCTCTGCACCCTTAAACACACACAGCTACATTTATATACATATATTTATATATATATATATATATATATATATAGCTCTGCCGGCAGATGTCGTTGGTCTCTGCTATTCACTTACATAGTGCCACTTAGTTATGGCTTCCACTTCAAGTCTGAGTCGGAGCTGCAACGTGTACAATCATTGCGTCAGTCACGTTTTGAATTGAGCAAATTCATCAGACAATTTCGCTGTGTGGGACGAACGTCGGCGTTGCTGCTGCCGAGGACTCGTCGCATTTGTTGCCGTTAGCTTAAGTTGGCAGCGCATGCAATTTGCTATTTGTATTCCCGGATTATCGCAGCTCCGGAACCACGAGAATACAAATCGATTGAATTAAATTGAGATTTTTATGCGTGCATCAATGCATTAATAAACACTTTGCCGAGCTGCTGCTGCTGCTGCTGCTGCCGCTGCTGCCTTGAAAACATTTTTTATTGCTTCAAATTTCAATTTATAGTTTTCACATTTATATATTTATATTCCCTTTTTTTCCTTTTGCCTTCCCTTTGACGGAGAGCGAAATAGCGTTTATTAACATTAACATTAACATTTTATAGCTTGCTTTTAGGGGGAAAATGAATTGCAAATGTGCAGTTTAATGGTTGCAAATGATTTATATAAGTCGTTCTTTTCAATTTCATATTTGCAATTATTTTCACAGTCATTAACGCTATACATGAAAATGTGCTTTATGAATCTTACAAAAATTATGCATGTCGTTACTGTTGAACACATTAAAAGAATTTTTAATTACTTTATGTAATCTCAATTTATTTTCAATTAAGTTCTAATTAAATTTTATATTTTTAAGTATTTTTTTTGTTAAATTATAGCTAAATTTATATTTATTTTTTATTAGGTTATTTTTAGATTTTTATTTACGTTTACTTTTTATTTTTACTTTTGTTAATTCTTTATATTTATATATATTAAATAGAATTACATTTTTTATAAATTTTTCATGAGCTTTTAAGCTCAATTGTGTTTGTTTTATAGTTTTATTAACATTTTTTCAAAAGAATTTTTAATTAGAATGTTTTTTCTATAAAACAGTTAATAATTAAAAATATATATTTTTATTCAATTATTTATTTATATTACTTGTCAAATATATATATATTTTTTTGTTAAGTTTTCAAAGTCATATAGAATCGTGTCCAACGGCGCAAGATTTTCACGCATTTTTTTAGTTTGGGTTGGGCCTGGGCAAATGGAAGCAACAAGCTTAGAAAATATTTAAACAGCAATTTAATCAAAAGAGCGAAGAGAAAAGTAAAACAGTTAAAGCACACAAAACAGAAAAATAAATGTGCAGCATGCAGAGGTAATTACAAGTCGACTTGGATTATTTGCTATTTGTGCTGCTTCTGTCGAATCAGATACGATTCGCTGCTGTGGTCGTCCCCACTGAAGGGCAACAGCTGCAGCTAGTAGCGGGCTGCAATGGCAGCTGGCGCGATCTCGTACCGTGTGCCAGGCACGTAGCCACCTGGCCAGTATGCGTGTGTGTGTGTATGTGTGTGGACTGCTTGTTGTGCTTGAGTGTGTGCACAACCAGCGCTCGACGGCCAGACTTGAAATCACAACAACAGCGCAGCAGTTCTGGCACGAGTCCCAGAATTCCCTCAAGGTTTGCCATTTAACTGGCTGGATGGCTGGCTGCCTGGCTGGCTGCCTGGCTGACTGTGTAACGGCTTGGTCGAGGTTCGGCTGGGGTTTTGGTTGGCTGTGTTGCGCAGCACAGTGTATGAAATATTTTCGCGTTATTTGCTCTTGTTAACATTTTTCCTACACCTGGCCGACGCTGCTGCTTGCTGCTTGCTGCTTGCTGCCTGCTGCTGGTCCCCATTGTTACTTGGCGTTATAAATTTTGAAAGTATATAGCAAACACAGACTAGCACGTATGTCTGTGTGCATTTGAGAGAGATAGCGAGCAGCTACTGCTGACAGTGTGCGCGTATGTGCGGCTATATGCCTCCTGGGGGCAACTCAAAGTGGAAATGCTTGCCTTATTAGTACATTCAGCAGTAAAAATGTGTTAATCTATAAACGTGCCCGAAAGTATGCAATGCCTTTTTGTGTGTGCTCCGCCGTGCGTGTGTCTCTGAGTGCGCCTGTGTATGTGTATGTTTATGTGTGAGTGTGAGTGTGAGTGTGCGCGCGTGTCTGCAAGCACTCGGGTATTTTACGTTGCCCGCGAGACATGTCAGCCAGATTTCAGTTGCTATGCGAGCTCTTTAATGAATTTATCGCGTGTTGGGATTCCGTTACACATACGCCCCGTTTGCCCGCGCTGGCCAAGGACACACGGCAACTATTTTAAAGCGCCCAACTTCTGCTACTAGGGCCGACGCCTTAGGCTCGAGTAAACTATGTGCTCTTAATGTTCGGTCGGAACGCGGCTAGATAGATAGAGTGCTGCCTGTCTGTCTGTCCACAGGTCTGACAGGTGCCCGGAACAGGCGGCTGCGGCTGATTATGTTGTTGTTCGTGTTGGTTTTCGGCTGGCACTTTGAGCCTGCCATGTAAAACATTAAAATTTGACAGCTTTTAATGGGCAGCAAGCGCACAGCTAGCAAAACTTTTCAGCGCCGACCGTCTGCTGTTGTCGGCTTTTAATCGCTGCCCGCATAAGCAGTAGGCACTTGCAGCCCAGCTAGCTGCTCATAAATCATTCAGCAACAAGCGAGTGGCATGCAACACGCACACACACCAACACACATACAGATTTTGCAGGTTCGCTTGGCAGCTGCCAGTTTTTGGCGCCAGCAGAGACCAAAATTATTGTTTTCCAATTAATAAATGTCAATTACGTTCGAGCATAAAAACAAGGTCAGGAAGGGACAGCTCTAAAGCAAATGGTGCTTCGGCTAGCATTCGTACAGTGGCTGCCATATGTTTGCAGACACACTTGACCGCAACTGGATTGTGCTTGGCCCATTGGGCTAGCTGTTGCTGTCATCTTAAATGAACGACATGCTTGCTGGGGCTTTGCCACCATCAGTCTGGCACCTACAGCTGCCACGCCCCGTCCCTCACAGCCCAGCTGGTATGTGTGTCAAGCGGCGCCTCTACAAATGAAGCATAATGGGCACCGTAATGACCGACTGCAGCTGTGTGCATGTGTTTTTATGTGTGTGTGAATCTGTATGTGCGTGAGTGTGTGTGTGCTGTTGCAGCATATGTAAATGCAATTTGTAACAATTTTTGTTGGGTTTTATGAATTGACAATGATTTCATTTTCGGTTTGTTTAACAGCCGAGCAAAGTTTGCTTTTGGCTCCGTCTGTACGTAAACTTCGGCGACTGACTGTATATGCTTTTATTTTCTGTTTGGGCCAGTCGTAGCAAACATCCAGCCCAATTGTCTTCTAGCCATAATTGCATTCCACACTTCTTTTTTGTGAACATTTTTTGTGTTGCTTTGATTACAGTTGCTGTTGCTATTGCATGTTGCATTGCACTTGTTGTAATTACAATTTACTGTTGTCGATGTGTGGCTGTGTGTACTTTTACGTCTGTAGGTATGTGTCCACATATCTCTTGTTGTAACTATTACGTGCGAGCTGTTTCCTGGAAATTTCCGACTTAAATTATCAACAACTGTGAGCCGGTTGCTGAAAATTTGTGGGTGCTGCTGTGCAAACTTTTCGAAAGGGATCCAAGTGCGCAGCACTGTGCAGCTGGATGTTGGATACTGGATACAGCACGTAGCCACAGCAGCTGAACATACATAAGGATTTTGGTTTCGGTTCGCTTTTGGTTTAAGGGTTTTCTGCTTGCTTACGAGCAGCTCGCGTGTGTCTCTCTATATACCTCCCTCTCTCTCTCTCACACTCCCAGTGTGTGTGTATGTGTGTGTGTGTGTGTGCAAATGTTATGCAATCACACTAATGCGCAGTTTACGGTTAGCAAATGCAACAACCAACATGCAGCCAAAGCAGCACCTAGCAAAGCGCCTTTTATAAATGGATGCCACAACTGCACGCTGCAGCGCGGCAACATCATCAACTGTGGCATGCCCCGCCCAAAAATAAAAACAAAAACTAGCGAAATATTACAACTAGCAACGCGACCATGCCCACTTCCTAAGCGCTCTTTATTAATTGTTTTGCACCGCAGCCCATTAATAAATAACTTGACAGCTTTGTCAGGGCTTTCGCTGGAGAGGCCTGCCCCAAAAGGTGGGCAACGCTCTTTTTTATAGTTTTCTCTTGCCATGGGGCGTGGCCTCGGCGCCTTTTTGTTTCAATTATGTTGCTATTTGCATACTGAGTAAATAAATCTTTCGTCATTGCATTGCATGCACCAGCGGCTACTTGGCCCAAAAGGCTGGCCAATTTTTTTGTATGCATATGCATGGGCACAGCAAACTGAGTGTATGTGAGTGGTGGTTCGAGTATGAGTGTGTGTGCGTGTGTGAGTGTGCTGGTAAATCATCATGAATGTTTTAGCATATGCACACTTCATTGCATATGCCATATGGGTGCAGGCAGCCAAGAATGCCATCGTTGTAAAACTTTAAAATGCATGAACCTCTCAAACAAGAGCTGCAAACATTATGGCTGTAACCAACCCCAACCCTAACCCCAGCCACCTGCCCTCCGCTTCAGCTTAGTTAAAACGTAAGTTATATGCACATTAATTTGAGTCGACAGCAGCCCAGGCATTTGTCTTAGCAATGGCATCAACAAGACTCTACCAGCCAGCAGCTGCAAAGGGGAAGGCTGGCAAGCGTCGACTCTCGACTGTCGACTGGCGACTGTCTCTTGTCGCCCCATTAGGAGCACGCACAATGGCGATAATAAATTAAAAACGAAAGCTAATTTCTGTAATTGCCAGCACAGAGCGTATCAACCTCAATGTTCTTGCCACTGTCGCGGTAACTGCCACGCTCCAACTTTCTTTAACCATATGCCCTGTTGCTCAGCACGCGACGGGGTATATAGAACTCTTAAACAGAATAAGCTAAGAAAAATCAAGGTTTTGATATCTATAAAATATAAAAACTAATATTGAAAACAAAAAATACTCAAAAATTTAAAACAATATAAGATACATTGTCTACATGCCTCAACAGGGTAGCTCTAAGTCGTGCATTGGTATAAGCTACTTGTGAAAGGAACGCAATAATGACGACAAAATGTCATTGCCAATTGTGCTGGGAGCCTTAAAGGCGTCAAGATTTACGCACTATTTCCGTGCTCGTTCCACTTCCCCACATTCATCCACCCTATCTCTCCCTCTCTCTATCTCATCTGTCTGTTTACATCTGTCTTTGTCTCTTTCTATGCGTCATTTGGCAAGCCATTCGCGGCAAAAGACGCACCCTTATGGAGCTTTTCAGCTCTGATTTTTACAGTAATTATATTGTATTAGGGTCCTGACAGACTGCTTCTTGGCATCTTATCTCTGCTTGCTCTGTGGTGCCTCGGCTGCTGTGCCCTGTCATTGTGCTTGCTGCCTGCCAGAGCTCAAGCAACTTGCACGTAATTAGCTGCATATTTTATGGAAATGGCAAACAAGGACACACAACTCTGGTCTAATTGTAGCTGAGGAAGCGGCGACGGCCTAAGCTTGACTCTAAAGCTAGTTTCAAAAGTCATAATAAACAAGCTCAAATGAATGCTTCCACGGATATTAGCTGAATGTCGAAACAAATTTCGGGAAAAAGGCTGTTCAAATATTTATTTAAGCTTTGGCAGTAAACAATTCAATTTGCATTGCTGTCATCCTCAGCCACAGTCTGTCAATTGCTTATGCTGCCAAAAACAATTTATTTCAGCTGAAAATTACAGTCAACCAATAACAAATTGTGTTTATTTAACATTAGCCAACCAACCAGCTGTCAAAATCTATTTATTTCATTATAAAAAAAAAACAACAACAAAAATCTATATTTTATTTTAGTCGAAACGATATTATGTTAGATAGGCAGCTGTAGATGGCCTGCTGACATTTAAACCAGACCAATTAACATTTAAACAATATTCCGAACGAAGCTGCAGCTATGCGTAATGGCAGCTTATGCAAGATGTATGGACTGAGCGTGGCATTTGAGACATTGAGGGCATATCGATAGCATAGCAGCAGACGTTTAGCTCATTACAAGGATTACAAGCACACTCGGGCGCACACACTCATAGTAAATTACGCTGCTAACAATGGCGGCGCTTCTCAGTTATGAAGTTGTAATTGAATATAGTAATTATCTATTGTCTACATGCTTAAACACAGCGGCTACAGATGCTACTGCAACTGCAACTGCACCTGGAATGTGTTAACTGTTGGCTGTTATACAACATCCAATTACCTGCTTCTCATTTAAGCCACACAAATTGGCAGCAGCAATATTTGAGATATGCAAACAATGCATTACAACTAGAAGTGGCAAAGGGCAAGGCAAAGGGCGGGCTGGTATTCAAAAAGTTTGGGGGGGGGGCGTGGTTAATTGGGCTGCAGCGGTTAGCACTACTACAAAATTGATTGTAAATGCAATTTAATTGCAATCCATTTTCAGCCAGCAATGCAAAGCCAAAGCGAAAGCCAAAGCATTCCAAGATAATGTACAAATTCTAAATACATATATTTATATACATATACTATATATGTACATATATAAAAGCCATGGGGCGCCATGAAACTAATATTCATTAAATATTTATAAAGCGGGCCAAGCAAACTGTTACGATTGAGTGCTTCGAGTAAATTTATTTGCCAATTTAATAATAGGAAAGCAGCAAGCAGCTTACAATTGCACAGCGATCTATATACATAGGTATTTATATACTTGATAATGTATATAGTTGATATTAAATATGTGCGGGCTGCATTCCATTGCCAGTTTGTAAGATGAAAGAGGCTGGCCAAAAATATGCATAAGGTATGCCTTTTGGCATTGCATTAAATTGAGTTATGAAATATGCAGCGACCCTTAAGCAAGGCAACAATTTCTGCACCCCAAACCTAGCAATCTGCGCTGATTTGTGATCTACGTGGATTTGGCCGGAATGCACTCTGCGGGATTACACGCCATACAGAGGGAGAGAGGAAGAGCGGCAGAGAGAGAGAGAGAGAGAGAGGGGACGAGGGAGCGAGAGGTTGTTGCAGTGCTGAACTGTGTGGTGCATCTTCATATTTTCTATGGCTGGCGGCAACAAGAGGCGCGCGCGCGTCATCAATTTGAATTGAATGCGTAATCGAAACGTATTGTGAGCGTCGCAATGTCGTGCGCTCGTTTGATATGCAGTCAAACTCACGACACCTGTACATATACACACAAACATACACACACACATACAAAAAAAGACAGCAACACGCACAGCCATGGATATTTGCGCTGCGATTTGTGAAACGTGCAAAAATAATCGCTTGAAATTCAATTGATGACATGATTTGCTAGCGACTGATGCTGCATGTGGTGCCACCAATGCATTGGTTGCTGCCTCACGGCCCGTGTGTCTACGTGAAGGCATAGCAGTCGACGTTGGCGTTTTTCATCAATCTTAGTGGAAATTGCAATTTTGTGGCGCATTGCATATTTGAGTGTGAATACATAAGTGAGTGTAGAAGCAGCCGCATCAACAGCATCACCATCGGCAGCCGCAGCAGCAGCAGCAGCAGCAGCAGCATCAACAAAAATGCTGCGTCAGCATCAGCATGAGCTGCTATTGCTGTGGCCATCGCTGGCGTAAACAAAAACAGTTTGCTAACCAGCAGGAATTTGCTAAGAGCAACAGAGAGACTGACAAGTCAGCAAATACCACGTTGTTAGAAACAGAACGAGTAACAATCTAGATAATCACACTAGAAATCCTTTAACTGGTAAGAATTGCCTAGGTAACACAGCTGTAAAAAGGTTTCCTAAGAAGCTTTTTTGAAATTTTTTTAAAATAATATTCAGATTAAGCTATATTTGGGTACTTTAAGAGAGCTTCAAGTAGCTACAATTCCAGTCTAATATACCCTTTAATCGCCCCAATATAAGGTAATTGTGGATTGCGAGAAATAGAGGCAAGAGCTGTCCTCACATTTAAAGGATTCTTTGGTCAGGCATGTGTGAGTGTATGGGTGCACCAGAACATGCTAAATGTTCCAAAACACATAAACACGCTCTCACACACATACACACAGATATACATACACACATGCAGCTGCCCACCAGTAAAGAAGGCAAACCGCAACGCAACAAGCGAAACAACAAAAAAAAATATAGAATGGAAGGGAAATTGAAAGAAGCGAACGCTCCAAAATCGACGCTCAGAAATGAAACAAAATGTGAAGCTAGAGCTTCGTGTCTGCCTGTCATGATGAGCGCATGTATGCATATAAGTGTGGGTGTGTGTGTGTGTGTGTGTGTGGGTGTGGGTGTGTGCGAGGGCTGCATGAATTGCAATTGTTGTTGAAAGCATTTGCATGTCACTCGTTTGCATTGTGCGCACCTGTATTGGCGTTGTCAACGCGCGCTGCAATGCCTCGAACCATCGTTTCATCCAGCCGCGCTACGTCTTTTTAACTGCTGCACACACACACACAAACACACACACACAGCTGGTAGTATTTAATGCTGCCTTTCTATATGCATGAACGTGTGAGTTGTGGGCTGTTGGACGGCCCTTGGCTATTGTTCTGGCTGTGTGGTTAAAGTGAAAATGAATTGCCGCCGTCAAGGCAGGTGCAACATATTGCGCATACGCCACATGAGCCCAGGCCGAGGTAGCATTTTAAATGATGGCCTGCCACCCACTTCAACCCATCTCAATTGATTCCTATGAAGTTTTAAAGGCGAAGTGGGAGGCAATTCAACCGGAAAGCAAGCAGAGCCGAACAGCTGTGCGAAGTTTTCGCCTCGAACACAAACAAAATGTAATGCTGGTAATAAAATAAAATAAGTACAAGGCAGGGCACTACACGGTATGGCAAGGTAAGGCAAGGTAAGACAATATGCCAAGGCTCACAAGTCAAACACAGGCTGCGATGTGTGAGTGCAAGCGGCAAAGTTCAAGTTGTTGCAACACAAAAAATTTGCACAAGGCATACGATTTGCATTACACTTGGTTGCCACACGATCTTGCAACAGCATCACTGAACCGCAGCAAAAGGCGCTAGCTTCTGCCCAGGATTCTCGACTATTCGCAGAGCGCGATGTATGTCCTAGAAATCGGTTGAATATTATGTAAGACAAAAACTAAAACTAGAAAAAAAAAAATAAAAACTGAAGGTAAATATTGCATGCAACACACACCGCAGTCCGTTGCAAGTTATAAATATGTAAATAAGCAGCAAAGTTGCCAGTTGGAAATGATGCACCAGGCAGGAGGAGTGGCAGAGGAGGGGCATAGCATAGCAAGCCAGATGAGATGAAGGCAAAAAGTTAACAATATGCTCGACATGGCTCATGTTCGGTAAACGTTGTAAAAGTTGACGGCTACGCTTCCAGTTGCCACAGCAACATTGTGTCCTGTTAGCTCAGATGACGCGTGCACAGTGACACCAAATCCATTACTTTCTGCCAAATTTAAGTGACTTCGAGTTACGTAAAATGCAATGGAGTCTTTAATTCTTTTGAGAGAAGTAGATAAATGCAGAGATAAAATAAGAAGCAAATACCATATCAATTTAATTTGACTTAAAAGTTATTTGGATTATTTAGTCAGGTAATGCCAGGAATAAGTTTCCTTTAAAATACAAATTCTATGCAAAATCTTTTGCCAGTGACTTCATGAGCTCTTCAAAAAACTCACACTTGCTGCCACTGTAAGTGGAGCCAGAAGAGGACGGATCCTTCCTCTCAATGGCAGGTGGTGCATTGTTGCTGCCAACTGCGTTGGTGGCTGCCGGCTGCGGCTGCGGCTGCGGCTGCGGCTGCGACTGCGACTGCACCCGGCACAATCAAATTATGTGGCACACAAAAATCAAAAGAGTTGGCAACAGTTGCACAAGATTTCATCGCTAAATTTAGTCCCCTCACCTACATGACAAGCCAGCCACAAGTTGAGGATGGGAGAAAGAGAGAGTGAGGTAAAATGCGAATGGAGCTGCCGCGCATTGAAATTAATTAAAAGGCTGCCTGGTGGCTGCTTCAGCTGCAACTCTTGCTCGTGCTTGCCTCTCCAGCTGCTGCTGTTGTTGCTGCTGCTGTTGCTCTGGTCCTGTTGCTGGATACTCATCGCCACTTCGTTCCATTGCTGCATTCTGCTTCGCATTCGCATCGCGCTCAGCTGGATTTGGTTTTCCAGTTGGCACGCACAAAGACAAAGCCCTGAACACATGTCTGCTGTCAAAGCAAATTAGAGAGCGCTTAAGGGCCTTCTCTCCCCCCCTCCTCTCCTCGCTCCCACGCGCTTTGCTTAGCTGCGTTTCGAATTTATGCGGCTTTAAGCATTCCACATGAACATAAAACTCGTTTTTTCCTTTCTTTTCTTTCTGCTGTGACTAGTTTCTTGAAACAAATATTCATTTGGTTTTTATTTCAGCAGCTGCGTGTTCTATCTGCTTAATCTTAAATGCAAATAAAAAAAAACCCCAGAAAATTGTATTTATTTATCGCTTATTTTGTTGCTTTGGCCAGCACCTAAAAAAAAAAGGACAAATATTTGGCCAATGCCACAGTGCCACAAAGTATGCAAAACAGCTTCGACCAACACCTTCACAATCATATGTGTGTTTGTGTGATTGCGTGTGTGTGAGGGTCATGATGACAATTGTGCAAAAAAGCATTTTACTTAACTGAAACGAGCCAAGCAAAGTGGAAAACCAAAGGACAATAAACGTTGTAGACAAATCTTATCAACTACACGTAAACTGTCTTATTGTTCTTGTTGTTGTTATTATCCTCTTTGCTGTTTGTCCCTTTATAATGTTTCTATGTATGCCATCTCTATCGTCCAACAATGCCCTCAGCTTTAGGCTCTTTGCCTGCTTGTTTGCACCGGACATGCATCAGGGCTCACTCACTCACTCAGTCAGTCAGTCATTCGCTCATTCACTCATTCATTCATTCAGTGATTCACCCATTCACTCATTCACTCATGCATTTATTTGCACATTTATGTACGATCCATCGTTTTAGCTGGCATTCTTCAGTGCTTTTATACTCTTACAGTTGGCCATGTTCATTTGTTAAATGGATGGAAGAAGCTTTTTTGCCATGAACAGAAAGTGCATAAATTACACAGATAGAATTGTTCTCTGTTTCTTACAACCAAACCGAATGAGTATATAGTATAGATAGTAACAGTTGTTTAGTTGCCATAGAGGGCCCTCTTTAAATATAGTTATCCTTGCTTAAAAGTTTGTCCTTGTTTCTCTTATCAATATGTAGTTGAATTTTATAATTTATTTTAAAGAGTATTTCGGATTCGACATTTTTTCCAATAGCTATTATTTCTTATTTCTATTGTTGTTGCTGCGCCGCTTTTCGAATATTTACGCTCCATTGTTTGTCGCTCAGCCGGAAGCATAAAATTGTTTGCCAGATAAGAGAGCGAGACATATCATCGACTAAAATGTTTTTCCTGTCCCAGCACGCTCTCTATCCATCCCTTTCCTATCTTTCGCTCTCTCCTGCTTTGCCCAGACTAAAACAATGAGTATTTTGTGTGATAGTTTGTTTTTTTTTTTTTTTTTTAGCAATTCTTTTTATTACGTTTTGCAAAGTGTTGCCCATGAGCCGGCTTATATGAATATCTCCTGTCGCCCTAAGTGCGTGTTCATCTATGTATGTGTGTGTGTGTGTGGCTGTGTGTGCATTAGTTAACTATTGCTACAGCTGCAGGACAATTAGAGAAATGTTTTTGCAAGTGAATGCCAATCCCAGAGCAATTGCCAGAGAGGTGAGCGAACAGTTTTGGCCATGACACGAACTTCAGCCAACTCTTTGCATAACTTTTAAACTATTTCTTGTTGTCCTTGTTTTGATTGTTGGTGTTGTTGTTGTTGCGGTTGTTGCTGTTGGTGTTTCAGCTTAGCGACGCCGTCGTGTCTGGCCACGCGGCACTTTGAAATTTATGGTTCATTGAATGCGCATGAAAAACAGTCAGACAAACCGACAAGCAGGGGGGCAAGGAGCTCGGGCAGACGGAGGCTGTGGCATCAACAGAGACGCTCACCAATTGTGGCAAATGGCAAAAACAAAAGAATTGAATTTATTTCGCGCAGCAACACGAACAGCGAATGCCAAGTGGCAGTGACACTTTTTGAATTTCTTAACTTATCGAAGTATCAAATGGAAAACAACACCAGCAACTGCAACTGCAACAACAACAGCAAGAGCAGACGTGAAGCTGACGTTGCATAAATGGAAATAGAAATATTTGTCGTGCCACGGGGCCTTGATGAAACCTTGTTGCAGTCGTAAGCATAACACAAATAATTTGCCAAAGGGCAAATAATGCAATAAACCAAAACGTGCCACAGACGAAGACGTGGAAAGTAGTTCACAAAATATAAAGAGAGAGAATAGAGTACGAAAACTGTGCATATGTCAATGAAATTGGTTGTTATCTTGTTTTATAGCAACAATGTGGGCTAAGTTGAATACAAAGAACTAGTTAGCAGGCAGTTAGCACATAGTAAAATTTTAATATAAGCATATGGCAATACTGCATGTGAGAGGGAGCCCAGGCCACTGTTATACAAGACAACTGTTTAATTTCTCTTCTACTATGAGATCTATTTCTATCAGTTGAAAGTAGGAAATGCCTGGCTGGTTCACAACAAACATATTTTGCAGCCTTAGCTATTTCATTGCAGCCAAGTTCATTCAATGCCATTCGGAGGTCTGATTGAAGTAAACGTAAACTAAAGCAGGACAAGAGCAGGAGCAAAACACTTAGTGGCCTGTAATAAGCTTACAATATACAGTTGGCTATTCTCTGAATAGCTTGCACACAAAAGCTTGGACCTTGGAGCTGTCTCAATGCCAATTCATAACAGAGCTTGGAATTTTGTTGGGGAAAATGCAGCGTTCAATGCTCGCTTTTGATATCAAGACAAGTGAAGCGCAGAAGGACTTGGCAATAAATAAATAACCCTAACGAAGCAGTCAAAACTACAATATCAAACAACTTGAAACTCATAACGAAGAGAAAAACAACAACAACAACAACAACAGCATTATCTTCAACTGCCGCTGGGTAATGTCCACTTACTAGTTTTTCCAGCTGCAGCTGAAATATCTTTTATTTTTCAGATGAAAACTCTATTTCAGCTTTGCATTTGTTTATTTATTTATTTGTGTTATTTGTTATTCATTTATTTGCTTACACTTTGCGCACTCATTTCGCGTGCACTGGGTACAGAGAGCAAAGGAGAGAGAGAGGGACAGTTTTCTCTCGATTCTTCTTGCTGCGGCAGCCATTTTGTAAGCGGCGCCTGAGGCTATTCCACAGAAAACTCGCAGCCAGTGTCGCAGCTGCGGCGGCAATTAAATAAGACGAACGTAAATAAATTTAATTATTTTTACAATTTACTGAAGAGCCGCACGGAGCCCGGCAGAAGTCAGCAAAGAAAAACAATTCACATTTCCAAGCATTTCCCCCCAGCATATTTCGCGCTGGCAGCCTTTAAGCGAAACCAGTTGACGTGAGTGTGTGTATGTGTGTGTGTGTGTGTGTATGTATGTGTGTGTGTGTGTGTGTGTGTGTCTGTGCGTGGGGTGTCGAATGAAAAACTACCAATACATATCAAATTAAATGAAATGCGATCGTATCAGTTAACAAGACAGTCGCAAACGTTTCGCAAACTAATTGAATTCTGGTATCAAAAAACACAAAATTGTGAGAAACTCAATTCAAAGCGCTGCTGGCGACATGCGCGTGTGTGTGTGTGTGTGCGTGTGCGTGTGTATATAAGCTCGCGGCTAACTGTAAGCCGGCGAGCTTATAGCCATGTCTAGCACGTGTCGGTTCAATTAAATGTGGCAAAAAGCAAACTCTGATCAAAGTCAAAAACAATTCAACTCAAAATGTCAATAAGCATAACGAAGTATTCGTAAAGAAAATTAAATTTGAGTCGTGAACTCAATCGAAATTTGCAACAAAAAAGAGTGAATGTGAATGACAGAGAGATACTCTGTAAAGAAATTAAAATTCAAGCAATCAAAGAGGAAATTACATATACTGCATGAAGAGTTCGATTTACAAAAGGTCATATACCCCGTATAGGCATTCAGCTAAAGGGTATTCAAATTGACATTAAAACCAACCACAATAAATGCTATTTCATTTAGTATTACGCTCAACTTTTTCTGCTTTATGGCAAACTTCAGCAGCGAGCAAGTTTTTAAGTGGCTAGCGGAAAGCAGCAGCAGCAGCAGCAGCAGCAGCAGCGACAACAACAATGAAGACAACACAAAGCAACAACGAAAACATCAACAAAATTTAACAGCAAAATTAATAAAGCGAAACTTTATTCGCAACTGCAAATCAAGTAACTAACTCGACCAAAGCATTATGGCCAAATTACTTTTTATGAGTTCATTTCCTTTTCAATACGAAAAGTCCAACCCAAAAATAAAAATAATCTATATAAGAAAACAGGAGAAAAAAAAGTGAAATAAAGGAGAGAAATATATATATTTGGTATTTTCTCGCAAATAAAATGCCACTCACATCAATGAATCGACGAAAGTTGAGTGCAGAGGGAACGCAACTCGCAATTCGAAACAAAACTTGAGCCACGGCACAAGTGGATGAGCGGTGGTATGGGTTGGTCAGTGGCTCAAGTGCACAGTGGCTCAAATGGTGGTGGCTGAGCCCTTCACCATTGCCAGCAAATTGCGGTCTCCAGGCTGTCAAGTACCTGATGATGTTTAGTTAAGCTGCTGCTGCTGCCGCCGCCTGAGCGTCTGTGCTGCGAAGTCGCGACGTCGACGGCGCCCAACGATGAAATTACAACATTAGCAAACTAATCGCAACCACTTTAGATGCCAGCAACGTTTTCGCCCATACCGCTCACTCTCTGTCTCACTCTGGGAGTAGGCGGGGAGCTATATAAATGTCTGGGCTCTCAACCAGCGCGCTGACGAATGAAAAGCAAACAAACAACACGGCCAAAGTTTTGGAATCGTGTGTTCTAGCTCTGGTTTACAGTTGGAATTGAGAGCAACAGAGCTAGTAGCAAACGGGTATGGCTGACTAGCTAATACTCGCCTTTACACAAAGTCCATAAAGAAATGAAGAAAGCTATCAGTCAGTTGCCCTTAGACTTTTATCTGTAAGTCATCTAATATAAATTCCCGTTTGCGGTGCCAATATACTCTTCGGTAAACGGCGGACAGGGCATGAAAAACGACGCAGCTGAAAATAAAGCAATTTCGAGAGGTGCGCGTGAGCCAAATGAAATGAAATGAAATGAAATTCATCAATAAATTTCCGCAGGATCAATGCGTATTGGTTGCCATAAATAGCCCTGAGCAGGCATTACATATTGCCATCTGCTGCTTGGGTAGATTTAGCTGCGGAAATTGTTTGTACACAGTCAACACTACACAGTGCAGCGGAAATGCTTTGCTTAATATATATGTATATAAGCATACATATATATACAGCGGTTGGCTAGTTGAGCAGAGCTCTGAGAGTAGGCCAAGCTATGCTGGCTCAGCTCGGCTTGGCGAAAACAATTCACAATCGACAACCCCTCGAATTCAATGAATGTACACATTCTCTCAACAATTCTCACAGTGCTGCTGTTCAAACGCGACTCGTGAGGCAACGCATAAAGTGCACTCGAGGGAATTCTCTGGAACAGTAGGTAGTAAAAAAAACACCTATCAAAACCAAATACTCTCGCGTCTGTGCGTACGTCTGAGTGCCCTTTGCTCACGTAGTCAGATACTAAACACCATTCCAATAAACATAGAAATGTGTAATCACTGCTCTTCAATTGGCAGCATGTGCACTGAAAAAAAAATCAACCTGGAATATTTAAATATATGTATTTTGGATAATTGTGCAACATGTTTCGATTGCAGAGTGAGTGTGGAGGAAAACTAGGTAAGGGAAACAAGTCAAATAGGAGAATCAGAGACATCAGAAAGAAAGCGTGGAATAAAGAGATTAGGAGAGACTGGAAGAAGAAAGGATAAAGGGTGATAGATGATAGGGATAAAGAGTGATAGATGATCAAAAAATATACAAGAGAGATAGATTGATAGCTGAATAGAGAGATAGCTTTCTAGGTAGATATATATATAGCCACAAAAAAAGAAATATAACTATAAACATTTATACAGTGTGTGTGAGAGAGAGAGAGAGAGAGAGAGAGAGAGCAACACAAATGCATTTAATGTAAGTAAGTTGTCCAATTAGAAAACCAATTTGATTGACTTGTTAATTGAGCAATTTAGATAGACAATTTCGACAATTGCACATCCTTTTCTTTTTCGTTGCTAAGACAATCCTTTCAGAGTTTTATGTGCGCCAGCTGCTCTTGATTCTTGCTTAGGTGCTGATCAACAGGAGCATTATGTTTAATTGCTGCTCACCGTCAAGTTTGGGCCATAAACATTTTAACTAGGCCCATAAACCGACTAATAGAGGCCATCAAATCGTTTTGCATGATTTATGGCACATTGCTGCCCACATTTTTCTTGCCATGTAGCATAAAAATGTTGTAAAACTGTGTAGAGAGAAACATGGTCTCGCATGGGGATATAAAGCGCTGCAGTAATTGGAGGCAGCAGCACATGTAGAGCAGCAGCAGCAGCAGCAGCAGCAGCAGCAGAGGCAACTCCCCATTGACGCTTAATCAATACCCAAATCATATCGCACAGGAACAATGAGCGAGAGACAGAGCGAGGAGGATGTGGAGAGGACGGAGTGGGGGAGGGGACAATGCAATATAAATATTTGACGTGTGAGAACGTTTGGCTTTTATGGCTGCCCGAATGGAAGAAGCCGCCTGAGAGGCAGTTGCTTGTTTGCTTGTTAGTGTGTGTGTGTGTGGAAAAGTGAGTTGTTTAGCAGGCGACATAACAATTGCAGATTTAGTGAAATTGCTTTTACCCCGGCCCACACCACGCCCACAACTTGAGTGTGCGCTGTTCGTGTCATCGTGTTCTAATCAAATGGAACTCGACGCATAATGGCGCAAATTGCGCTTTTATGTAGGCTGTCGAATTGTACCCTCCTCCTACTCACGCTCTGAAATAGCTTTGTACTATACTCTAGCTAGGTACTTTGTGCAGCGCATCTGTCAGATGGTTAAATACCCGACTGTGTTAGACCATCTGGAAGTGGATACCGCCCACAAATTAGCGCCCAGGCGTAGCCCGATTTGACTCACCAGTTCGAATCCAAATTGAAAATAAAATGTGGCACGTAGAGAGCATCGCATGCGGTTCATTGGTAATTCATTTATGCGCACATTTGCTTTGGTCGTCCGTCCGCTTGTCTCGCTGTCTGCCAGTCAGTCAGTCCGTCCGTCCGTCCGTCCGTCTGTTGGCTCTGCTGCAGGTGTTTCGCATAAGAAATGGCTGCCATCGATAGCGAGCGCCGCATTACACGTAATTTATACTTTTTGGCAGCCACTTTGGCCCCGAGTCGCTGCTCAGGCAGCCCAGCCCGGCCAGTCACCACGCACGACTTGACGTCATGATAATGTATCGAATTCATTTTCCACTTGTTTTGCTTGCCAACTTGCCACCCACACCCATACACACTCACACACACACATGTTACCTGGAGCCTTCGCTCTGGCGCCGCCTGGCCAGCTTCTCTGGGCATTTCACTTATATGTATATATTTTTGTTGCTTTGTTCACGTCTTTCCATGCCAACGTTTTGTTTGGCAAATATCAAAAACGCTTTCGACACATTCCACATTCATACTCAATTACCAACGTGGCAATTTTTTGCTTGGCTGCTGGAAAGGTGGCTTGCCACCTGGCCGAGTCCCCAAAGCACTTCTTTTTTGACGTCGTTGCTACTGCTGCTGCTGCCGCTGCTGCTGCTGCTGCTGCTGTTCGGCTTGCTAACAGACAGAGTATTTCATTTTAAGGAGTATATAGCCGGCTTTAAGTAGAATGGATCGAGCTATGCATTAAATATTTACTACAGGGTATTTCGTAAGTCCATTCACCGTGCTGCAGTACTCATACACTCGACGTGAATTGCAGAACTTTTGTTTTGTGCTTTCTGTTTGAGTTCGCCAAGCCAACGTTCAATGACTTGGCCAGGCCAAAAAGTTTGTTGCAAATATTTGACCATCGACCGCGCACAGGCAAGCACTCCATTTCCGCCTAGACCCCCAGAGAGAGAGAGAGAGAGAGAGAGAGAGAGAGAGTGAGGAGCGGCTTCTGTGTTGGCTTGTTGCCGACCGGTTTGGCACGTTTGCTTTACGCTATTCGCCGAATTTCATTCCAATGCATTTATTTATTTGACTTCTTTTTGGACTTTTGCGTTGCCTGGACAAATAAAACAAGTTATACACAAATATCTGCAATTTCTATGCTGCACAGCAGTGTGCGTACATGTGTGTATGTATGTATGTATGTGTTTGTGCATGTGTGTGTATAGCTGACCAACTTTAAATTATTAATATTAAAATTGCTTTTATGGAGCTTCGCACAACTCGTAAATTTAACTTTGAATAATTTGCTGCGCACGGCAATCGCAATCGCATGCAGCCAGTCGAACAATATATGCACTCATGCCCATTGCTATAAAAATAATATTCTGCTCTGCCAGCTCACTAAATCAATCATAATCAATATTGAAATTTCTATGAATATATTGAAAAATATTGCCAACGGACGCTAATATAAATTTCACATTGATTAAGGCTGGCAGAGTATGCGCTCTGGCCAGCAGACAGGTCTAATAACTATCATAAAAGGATTGGACATATGCATATATGAATAACTTATATATATGAATAAGTTGTATGTAGAGCTTAAGATATTTTTTTTTGTAGACTGCAAGTTGTCGAGAGCTCGAGAACTCGAGAGCTTACAAATTCACTTTGGAAAATGATTGTAAATAATACGCAGCTCTATCATTCAAAAATATTATGTTATAGATAGCTAGATAGATAGACGCTATAAAAATATATCTATTATATATGATAATCAGTTATATAGTTTATATATATGTATATCACAATTCAGCTGCAACACTTTACATTATCGCTACTCACACTTGCAGTGTATTTGCTTGTCAATTAGTTTCCAACGCGCTTTTTCCCTTTTTTTTTGCCTGATTTTTCTTTGCCCTTTTTGCACGCCACAAAACACACAAATTCACTCAGCAAAATTGTCGGCTGCGTTCGCTGATTGATATATTGACCGAGTGATTGATTGATTGATTGATGGTTGCGCGCTCTGCGATTAGTTGCGCTAAAAGCGTTGAATGTGCTAATTAAATTGACATTCGCCCAGAGACTGGCCGCAAGCAGCTGCCCACTATCAGTCAATTGAGTTTCACCTGCGCGCACACACACACACACACACATACACCTTTGACTTTCTAAACGTTTTGTGCCTTTTAGTTGTTATGTGTATTTCAAATGGACTTTGTAATTCAATCGGACGCAAAAGCCAAAACAGCAACAGAAACAGAAACAACAACAATTGTCGACATCGAGCGGAAGCTGACGTCGCCTGTTGTCAATATTTGTTTTTGTTGCGCTTTAATTATTTTTACGCCCACCTGGACACGCCCTTGAACGGAAATTGCATAGTGTCGCTACAGCAACAGCAGCAGCAGCGGCAGTCCATTTTCGTTTCATTGCATTTTTGTTTTATTTTAATTGAATTTTGAAATATGTGTTGGCCATTTTGTAGTTTTTGCTGTCGTAAATGCAATTAATTCGAGCATTTTTTGAATTGTTCCATCGAACCGTGCGCGGCGCTATTTGTTGCTGTAGCTGCAATAAATTTACCACACGTTAAGCATAAATCAAATGCATTAAGAATCAGCCTGCCGCCAGCCGCCTGCTGCCCCGGAAATTGTTAATTAAATGACTTGTTGTTGTTGTATTGTTGTGTGTCGCATTTTTATAGCAGCTATCAGCAGGCAGAGCTAGCCGGGTCCGCCAGGCCTAAATCATGTTCAAACTTTTTATTGGGCCTTTTAATCGTGGCCTAACTAAAACGTTTTGTTAATTTGTTGCAATCAAACCAGCGCACGTGGCGAATGCGCAATTTGCATGCTGCTTTATTGATATGCCCGCACGCCATTTACTAAATTATATATACAAACATATCTACATATATATATATATATATATATATATAGATTTGGAGCAAGCTGCGGCTCGAATATTCACATGCTCAATTTCATTCAATTTATATTGGTCGAGAGAGATTTCAAAATAATTGCCAAACAAGCAAAAGTTTTTTGTTGAAAATTTCACAAGAGTTTTAATTGCTTTAGTCCTGTGGTCAAGTGTAAATACAATTATTTTATTTTTCCAATATATTTACGTTTTTTGTTCACAGTTACTTAAACGTGAGCTTTTCCTTCATTTGATGCTGCTATTAAATATTTACAGGCATGATTCTTTAATTTGAGGCTGTTGCCTTGACTGGCTGATATATAATTGGCTTTTAAATATTGTAGTACCTCCAGCTAGCAAGCAGGCATGCGAAAGTTTGCCTTCACTCTTGCTGCTGCGCATGCACATATATATGTATATATTTAATTTTTGACTGCAACTTTATCAGATTTGCTTCATTTTACATGCATGCAATTTGCTAACCGTCTGTTGCTCCGGCTGCCATTGTATCTCTCGGATACATGCAGTTATTTTAGCTGCCTTCTGTGGAGCTCAGCATTTAAGTTTTTGCCTTTGCCCAGGCGACGACCCATGGCCATGGGGCGTATACGCAATATTATTTCATTTGATGGAATATGGCAAACGAGAAGCTTTTGCGGTAACTTTGGTTGGCCAAAATACAAAAAAAAAGAAAGAATTGTACAGCAAAACTTTTGTGCAAACTAATTGTTAATTGAAACAAAATCCCGTCTATTTGTTGGCACTGCAGTTGCCAGCTATTCACTGGCTGCAGGCAAAGCAAAGCACTTGCCGTCAAACAAATGCCAACAATTAACTATGCCAACAATAAAAGCGAAACTTAACTTAACTAAATGCTTTGGCCATGCCAGCCGCTGGCATAAATATGAATACAGAACTGTGTAGCGGGCGATGGGAGATGGGAGTTGAGAGTTGGGAGTTGGGGCGTGGTACTTACCGCTCAGCACAATTACAATCACAGCGAGCAGGAGCAGCCAGGCCATGCCGTTGCTTTCGGCCATATGGAGTGGCGGCATGGTGACAGCGGCGACAGGAACAACAACCGGAAATGCAGTAAGCCTGCTCCTGGCCCCTGGTACTCGGTCAGCAGTGGGCAGTGGGCAGTGGGCAGCGGGGGCGAGTCGAGGGTATGCCTTTGTTTTAGTTCTGTCTTTGGCTCGGTCTGAGTGTCTGACAATTTTCTATGCTGGCAGCAGCAATAACCAAGTTAGCGACGTCATCATCAACATCAGGAGCAGCTGCTGCAACAGCAACGTCATTATTGGCGTCTGCTCACGCTCTTTATTAACTTGGCCAATTGCCAAGCCGGGGCACAAAAGGCAACTCTGTTTTGGCCCAGAAGCAAAGTCGTGCGCTGTTTGCTTTTTCTATTGCCCAGTCACTGTTTTATGCGCGATGCTTGCCTGCAAATAGAGAGAGAGAGAGAGAGAGACACTGAGAGTGAGAGAGATGCTGAGTGAGTAGGAGCAGCAGTTAAGTTCTGTTTGTGGACTGACATGAAAGTTATTGCTGTGACAAAAATACTTAAAATGTAGGTGAATAGCAGCAGCAGGAGTAGGAGCAGAGAGCAGCTGCCTCCACGTCAACTGCACTCATTGCCACGCCTCCGCAGAGCTTCCTGTTAAATGAAAAAAAAAAAAAAAATAATAATAATAACGAAAAACGAAAAGCGAAAACGGAAATGAGAGCAAAACGATAATGGCGCACGCCGCCTGCATAATGATATAGCCAATGGCCGGTGGTTCCATTGTGGCACCACTTGCGTTTTATTTTTCTATTACACGATTTTCGACCAGCGACTCGCGACCAGCTATGCAATTTAATTTGCCAAAAATAGTTACTTACATTCACTTATCTAGCTTTAGCCCCGCCCTTCCCCTCGTATTCCCCATCCATCAAGTTTAAAGCGTAATAAGGATAATTGACAAATCCTCCCAACTTTCAGCTCTGATTATTATGCACCATAATTACTGCGAATATGCAGCGCGGCTGACTGGCTGATCGATTCATTCGCATTTATTTCGAAATAATGAGAGGCGGGCATATTTATAACGCGTATGCCATGTGCACATTCAGCATATACAATTTCGCCCTTCCGCCCCTCCTCAGCTGCTGTTCGCAACATGAGAACATTTTCGAATTTTTTCGCATTTATCTAGTAAATTTATCCGGCACTGGCTGCCATTATTTGCCATTTGGCATGGCAATGGGCATAATTCTAATGCATAGATATTATGTGTTCGTCGTCTGTTCATGCAAATTACACCATTCTCTCTCATTCTTGCTCCCCCATCCGCCTCCAGTGCCCAAGCAGTCTGTGCACTGTACTTATTGTTAGGAAGCGGAAATGGCGCAGCAAAAGCGCCCCAAAAAAAAAAAGGAATTTTTATTATTGTTAGCAATTGGTTTATGCTTGTATCTGTCTGCGTTTGTGTGCGTGTGGGTGTATGTGCAAGGCCTCTGCATGTGTGTGCGTGTGTGTGGGCCAGACTTTAGACTTCGGAAAGCAATTTGCCACGCACTGTCAGTGAAGTTGAACGCGATGGAACATTTCTAATTTTCAGCTACGAAAAATTTATACAATAAAAAAAGGCATAGCCCAAGGCAAAGTTAGTGAAAAAAGAGAAGCCGAAGAAGAAGAGCGAAATACAATAACACAAAAATAAAATAGCATAAAAATAATAAAAGAAGAGCAGAAAAATCAGCCATTCAGAAATTTACATAAAGCTCAACTCGCATGCATGTAATTTGTAGCAGACACAGAATTGCTTTTACTTTTCGCTCGCCTTTGTTGCCACATTCACATTTAGCGAGCATTAATCAAACAAAACATTTTTAACCTTTCGCTGAGTATGTATAAATTGCTACCAAATCACTTTTTCATAGTTTTGCTTTAACATGAATTTCAGTCAAAATTATTTTAAAAATTGAACAAATTTTTAAACTCAAACTTGAGCCTCATTAAGCACAGTGCACAACTTACACATATTTGTTTTGAAATAAATAAGCGTAAAGCTATTGATAGGCGTCCCAAAAGAACGTGGCGTATACTTAATCTGTCAAGAGTTCAAAGTGCATTTGGCGTGCCTCTTAGCCATTTTGTTGTCTGACATTTTTGCTTCTTTTATAATTATTCAAAAGCAGGCAACACCAACACCAACATCAACAAAGGCAACAACAACAACAACAACAAAATTTATATAACATTATAAAGCAATTTGCAGTAAATCACCAAAGTGCTGCGCGCGTGTTTATAAATCACAAGCAGCTCTGTTAGTCGCAACCCGTGCGGATTCCCAGCGTTCAGCACCCTATTGCCCCGCCTCCCGATAGTCAAGCAACGCCCACAGCCCAGTCCCGAATTCTGTATGCGCCTTGGTTAGAAGCTGTTGGCAGACCAAAAATCGAAATGAATAATTAATATGTCGCGCCTGCGGACGACCCGGACAGAGACGGACGGAGACGCGGCTCCACATGCTATGCCAGCAGAGGGTCGCATCAAAAATGAAAACCAACCAAAAAGAAAAAAACGTTGGCAATTTGCTGGTTTGCAGTAATGTAAACAAAACAGCGCCAAATCCAAAAGAGAGAAAAGAAAAACAAAGCCAGAGCTCATGTGAGGCCCAACGGCGTCAACTGAGCCAGGCCCAAGCCAGCATCCAGTATCCCAGTGCCTGCTGGCAAGAAGAGGCAAAAAAGGCTCGACGAGATTGACAAATTTGCTAAAGCGACAGCAAACGAAAACCGGAGAGGACGACGACGGCGTCGGCGGCGGCGGCAGCGGCGGCTGGTTGAATTTTTCATTTATGACAATGTTTACGTAATTTGACAGCCAAAACAATTTTCGTACTCTATTTGCTGTGGCGCACGCTGATCTTCCGCATGGGCGTACGCAAATGGACTGCCATTTATTGTTCTAGCCCAACAGCAGAACAGAGCATAGCACAGCACACTTTTGGCCAATCAACCAAAGCATCCAGCTTGTCCTTTCTAATCAAATGTATGTGTCTCCCTTTCACAGAGTGTGTGTATGTGTGTGTTGCCTTTAAGCCATTTTAAATGGCTAACGATTTGCTTGAATGTTGCGACATAAAAGTGCAATCTATAGTCCATTTAGTGGGCACTGGATTAGCAGACTTAGCCAGCACGAGTAAGTAGCCACAGCTAGTTGCAACAAGCCGTTCATTGTATTCAATTTAAATTGCTTTGCCACGTACAAGCAGAAGAAAAACTACCTACTGAATGGCAGCTTAAGAGTGTGGCAAAAGGCAAACAAGAGAGCGAAGACGACAGAGGCAGACAGAGGCAAGTATAAGGCTTACTCACGCAATTCAATTTGTTAGACATTTGAGGAGCTAAGCTATAGACGACAGCATTTCTAAACTCTGTAAAGAGTGAACTAATTATGAACCTTTACTCACTTGGCTTAGTACATTTCTACTTCATGCCATGACAGCTGGTACTGTACTAAAATTACTCTTACTTTCCCCATTTGGCAACAGATTGATGGACAGATTCATGTTGAACGATTTAGTCTACGCAAAGCCAGAGCCCATTTCAGAGTTTTGATCCCATAACTTTTTGGGCATCGTTTGTCAAACTTTATGTTAATTTGGCCAAATTGGGCGCTGTTGGTAATTGAAAGGCAGCTAGAACAATAATCGTGACAATGATCCAGCTGACCTTGACATCGAATCATTAGTCAAACCATTGTAGCCACGCGACAAACAAACGGAATTGAAATGTGAGCGAGGAGGGCAAAGGGGAAAAGGCAGACGAGTGGGAGGAGCATAAATTCTAGTTTGGAAGAGACAAAATTATTGTTTTGCTCAATTTGGAGGCGCTTTGTTTGGAGTCTGTCGCTTCACGGCATATTAAACCACATGAATAAATTACAATTGCAAATAGGCAATTTCCTACACTTCCTTCCCATTGACATTGCCACACTGTGCAGTAACCGCAAATGGGGCGTGGCCAGTAGGTCGGTTCGTCTGTCGGTCGGTCGGTTGGTCGCTTGGTTGGCCGATTTCTTGTTGTTAACTGTGGAGTCGGTTTGTTGGTCTATATAACGTCTAATTTGCAATTTTGTTTAATTGTTTGTGGCTTTGGATTCTGACATAATTCGATGTTTGCTGCTGTTTGTTGTTGTTGTGATCTTGCCACGCCCACTGCGCCGCACTGACTCACTTGTTTTTCGGCATGCCGTGCAGACAAGTTGTTTTTGTAATTGTTGTTGCTGTTTGTGTTTTGCGTTATTTGCGGTTTTAGTTCGGGTCAACATCAATGAGCATTGGCACGCACGCACACACACTTGCACACACTGGGCCACAGCTCCCATTGGGGTCTCGTTCGGTTAGTGGTTTCCGCTCGAACGACGTCATCTCTTTAACTCACTCCAGTTGGCGCGGCTCCCCCGCTGGCCAGCCGCGTGCCTTGCCTAAATTATAATAAAAGGTTTCATTGCGGCCAGTTCAAAATATGCGCCAGATCTCTGCTCTGCTATTCTTTGTTTTGCTTTGCTTTGCTTTGCTTTGTTTTCAGCAATTAAATGAATGCCAACGAGTAGACAAAGGCTCAGCACAAGCCCAGTTGTCAGCTGCCCCCCATCCAGCAATCAATTGGTATTTCGAGCGGGTAGCCGCGCGGTCCGTCTGTCACAATAGTCACAATAGTTGCGGGCATTTGCGAGTAAACTCTTTGCCGTGCGCTGCAAAGTCTGCAACGACTTTTTGGCCAGCTCTGAAAGCCACTCAAGCGCAACTTCAATGGCATTGTCAACGTGCTTGGCACCCCTCGGGCACTCCACAAATTAGCTGTACGATTGCCTTGCACTTAGTACACTTCCTTTTCTCTCTGTGTATACTTTTCAAAATTGGCTTTCACACGCCATTAGCATTTAATTGCAACTGCAGCTGCAGCTGCAGCTACAGCTACGCCTTGGCTCGCCTGCTGTTTCCATGTTGACCTTGTTAACAAGCGCATTTGCCTTAAACAGCGTACACAGCACGACTTTAACAAAGCAGCTACAGAAGCGGGAGCTGGCAGTGTGGGGGCGCAGTCATTTGAGAAATCAAATATTATTCTTATTACTGCAATTTAAACTGCGCGCATTTACTGAAAGCTGGGCGCGTGCCATTCGAGCGATTCGATAAGCGAACGTTCAACTAAAAATTGCCAATTAAATTTACCCCATTTTTCTACAGTTGGCATTTAAGTGGGGTCCCAAAAATAAACTCATATATAAACTGTAAATTTACATATAAACGAGTTAAAGTGCTTGCTGAATGCCTTCCAAATGTCTCCGTAGACTGTCGACATACATCTGATGGATGTATATATATATGTATATATACTTGCTGACAATTGAATTGGAAAAGGCGTCCCCACAGCCACTTCAATTGAAAATTGTGTGCGTAGCTTAAGGAAAATGTTGCCACAGAAAGCAATACACAATCAAATTCCGACGCATTCGGCATAGAGAAGCCCTGAATAGGAATAGGAATAGGAATCGGATTCGGAATCGTAGCAGCGTTTTTAGTGATTGTTAGATGACGATGCCTCAATATCTCCATCACCATCGCATCGCTATCGTCTATTCGAGCTCCATTCCCAATGCCACAAAGCCCAACGCTTGTTGCCATTGATGTTTTGCTGTGCACTCGAGTGTGTTTTCTTTCGTAATGGAATTTATTAATATTTCATTGTGTGGCAAGCGAATCCAAAGGGGCCGCCAAGGGGCGCCAATAGGAGACGCCGTGTAAACGACAAGTGTATTTGTGATTGCTGCTGCGAGGAATGTCAACAATTGCCACAGGCATTTTCTATTTCCATTGAAACCAACAACCAGCCACTCTTTCCGCATATTTTATGTGGAATTGAAGTTTCATTTAGTTTCAAATCAATTAGAAACTAAACAATTGACTTAAAGTGCGGATAAATAAATTGATTCATAATTGATGAGTTCGCAAAATTTAAGTAATTGAAATAAAATTAAATGAAGTGTCAAGAAAACAATATCTCAAATTGTGGTTTAAGTCCAGCAATTTACTTGACGAGTTTCACGAAGTAAACTATGCTATCAAATATCCTGTATGGGCAAACTTTAACTCTTATAATCAGACTATAAAGCCTAATTTACAGGGCATTTATCGGTTTAATATTTGTGAATCGACTTCATTTGCAATTAGTATAAATTCAAATCGAATTCCTAAAATATTTGAAAATTAACGCATTTGCAGAGATTTAACTTATTTACAAAATATTTCATGCTCGATTTGCTTTAACTGCAAAATTGTGAATTGCATTAATAACTGGCAAATGGATGTTGAGTGGTTTTTGCTCCAAATTAAGCTCAGATTGTTATTGTTGTTGATGTTGATGTTGATGCTGCTGCTGTTGCTGCCAGCCGCATGAATGCATTATTCATATGGGTGCCGTTTTTGGCCAAAAACTTTCAGCTGCAAAGAATTCTTGTTGACCAACAAAGCGCATAATGCAACTTTTGCCGAATGGAGGAGATGTGGAAGGCCGATGTGAAATGCTCCATAATCAAATTCCACAACAAACAGCAAAAATCAAATTTGAGAACTTGTAAGAAATATCGTACACGACATGCTCCACACTGCACTAACTCTTGGCAACTCTCCCACCTCTCTCTCTCTCTCAGACACACTCACTCCCTCCCTCTCACTCTCCCTCTCTCTCTCACTCTGTCGTTCTCTAATCTGTAGGAAAGTTTGCTGGCATGGCCAACAGAATGGAATACGAATTTCTGGTGCAACGCACAAAAAACCGATGTAGCAACTGAATATGAAGCATGGTATGAAGAGGCCCTGGTGGCAGAACATGAGGCGCGTTGCGGGACGAGGAAGGCAAGAAAAAAAGCACTTGTGATTTCAGAAATCAGAGTTGGCTGGGCGTGGGTGTGGATGTAGCTGGCGTCTTGCTTAGACCGCCCGTAGCTCGAACAATATGAAAATAATAAAAACAGTTTCATAAATCAAGAACATGATAACGAAAAACTCTGCATAAAACTTGAGCAAGGCTAAAGTCGAACACTGAAAAATGCAAGAGACGCAAGGAATGCCTTCAGCCTGCTCCCGATGCAATTCCTCCTCCTTCTGCTTCTCAGTCTGTGCGCTTGGCACAAAACAAAATCGAAAGTTAAGCTCATGCAAAGACGGAAATCAACTCGAACAACAGGAACTGTCTACACATCTAAGATCCTTCAATGCCTTGCGTGGAAAATGTACAAAAATAAGTTGAATTTCTGTCGAGCTGGCATCAGCACGTGCTCCAAATACTTTACTTCTGTAAAGGTAGGCAAGGGAGCATAACTGGAATTATTTTTTTTCTGCGTATAATAATTAAATTAAAGACCATCAATCAAATCTATCTATGATTTATTCAATACTGTATACAGTTTGAACTGCACTCGTCGTTTACTTGTTCAGCTCTCTAACGATTTCGCTTGCTATTGTTGTCGACTGACTGCACAGTCCAATGCATTATGTCTTTTGCCAGCCACGCCCCCTTGCCCACACTCAGCCCCAATGCAATTTCGCGCCAACAAACTGCAATCGTCTGTCGATCTATCAACGAACCGTAGCGCAACTGTTTATTTATCTGGTGTTGCGCTAGCTGAATGGCTGACTGGCTGACTGACTGGCTAGCAGGTCCTGCTGTGCAGTGAGATAGTGATTTGTTGTCCTGTCTGTGCATACAAAATTACTGACAAGGACGTCGACGACGCGGCCAGTTAATGTGAAAAATGTGCGCAGAAAGTGGCGTGCATGCATAGATTTGCATTGGCATGGGGCTGGAGTTGGCCATTTCTGTGTCGGCTGCGGAATTCGTTTGCACCCAATCGCATATGCCCCATTGATTTACTTCCAAGCGGACGTTGGGCGTGGCACGCTGAATGGGCTGGGCTTGACGTTGGCAAAACAAATCAACGCTGGCTGCCTGACTTTAAGCCGACGCAAAGCCGCTCAGTAATGCAATTAAGCTAACGCCTCGAAAAGCCACTGCCCTGTAATAGAGACAAATGAGGAGTATACGCTCGGAAGTTGCTAAGCTGCAGCTGTTAACATTTTTAATCTGTGTTTTCTATTCAGTGATTGAATAACTGTTTTGCTTCTATATATATTTCTATAGAGTTTGTCATCTCTCTCTCTGGCTATTTCTAGGCATCGATTTGGTCAAGTTTTGTCAGTGGACAGTCTCTGGGCAAATATTTGCACAGCCTCCGTCTAAAGGTAATCAGCAACAGAAGTCAGTGCAACAATTGCCCAGCCTCAAGCGCTGTTCATTTGGCTGGGAGTCGAGACTGTTAATGGACCACATTAGACACAAAATGCGAGCACATTTATAAGACCCTGCACGAGTAAGGTAAACACACACAAACACAAACACAAACTCAAACTCATTCAGACACACACACACGCACACACGCACATGCACACACCCACAAATCTCTGGCCGTATGCTGGGCTCATAAATGCGCAATTTATGGACAATAATTGGCAATAAGCGGCACACAGCTGTCGTCGAGACGCTCAGGCACATTTGCACAGCCAAGCATAATCAAATATGCTGCTTCTTCCAAAAAAGGAAGGACATGCACAACGAGTTGTATATTTGCAGACTTGGCTTTAATTTGCGGCCTAAGTGGCCTAGCTGAAAGCCCCTTCAGGCAACATCATTTGCACTGCAAAAGCTGTTGCAACGTTACGAACAAACTTCCAAAAGAGATGATCTGCCTAATGCCAGCACCGAGAGTAACTCTCCGAAAGCTGTTGCCTAATTTATTGTTGCTTCAATTTATATTAAATTGCAAATTGGACAGTTTGCAAATCATTCCATGTAATTTTACACTGATTGCAAACGAATCTATGCAGAGTGGGCGGGTGCTTGGTTACTTAACAAACAGCCTTCGCATATTCAATCCCAGTCGGTTTTTGATGAATTGCGTACAATTAACTCATTTTTCACTTCATGTCAAATGTTTTGCAGAATTTCTTGCCTACGTCTAAGCGCTCGAAATCCTGACTTGAAATTCCTTGCCTACATTTGTGCGCATGCAGAGAAAATAATTTTCAACTCTTGTTAACATGCTTCAATTAAGTAGAAGTGGAATCAATGTTGTTATTAAATTTTTAACAATTTACAAACGGTAAGCTAACCGCAGCCGCAGCCAGAGCAGAGCGCAGCGCCTTTGTTCTGTGAGATGTGTGTGTGTGTGTGAGAGCAATTGTTGGCAGCGCTTTAAATGCAATTTAAAATGCCGGAAAGCCGCAAATTTCCGTTATTCATACAAAATTAAACGCAAATACAACGCGTAGCAAAAGCTTTTCCACTCAGACTAAGTAAATAGCATCATTGAGTAACTGCACGCATATCCTTGTATATCCGAGTGCTCTCGACGTATGTGCGCGAGTGTGAGCAAGCCGCAAGGAAATTAATTTCCGACAGAAGTCACACAGAATACCAGCGAGGCGCGACCGAGGCGCCAGCTCGCGGCAATGATAATTAAGCTCAGTCACACGGCGACAGACATTGAGCTGGGCACACTCGCAGGACACTCATGCGGGCTGACCACACACAAACACTTGGCTGCCTGCTGAATGGCTGGCTGGTCGGCTGGTTGGCTGTGTTTGCCTTGAAGACGGCCGACACGTTGAAAAAGGATGTCAGCCAACGGCCCAGTTACGAAAAAGGCCACTCGCACCCAGGACACTGCTGTCGGCAGCCAGGACAACATTGACTGCGACCGTGGCTCTGACTTGGGCGCAGCTATCATCGAGCCGCCTTCGTCGCCGCCGCTGCTGCTGCTGCTGCTGCGATAAATTTGAGGCCAATGTCGCACAGCGACATAAATCAGGCAAAAGATTTATGGCGTATCGCGTAACTTGGCGGCGATAAGGAGCAGAGCTGGTCAGGACTTCTGCTGCTAGTGCAGCGTTTCAAATGATAAACTGAGCCGACTTTTAATATACCCACGCAAAATGAATTTTTGTTTCTGATTGTGCCGAATTCACGCTGTGTGCCATGCTACACGCGCATGCTAATCAACCCTTTTCAGAGCTGAATGGCACGGGTATCTGAGACTAAAGATAGCACAAAGCTAACAAGAGCCGGAGCATGGTTGACCACATCCGAATGTCGCCTCTCCTTGTGATTATCACAGTGGGACGCGTTTAATTGTACATATCAGCAAATTGAAAAGGGTAGCATGTCCTGTGCACAGTTGGCCTCACTCAGCGCCGCTGATAAGGCGTCCCTTGTCTGTGTGCCCTAGCGACTTGGCTCTCTATGTGGGTCAGGCATTGACAAATTCATTAGGCGCCGGAAATGTTTGCGGTCCAAGCTCCACACGGTTCACAAGGTCCGGCTGGTCATAAAACCAGTCCAAAAAGCCCCAACGAATGCCCCAATTTACATTCGAAACATATTTTCATTAGCGCCGCGCAGATATCTCATAAAGCGTCCAGTCATTTCATTTCACTTAAGCGGAAAAGCCTTCAGGAAAACATCAAAAAAAAAGAAAAAAAAGAAAAAGATGCGAAACAAAAGCTCGAAAGGAAAATATAATATATATATATGTATGTATATTATGTTAAGCAAAAGGAAAATTTCTTAATATTAAACAAAATGTGAATGCGAATGGCGTACGCGGACGCAATGCGAACGTTCGCGGCCAATATTAAAATAAAGTCCATCACTTACATTTGCTTTCTTATTTATGCGACCGCCCGTCGCTCCCCATCGCCCCTCATCTTCTTTCCAATACTAAGCCCCTCCTCTGCCCTAGGCACACGCACAACCATGGCTCGGCATTGTAATCGCAACATGGTGGCTTCGTCTTGGGCTATACGCCATAAAAGTTAAGCGCCGTCCAAGTGTAGAATGAGGACAGCTCGTCAGGCATTCAGTCATTGGGCCATTGGGCCATTCGGCCATTCAGTCAGCGAGTCAAGTCGCCTCAGTCGGGCTAGAGTGGAGCGGCCCACAACAAAGATGAAAGTGAAAGTTAAGAGCCCTTTACAACTTTTCTTTTTATGACTTATTGCTCTGTCGTCTACGACAGCCCAACCAACAGCAACAGCAACAGCAGCAACAACAACAACACCAACAACAACAATAAAAGTCTCAGCACTGCGTGAGGTGTTTGCTGTTGTTGCTGTCGACTTCATTGTTGTTGGTTGCTGTGCTCGCGCATAAATATAAACAACAGCGCGAAAATTTGCAAGCGGCAACGCAAGCGTGCGTCTTTTCATAAGCTTGTTTACCCTTCACACAATGGGGCGTATGAGTAATGTGACTGAAGCAGCCAAGCTGGCAGCCCGAAGCGAAACCAACACCTGTCACCCAGCCACAGATAATTGCCTCACAACTGAGCTATGTGTGTTTGTGTGCAAGTGACAGAACTCTACGAAAGTTTTATTGCCAGCGCTCTAAGCACATCGCATATGAGTGAATGGAATATAATCATGGGAAGGCAGTGAAACCGGCTGACTTCCCTTGACTACAACTCGCTAAGATTATGACCGATCACCAGGAGTTATACCTTTCTGAGCTCTTTCGGATCTCTTCTAATAATTACCACTTAAGATAAATTTATGTGAATTCTCTCAGTATTCAAAGTCAAGAGAGGTTCTTATGAATTGTGAGCAACTCAGGTTCACTTCAAAGTTTTTTCTAAATAATCAAAATAATTTTAGATATTAATAAATGTCGTCGCTAAGCCTTGGCTATTCTTAACATCTTGCTTCATTTAATGCCCTCTTAAGCTAATAATTCTTATCTTTTAGATCCATGTTTTACAATTCCAACACGTGCTTTGTGCCTTAGACCAGACTTATTTCCGACCAGAAATGCATCCGGCCTTTAGCCGCTTACTTAATACAAAACGCACAGTCATGTGTGTGTGTGTGTGTGTGTGTGTGCGTGTGGGTGTTTAGGGAGCAGCGGCAACATAAATGCTGATATGTGTCACATTCTGGCAGCATGAGGAGCATTGCTCGCCGTCTGCTCCTCCGCGGAGCAGTTCTTATTACTCGTAAATCAAGGGAACCTAGAGCTGGGAGAGGCTGCTCTGGAGGGGTGCAGAACGAATATCTTTTCACAATATTTGCTGACATGACAACCGAAAAACATAACACGCGCCAGAAGGTGATAATGACAGTTTAGGCATTCATTACACGTGTTGCTGATAAGGCGGCAGGTGGGCGTCTGCTGGGGGCGTGGCAAGGCGACGCGGCGTTGACATTGACATGCCCGCGCATTGGGCCGCTGCTGATAACAGTCAACAATGTAAATTAATAAAGCTGCCAAGCGGAGACGCCCCCCAGGGTCCTTGCTCAATGTCCTGGCTGTCCTGCGTGTTTGCCATAACAATATATTTCATTTGAATCAACAAGCCGAGCACAGGAGATACTGCAACAACAACAGCAACATCAACAACGAAAAGAAAGAAAGAAAGCCCAGCAGCCAGAGTAAAAACACAGAAGCCAAAAAAAAAAAACAGAAGAGAAGAGAAGAGAAAAAGACCAAGAGACATTCACATATTTTAAAATATGCACATTATGAGTAAAGTAATCTGATTTTTATGTTAATGAAGCGGTGAGCGGGCCATAAATCCTCGCCAGGACTCTGGCAAGCGCCACTTTAAGCAATTACTATAATTGCTATCTCACACACATACGCGCACGCACACAGACATACACGTGCATACACACACACACACACACACACATACATATATCAATATTCATGCAAAGCTCGGACAAAGTTTGTTTCTGTTTGACTTTTGTTGGCCAAGGGATGCCAGTCGCTGCAGAGGCAGGGCAAGACCATGTCGTTTAGTTGCCGACGACCTGAAACTTTTGCTCATCAAATATCAAAGCAACACGTGTTCTGATCTCTGCTTGATTTGTTACCGCTGCCAAACAAACAAGATGTGAAGCTCCCCCAGGCCAGCACCTTCAAAGATACACACACACACACACACACACACACACGCGCGCGCACACACACACACGCGCACACACTTACAGATACACACACGTGCGTTTTTTGTTGCCAAAGCTAATGAGCTCAAGCTGCTGCCAAAGCCCACTCAACGTTACAGTTGCCAGCCAAATCAACAGTCGTCAGTCATTAAATTTACTTATTTGCACGCGAATTGTTATGAGATTTTTACTTGCATTGCAGTTGACTAAGCTAGGCATACTCTGCACATAGAATATAGGGTATGCAGAATGAGGTACCATAGGTAAGTCGAGTAGCAACAGTATCTCCAATAGTAGTGTTTGAAGTGAGGGTGACAGTTAGCAACAGATTGTGCTTCAAGTACTTTCACCTCTTACAAGACCTACAGGGTATTCTTAACATTATAGGGTATGATAAGTTACGTAACAGAGATAAATAGAGTAACGCTGTATCTCTGATAGTATCTGGTTGGGAGTGAACAAATACTTGCACTTTTCCTCTGATAATCAATATAGGGTATAAGAATAGCCATATATGTGGTCTGATAAGTGAGGCAACAGTGGTAAGCCGCGTAGCGCAGCAACCCTAATAGTATCTATTGTAGTGTTGAGCTGCAAAGTGGGACTGAACAGCTGCTTGTGCTTCAAGTGCTCTCACCTCTGTCAAGCTCTACAGGATATTCTTAACCAAAATCCTTACTTTATTTCGCCGTCTGCGTCTGGCAGCAACAATTAAGCGGTTGATTCTTGGATTTTGCATTTTCTGGCAGCTCTTTTTTGTGCTTTGTTGATTGCGGCCAGAAGCCAACAAGGCGTTAAAATTAAGCCAAAGCTAAGGCTGTGCGATGCGAATATAGATATAGAAGTAGATGTAGATGTGAATGTGAATGTGAATGTTGCCGCATCTGAGTCCAAAAGCAAATCAGCGTAAAGTAAACTTAATCAGCATTTCAATATTTTCATTTTTTTGCATTTCTTTTTCTCATTTTTTTCTGGTTCTTTGCCATTTGGATAACTTTTCTTGGCGCTTCTCCTTCGCTTTTCCTGTGTATTATTTATTCAGATTTTGCGCCTGTTGCTGTCATTGCGCTTCATTTTCATCATATTTGCAGCGTTCTCTTTGCCTGCGTCGTCGCGCTGTGCTTTTTCAATTTCGCGCACTTCACTTTGGCGCATTCATTAGGCGAATGACTTGAGTTCTCCCCCTGCCACGCCTACACAGAAAGCCAGTCGGCCCCCCCTGGGGCTGGCTCCCAGCTTGCGCATTGCATTAAGTTTTTTATTTCATTCGTGGCATTTAAAGAGCTATCGCAAATTGTGGAAAGAACTGCCCCAGCGGAGCAAGCAAACGGCGCTTCGAACAGGTGCAGGCATTTTAATTCTCATGAAGAACTAAACGCAAATGTTTGCACATTCAGTCGTAAAAATACTCGGAGAGTAGCTCACATTTTATTTGCCGCATTTGTTAGATTTGAGCTGCGTTTTGCCTTTGCCATACACTGTCCAACAGGGTTCGAAAGACCCGCCATTGCGCAGGTAACTGCGCCAAGTTGCTTACAAAGTTTTCATGAACTTTTACAATAGCTTTCCTAATTATTGTTGAGAGAAACTTATTTTGAAGTTTATTAAACACTTTTCACTTAGTGAATTTTAAGGGCAAAGCTCGTTGAGCTAAGCTCAAAATATGTTTAAGATTAATTATGAAATTTATTATTAAAACAGAAAAGGGAAGAAGATTGATCAGATTAAATGAATATTTTTATAAAATTCATAACAAAATTCAGGTGCTTAAAAAAGATTATGAATTATAAATATTAAATTTGATGCTCATAACAGAAGATTATACAGATAGAGTATAAATTTGTCGGTGTTTGCGTTGCGTTGATTTAAAATGCGTGCACAATTAAAGCGTAATTCATGGCCGACAGCAGTTTAGTGCTCTTTATGCTTTTAACGGTGCACTGGGGAGCATTTGTAGCAGCAACAGCAACAACAGCAGCAACAGCAACAACAGTAACAAAAACAATAACAAATAACAGCAAAAAAACGTTAGCATGCAGTCAGACACGGCCCAAAGACAATGTGGGACCCATTTCAATTCGATGAGCGATGGCCGTTAGTCGAGGCGAGTTTATGTGACCCGCTTTTAATTCATTTTAACCATTCGGCGGGCTGATGTGATGTCTGCCAGCCAGAACACCGACACAATTCGTGGCCAGCAGTTGGCTTCTTCGCATGTTTCTTTGTTGCTGTGCCCAACCAGGCCGGCCGCCTTGCCCCACGGCAGAGGCTTCGTTAAATTTGTGGCCATATAAAAAACATCATAACTATGTGTTTCCATTTATGCGCATTGAAAAACTGTGCACTGGCCAGAGCAAAAATGTAAACAATTTCACGCTGCTGCCACGAGACACACACACACACACACACACCCACACATGCACACTCTTGTATGGTTTTTTATGAAGCCTTGACTAAAAACGGGCCAAAGGCCAGAGCAGCAAGCATAAAAAACTTGAATTGTATTGAAATAAACATGTGCGACTTAGAGATACCTCGTGCAAGGTGGAAAATATTTTATAAAAGTAAATACATATATAGTTTTAAGAGAGAGAGTAAGGTAGAAATAGGACGGAAAGTAGAGGAGATAGACGGAGAGAGAGACACATAAACAAGAATTAAATAGAAAGCAATGAAATGAAAAATATAAGTATACTCTAAAGAAAGAAATCAAATCAATGGAAGAAGACGTTAAAAGGCTCTATAAATGGAATGAACAAATTAAGAGGGTGTGCGAATTATGGTTAGAAAGTGAGGAGGAGAAAGGGAGAGAGAAATGAAAAGAGACTGAAAGCATAAAACAAATTATTATATATAAATAAAAATTGACAAGGTATAAACGATTCACAGAGACAGAGAGTAGGAAAGAGAAAGAGAGAGGGAGATACCTAAAGCGTGAAAGTAAGAGACTAATAAGTTCTTAGTGACAAAGAGAAAGAATCCAAGAGAGATTGATAAGGAGCTTAACTACAAATAAAACCCAAAACAAATGTCACCTTAGGTGCCAAATGCAGATAATTGATACGAGAGCAGAGCAAACACACGAGAGCAGAGAAAACACAAGAGTTGATATATTGTTTTTAAGTTATATATATGAAAAAACGGTCGATTGTGATCATAAAATAGATAAAAGAGGACAGAGGCAAACAGAAACGAAGTGCAAACTAAGGGGCTTTACTACAAATGCTATATAAGCGGGAATAAATTACATGAGAGCGAAGCATATCCAAATGTTGATAGTTACAATTAAAAACTAAAAAGTTGTTCAGCAACAGTTTGTAATAATGCATGAATGAGAGAGAGGGATAGAGCGAGAAGAAACAGAAAGCCAGAAATGAAGAGCAATAGAGCAGCATAAGATGCTTAACTATAAAAGCTACCTAATCTACTAAGATGAGAGAGCAGAGATAATGCAGTAAATTAAAGATTTCAAGTTAAATGCAGGACAATAGCCATTGATAATGCTCCAAACCAGGCAGATAGTGAAACAGAGAGAGATAAAGAGGCAGAGAGAGAGAGAGAGAGAGAGAGAGACAGACAGAGAGAGCGACGATGAGCAGTAGAGGAATATAAGAAGCTTAAGCTATTCAGCTTCAACCATGACAGCAGAGCTAATGCTAATGAGATGAGAGATATTAAGTTGAGATAGAGAAAGTGAAAGCGAAAGAGACAAAGAGAAAGTGAGAGATAGACAAGGAGACTTCAATAATCCACCATCCATTCAAATATTTAGTTTCGATTCAAACAATCTACCTCGAGCACATTTATTTTGTATATGCTCATATTTTACAGGGTATTTTTGATAAATAAATGGCCTCAATCCGGGCCGACAGACGCCAACAGACAAATGCACTGCAGTGCCACAAACAGACGAAACGAAAGCTGGCGCTGACTGTCTGACTGTCTCGCTGGCTGCCTGGCTGGTCGGCTGGCCAGTTGAACTGACCCTGCCTGCAGACAACAGCAAACAGACAACGAGGCACATGCAACATGCAACGTACAACACCAACGCCAACGCCAAGTGAGCAGCGCAATGCAGAGTATAACGAGCGCTTAAATAATTAATATATAACTCATACGCAGCGTTGTGCCAGAGCGCGTACTCTGCTCCGCATCTCGCTACTCGCTTACAGTTTACTCTTCTGCTTTATTGTTTTTTGTTTGATTTTGTTGTTTTATTATTTTTTTTTTGTTTGGCGGCGACTATATACACTATACATCATAAACGTGCACTCTGCGCGCATATTAAATCAGCAACTGATTGATGAAGCTGTAACTGAGTCCCAGTTGCTTCTGCTGTTGCTCCGGCTTTGCTTTCGCCCAATGCACTCGACGCTAGCCCCGTGAATTTGTATTATTATTATTATTTGTATCTGTTGCGCTGACTGTTAACTGAGTGAGTGTAACTGTGTAACTGCTTTAGTAACTGCTACTGTTTGCGCATACAACTTCAATTAATTACAAAGGAGAGTGAAAAGTTTCGCAACGGCTTTGGTGCGCTGTCATTAACATTTTGCATTCGCATTCATTAGCCGGAGCAAAAGTTTCCGATGATAAATTGCATATTTAAGAACTTGGATCGTAGCGCTGCAAATCAAAGTTCTGCCCGAGGTGCGGCGTTGGGGCGTGGGTGGTGTTTGGGGCGTGGGCCAAGCAACATTTTTGATTAATGCTCGTAGATATTCATTTGCTTACACAAATGAAAAAATATTAACCCACTCCTTGAAGGGGGCGGGACGTTGGCATCTAATCAAGATAAACAACGAAAGGTCTGCAAAAACATTACGTATACGACAAGGGGTACAAGGCGGGTGGCGGGTGGCGCCTGGCCGTTGGATGCTTGGGACAACAGCACATTATTTGAATTATTAATTAGCGCATAATTAGTTGGGTTGTTGTCTTGTCTTAAGCGAATTTTACTTTTGTTTTCTTCTGCTTGTGCTTCGTCTGCTTCTTGCGACCACGTCCTGCGGCCATAATTTGGCCCCAAAGCCACGGCCAAGCCTTTGATCTTGTCCAGCGTCCTACGCCTTTTGATTACGTAATTCATTTACCTCGAAAAATTGCAGCAGCACGCTAGTTCATCGGCAAGGACACAAAACAACAACAGCCACATCAGTAACAGCAAAAAATTAAGCAAGCGAGGAGAAGGGAAGAGAAGAGAAGAGAAGAAAGGCGCAACTTATTATGTGTCAAAAGCAAAGCGTGCCTGCACTGCCCTGACCCTGCACACACCAGCCCCTATCTCAGCCGCATTGACCCAATTAATTTGAACTGTAATGCAAAGTTTTGCTTTATGTTTCGTTTCGCTTCACCCTCACACACACACACACACACACACACACACACACACACACACACACACACACACACACACACACACACACACACACACACATACACAACTGTCCACGCAATTAAAGCAACTGTGCAGTGGCTTATCAAGTGAAGCTTAAGCCCGAGTTTGGCTCCAGAGAGGGTTGCCGTGCAGAAAAGGGGGCGTGGCGTGGTAGGGGCTGTTGAGTGTGTATCCACTCATAAACTCAAACAAAATAAAATAAAATGTCATTTTTGAGCGCAACGCTTAAAATAGTCCAAAGTTTTAATGACTTTATTCAGCTAAAAACGACGACACAACCAGCAGCTACCACACCCTCTACTGCCACCCTCTACTGCCACCTCCTGCTGCCCACAGAAAACTCAAATTAAGAAACAATCTTAAACATAAAAAAAGAGTCAAAACGCCAAAAATTGTATACAAATTAAATGTAAATATGTACAAGGCAAGTCGTTAAAAGTCAATTCAAATTTTGCATAGAATTTTGATAAGTAACAACAAAATAGAAAAAAAAAAAAAACGAAAGGGCCAACAACGCTCCTGCTCAACCAGCTTGCTAGTTTTCGGTTGGCATAAAATTACGTCAATAAAAAAAGGTACGCGGCATTGGAGCGTGCGAGTATGAGTTGGCTTTTATGGCATGCCATATGGGGGCAGTGCATGGCTGCGACTCTCTGCCATTTTATCGAGCAAACTTTTGGCATATATCTACTTTGTATACATATGTGTGTATATATATATGTGTACACATGTATATATATACATATATAATGCACAGCAGCTGCTAATTTAAGCGCTCAAATTAATGACCCAGGCATACGAGTACTACAGAAATTTCGAGTTTAGACTCAAGAAACTCTCGTAAACCGCTGCGCGCTGATATGTGAGGCAGTTAGAATGTTAAGTGGAGGTCATCAGCTGCGACAGCTGCCGTAGCTCATTGCAAAGATATATTTAAGATATGAGCTGAGACTGAGCTTAGCCAATAAGTGTCTCATGATATCAATTTGAATTGAAAGTAATTAAGCTAATGCAATTTGAAGTCCATTTGACTAACAAGTCAATTCTAGCTTTAAATAACGAAATTGAAAACTTTTTAATGAAAGAGTTGCGCTTGATGAGCAAACTTTTTTATTAAAGTTTTAGCTTTTCCAGCTCGAACCAATAACTGTTGATTAAAATATATATATAGCTGATTATTAAAATATAGATATAGCTCGATCTATTGATTGAGCGAGTGTTTCTATTGATAAGATCTTAATATTTATTTTATTTATTACAAATTATATTATACGTAACATACCACACATAGATATAAAATGGATCCAGAATAGTTTTTTTCTTACTCATTTAGCTGAGAATACTTTACCCTTTACATCATGTATTGGTTCTGTATATAATGACTTCTCTTTGCCTTACACTGCATGTCAGTGTTTCATGTCTCTTCCAGACTCCAACTAGTTTCAATTTGTTTTCCTCTAAAATGCCAAGCAGTAGGATCAATCAATTCTGCTTTTACCTCTTGCAAACCCAAGTCTTGCTTCACTTCCATGCATGTCCTTCATATCAAGGAATTCACATTGACTTTCCTCTGCCCACATTCCGCATCTCTCAGTTAATTATACATATTTACCGAGATCAAGTCTAGGCATAAATATTTTGCTTACCTTTCAGTTTATGCATGCCAGTTTAGTGGGCATTTTACCTTGGCTTATCAACCTGAAGTGCTCCATTTGAACATTTTACAACGCGACTATTTGCCTATCAGCCGCAGTCATCAATTTGGGGCAACCTTAAAACTTGCTGCGCCCCTTTGGGGCGGCTCCTCTCTGCTTGAATTGGCATAAACAACGCTTACAATGCGTTCAATTAACTGTTCAATTATAAACGGCTTTAAAAAGTGCTTACTTAACTGCCATTTAGAAGCTTTTGGCGAAACAACAACAATAAAGGGCAACTGTTTAATTCCGGTCCAGGCATTTGGGCACAGTTTATGGCATTTTGAAGGCACGGAGCATGCAATGAAAAGTTTTTACTAAACGAATTTGTGTTGCACGCCCAGCAGGCAGCAGGCAGCAGGCGGCAGGCGGCAGGCGGCAATAGCACTACATGCCTCGAACAGAGCCAATTTGCTGCGGGCACCCTTCGCGGCCAAAATACAACGCCCTCAAAGTGGCCACCACGCCCCCGCCACAAAAATGTAGCAACTTTTGACGTTTGGTCCGTCAAAGTTTTTGGAAAAGTGCGCAGTTACAAGTGACAACAAGCTTTGTCAAAATATGTATGTGTGTGTGTGTGCGAGTGTGTGTGTGTATGATTAAATCAGAGCCAAAACAAGTGCATTAAAAAAGTTATAAAATATATATATATATATATATATTTATAAAAACAGCAACTGAAATTGCATTAATTCCTGTGCCTTGTTTGCATTTAGTTTTAGGTGTTTATTTTCTTGTAACACACACATCAGGATCCACACACACACACACACACACACACACACACACTCACACATACGCATGTAATGCCAATTTATTACAGCTGAGTGTGTCAACTTTTTGGGTAACGAGAGCGCAAACAAAATGCAAATGAATTTTGAGCTAATAAAATGCAGTTAAAAAAACTTTTCCACAATTCGAACAGAACAGAAAAATTTACCACAGGCAGCACTCGCATCACAAGACAAGCCTGAAACAGGTTTGTTTACACTGTAACACACACATACACACACACACACACACACACATGCAGTTGCCTATGTGTGTGGGTCAGCAGCGCCGCATAAATTAAGGCGCTCGCGTTGACATTTGCACCGCTCGAGCGACGCAACGAAATTCGCTGCTTGCATTTCCAGCTGGTTTTCCCCATTTTCCGCTAGAGCTTTTCAGCTTTATTTACGTTTTTCTTTGTGTAATTTTTATTTATTTTTTAGTTTTTATTTTTGTTATTTGCTCTCGTCGCCCACGTGGCAGCTCTGCAGCTGACTGTTGGAAAACTTGCGGTTAATTAAGTGTATCACAGCAGTCGGTGCAAAGTTGAGGAATTTTATGTAAATTGTGAAAATTGTTTTTACGTTTTAATAAATTGAATCAAACATGTTGCATGGAAACAAAGAGTCGCATGCGGCGCTGCAGCGGAATCTACAAAATTTAGATGTTGGCTCGAAAAGTTTGTTGAAGTTGTTATTATGATATAGTTGGAGAAGTGTAGATAAGTTTTACTGAGCGTTGATGCAGGTGAAAAGATGGGCATGCAACGCTATAATACTGTAAGTGGAATTGCTGACTTAAGCATAAATATTGTTAGCTTAAGCTTGGCTTTCATTAAGATATAGTTGGGGAAGTGTAGATAAGTTTTACTGAGAGTTGACGAGAGTGAAAGTTAAGGAATGAAGCGTTGACTCTATAATATAGCTAGATATTCATTACTGTAGATAGATATAGGTATGGGTATTGGTATGGGTATGGATATGGATGTAGACTTGGGCAAAGGAATCGCTATGTGAAGGCCAAGGACTATCAAAATTTAGATTGCCAAAAGTTTTACTGAAAGTTGAATAAAATGAAAACTATAGAGACATGGCCATAGATCATAGTAGACTTTGAGTAGAGAAAAAAGTAATTACGGAAATAGAGACAGAACTAGAATAAAAGGTAGTAAACATTTGGGTATATAGATATAGATATATGTAGATATAGTTGACATATATAGATAAAAAGAATTGCTTAAATTGCTGCAATCTGCCAAGTTTGCTCTGTTAGCTATAACTAAAGACTAAAACATATATATAAATAGAACAATATCTTCAATTCTGGCCAACTGCCAAGCAGACGCTGATAAACAAATAATTAAATCCAATGGGATAATTATATCAACTAGCCGGTAGCACTCGCCAGCCACCCACACTAGAGATTCTGATCGGCAGAAAATAACAAGATTAGGCATACTTTATGCATACTTGAAGCAGAGAGGCTTCAGGCTTGACCCATTTATTGGCAGCTCGGGCATGGTTAACAGCGTCGGGCCTCGAGCCTTGAGCCTCGAACCTCGAGCGCTATTATGTTCATCTACATGTCCAAGTTGTTGGCATTGTTGTTGTCGTTGTCACGCTCACTGTTGTTGTTGTTGTTGTTGTCGTTGTTGTCGTTGTCGTCGTTGTCGTTGCTGTTGTCAATTGTGGGCTGGGCTGGCAGTTTTTACTTATTCTGAGATTCATCTCGAATCTGGCCATTAATTCACGCTCATTGTGCGCCTACTTCGACAGCTACACGGCGGCATTTGTTTTGTTTGCTTCTATTTTGCATTGTCAGGCAAAGTGTTGCTTGGCTCAACGTAAAGTCAGGACCCTTGTCGATGTTATCGGCATGACACTCCCTATGAGTCCCTCATTCGCTCCCTCTGTTCACGTTAATATCTCGCACTAAGACAAAGCGTGTTGTAGTGAAGATGCGCCCGCTCCTCGAGCATTTGCACCCAGCTTGACTTTTTTAATATGCTAGATATTTGCGCCTGTTATCATTCGATGCGGGCTCACACCCACCTCCCACCCCACCACTCCAGTTGTTGCTGTTGTTATTCATGTCGTCATTTCCTATTGTCGCCCGTTGCTGTAATTGTTGTTGCCATTCTGGTTTTGGCCCCGTCGCCCTACATGCGCGCCCAGCAACTTGTTTTCATTTTACGCTTCCCTGAAGCTTTTCACTACCAGCTCACTCTGAATGTGTCCTGCTACGGCTACGGCTACGGCTACGGCTACGGCTGCTTTCTGGCACTGGCTGTGGCTCCTGTCGTTGTCATTTTGTACAATTTTGCGCTCTGATTTTTAAACATAATCCAAAGCTGCTGCTGCTGCTCCTACTGCTGCTGCTGCTGCCACTGCCGCTGCGGCCCGCCAAGTCACGCGATATCACAAAATCCGCTTTAGCGGAAATCTAATTGCGCATCGTGGCGTCTATGCCAGCCTGCCCCCCGACACGCCTGCTCCCTGGAGCTACTCCACCCCACTGACTATGACCGTAGGCAGATTTTAACATAATGCTTTTTTAAATGCAAAGTTACAAATGCGCCTCCACTTTTCCTGTGTATTAGCAGATTTTATGGCACCAGGCGACATTAGCATAAAGCCCGAGCGCGCACACAAAGGCGCAAAAATGAAATAAAAATACATTATGAAAGAATATTTATATACGCATACATATACGTATATATATATATATGTATATATATATATGCACACAGACAATATATATATTATGATATTTAAATAAAAATAAAATTGTGGTCTTGCTGACATTTGACTTTGGTCCGTGTGGCTGGCCGCTGGTTGGCAAAGTGCTTTCTTTTAATTAATATAAATATTTTGGCAGCACAACAAAGTCACACAGACACACACACGCGCACACTAATGCGCAGTGGCCGATGCATTTTGGCCAATATTTAGCCATAATCAAATAGACGTCAATATTTGCTAGAATGTATTGGTCAATATCTAAGCCGCAGTGACAGCACCTGCCACACACATACGCACACACACACACACCTGTGCCTGCTCTAATAATCCACATTCAGGTATTTACATTAGCAGAAAGTTCTGCTCGCCAAAACCATAAAACCAAAATGAAAACTAAATTTTAATTAACTGCTGCAACGCGCAAACAGTTTCAGCCGTCGCCTAATTGAAATTGTTGACTCGCCGCGGCGCCCTATGGGCGTGGCAATGCGGTTCACACTGTTTGTCCAACAAATTGAGGCAGAGCCCAAGCCCAAGCGAATTGATGTCCCTGTCGTTGGGGTGCTGAACGAAATTACTTTATAAAAACTGTCGCACACTTTGTACAACATATTCAACCATTTTCCACTCAGACTCTCCATGTGTTTGTTGGCTCTATTTCTTGATTTTTTGGTTTTCATACGCAGCGCACGCGGCGTATGCGCAATATCGCAAATTGGACATTTGATTTGGCTGCCATGGCGCCGATTGCCTTTGACAGCGCCAGCCGCAGAGCCCGCAAATAGTTTTGCCGCTCGACTTGGTGCCAGCGACTCTTTCGGCTGCGTTTGCCACCATTTGCCATTTGCCATTTGCCTCTTTGCCTCTTTGCAAAATTGTTGAAAAGAAGAAGAAGAAAAAACACAGCACGAGCTCAAGCTGAAAAAAAATGAGAAAAGGTTCAACGCGGCGTATGCGTGACATTTTTTTTTTCTTTCTCTTCAACGCCGTTTCCATTTACGTTGTTTAAATTTGCGAAAGGCGCGCTTTTTGTTGTTGCTGTCTGTGCTTGGTTTGTTGTTGTTGTTGTTGTTGCTGTTGCTGTTGTATTTGTTGTAGGGCACTGCCAAAAGGCAAACGGCAGCCGGCTGATGATATGCGGGTCATATGATGTCCCACCATATGCAATGCCTAGGTGCCCAGGGGCTATGTACACCGTGCGAAATACTTGACACTTAGGTAAGCACGTCGTTGCAGTCAACTGCTGTTATGTGTGAGACACTTGAGCTAATGTTTTTATCAATTTTGGATATATGTAGAGGAGGTTGAGTTGGTTGAATATGAAAAGACCTTCAGGCAAATAATCATATAGCTCTAGTCTAGTTGTGTAAGGTTTTAAGATGCAATAGCTGTTCATGATACTATATATGGTATAGTAGTTTGATATGGATCAGATGTGGTTTATAATTATGTAGCTTGGCATATCTGAATTCGAATTCCTTAAATGATCTTTAATATGTTTACAGAGTAATCTGATATGTTGATGTGAACTAATTTCCTTTGCTGTAGCATCTGCTATATAGAGATGAACTGAATTAAAGAAGCAGACAGAAAACTATGTGAGATAGTTATATATATACTTCAAAGCCAGCTAAAATCTATCTATAACCTATGGATGTAAAATAGATATACTTCAATCTTTCAACATAAGCCTCAACTTCAGCTTCAACTTCCTCTTCATTCTCATCTCTGTCTAGGCATTGTCAAGAGTCAATAAAACACATTAGCATTAATTTAATGGCTCGCAGTTATTATTTCAATATACCGTCAAGTTTCGGCAATTTCTTGCAGTGTTTTTTGGGATAACGGTAACTATAACGGCAGCGATAAGCAAAAGGGCTCAGCGAGCGACAAGCGACTTGTTTATTTTTTGCGCCCATTTTTTGTCACACTTTCGTCTCGCTCTATAAGTGTCTGCCAGTGTGTGTGTGTGTGTGTGTGAGTGAGTGTGTAGCTAAGGTCTATTAAAGAAACATCTGGCAACAGCAACTCTCTAAGCCACGCCCCAGGGCAACAGCTTCCCTTTTGGGGCAGCAGCAACAATTGCGCGTCTCTCTGCTTGGATCATATTTAATTTTTCTCGAAAAGACAAATGCAAACAAATGCTGCCGTCTTATTAATGGGCGTGGCCAGCTGCATTGAGGCAACATCAAAAATTAGCGTGCCTAAGCCTTAATTGTGCCAAAGAATGGGCCAAAAGAGGGAGAAAGCAGGCGCAGCTCTATTGTTCCGTTGTCCCATTTTTTTTCTTTCGCTTCGTATTCATTCTGGAGTTGGCCACTTGAACCCGGTCGAGGCTTTGTTCAAACAAACCGTAAGTCACCGCCGCAAAGGCAGCCGGAAGCGGGTCCACTAAAGGCAGCCAGCGCATAGAATGGAGAACGATTGAGCGGCAGCATGGCAGCGTGGGCGGGGGCTACAGCTGTCCGGACTACTTGAAAATTCGGTTAACTGAAGCCTGGGCAAATGCGGCCCAGAACGCCTTTTGTTGCCCTCTGTGTGCAATGCGTTGAATGCGTTTAAACACTTTCGACAGTTTTTTTTCCAATATTTTCGGGTGAACCTTCACTTTAAATTAACATAATTTGTATTTCACTTGACTTTTCGTTGTATCTGTGTGTGTGTGTGTGTGTGTGTGTGTTGAACCTCTTTTGATTTTAATAGAATGTAACGCGCTTTTGTTTGCTGATTATTATAAGTTTTCTTATTTTTATTTTTATTTCTTGGCCCTTTTTATTGGCAGCAATTCAATGGTGAACCTGGGTCCGCGCATTAACCCAAATGGCTGCAATTCAAAGTAATTGGAGGAGCAGGATCAGCCGGCTGGCATGGATGACACTTGAAAACTTCAACTCCCCAAGCGCCGTAGCTTTGATTGTGTGTGTGCGTGCGTGTGCGTGTGCGTGTGCGTGTGTTGGGGCAACATTTTTGGATTTATTCATTTGAAACTTGCCAAAAACTCGAAATCATAAATCTTTTTAATTTCATTGATCAACTTTTGCTGTGTTTTTTGCTCGGCTCGAGTAAACTTTTGCTTGGGCGCAAAGTTTTCACACTTCGACTCCCGCAGGACAAATTCCGCTTGACATTTAAATCGATTGGTAGATAAATATTGGACGTAAAATCCAATTCATTGCTGCAAAATTATGTTGCTAAACTTATCGCAAAACTTCAACTTCAGCTGCTGTCCTCTGCCCTCCTTATATATATATATATTTTTTATTTATTTAATGAATAAGCACTTTCTAAACAAGCCGCAGTTGCAATAAAAAAAAACCAACGAATGCTTTTTAATGGACATTTCATGTCGTTGTCTATTTTTTGATTCTTTTGCTGTGTCGACAAGCGAAACAGGCGGAAAGTTCTAATTCATAAATACATGTCCTTCGATAAAAACCAACAACAACAACAACAACAGCAACAGCAACATCAGCAACAACAGCAGCAGCAAATAGTGTGGGTTCAGCAATTTAATGCGGTCTGTTGCTTCCGGGCGCTGATTTTGATTTTGATTTCGATTTTGATTCATAGAGCGCAACATGAACAGCTAAAATTGACATGAGCGCTTGTCAGAGGTTGACTTAAAAATAAAAGCACAAAACGTTTTCCATTTCCTGATATTGTTTGTGCCATTGCGCTGGTATTTAAAGAAGTGATTTGAGCTTAGCCAAACTTGCACGTTATTTTATTTTTAACCTAGCAGAGCTCAGCTGCGTAAGCTGCTCTGCCGGCAGCTACCAGTTGCTATGTATACGCTACAGCGAAAGATTGGCACTTTCATTTCATTTTTAAGTTTATTTAAAGTTTTACTCTAGCACTGGGCAGTAAGATATTCGAAACTTGATTCGTAATGTTCAGCTAAAAGATGAACAACTCATCTGATCATTTGAGTATAATATCTAATATCTAGAATGTATTCCGCCTGAGATACACTGCTGCCTACACTTTCCCCTTTAGCTTCTGCCAACTAACTGGCTGAACTCAAAACTTTCCGTAGGCAAGAATTTATCCACAAACTCTTTCGCTTCCCTAACAACTTTCTTGCCTTTTCATTGAATCTACTTATATGGCCCACTAGTTGTTTTCATAATCTTATAATCTCCGTTTACACATTTTCACTCCAGTTCCACTTCCATCTCTTGCCAGCGTTGCCTTTCTAACCTTTAATTCACTGCATTTCCAACAGCATTATCTGTTGATCCTTATTTTCATTCGCATGAATCATATTTAATGCGCTATATACATGTGTAATTAAAATGCCCTTGGACTACATTAGCATGTATTATATATTCAGCCGCTGGCATTTCATCAATTTAATTCTGATTCGCGCTTTTAAAATATGCAATTTTCACACAAAGGAGAATGTGTGAGGGATTCTTTTTTTTTTCTTTCTTTATTATTATTTTCCCCTTTTAGCCCGTCTAGCTGAATGCATTGGCAGGAAATTAATTATGCGGCAAGCTGATTTTTGCCACGCAGTCGAAGAACTAGAGGCTGATCCAAGCTATTGGTAATACGGCCGCAGCTGACCCAGTTGTTTAATTGAATTGAAGCCATAAACACTCAAAGCGAAGGGCGCAGGGGCAGGGGCAGGGCAGACCGAAACCGACACCGAGTGGAAAATGAAAAATTGCAGCGCCAGGAAGACGACGAATGGGATGAAGCCGATGCCGATACCGACGCTGATGCCGACGTTGATGCCGACGCCGTTGTCGACTAGCTAAATAACTTTAATTAGAGTTGCGCGTGCGATGGGCATCAATTCATCACATGGGCAGCATTCAATGAAATCGGAGGCGGAAGCCGCATGGCCGCGTGGCCGCGTGGCCGGCCGCCATTTTCCCCAAAGACTTATGACTGCTTTGCCAGCCCTGGAAATTTGATCAACATGACACAAACAAGCGGGCAAACATACGCTTGCCAAGTAAAAGTTGTTGACATCCTCTCTGAGCCAACACGTACTGCTAGGCCAACAGAGAGTACTACACACTTGAAGGAAGAGGCGGAGGAAGAGCAAGAGGAAGAGGCAGTGGCAAGCAAATGTTTGCTTAAAAATGATGCGATAGCTGTCGCTGACGCTGCGACTGACAGACGCTGCTAAACTCCTGTTGACAGTGACAAAGACCATAATGAGGACAATCATGATAATGATGATGGCGATGACGATGACGACGATGATGATGATGATGATGATGATGATGATGATGATGATGGTGATTATGACTATGTGCTATGTGGGCGTGGCATAGTGCGAGGCAGTGTCAGCATTTGGCATTATGTCGTTGACAAATGTCATTACACTCGCTGCTGAAGTTTGCTTTGAAGTAAAGGCGGCTTCTGACTTACCTAGAGAGCGAGCGAGAGCGTGCGGGCGCGCGTGCGAGCGGGACAGCAGTCAGTTATTGTTATGCTTCAAGTCACGCGAGTCGTTGGCCTCAGTCATTGACAAATGTGGCAGAAGTTTTTTTTTTATTTGCTACTTTTTGTTGCACTTTCCTTTTGGCTTTTTGTCTCACTCGCGAATTGGCCTAGTTTGTCTTTGCGTTGCCACACATACACGTACACATACACATACATATATAAATACATATGAAGATCTATGCATAAGTGTGTGTTTTCATACCACTCTTGGTTGAATGTATGTGTGCGTCTATCCGTAGGCTATTTTGGCGCACTTGTCTGACGCTTTTGTCTGGCCAGCGTCTTCTGCTAGCTCTCTTTCTCTATCTCTCTCTCTCTCTCTCTCTCGCTCTGTCTTTCACACACACGCGAGCACAGGCAGCTACACTTGAGAGCTTTTAACAAGTATTAGTGCTGTTAGTTAGTGGATGCGGCGAAATTAGGCAGACAGTGTCGGGGGCTCACTTACACACGAACTTTTGACCCCGTTTGTGCAACAGCAACAGCAACAGCAACAACACCGACAACAACAATAACAATAACAGCTGCTTTTGAGTCCCTTTTTTGTCTCACAACATCTTCTCACTTTGGCATTTCACACTGCATTTTGCCGCAAAGTGGGCGCCGCTTCTCTAATACATATACAACTATGTGTGTATGTGTGTGTGTGTGTGTGTGTATTGCGTCTTTGGGCATTTAAATTTAACATACTTTACATATTTTGCCGCCTGCTGATAGCATATTGATTAAAGCGAATATTTCATATTAAATTCACATCAGTTCCACACTCAGAAAATCAAAACATCATTTTTACTCCCAGCAGTTTGCAACACTTTTTTTTAAGCAGCCGGGCTGGCAATTTGTAATTTGTTTGATAAATGCTTTATAAACACTTTTGCAACGCACGTTCTGTTCGCCGTTAGAATTGTATGTGTAGACTGTCTCAATGGTACCGTTACCCGTGACCGTGACGTTACTGCTCAGCCAGCGCCTCACGAACTAACGTCGCTTACGTCGAGCTCATGAAGCCGAAGCCATGGCGGCGGCGGCGACAGCAGCAGCAGCAGCGCTAGCAGCAGCATCACTTTGACGTTTGACAACACACAGCTGTGATTTGCTGGGAACAGCTCTCGCAGCGTCAAGGAAATTCTCTCACTTGTTTTGCTTTGGCGGCAAGCCCGTGCACGTGCCAGGCTCCGAACAGCTGTTGCGGCAGGCCAACTCTGCGCTCGCGCGGTTGGCACTCACGCTCACAAAGTACCACAACATGGGGATATTTTAAAGCTTCTCGCATTTTTATGGCACTGGAAAGAGCTGGGAACAGCTGCAAAACAGTTTCAAATAAACTGCCAGGAAAGTTTAGCCGACAAATAAACCTGGCTAAGATACGAAAAGTTAAAGGTGTCAGCCACAAAGTTTTGGCGCGAAAGAAATGTTTCCGCGCTGCTGCACTCGCCGGTCCAAAACTTTTTAGAAAACCCAAAAATGAATCGCTGAGATTCCCATAAAATGAATAGAGGGAAAGCAATTGATTGCGAGAATTTTAGTCATTTCTATTTAATTTAACTGCGTTTTATGTGTTTGTTACATAAATACAAAAACCTAATCGCACAAAAATGCAAAACTATAAAAACGCATCCTGCATGCACATCCTCATTAGTCCTTTCTTTGTAAGTATTTCATTTATATCCATAACCTCATCCTTTCAGCAGCAATGCCCATCGTGTCCGCTGTGGTTGTGTGCGCCACCTCTGTGTGTGTGTTTGCTGTGGTCGTGGGCGGACACCTCGTCGCCACCGTCCTTGCTCTTGGGCTTGCCATCATCATCCGCAAGCTCACGCAGATCACGGCGCATGGCATAGGCATCCTCTCCATCAGCATAGTACTTCGGCTCAACCTCGATGATCTTGAACTTCAGCGAGTTTGTGTAGAGATTGAGGGCAGCGCGATTGCTTTTGCGCACGTGCAGCGAAACGTATTGAGCATTGAAGCACTCGACCATGGCCTGCGAAGCCTGATTCATTAGTTTCTGGGCGAGGCCGAGACGGCGATAGGAACGCTTAACCGCCAGCGAGGTAATATGTCCATGTTTGCTCTCCTCTCCAGGCTCCGGCTCCTCCATCTTGGCCAGCACATAGCCAACAATGCCGCCCTTGTCATCCTCTGCCACGTAGCTCAACTGGGGCCAGGTCAAGCCATGATAGAAATAGTATTTCATTTGATAATTCTCCGGCAAGCAAAGCAGATTGCAATGCTGCATGGTCATGAGGTCCTCAGGCTTGGCGCAGCGGATGTTCATCTTGATCAAAACTATATAGATGTGTGTGGATATCAAAGTGTGTGTGTGCGTGTGTGCCTGTGTGCTTAGTCACGTCGCGCTTTACGTGCTCGAACGTTTTGATTTTGCTCCCCAGCGACCAGCTGTGGTTCCTCCAGCTCCTCTTGGCCCAACAGTTCACGCACCAGCCGAAATTTCGATAGAAATGCCTTCCAAATCAAGAACCAGCCTGTAACACAAGCAATCAGTTCAAAATATATATAATAAATGCATAAATTCTGCTTAGTTTGACCCCGATTTCAATTTCCGCTGCCTTACCCAACAAAATAATGGCAGCTACAATACTAACGGAAGCTAATATTGTGAATATGAATGCCAGGCCCGTTTGTATGGACATGCTAAATATCACAAATGATCACAGTCCAACTTTGCAAATTGTTTGCGTACATTTAGTCAGCTAGCATCGAAATAAAAAACTAAATTTGTTCACGTTTCCGCTTCGATTTGATGAAATAAATACTCGCTTCTAAATACAAAACAGCTGTCACGCAGCTGTCAGTTTACGTTTTACAGCACTGCACGCAGGGGTGCATCACGGCTCACTGGCTCCTCAAATAGTATTGCAATTCCAATTGGAATATACAAATGAGAAAAATTTTAATCATTTACCAATTCCAAATACAATTTCACTAAATAAACATAAAACAAGAGTTTTTTCTGTTACTATAAAATTCATATGAGTATTTTTTGTGTTCAACAAGCTTGCTTAGCACCCAGTCACATGGAATAGCCCGAGTTTACATTGATCATACTCTATTACATTGCATCTACCTGATGCTATTACTGACTATGAATACTCACTTTCAAATAAAGTTATAACAATTATATGTTAATTTATAAACATAAACACCTTGATTTTGTTGATATACTATATTTTTCGCGAAGCACGCACACTTTTCGTCACTCACTATACAACGGCACTAATCAGTGCTGAAAAGTGCCCAATTTGCAATCGAAGTCGAAACAGCTGTTCACTAAAAATGAGTTGGCAGCACACATTTCAAATTATACACAATATTAAGAAATAAACAAAGCAAAATGCAAGAGTTTAGTGCAAAACGCGATGCGCTTTTTGCCTGTCTCGATGATGCCAGCAAAGAGTTAAAGGGCACGGCACTGGATCAAAGCAAAGCGAAGCCGTACACAATCGGCGCTTTGGAGAAGGTCAAAAATAGGAACACGGTAATGAATTATCGCCAGGGTCGCAGCATTGATGCGGGCAATGAAATCGAGGATGAGAAGCTGCGCCGCATGCGAGGCAAAGAGAGCATTTTCAAGAAGCCAGAGCTACCCATTGGGCGATGTCTGAAGCCGCGCAAGACGCCAGACTATCAAGTCAATCCACACAAATGGAAGAAATATTCACTCTCCGATGTGGACATATCCGATCAGACCAACGCAGCGGCCGCTTTGTCCTTTCTAAGACAAATGGATGCACAGCGAGATGCAGACTCGGATGACACTGAGGACATGGATGAGACCGGAGCGGGAAAAGCGTCAAAGATTGAGTTCAAAAAGACAAGCAAATTGAATCGCAATCTCAAGCAGCTAAAGCAAAGTGAAGTGGACGATGTCGAGTTGGACAAGCCACAGCTGCGCGGCTCTAAGCTGGTGATGCCCGAATATGTGATTGGCCAGAAGTCCACAAAGAAGCTAAAGAAACAACGACACAGCCCAAATCAAACAATACAGCGGGCTGCTGGCAAATTACAGCTGTCCCATTTGGAGCAAGTTGATGAAGATGACTACGCTTAATACTGTTAAGATAAACTAGATATAGTTATACAAAATATAGTTTGTATTTATAAAAAAAAACAATACATGGAGTATATAGTACTGGCAGACATGGAGGGGACGATAGAACATTAATATACAATTTAAAATACAACTACGGACATATATATAAATATATATGTATATATGATAAAAATAGAGACGACAAGTATAAATGCAATTCAGTCGAATGGGAATGCTTCCATTTGTGCTCGTCAGTTCGTATAGAGTATTCTAGTCTGTGAAGAAGCCGGGATTGAAGAAGAGCTTCTTATTGAAGCCCAGGTTATCGAAGGCGCCCGTCTGCAAATGGCCACGTCTGGTGCGCATGTTGCCCACCAATGACTGCGTCTTCTTCAGTATGTCCTCAAACGAGGTGTCGTGTGCATGATCGGCCATCGTATCACAGAGCTTTTGAATGTACCAGCTGCCTTCCTCGGGATCGCGATGGGTCTCGAATCCGGGCGTGCTGGCATAGCATACCAAAATATCTGACAATGTGGGTACATTGTCAAAGGGCATACCGTCGGTTTGGATGCGCATGCTCATCATCCTCATGTTCATTGAGTGGTTTAAAAACTGTCCATGATCGGGAGTCTCACCACGACAAAATGGAAATATTAGCACCTTGGGCTTGTGCAGCAAATTGGGACAGCTTTTTGGCTGGAAGTGATTGATAATTGTCTTCACATTGCCTAAAGAACCATCGCTAAAGATCACTTTGTCCACTTCCTGGATGCGCTCGCCATGCGTCATCAGCACCATGACAAAGCACTCTGTATCGCGCACATAATCCGAACTTGTCAGGTCTTTAAGCGTCTGGAAGAACTGACTCTGATCCAGATTCTTGTAATAGAATATCGTGAAGCCAATCTCACGGAAGATGTGAATCAACGATTCGCTGTCACCATCTGCCCCATCTCGCTTTATCTTGGGGTCCAGGAAATCAATGATGTTCGTTATGAAGAGAACGCCACGATTGTTTTTCGATTTCATGGGATATGCGCCCAGTACATTGTCAGTCTGAATCCGGGTGGACTTGATCACCTGGCGGCCTTGGCCATCTACAGGGCCTTCAAAGGGCGTCAAGGGACCATCTGCTTCATTGTGTACGGCCGGTTTCTGCAATGGAAATATATTTTACTAACAAATCAACATGTCTCAAGGGAATTACTTACGGTACTAACACTTGGCACATCGTCAGGAGGTTCACTGACCCGAGTGTCAACAATGTCGGTGGATTTATTGCTGCTCGAACGCAATGATACGAAGTTGTTGTCCTGTGGATCGATTTCTTCTAGTAGGCGCAAGGCATCTACGTACTTCAAACTACGTAGAATGGCCTTCAGCTCTGCATAGGCAGTGGGTCCACGTTTTGTAATCTTCTCAAAATATTTTCTGTGCCGATCCCGCCGCAATTGCTCCTCAGTGAGATCATAATCCGTCGGTTGCAGAGCTTCAATGTTGCGACGCATCACGGGCGAGAATAGACCCCGGCGTACTGTTTCCGTCATAATGACATTGTAGTCTGTTGTTCTGATAAGCTTCTCAATGTTATTCTTAATGTGTGCGCGGTGCTTTTGCTGCATGCCAAGCTCTCGCTCTTGTTCTTGATCTCCCTCTCCCACTCGCTCTTCCATTTCCTCCATGCTGTGCATCGATCTCTCTATATATGGAGCCTTGAGGTCGAGGACGTTTATTCTATTTTCGATTCGTTTCGTTTGTTGAGCGCAATGCGGACGCAGTGCAACAGGCAGTGATAATGGCAATGACAATGACAATGACAATAACAATAACAATGGAAATGGAATTGGATGACGAAATGAGTCACTTTAACTGGCTTCGCTTTACGCTGATTTCTTTTTTTTCTCTTACAAAAAATGATCCTTATTTTTTCAAAAGCAAATTATTCAATTTTTGTTATTGCACTTGGTTGTTTTACTATAAAATTAGCTAAGTTTTATGCTTTTTGATAAGATTTCATTTGAAACAAAAGGAGTTAATCATCGAACTCTGCTGGCAGTGGCTGTGTTCAGTGCAATCGCGCGTCCGTTCACTCTCGCTCGTATTCTAACACTGCTCGCAGTTCGCGAATTACACTGTGTAGCAAGAGGTTTGAACATCATTTACTGACGCATTGATTCATTGTTAGATATGTGCATAGTTATGAAGTATATGCATATAATTAAGGCTATAATTATTATTTTAAAAAACATATTAATATAAATGTACATTTATACATATATACAAAACTCATAATCATTGTTAATTTTGCAGAAAATTGTTGTCTAGTGCTACTGTGATGCAGCGACCAGGGCTACATAAACGAGTGGGCAGCTCTCGCGCGCAACAGCTGTTCGGCTTATAAACAGAAGTGAACATTATAATTTTATAACATGGACCCGAATATACCCATTAAAATGGACGTTGACGATCCAATTAAAAAGAAATCCGACAATACCATTACAAGTCATATCAAACGTGTCGTGCTGGAGTATTTAAAGCAACATGGCTGCACTCGTGCTAACTTGGAAGCCGTTGCATGGGCACGGCGCAACAATCAGGAGCATGTCATAGGTAAACAATCGAATGTTCGCTTTTTGTTTTGTTAAGTAATGAAATTATTATACATACATATGTAGACTACATATGTCATGCCTACAAGGATGCTGAGACGCGCGTGAATCAGGAATGCGATTCAGTCAGCCTCAGTCACATCAACCAATGGCTAGAGCTCTTGAGCGCGGCGGAATTGTCCGCACTCTGCGAATACGAAGCAGCAGCCGTGATGAATACCATAGTGCGCACGGAGGTGCAACCAGAGCCGGATCAACTGGATGGAATCAACATGAGGCAAGTTGCAAAGCAAGTCTAAGTTTACATTAATACTCATGTTGATATTTCAGTGAGGTATACGGATTTCTTGAGAATGCTCTAACTGGGCAGCCACAGAAGAAGCTAGGCGCAGCCAGCGAAGCGTTTCTAGCACGCGAAATTGAGGTAAAGGAACTCTTATCCATTTTGAATTCATGATTCTCATCTTTTGTTTATAGCTGCTCATTGACGAGGCCAACAATGATCATTCCGATAATGTGGCACGGCGCATGGGGCAGATTCTGTACGATAGGCAGGAATACAACTATGAGGCGGAGCCAAACAAATGTAGTTTGGATCCATTATTTTTAGATGAATAGATAGAAAGTTGTAAAAGTAATAATCAAACACATTCATTTCCACACATATTTATTAAACATTTAAATTCAATTGTTTATCGAGTTAAATTGTACGCGTACATTTTGTTGTCACAATCCTTAAAACTGTTAAAGTTGCTCAATCTCAATCTCAATCCTACTTAGGTGTATAGACTGCCTGCATCTTGTATATATCTTGTCCCATAGTACGTATTTGTAAGATAATTAATACATACATACATAATTTAAGTACATTTCTATGTATAAACAGTTGTTAGCACATTTAAAATCTAAATTAAGGGGCTTACGAAATTTCACACAATTTACTTGAAGTAGTCTATATGAAAGAGTATGTATATATATATATATATATATATATATATATATATATATATATATATATATATATATATATATATATATATATGTATATATATATATATATAAGTATTTAAATTTGGCTTTTAGTTTATAATTTCTTCTCCGGTTTTTATCATTTATTGTGCATGATTGTTTTCAAGAGTTGTTCTCGCAAAAGTAATGCCAAAATGTATTGCATAGTCTAAGTATAGAATAGAGTGTAGAGTATTGTTTAAAACGTTAACAGGCATAAAAAGAGTTGAGTGCTACTTGCATCTCTCATAGCATCACAAATAGATCACAAGAGACAGAGTTGATTTGATACGCCTTTGGTTGTTTTGCTTCTTTTTTTTCTTTTTTTTTTAAATAGGTGTTACACATTTATAAAAACTGAAGTGTTCATACATACATACAATCAGATATACATACATATATATATACTCATTTAATATTACAATTATTTGGTTTAGTTTTTTTTTTGTATTTTTTGTTAATAATACAATATAATAATATAATTCTTAAATGTTCAGTCCAGTTTGAGCTTTTTGGTTTTCCCCTCTTTTATGTTTTTGTTGTTTACATAAATTTTAATTAAAATTAATTTAATCTATAATATATTTATACACTAGAAATAATAATATCAGATATGCTTTGTTATAGAACCCCAAATTAAATAAACAAATTGAATACAAATCAAAAGCAAAACAAAGGTGATGTGTGTTTGATTGTTTGCTGGAATCGATTATAAACCTATTTCATAATCATTTCATTCAATATAACAAATTAACAAAAACAACAACAACAACAACATAAATTTGTCATATATATATATATATATATATATATATATATATATATATATATATATATATATATATTGTTACTTTTTTGCAGTTTTTTTTTTGCTTTTAATTAAAACTCAACTTTCATACATAAAGTAAGAGCGTCAATAGAATTTTGATTGTCCCGTTCGTGTTGTTCTGCTGGATGACAGATCATATAGATATATATACATATATGTATACATATATATATTAGCTAAAAAACTACTACAACAATAATTGTTTTAATTTCATTTTGGTATTTCAATATTGTGTTTAGAGCTTTGTTATTCAAGTGCTTAACGTTTTTTTCTTCAAATTGTTTTATGTTTATATATTTGTTATTATATTATTTATTATTTTGTTTTATATATATGTATATATATAGATATATGTGTATATACTATAGAAATTGACTTCCAGAAATCTCGAGTAGTATGATTTTAAAATTGTTTTCGACTGGTTACATGTGTGTGTATTCACCTTAGTAGTAGTTTTCTAAACATTTTTCTTCTTTTTTTTTGGATTAGATATGGATGATACTTGGTCTAGAGAATTTGTTTAAAATTGTGTTTAATGATCAACTGGTTAAAGTATTCGTTTCGCCATCAAAAATATGCTATTTAACAGAGCCATAATAGGGTGTATCGACATATAATTATTTTGTGCCATAAAGTTCTCAGGAATTATCTGCTCTTAAGTAGGTACGCTATAGGTACATGATTTCTTTTATATATGTAGGTAAATAGTTTGATATATATATATATATATATGTAAATATGTAACTCTTTCAAATGTTATTTATGAAAAATAAAATGTTATTTGAATAGATTTCCATATCAGAATAGATATAAAGCCATACAGATGAGAAATCGCGATGTTCTAACTGGATTTACATAGAAATATGTTAGCCATGATTAGATATGTATATGTAATATGCAGTTTAAATAATTCGAAAAATATTGATATAATGATTTTTTTGTATATGATATATATCGTTTATATATAGTTAGTATATTAAGTAGTCGACATGTAGCTAAAGATTGATATTATATATTTTTGTAGTGTTCAGATTGATTGCATTTAGCATTTATGTTTGTTGTGTTTGTTTTTGTATTTGTTGTTGTATTTGTAGTTGTTGTTGTGTTTTTGGATTGTGTTTAACACGTTTGTGGGCTCATCTAAATACACATAAATTATTTAAATATGCTTTGTAGTTGTTTCTTGTTTGCTCTCTAATAACATTTAGATTCATTTCAAATATAGATATTTGTTTTTTTTTATATTTTGTTTTTTTTTTTTGTGACTGACGTTTACAATGTTTTTTTTTGTTGTTAAGTGTGTAAATATTGTATACATATATAGCGCTAATATAAGTTGATTATTGGTGTTTCTTTAATGGACCGAAATTGCTTTAAAAATATATACTCAATATATATATATATATTTAGATTAAATCATTTAATTTCTTGTATATTTTAGTTACGTCCGGAGAATAGTTGATACTGTAATAGAGTTAATTAGGCCATCAATTTTAAGAATTTCACACGATCTTCAATATAAACTATAGAGATGTTTCTACGATAACATATGGAAGGAGGTATTTTGGTTGGCTATTGCTCAATAACTACGAAATACTGCTGAGTTATTATAGGATTAGCTGACATCGATACAAAAAAACATGTATAAATATATATATATATTTATATATATATATATGTAGATATTGAAGGAGTCAGAATTAGGTGGAGAGTAGAAAACTTGGGGGTATACACATGATATATTTATATATGTATATTACGAATATATAATATTTAGCATAATAAAAGGACAACGACTAACGAAGTTAGGATCTTTACTTGGCACTTGGTTATATTTTTGGAGGTTTTTTGTTAAAGGATTTTACTGGGTACAAAGTTCATGCACACATACGACTACGGATCGCGAGGTTCCTTAGGTTTGGGTTCTGCTTTGGATATATATTCATATAAGTATATATTTGTAGATCGCTTACAATTCAAAACTACACATCGAATATTTTAAAGATGTTTAATTGTTTATTTTTTGGATTTTGGTTTTGCTTGGTTTCAATGTGTGTGGGTGTGAGGGATGTGTGAGAGAGAAAGAAAGATATGTAAGTGTGTGTGAGCATGTGATTGTCAGAGTTTGGGGGAGTATATGTGTGTGTATGGGTGAGTGTAGGTATATGAATATGAGTGTGTCTAAAAAACCACTACTAAGGTACAATTGTTGGGAAGGAGACGGGTGTAGAGTGATTTGGTTTTGGATTTGGTTTACTACCCTTGACTTATAGCATACTTAACAGTTATTCATAAAGAAATGTACATATATATGTATATATTTATATATTTCAATAAAAAGTATTCATATTCTTCCAATCATACATATATATATCTATATAAATATATATATATATATATATATATATATATATATATATATATATATATATAGAGTTGTCGCATAGAATCCAACAACTTTCAACTCTTAAGGCACATTTCGAAGTTTAAATATATATCTTATACTGACAATAGATGTGTACAAAATAAACAGAAAGAAAAGAAATCAATTCAAATAGCTAAACAAACATACAAATACACACGGAGAAAATGCTGGTTAGATTTGAGTGTGGGTGTGGATGCTGTGGGGCTTCACAACAAAAAAATCAAGCACAAAGGCAGTCAAAGCAATATTATAAACATTAATATGTATGTATATATATTTATATATATATATATATATATATATATATATATATATATATATATATATATATATATATATATATATATATATATATATATATATATATATATATATATATATATATATATATATATATATATATATATATAATATACATATATATATACGATGATAAACGACTACAGTTACGAGTACAATAAATTCGCAATGACTTAAGTGTAAATTGAGTTTGATTAGAAATACAAATGCATATCATATAAATGTAGTTTAAGTTTCAGTTAAAGAGTTTAGTTTTAGTTTAGATTTTCGTTTAAGTTTTAGTTTAGCAGCGCCTTCAGCTTCGGCCATACGCCTCCAGTGTCAGTCATTCAAAAACGAGTGTAGAAAGTTCCAAGTACATAGATTTTATAATCTTTACTGCTATTCAGATCGTTTCTCTTATTAACATTGCATTAGTTGTATTTCCAAATATATACATATATGCATATATACATATACATATACATTTATATATATGCATATATAACAGTATATATATATATATATATTCTTGTGCAATCAGATGGGCAGAAAGTAAAACGGCAAGTCAAGTTAAACAGTTTGTAGATATACAATAACAATTTCAATTCAGTTTATATATACAAATACGTGTGTTACGAGTGTATTCAGACAATCACAATAGATGCTTGAATACACATATATATATATATATATATATATATATATATATATATATATATATATATATATATATATATATATATATATATATATATATATATATATATATATATATATATATATATTCGTCGCATCGGAACTGAGCATGCTTTGAATGTGTTTTTGAAGTCGTCTTAATAGAAATTCGCTCTTGGAATTGAATCGTACCCATCCTAAACTTACATAATTGTTTTTGCTAATTATACCACATTTAAGTGCAGAATTATTTCATGATTCACTTTTATCACAGTGCTAAATATTTCCCATTTTGAGCATTTTCAAGAAAAATATAGAGAACTTTCTTTGTGGTGCTTCAAGAATTTGTTTATGTGGCCCTTCCATAACATATATTATCATATATTATATATTTCTATATAATTCTTGATATTTTGAAAAATATTTCAAGAAAAAATACAAAGAATTTTCTGTGCGTTCAATAACATCTATCATATATCATATACATATATTTCTTATACATTTGGAAAAATGTCAAGAAAAATAATGAAAATTTCCTAGTAACATCTATCATATATCGTCTATGTATAACGATCGAACATGTGGAAAATATTTTAAGAAAAATATCGAGAATCTTCTTATGCTGCTCTCTCTCTCTCTCTCTCTCTCTCTATTAATAACATCTATCATACATCAGTATATATAATCCTTGAACTTTAGTCTATCACTTTGCTTCAATTCCAAGACGAACGTTTCGCTTACTAAATCGACTTCAATGTGTTTCGAGTTTCAAAACTCTTCGATATGTAATTTATATATTTTAGATTTTAGCAAAAAAACACATGCGATTCAAAGCAAAGAATTGAGTTTTAAAATTAAATTAAAATTATTATTTATATATTTGTATATATATATATTTACATTCAATTATGGAGCATAACCATCCAAGTTATATAAAACCACTTTCTGGAGGGGCGAAGGAGAAAATCAAATGTTGCGATTGTCACAAATGTCAGCTTAAGCTTAGACTATGTCGACTTTTAGTGCATGTGCTTAACTAATTGTTAGTCATTTGCCCTAAATACAATCTAAGTCTTAATAACAATTGATTTGACGACAATGATAAGAAGTGGGAATAAAACTAACATCACGTTTCGAACATTAAAAACTACTTTAAACTACATTTGTGGGATATCGAATACATATATATATATATATATATATATATATATATATATATATATATATATATATATATATATATATATATATAAGTGTGTGTGTGTGTGTGTGTGTGTGTCTGTGTGTGGGTGTGTAAAAAATCTGTCAATTGTAATGAATAATTTAGTTTAATATAGACACGCGCAGCACTTTTTTGTGATGAGAGCTTCAACAAATTGGCATTCATTTTGCATTTAATTTCTTGAATAATAAATATTTTATTCAAATTTCGATGTGAGTGTGTATGTGTGTGTGTGTGTAGGTGTTAGTGTGTGTTGAGTGGATATTACGCAGCAACAACTAATAAGTAGGTACAATTATAATAATAATAATAATGATAATGATAATATATAGCTACTAATTACTAATAATATAACAATCATAATAAGTTCTATATATGTTTATGTATATGTATATATATATTTGTATTTATATATATTCGTTACGATTTATCAGATATGTTTTATAATGCGACAATAACATTTATTGTACATAGATACGAATGCGTTTTAATCTATAGTCAATTAACAATAATAATAATAAAAAAAACAACATTTCTTACACAATTTTCAAATGTGTTTTAGTTAGTTGTTATTTGTAATTAGTTATTAAACTAAACTATAGATATATGTATATATAATATATATATATAGTAAATTATAAGTATACATATAGAAATATATTTGGTTTTTGCTTCATTTTACCCTCTGCCCCTTTTTTGCATACAACTTTTTAAGAATTTTTGTCATATTCATTTTCATTTTCATTTCAATTCAGTTTTCAGTTTTCAGTTTTCAATTTTAACTTTTCAGTGTTTCTTTTGTCCAATTTTTTCAATATTTTGGCGCATTCAAGTTCAGGTTGAGGTTGCGTAGCTGTGCTCTGTAGCGCACATTTCTGTTGTTGTAGTTGTTGTAATTGTTGTAATTGTAATTGTTATTGTAATTGTTAAAATCAGCTGAGGGCTGCGCCTCGCCGATTTCGTTCAGATTATATTATTGACTGAATGTTATATTGAGTGACGGACACTTTCGGACGCTGCTGTTGTTGCTGCGCGTACCATTGACCCGCAATAGCGGCACAGGACTAACCGTACCGGATACGGAAGTTAATTGTCTTACCATTCCAGATCCCAATTGCTGCAACAAGCCCGATCCAGACCCGAGCGGACCCGATGACAAAACAGTCGAAGTGCGACGCGAACGTATCGACTGCATGCTGGACGACAATAAAAACGGAACGCTGCTCGAGGTGTTGGGCATGGAGCCACCCTGTTTTTGGGAGTACAATAAAGGAGATTTCTTTGGAAGATTAGTTAAAGCTTATCACCATGGTTGCTTCATTATCTGCGAGCTGTGCGGAGTACATATATATATATATATGTATGTTAGATGTGCCATATATACAAGTACTATATGTACAATGATGTGGATGTAGTTTATGCTTGTGTGTGTGCCTACGCATAGCAGGGACTGGGCTGATTGAATGAGCTGTTAATGCTAGCTGATACATATACAAACAAACAAACCAAATGATATACGAGAAACAGAGAGGGAGTTAGAAAGAGCTCCCCGATTGAGCAACAGCCATGAAAACATAGCGCAAACATTGTTATACAATTATATATATATATATATATATGGCGAGAGAGTATGAATATTAAGTGAATATATTTGATATACGTTTATGAATCAATCAAGTATTCGCATGTACATCAAATCCAATTAGAACGCGAACAGCGAACAGAAATGATTCTTTTTTTTCTGTTTGCAAATGAAAATACAAATTACATTAACATAAACAAATTAACATCAGCAGTGTGTGTGTGTGTGTCTGCGTGTGTGTGTGTGCGTGCGTGTGTGTGTAAATAGTTAAAAGCAGAAGGCAGAGAGCGAAATTCAAATAAAATTCAATTGAAAAATTCCGAAATAAGGTAACGTGTACTCACGATCATGCTCCGTGCAAGCTGCAAATTGTATCAATTTATTCGATTTATGTTTTTTTTTGTTTTTGATTTTTTTTCGATTAAGTTTCATATATATAAAATTTATATATAATTTTTTGTTCGCACATGAAATGGAGAAATGAAAAATACACACATGATATAAATACAGCATATATGCACAGTAATGTACGAGTGTGTATGTGTATGTGTATGTGTATGTGTGTGTGAAACAGCTCTATATGAATTGTAATATGGGCAATCCATAGCGTGAGATGCGCGCTTAACGAGAATTTCAGTAACAAAAAGAAGCACAAACATTAGAAAATACACTCAACGTATATGTGTAGTAGTATGTGTGTGTATAAGTGTGTGAGTATCTAAGTTTTTTCTTGTTTTATATACCGTTCAAAGAGGACAAGAAGTACAGTTAAAAAAGGAAACACAAAATCAAATCAACAACTGAGCACGATCGGGATATATAATGAATAAGTAATTTTTTTTTAGAATTTACAAGTCTTTCTCTTTTTGGAATACATATTTATGATTGATGTTTTGTTGTTGTGTAAGATGTATATCATTCGTGTGTCAGGTGTGTGTTCAACATTCCTAAGTTGTACTTCAGTTAGCTTAAAAATTGATCAGTTGAGAAACAACAAATACACATATTGAAAGTCGAGCTTGCTTAGCATACCATTTGGGGCAAGTAAATACAGCCGTTTCGAATACAAATAAAACCACTCAAATACATATTTATTTACTTAATTATCACAGAAAGGTATTCGTGAAGTTATACAAAATTTTAGAAACCAGCGATGTCGTTGAACAGCAATAGAAAAACTTGCTGGGACCTTTACTTACAGCTCTTATACAACTCTTATACAACTCTTATACAACTCTTATAACAATGCTCAGGCACATATATAACATATATACAAATAATGCAAAATGTTCACAATGTATACAAAAAGGAAAAAAATATAAGTTAAAATTAAATAAAGTTGAGTTTAGAATTTACACAAATAATTGATAGATGTCAGAGGTTTCAAATACACTGCATTAGCATAAGCATCCAGCCACGCCCACACACCCGCCCACGACCAAAGAACAGCCTCTTCAATACAGAGTACAGAAAGTAACGAAAAAACAAAAAAAAAACAACAACAACAATCAACGAAATAACTGTACAAATATGTAAATCAAGAGAGTTGCAAATTAGTTAAATTTTCAGTACAGAGACAGAGAAAGCAACAGATATATATATATATATATATATATATATATATATATATATATATATATATATATATATATATATATATATATATATATATATATATATATATATATATATATATATATATATATATATATATATATATATATATATATATATATATATATATATATATATATATATATATATATATATATATATATATATATATATATATATATATATATATATATATATATATATATATATATATATATATATATATATATTTATATATATATATGTTAACGAAAGTAGGAAATCAAGAAAAAGAAAAAACAGATTTAATAAGTTTTTTTGTTTTATTTTTTTTTTTTTGTTTTGTTTTTGTTCCATTCAGGCAGCACGTCAAAGGTAAATACAGAGAGTATCAGAACGAGACAGGCAATATACGGAGTAGATTCTATTTAGTAAGGCAACAATTCAAATGCAACTTTCAATTCAAACTCAAACTCAAACTCAGATCCAAAGCTGGCTTGCAAGTTGCGGTACTCAAAATATACAAAGAGAGAGAGAGAGAGAGAGTGAGAAAGAGACAGAGACAGTCAGAGCGTGAGAGAGAGAGAGAACCAGAAACAAGTTTGGAACGAACGAACGAGCGAGCGAGCGACTTCCGACCGCCATATTTGAGCCCCACATACAAAAACCGTAGCATACATTTCGGAGCCAACTAAATACTTTTGGCAACAGCCGCTTTATATACGTATGTGTGTTTGTGTGTGTATGTGTGTGTCTGTTGTGTTGTGTGCAAGTGTTGACTGCTTGTGGACGAGAACAACAACAACAACAACAATATTGTAAACAAGAACAGTTAACAAAAACAGCACAAGACACAAGTTTTAATCAATATATCAAAAAATCGTTGCTCTCTCATTTTGGATATGGATGCTGCATAACTATTGACTATCGAGACCCAAGCACAGCGTGCAGCGTGTTGTTGTTGTTGTTATTACAATTGTTATTATATTATTAATTTGTTCAATATGTCAATGGAAAACACTTCTTTGTTTTTTAGACTTACAACATAGGCTGAAGTTGAGGGCACCGATAGACTCGATCCAGAGCTACCTCGAGCGCCGTACTAATGTATGTGATAATATATATATATATTTGATAAATATATATGTATTTTATGTGTGTAGGAAAAGCGAAGCAAAGACCCAACGACGACGACGACGACGTTTGTTTTGTGTTTTGTTGTTGTTTTTTTTATATATTTTTATTTTGTGTTGAGACGAGCGAATGTTTTTTTTTTTTTTTTTTTTTTTGGTGGGGCGGGAAAGTGAAGATAAGATAAAAGAGCGTGTGTTAGAGCGTTTGTTAATTGATTTTCTCTTATTGCGTTCATTGCGGGAAATGAGCTGATCATAAGTATTTATAAATATACAAAAGTCGATATCAGGGCAAATCATAAAAGTAAAGTAAAACTTAATCGTTTAATATTATATAAAAGTACTGCATGTTTCTCATGTTCATGTTAAGCGGCTTTTGTTCTTGTTGATGACAACTGTACTTTGTTGTTAACTGTAAATATACGCTAAATGCTACTCGCTAGGCGCTAAAGTTAAATACAATTCCTTTAATGTAAAACTCTATTGTAAGGCTCATATGAAAATATAAAATACGAAATAAAAGAAAGAAAGCGAATTGAAATCAAACTGTTTTTCAATCAAAATAACCGAAAGCCTTTGTGACTGTCAGCGGTCAAGCAAACAATAGCGAGCCAAAGGTCAGTGCAGCGGCACAAAAACGTACAAAGTAAAAAGTGAAAAATATGAAAATGAAAATGAAAAGAAAAGAAAATTACAAAGAAAAACTCAATTGAATGCTAAATGAAGCAACCACAACAAACAAAACTGCGCTCGCCAAATAAATAAATAAATAAATAAATAATAAATAATAAATAATAAAAATAAAATGCGCAACGTGCCGCGTCGCGTGGCAGACACAAACAACTTACAGTTGGCGGTGACAAATTGATGGTGGAGCCGCGTCGCTCCTGGGGTCCAATGCTCGAATGACGACGGGTGGGCAAGCCGCTGCCCGGCGTGCCGCCCGGCGATGAAGCGCACGACGGTGCGATTCGTATCTTTGGTGTCATCAGCGTATTGTCCGAGAGCCGTCGATTGGGAAACACGTTGCCGACGCGCAGGAAATTGCTATCCGGCGACGAAGGCGAGCAGCCAAACCACCAGCCGCCCAGCATGCCAGAGCCTGAGCATAGACAAAACAGTTACGTACAGAGATTTACAATTAAAATTGCATAAACAGTGCCCAGCTAATTGGGTTTAATAATGAGAGACCTCAAACATTTTAACACCACACTAGACACATTCACCGCCACACACACTGTGCATGAGCGTGTGTGTGCGAGTGTGTGGCTATGTGTGGCCCTGTCACGTTTGCCTTTACTCGCTGTCATTGTCAAGGACAAAACGCACAAACTGCGGTTACAGCTGCGGCAGCTGCATGTGACTCGACCCTCTGCATCCAACCCAAATCCCCCGCTCTTCATCTAGCCTAGCCTACGCTATGCCCTCTCCTCTGCCACTGCTGCTGCACTTGGTAATTTACGTCAAAAGTTATTTACTCGAATGTTTGCACACTGAGCCACAGTGACATTTCAATCCGTTTCGCATACTGATTTTACTCAATTTCACGGCCTACTACATAAATGTTGTTAAAAATCCACGTCAAACTCAATTAATAACGCTCAAAAATTTCGTAAATGAGTTAAATATTAAAAAACACAAAAATTACTTTTTGCGGTCGTTTTCTGCAGCTTTTCACAGTTCACCAGCTGCATGAGCAATAAGTTTATTTGATTATGTGACAGTTCTGCATATGAATATCAGAGTTGCAGGTATGAAAAGTTGTCCTTGATTTGTTTTACATTACGCATGGATTTCTGCCTGATTTTCCACTTGATTTTGCCAGCACAAGCCTCGACTTAGTGTCCCTTGTGGCCTTTATGCGTTCAAATCAACTATGTATACTCTTTATGCACTCTTTAATTGAAATTTCCACTGCGCAGACAAAGTTTTGCCTTTCGATTCACCTGAAGGCGACCAACCAAGCGTATGGTTAATATTGCTAAACATATGCAATGAAGCGCAAATATTGAATGTGTTTCTGTTGGCTGTTGAACTACAGTTAATAAGCAGTGCACAAGCAACAGCTAGGCTCTCTCTCTCTCTCTCTCTCTCTCTCTATGTGTTTGTTTACTGCTAACCACAAAAACCACAGCGCTGCCGCCATGTTACCCTTTTGCCCCCGCTCACCCTTGTGGACCCACTAAGCAGCAGCCTATTTCTTTGCACTTGACTGGAAAGCGTGGCAACAACATGTCAATTTTGCAATATGTAGTTGGCTCTGTTAATTTACCATAGAGAAAGAGAGAAAGAGGGGGGTAGCGGAGAGAGAGAGAGAGAGAAAACCGCACACCACACACACATTTGTTTTTAGTTGACATTGCAACAGGCCGTGAAATGTGGGCTAGGTGCGAAAAACATGGCAACCTTTTCACTTGCATATACAACTCATGCATTTGCGACAAATTAAAACTTTACCCACACACAGAGAGAGAGGGGAGAAAGAGAGAGAGAGGGAAAGACAGACGCACACACGCCCAGAGGGCATGACATTGTGTTTACAGGCGATTAAGGACATCATAATAAATCATCGTTAAGGTTGAAAGTTCATTAAGTGTTGCAGCTCCAAGTAGCACGTGCCCCACGTAACTCAATCTCCTGCTAACAGTTGCTTGCGGCTCTGATTATATAATGTTCATTTTCATTTTCATTTTTCGTTTTAATTTCGATTTTTTGTTTTTTTTTTTTTTGTTTTTTAATTTGCATAATACAATTAAATGCCACAGCTCATGGCTCATTTTCGGTTTGACAAATTAGTGAGCGCTGCCGGACACGGGATCCTGATTAGACGTCCAACAATGCTAAACTGTCACGTACCATGGATATCAAATGGAAACTCCAATGGTAATTCCAATGAAAATGTTCAATTAAGCTGCTCTAAGCTCATTATTCATTATGCAAGACCCCTGCTAGTTCCCCTGCCAGGCGCCTCCCTATTCCCCTCGCCCACTCTCTGCTCTCTGGGCATTTGGCGAACGCAGCTGCACATTTGATGAGAATTCACTTACCGCCAGAATTCTTGCGCGCCATATCCTCGGCACTGGAGGTCTTGCGCTGATCAATACGCAAATTGGGTATATTGAATGGCGGCGCATTCATGTTATCCGTGGAGAACTGATGCCGCAGTGTGCGATGCCGCTCCGGCGATGCCATCGACAGATTGTCCAGCTTCAATTTGTTGCGCTGCTGCCGATCGATGGCCTCCAGCATTTGCTGCAGCACCTGCAATGACATACCAACAATTTTGCAATTTCCCGTAACATATTATGCGGCCGTTGGTCGTCGGCCGTCGGCCGTCGGACCGTCGACATACCTCAAGCAGATAGCAATATTGCTCGAAATTGAGCGACGGATTGACAGTGTGCGGTATCAGCAAGGGCAGCACATTGGTGGCCATCGTTTCCACGGTTAAGCCATAGGATTTGTCGGCAAACAGCTTGTGGTAGATGCCTGTTAAATGGTATGCCATATCATTAATAGTAAGCAACTGTCATGTTATTGTTGCCAGCGTAATTCTAATCGAAGACAAACACACACACACACACACACACACACACACACCCACACACACACACATACACACAAAGTAAGCCAAATTTACATTGGCATCAATTGCTGGGGCACTTCTGCATTTTTGATGGGTTTTTCAATTACACTGTACAACAAGACGTACGTTTCTTATGTCACAAGAGTGAAGTCCAATGATTCCATTGAATCATATTACTTGACTCTTATGATAAAATTCTTTGTTGTAGAGTGTTACATATATAAGAGTTTATTTGAGAGTGGAATTTATTTTATTTATATAAAGCGTAACTTCTAGAAACATAAAAGCTGAATTTAAGACAGCTTTGCTGCATGCAGGCAGAGCGCAAGGCAATTACTGAATTGAGCACAAGCCTCACAGGCTGTCAGATTGTGTGAGAAAATTATAGAGTTAAGGTCATTTATGTTGACCGCATATAGACCTGGCCATGTTTTAAAAAAAAAGGAACTGCCCGGAGCTGAAAACTTAATAAAGCTGAATAGACTGCATAAAATCAATTAAACTTGGTTAACAGAGTATTTCAAATGGTTTCTCTATACACACTCACACACACACACACTATGTTTTAAAGTCATTTCAGCTATTTCAGATTGCTTAACCGCAAGCCGTTGCCCACTCGCACAGTTGGCAGAGATTCAATTTTATGGTATTTAATTAGTTTTTATTGGCACAATAGCAAAGCTCGTTGATTGTATGTCTGTATATGGGTATGTGTATCTGTGTGTAAAATTCTATTAACTTTTTGTGTGCAGTTAGTATCAATTGAATTTATCTAGAGGTCTGTTTTGTACTTACGCACAGTCCGCATGATAATATCTGGATCGGGTATGCGCACATTGGCCAGCAGGGGCAGCACCTCCTCCATGACCTGCAGTTGTTGTTAGCCCAGCTTATTGGATTTAGTTTAGTGGCTAATACGCACCTGAGCCCTTTCCATGCGATCCATGACACGCTCAATGCATATCAGCACATTCTGCACAATCTTGGGGTCCGTTATGTTCTTCTCGAATACCAACTTCACCTTGGGCAAGACCATGCGACGGATGGACAGCTCATCGATGCTATCGAAAACATTGCCCACAGCCACCACAGCTGCACTCTGTGCGATAGAAATTGTTGTTTAGAGAGGCGGAAATAGCTGAAATCTATAATATTACAAATTGGGAAATTCTTGTTCAATTTGAGGACTGTCTGGCATGCCACAGAAGTGGTTTCCATTTCAATTTACAAACGACTTTAAAGGCTCGAGTTTCGAGTGCTGAAAACTGTTTTCGCCTGGCCTTGTTTTTAGAGGTGCCCAGGCGCAAAAGGTAAAATTACTTTCGTTGGCAATAAATTTGAAGTGGCAACCGAGCTGCTTAGGAGAGCTATCTGTGTGCCGCAGTTAATTAAGAAATTTCTGCTGTAATTACGCAATCAACGCTAAGGCAAATGCCAACTCTGTTGACTTGTCAACCCATTCTACCCCTCTCTTTCTCTCTCTCTCTCTCTCTTCCACTTTGACTGTGTGACTTGCTCCTCCTGGAACTAATTTGCATATCTATGGCGTGGCAGGTGAATTGAAGGCAACGTCTGCGGATTGTGCTTACCTGCACTTGTATTGTGGATCCGTCAAATGATAAGAATAACATCGGCATTATATCTGTGGTGACATCCTCGGGTTTCGTCTTCTCAATTATCAAGTGCAAGTTCTCAAGTATCGTGACACTTGCCTGAATGGATTTTGGCGTATTGTAGACAATCCTATTTTTAGTCAGACAAAGCAAATACACAAATACCCATTGAATATTTATTTCAATAAAACACATATCTTAATCAGATGGGGCACAAAAGTTTGCCGTCTGTTTCATTTAATATTTGTATAAAAAATGATCCCAAATAAATGCTTCATTATTGTAACTAACTAACTGGGCCTTAGCTGGGTGCATATATATGTATTTGTGTGTGTGTGTATGTATGTGTGTGAGTGCGAGCGTGTGTGTGTGTGTGTGTATCTGTGTAAAAAGTTGGTATTTGCAACTTTTTTGCCAGTGTCAATAAGCGTCTTACAACAGTCGAAAAAAACTTTTTTGCCCATCACCTTAGTCAAAAGTTAGACTAGATCGAGGGCTGTTTGTCATGTTGCGAATGTTATGTGTATATATTGATGAACTGAAGCATTAACTGACTGACTGATTGTTTAATTGATGAGTGAATGCTGAATTGAGTAACTCACTAATAAACATAATGATTGACTGAATGAACGACTGACTGATTGACTGACTGAGTGAGTGAGTGAGTGAGTGATAGGGAGGCTGATTGGCTTACTGATTTAATAACTGACTGTTTGACGCCTGCCTGTGATTGGTCAACTGATAAATTAATGATGAACTGACTTACTAATAGGCAGACTGATTGGCTAACTGATTAGCCGACTGATTGACTGATTGACTAATTGATTCATTCACTGAGAGATTGACTAATGGGTTGAATAACATACTGATTGACTGCCTATGTAAACAAAAAAGTGACTTACCGATTGACTTATTGATTATGAACTGATTGAAAGACTGGCTAATTTACTAACTGATTAATTTACTGATTCAATAACAGACTGACCAATTGACTGACTAAGCTAGACTGTCCAGGTCAAGTTGATAGGCTCACCTACTAAGTGATTAGCTTGTTAGTGCTAAGCCTCAACAGTAAGCACTAAATTGCTGACAGAAAGCTTAGCTTTCAACAGCAAGAACTTGATGGTGGGCAAAGGTTTGCCGTAAAGCTATCGAAAACATATAAGACTTAGTCTTAGACTTAAGTCTTTAAAACTCAAATTACTTTATTTGTTTCTCTAATCCATAATAAATATAATTTTGATGCTTTCTACTAAGGAACTCTCTCGACTACACCTCGCTATGCACAGCAGTAGCAGCAGCAGATGTGCCCGTGCGGTTTACTAATTTATGTATGCCGCGCTAGCGGCATTGAGGCCACAAAAGGTGCGCATTGTCCTGACATAGTTGGCCCCGACGCAAAACTTTGCGTGGCACCAACTTCAACTACAACTTGTGGTCTATAAATTTCAATATGAGCCGTCCGCTTGTCTATGCGATGTGTTGTGTCTATCGCTCTCGCTGTAAGTGTGCGCATGCAATAAAACGCCATGAAAATTAAATAAAAAGTGTCACAAAAGTTTTTCAATTGTTAAGCAGCAACACAAAAGTTGAAGTCTATTGTTTGGCTGCCCAGCAGCTATCGATGGTGGCCACAGCAGCCGTGGCAGTAGCCACAGTAACCACAGGAACCACAGCTCTAGAGCACACACAAACAATAACAAAAGGTCAGCGCTACTTTACAGTCAAATGGTAGGCGGTAAGCCTTCGCCTAAGTAGTATATGCGAGTCTAAAAATATGTATGTATGTGTGTGTCTGTCTGTGTGATGGTGGGCGCTTAATGAGCGCGTGGCACTCACTTCATTGTGGCCGACATTAGGGCATCGTACTCCGAGTGCGTCGCCTCCTGGACGAAAAGCATGACAGGCTGTAGAACGGCAGCCAGCACCTCGCCATTGTTAATCTCCGACTTGAGCATGGGCCACAGGTTCTGCCACCAAAGTTTCTGCAAAGAAAAATAGAGAAAACAATAAGCAATGGCCACTAACAACTAGTCGATGGCATTTCAATTGCTGCTGCCACAAAAGACAAAGCAGCAAGACAAAGGGATCGCTGGCTCGTCCGGACGATAGTTTTGCAACTGTCATAAAAGCGCGCGTAATTTGCAAATTGTTGCTGTTGCTATTGCTCGTAAAGCGCTCAACTTATCGCCATAAATGATGAATGTATTCACAGTGCAGAACAGCTGAAGGCAGCCGTCAGCCGTCAGCCGTCAGCAGTCAGCACAAAATGGCTGACGCGCAAGCTGGCCAACATCCGTTTCCGTTTCCGTAGCGAAGCCTTTTTTTGGTTCAATTTATGGGTACTTACGCGCGGTATCAGCGGCATGGCCTCTATCAAGGTGGTCTTGTAGAACTGTGACTTCTGCTGCGTGTCCTTCATGTTGACCACGTCCAGGAATTTCAGCGCATTTATAGCCGGATCGCTGCAAACGCGGGCCAACAAGAAAAGTCCATACAAATTAAATACGGAATATAACAAATTTTATTAGCACTCGCTCAGCTTTTATTGACATCCAAACAGGGCAAATGTACTATCTGTCTAAATATATATATATATATATACAAGTATACCCGCTATAGACTCTGTAACTGTTGCAGCAACTATATAACTCTGTTAGTATTCAACAGAAATATTTCTAAAGGAATTTTTCCACAATTCCGCAAATTCACAGAATTTGACAGTTAAATTAAAAAACCAAAAAAAAATTGCATTTGTCTGGCGTGTTATTCCTTTCATGCAAACATAGCATAAGCTGTTGCAAACTTTTTATTTTCACAAAACTATAGTTTAATCCCTAGCACATTTGTGGTATTTAGAGACACATATATAAACAAATAAATAAATATATATAGAGTTTATCTGTAGCTATGCAGCGATACAGAGAGCTTTAGTCATAGCGTGAGCAAAACTTTTGTCGCCAACGAAGTGTGAAATATTTATCTAAATGCGTTTTTATTGTTGTAGAGAACTAATTGGCTAAAGTTTAATTTAAAACAAAAAACAAAAGCCAATTGAATTTTTGGTGGTTTGCATTTAGCTAGTGATCAGCCAGCAACTCTTATCGCTGAAGCGTTGCCGTTGCGGGTAATTGTACAATGGCCATAAAAGTCAAATACAGTTAAATTATGTGCAATGGCAGTTGGAATGAAAAACTTGCGGCATGCGCTTGGTTAGGCAATCCAGTAGTGCGCCTCTAAATCGCATTGCGTATGCGCCCCGTTGCACACGAAGCGCCATTAAGAGAAATGCCACTGCCCGGCTGGCTGCCCAGCTGATTAGCCATGGGCAACATAATCAGCATTAAGTCTCCTCCTGCTGCTGGCTTGGCCCACGCAGACAGCCCAGCCAACCTGGTTGTCGCGAACCACTTGAGCTATTTGCAAACGCAGCTAAAAAAAAAAACAAAAAAATCCCCTGATAAAAGAATACGCTGATAACATATAAATGAACTTCAAAGTGGCGCCAACAAGCGACTAACTGACTGCCAACGCAGCAGACTGACAGACTGGTGGGCGGTAAATGGGGCGTGTGCCACTCATTTTTGCCAAGCAACCGATTTTGCCAGCCCAGCAGCCATCTCAACAGCCGTGACTTTCAGTTTGTCTAAACACAACTTAACACGGCACAGTGGTTCGAGTGACACTATAAACTATATGAAATTTACAACTTTTAAACTTAACTTAAAACTGTAAGTAGATCGGGGCTTTGAGAGTAATGCCTGGTTAGCCTATAAGAAGGCATTCCGAATTAGGAATCGATGCCGACATAAACACTTTTCGACTTTTCAGAAACTGAAACTGGATGAAATTATTTTCTATGCTGAAAAGTTATTTCTTTTCCAGCTCGTATAAATACCTACTCTACAACTTATTTCTGTTTAGGTTTCGTATATCACCAGCTTTGCCCACTGTGAATTAAGCAGTCTGCGAATTTGTTCTTTGCTGTTGCTGCAACGTTCTTCGCTCAAGGCAGTTGCGCGGCCCTTGGCTGTCTGCCTAGCAGCTGCTGTCGTCATAAATCCAATGCTACCCGCAAAGGAGGTTAGAGGAGGCCGAGCGAGGAGTCGCCACTCCTTCGCTTTCCACTACTCACAATCAGCTCAAGAGATTCGCATTGTGTCTTTCAAGCCTGATTACCGTTTTCATTTACCAAACAGACGTAATTAAGGTGTGCGTGTGTGGGTGTGCTTGTGTGTGTGAGTGTGTGTGTGTAGCTCTGTGTGTGTGTGTGTGTGCAGTGTAAGTGGAGTCTGTGCGTTCGTCAAGACCTCGGTGTGGTAAAAGTAAATGCTTCAATTGAATTTTAGCTACATGCACAAATTGGCTTAGAGATTGCGTGTCTTGTTTACGTTTATCTGTGTGTGTTTGTATGTGTTTGTTTGTGGGTGTGAGTGGCTGTTTTTAACAGGTGTCAATTTCATTTGAAACTCAAACAAAAAACTTTTGCTAAAACTGCGCAAATTGCTGTCGCTTTTTCTTTTGCTTGCTCTGCGTTTAGTTAAAAGTTAATTAATTTGCAGAAAAGGAAACAGCATTGCGAGCGAGAAGACCGAGAGTGGGTTGCTAATTCAGCTAGTTTGCTACTCACATAAAGTATTTGATCAACTGCAGCAGCTGAGCGGTGGGTCGCGCTGTGGGATCTCGGCTGGCCATGCGAGATGTCGCCTCCTGTAGAGCAATGGGCAGACGCGGCATTAGCTTGTGCACATGGTCATCCAGCTGGAAATGGGATAGAGAAAAGGAAAGAGCACGGTGCATGATAAATGACAAGTCAAGCCAGATGACCAAATAGCAAAGAGGAAAAACGTATATATAATAATACTGTTTGGCCACAACATTGGAGGCAAACTGCAGCTTCAGTTTCAGTTTCAGCTTCAGCAGCGGCTTCAGCAGCGGCTTCAACAACAGCTTCAGCACCTGGCTGAATAATTAGAGTTTCAAGTGGACTTTTGATTACATTTGCATTTGACAAAGCGCCGAATCTAATTACAGCTCGCAAACACAAGCGGCGCAAAACTTTTGCCAGCCACACCAATTGCCACTTGGCTTTAGATCTGGCCGCGGGCAACAGCAGCAGCAGAAAATTAATTTAGCCCGAGAGTGAGAAGTGGAAGCTGAGTGAATGACTCTCTTACCGTTTCCAGTTGCTTGGCATAGTTGGATGTAGAGTTGCCCGCCTGTATGAGCGGCCGTCCATTGTTATATACCGCACAGATGACCATACCTAGTGAAAACATATCGCTCAGCAAGCTGCACTTCGAACTGGTCTGAGTTTCGGGTGCTAACAGAAAGAGAGAGAGGGAGAGAGAGAGAGGGGGAGAGAGGATGTTGTTTCTGCTTTTAAATGGCCACGTTTTGTTTACCCATAAAGTCGAGATTGGGCTGTGCCATTTTTGATACCCTGTTGCTCCACGGCGGGCAAGGAATTGAGCTATTCAAATCAGTCTCATTCATTCTTTCTGCAAAAACAACAACAACAATGGGCATTATGAATACAAAACGAATAGCCAGTGGCATTCATTTCAATTGAAATTTGCTGCTAAACTTACCCACATACTCCATGCCCGCCAGCTTCCAAATGCCCCGCTTGGTTATTAGTATAGAGGATGGACACACATTTCGATGAATTACGTGACCGGAATAGTGCAAATAGGACAAAGCCTCTGTTAGCTGCAAACGAGAAGCCGCAGAGAAACACTCTGTTATAGAGTCAACTACACACATTGGCATTGCGAGTTGTTTGGTTTACCTGCAAGAATCCATATTTTAGCTCCATATCCAAGAAATTGTATTCCTTTGCATGCGCCGGCCGTTGCGGCTGGGCCCCAGCAGCTGGCTGTACCTGTCCGGCCCCGCCACCTGCTGCGGGTGCCACGCTGGCATTCTCATACGTTTTCGACTCCTGCAAGACAGCGTGGCGCATAAGAATTGGCAGACACGTAGACTCAACCCACTCAACAAAAAAAAAAAACACCAAATACAGAATACAGAAAACAGAAAAAGAAAACGACAACGCAAAAGTAAAGACAGCTCTGTTTGCATTTTATGGCAATTGCTTTTTCAATTTTTCTCGCATTTTTCTTTTCACTTCGCTCGCCGCCTCCCAGCGGGTAAAATAACTATGTCATGAAGTCATAAACTTTGCAGACAATAAAGACATTAAGGAGTAGCAAAAAAAAATAAATAAACAAAAAAGAAAATCTAACATATCAGCACCGACTGCCGAACAGATACTAAGATACGAACTTGTGTTGAATTATAATTTCAATAGACATGACTTTAAAAGCTTGTCCTGTCTTTTGTTCTCCGTTATGAATCGTAGAGTACAAATAGTTCCATAAACTGTGACTTTTCTGTTTTCCTTTCATTATTCTGGAACATATTGTTTATTCTGTAAAACAATTTGGCTTTGTACCTATGCAATTTTCAATGTAATTTAACTCGATTCGAATTTTGTTTCTCTTCTGATTGTTGTTGCCCTTGCTGTGTGCACCTCAATAAACTAAAATATTGTCTGGAGCTTTGTTGGCTTGCTCCAGCTAAAAACAAAGCACTTTACTCTTACTACACCTGTGCGTGTAAGTGTGTGTGTGCTTCTGTGTATGTGTGTGTGTGTTTGTGTGTGTATCAATTTCTGAACTACGCTAGCGAAACGAATCATTTTATTGACTCAATCTCCACAGCGTAAACTTTGCTAGCACGCACTGTAATTCGATTTAGTTGTATAGGTGACTTAGTGTACCTGTCTGTGTGTGTGATTGTATGTGTTGGGTACGTGTGTGGGTGTGTTATGCATAGCTCACATTGCTGTGCTGCCTGGCACTTGAACCAAAAGCCAAACTATGCAGTTGACTGGCTGCCATACGAAACTTTAAACGTACGCAAAAAGAACAACAACCACAACAACAACAACAACCACAACAGCAACAGCAACAGCAGCAACCTTGCTGCTACCAGCAGCAACAACAACAACAACATTAACAACAGCAATTGATTGAAGCAGCCGGCAGTAAAAGGCACAAGGCCTAAAACACAATGGAGCAGCGGGCGACAACGCAAATTGCATATCCTGTTGGCCAGCTACCCAAAGGAGAGTGTCCAACCTAACCTAACCTAACCTAACCCAACCGAACCGAACTGAATTGAACTGAAAACTGTGAACTGAACCAAAAATGAAAACAAAAAAAAAAAAAAAAATCAACTCACATGAAAGGCCAGCACATTTGAAAGGCTGGCGAAAATGGGCTCAGCAGCAAAGGCCAGCGTATCCGCACTTTCCTCGACAGTGTGATAGATTTGAAGTATCTGAGAAGAGAGAGTTTAATGGGCGAATATATGATATAGGCGAAAGTCAAAGTAAGAGAAGTTTGACAGAGTTTTTTATAGATATGTGAATAAGCTGTTAATATATGGGCGTTAATATATGGGTAAATACAAACAATGGCTTAAATATGATATATAAACTTGACTTAGATGTTAAAAATTTATCATTTTTAATCTGTTAAAGTCTTGAAGTAATTAAAATATTTGAATCAGAATCAAGTGTCTAATCTGCTTAACTTTCTTTACGTTCACAATTAGGAATTATGTTTATCTTAGAGTAGCTACGCAATTTAAAAACCTCTATTCGAGGCATAATCAATAGGTCAACAACTTGAAGTTGTTGGTGGGTTCCTTAATAGGTCAGCAACTCAAAGTAGTTGGCGGCCTCGATTCTTCAATAGCTTACATCGATTTACAGGGTATTCTCTAGTGCCTCACCCTCAACTAGCGTCAATTTACTTGTTTTCTGATACCATTTAATTTATGAGCTACAAATATTTTTGACAAATTCCTTGCACATACTTTGGATAATTCCTTTTAGCTCAATAAAAGCTTTGGCTATACAAGTTATTAGTTGGGAACTTTAATATATTTAGCTACATATATAATTGAAGATAGTTATATTGTGATAGCTTGTGAAATTATATAAATTAAGAGCATACTCACCCGGGGATGACGAAAGCGTTCCAATGTCTTTACTGAGCTCTTTAGCAGCTCTGTAATGGTCTCCTTGCGACGCGGCTTGTGCAGTTTCTCTGCCACCTTTTTCTCAAATATAAACACCGAACATTCCTATAGAGGCAGACAGTGAGAGAGAAAGAGAGAGACAGAGAGAGAGAGGGAAAATTCGTGTATAAGAGCTGGAGGGGTTAGGTTAGCAACAGTTTTTGAAGCGCTCACCTTGTTGTCACTCTTGCGATAACCATCGTGTATGCGCCAGACGAGCTCTGGGCCGGCACAGGCCACCGGCTTGCCAATCTCAAAGTACTGCGTAATGGGATTGCCCTCGGCGACATTCTGCACGGATGTGGAGGCCGCCACGTTGGCGCTTTTGAACTTAGCGAACATTGTGCCAGCGGGCATACCATCGATTAGCTTTGAGAATACATTCGAGAAGCTGCCCTGTCGCTTGCAATGTGGCGCACTTATATTGCTGCTGCCGCCTATTGTTGGCGCTGAGCCACCAGCTCCTCCGCCCGCACTAGCCGCAACGCCTGACTCGTTACTCGATGATGCGCCACTGATGGACAAACGTTCGCGCAGAGTTATTCCCAAGCTGCTGACTGTTGTGACTGGCACATTGACTGATCCGAGTGAGCTTCTATCCTGCGGTGCACCTCTACTTGCCACACCAGCACCTCCACCGACACCGACACCGACACCGACACCGACACCTGAACCGGCACCGATACCAACACCTCCACCTAAACCAACACCTGCTCCTGCACCTGCACCACCACTCGCTCCAACGCCATTAAATGTATCGCATTTCGCAGTTGCCGCGTTGTCTCCGTACCCATTCACATCGCCAGCGAGAAGTGCTGCGCCGCCGCCGCTGGAATACTTGCGCGTATGCGCTCCTAGTTGGCTCTGACTAAGCTCGAGTATTGTGCTGGCGCTGCGATTACGCGCTCCTGCCGCATTGCCCACGCCCGCGCCCACGCCCCCACCGCCAGTTCTGGCTGGTGAACCCGCTGCCACCGCTGCCGCTGCCACTGCACCACCGCCGGGCGTTATTCCAACAGCGCTGCCACTGCGACTGCGTTGCACCTCCTCGACACTATCCAAACGTGAAAAAATTCTGGCCGCCGTTGTTGCCGTGTTGCTGCCCGCACTATGCACCGCCAGCCAACTATGAGCACTTCCGCTTCCGGTTCCAATGCTCCAAACAACCAGCTGTGTTATAACTAAAGCTCAAGCCGCTGCCGCTACCGCTACCGCTATTGCCGATGTGCTGCAAATAAAGAGAGAGAAACGCAAAATATGCTTTTAATTGCGGTCGCTTCACATGCCCCACAACTTCCACGCACCAAGCGCCAAGCACCACGCACCGTTGGGCCGCTGACGCGCGCTCACCCGTCAGCGCAACCACTCGACAACCAATTCAAATACCCTGTTGCATTTGCACAAACTGGGGTATATTGTTAAGTCGTTTTGAACAACATAATTTAAATAGCAACTCAAAAGTTGATAATTTGCTGCTGCTTACAGTTTTGAGCACAATTTAAGCGCTTACCAACACTGAAATGCAATCGAGTTTAAAGTAAACACAGCTATTGATACTTTAATTGCTTAAAATAATCGATATTCACTTTATTTCGAACTCATCAGCATTTTAGAGTGCTGTTACTCATCTGACATATTTTAAAATATCCTGTATTTTGACATACATTGAGTGAAATTTGCTTCTATATTCCCTTTCATGTTAATGTTTCTTTTTAAATTCGGGCTTTTTTACTTAAGTACATATACCAGGTATTTGATAGCGTCCGTAACGGTTGGAGCACTTCCCACTTTATTTTGCACTGGCAATTAATGCGCTTATTGCCGGTCTGACTTTTATCTTACATTTATTTTCGTTTTTCATCTCATTCTTCCGCCAGCTTCACACAAAACTGCACAATTAAAAAGTTAAATGAGCTCTGAGCGCCATTCAAATTGAGTGTCAGAGTCCGTGTGGGTCTGTGCCTCTATGTGTGTGTGTGTGTGTGTGTGTGTGTTGTTTGGTTCATAATTTTATGAAAATATGCTTAAGCTCATTATCTCTTTATTAATTGCTTTAAAAGTAAAAATATATATACAAGTATGTATATATTTTGATATGTACTTAACGTATTTGCATTTCCATTTTCCAATTGGCCAAATTGAAATTAAATGCCATGCAATGTGTCAAAAGTTGCTCACTGTAAATACGTGAGGTAGTTTACTTTTTGCAGTCAGTGAGCAAACACTCAGTGCCCTCTGTGCACACGTTTGTGTTTGCTACGAGTAGTTGAGCAGCTGAGCATCTGTCAGAGCGTCTGAGCTCCTATGATGGCCACAAATTGACTTGGGAAGACTTTCGCAATGGCAAAAGCAAGTGGCAGAGGGCAGAGAGCAGAGACCAGAGGGCAACATAGCCAAAATAAATTTCAGAACGTTACGTTAAACTATTTAGTACAAATACTTGGTGCTTTTCCTTTTTGCCATTACGTCTCATTTGTACTTCATGGCTAAATAAATAAAATATGAGACAGCAGTTCGCTAAAAGAAGCGCCTAAAAGCATTCACATTGGCTGACATATGGAGACAAGGAGAGAGAGAGAGCTAGAGTGGGAGAGAGCGGAAGGTGGACGGCTTCTAAGACAAGTTACTAGGTCAGCAGTTGAAGCTTAAAGCCGGAACCAATGAGCATAAGTTGAATTTGGCTTAAATATTTATAGGCCATAAGCGAGTGTTGAACTTCAAACGTTGAATCAATAAACCCACAACGTGTTTTCACGTTGATTACATCTGCATAGGGTTTAGTTCAGTCGGTAAGCCGGAAAACCAATTGGGTTTTTACATAAAAGCCACGTAAATGCCAACTAAGTCCTCAGAAATTTAAATTTTATTATTAATTTTACGATAACTTAACTTCAAGCTAAACCAAAATGTATATCAACTTTTATGAGGATAAATGCAAAGTGAGTGAGGTGAAGCGGGCGAATGCTAGAGAGAGAAATGGAGAAATATATAGAGATAACTTGACAGAGGGAAAGGAAAGAGAGTTAGCAACTTACAAGTTGACTGGGAGAGATAGAGAGAGAGAGAGAGAGACAAAGCGAGACTGATTGAGAGAGAGAGAGAGAAAGAGTTATTTATAAGAAAAGAAAAGAAAAGAAATATAATTTAAATCAGAAATAGTGGGAGAATGAGAGATGATCCTTTAAATTAGAGGGAGCCCGAAATATATATATATATATTTCTAATCAGACGGTTGTTCAGAACTTTGAGTCGCATTCTATTCCATAACAATTTGTTAACAAAATATCAAACTTTTCTAAAGTAAAGCCGTCTGCATCAAAAATCGCTGATTCTATGCAATGACCTTTATTTTGTTATCCCAATTAACTAGTTTGGAAAGGTCGGCTCATGCGTTATGTCTAAATGTGCAGAAGTTCTTATGTTGAGCCCGTAATTTACTTGTAAAACGCACTGTAGCGAGCTGGCAACAGTTAAATTTCAGCCAGAATAAATCAAAGGTCATAGTGGAGTAACAACATGCTCATGTTAAAAACAAAACAATTTTCAAGAGTTTTTTTTTCTTTTTGTTTTGTAGGATTCGAATGCATGCTAAAAATACATATACATTCGGCAGTAAAACTTTTGGCACATTTTCAACATGAGTTTAAGCACAGACTGCCGCGTCCAATTAAAATTCATGAACTGACAAAAAAAGAAGACCGAGGCTGATAAACAATGAAATTCGAGTCCTTTTTATTTGGGCCAACGTGGAAAAGTGAAAAATTAACGCTCTCATTTTGTGTTCAGCCATCGGAGCTGGTCTTTAATCAGTGCAGAAAATGTTTACACAGGCCCGCAGCCGCAGGGCGTCGCCATTATCATTATGATGATAAATGGCTAATGAATATCAATGCCGAAATAAGCGTAAATTCAAACTTAAATCTGAATTTGAATTTGGTAAATGCGAGCACGTAACAAATCGAAGCGGCTCAAAAGATGAGAAAAAGCGAACGCGAAATGCGAAATGCGAAACAGCGACGGGCACGTAACCAAGGTGAGCCACAGAAGAGGACACACACAGTGGGTCACTTTTATTGATTTACACACACACACACACACACACACACACGCACACATACAGCCACACAGCAGCCCAAAATTAAATGATGAAAGCAAAATGTTAACAAAACTGAGCGAACGAACGTGAAAGGCACAAAGCGCGAAAATTATTTTCGTTATTATTGTGTGCGTTGCCATTGTTGCTGTTGCTGTTGCTGTTGTTGTTATTGTTATATTTGACAATTTGGCATATATAAATACATGAGTACACACATTTACACACACTTAAACACGCACAGACTGCCCTATACAGATGCCTAATATTGTGTGTATCTAATGCTTTGTGAGTTTAATATTTTTAGCCTAAAGCTAAACGAAGATAGGCAGCAGCAAAGGCAACAACAATATGTAACAAACGTTGCTTAGCGCTAACTGAAGACAAACACAACACACACGCACACATACATCAACAACCCATACACACAAGCACACACAGTCCAAAATAAACGTAGACTCTGACGAGCAACAGCGCACTGATGTCTCAATTAAAAAAAAGCTGATGGTCCTTTTAGACACACACACACACACACACACATACAGAGAGAGAGAGCCACACTCACGCTAACACACACTCGATACAACCACACAAACCGTTAAAAACAACAGCTGTAGTAGTGCGAGCCAGTCTGGCACATATTTTGTTTGCTTTTGCCTCATTTATTGTGCGCCTTGGCAAAAAGGACAAAAGCAGCGCCTGATAAACGGTCGCCACTGTCAGTTGCGCGCTCTTCTTCTTATATATAGCATAAACACACACACAATCACACAAAGGTATACAAACCAAACACACACATACACACACACACACAGACACATGAGCCAGTTGTGGAGATTATAGACATATGAAATAGCTATAGCAACAGCCTTTGCCGTGCGTAGCCTAGGCTGTTGCTGTTATAAATAAAATATTCTTGGCAAAACAGCTTTAAAAATTCCGTTGAATCAACTCGAAAGCCGTATATTATTAAATAACATTTATTACACAAGGTATAAGCGATCCTCTCTGCTGGAAGGTATCTTTACAGCTTTAATATCTTACTAAGTCATCTTAAAGCTTAGCTTAGCCTATTATTCACTTTGGATTCCCAGCCTCTCTTCTTCTTCTTCTACTCTCGCTGCTCTTATATCTTCTATCTTTTAGCGTTTATCTTCTATTCTCTATTTTCTATCTTCTATCATCTGTCATCGATCTACTACCTTCTGTCTTCTTTCTTCGCTCTTCTCTCTTCCCCATTCTCTTGTATATCTTCTATCTTCTATCTTCCATCTTATATCTTTTCTCTTCTCATTTCTTTTTACTCTTTTTTATCTTTTATCTTCTCTTCTGTTATCTATCGTCTATCTTCTACCATCTGTCTTCTCTCCTCTCTTTTTTCTCTTTTATCTTCTATGTTCTACCTTCTATGTTTTATCTTCTATCTTCTCTCTTCTGTCTTCACTTATCTCTCTCCTCTCTTCTCTCCTCTTTTCTCTCTCCTCGTTTGCTCCATAGAAAACAAACTTCAATATGTTTCTCTTTTACTCAAAAGTGCTTTAACGTCTGATTAAATCAGCTGAAAGCACATAAATAAATTTAGCCCCTAGTCATAGGGACGACCCTTGACGAGCCCCATACACACACACAACCTCACACACACACACACACACACGCAGGACACACACGCAGAGCGAGCGGTCTCTATACACATATGTGACTTTCGTATACGTTTAACGACCGCAATAAGCAGTCATAAGCATAACAAATGCACAAATGGGCCAGAATGCTTTTGCAGGGGGCCAGAGCTAAGGAGCTCAGTTTGTTTGATTCTGCGACCAAGGACTGTCATCGGGCATTACGTACACGCTGCAGAGGTCAAAGCCGGGCTGCTGCATTGTTAATTATCTCCACTCAAGAGCGATTCGGCCGAGTTACCCATTATCAAATCGAGCTCAACGCATTGTCCTCTCTGTTGCTTGCGGCTTGCGTAATATAATACAATTGATAAGGGTTCCACTTCGAACGCTTGTCAGCCCTGAGCAGCAGGCAGTTAGACATTTTGACATTTGGGCCACATATCCCATTCAAGCACTGTCTGGATAGTTAGGTAGCTATATCATAGCTAAGACAGCGACGCAACTGTGGCATGCCAAACCTGGCAAACAAACGCGTTGTGACAGCGGCAAGTGCGCGTACATTTGCATATTACGCATACGCCACGTGAAACGTGCCGCAGTGCGCATTGACGCGAAGTTGTGGGTGCGGATCGGAATGCGAGTGGCTCTTTATCTGTTGCTGATGTGGGTGGCTCGGGGCAAGCCTTTGACCTGCCTGTGGCACTGCCGGCATTACGGCTGCTTAATTAAATCTTTTGCGTAATTTGTTTAGTTATTCCCCGTAGTATGCACTTGAAAATTGAATGGCATTCGCTTTGTGTACGTCGCACACAGTTAATCTATATATATTTGTATATATGGGTATGTGTGTGTGTGCGTGTGTGTGTATGTGGGCGTGCGTTTGTGTGCTAAGCAAAACCTGCTCGAGCATTTACTCAAGTGTTGCAGACGAGTTGCCATAATTGAATTGCTTCTAACTGCAGGCGGAAAGCAACAACAGCAGCAGCCGCAGCCGCAGCCGCAGCAGCGAACAGCCAGCAGCAACAATTGTGGCATAATTATAGGATCTGAATCATTTGTTGTTGTGCGCGAAATAAATGAAATTAGGCAGAACAAAGCGGAGCTTAAAACAAAGCTAATTACACAGCCACATGCAGGCAATTGTGGCGTAAACTCACGCAAAACTAATCCGAAACTAAACTATAAAAACGACTTCCCCGTTGACCATCTCAGCTTAAGTATTAGCCAACAGTTGGCTACGTCTCTTGTTTATTGCTTGTTGCTCTTCCGCGTGCGTGCCCACAATCTGTTTAGCTGCAAGGCTTAATTGCCTGGCAATATGCGTCAACTTCCATTCCATACGCTTCAGTAGCTCACTGGCTGGCTGCCTGGCTGACTGACTCGGTGGCTCAGTGGCTCAGTGTCTTAATATGTTTGTTTGCCAGCGCCTGTGCCTGTGTAATCAGTTTTCAATAAGTGCTCCGCTTCTTAGCTCAGCTCTCTGGGTATTTAGCAGCTTTAACAGCAACTCAATGACACGACACAGGTCACGCCCCAGTCCCAGTCCCAGCCCTGGCCTGGCCTACGCACACGCCCACGCCCACGCCTATTGCGTTATCTGCTAAGGTGCGTCGTCATGCTTAAGTCGCTGCTTCTGGTGTTGCTGTTGTTGCTGCTCTTGCTCTTGCTGTTGTTTTCATGAATCCTCAAAGACTTTCATGCATAAAATTTAATTTAATTGGTTATTAGTGCACACGCTATATGAATTTCAATTTAGCCGAGCATATGGCGTAAATTATATTAATTATCGCAGCACTAAACACATCTTAACTTCTGCTTAAGCTATTAAAGTCAAAGTTGAATATAGCATAGCATACTTTTCAGCATTTCTTAATATACATAAATATACATAAAGTGTATAAATAATCTAATAATAATTAAAATTTAAACATTTATCAAGCAGTTGTTATTTAGTGATATAATGAAATCCGTCTATTGTGAATATTTATATATACATTTTGCTGTATGATCTCAATTGGCCTGCCGCCAGTGTTGCACAGCTATCGACAGCCGCCACAATTAATAAGCTTAAGTCGCTGACATCGTACTTATCGATAGCTTTTAATTTGAACAAACGTTTTCAAATTTGAACTTTAATGCATAAATCTATTCATTTACATATAAATATATATTTTAAATATGTATAATAAGCGCTTTAAAGTGTTTTATAAACAAAAGTTCTCGTTATTCCTGGCATAGAGTTTTATTATGAATTATCATAATTTAAAATATCACATTCACTATGCAATTTTTCGCTTTGTGTGCACTCAAATTTAAACACTTTTTAAACCTTTTGTCCACGCAATTCAATGTGAACATTTGCTAGCAACCTAAAAATAAACTGATTTAATTAAATTTGCACCACAAATGATGCTGTCATATTTATAATTCATCAGAGTGGCCTTACTTTGCTTTGTGCTGTGTCCATTGAAATTTCGCTGTGCGAAATTCAATTTTATGTTATGCAGCGTCGAGGGAGAGACAAAATCAACAAATGCAAATTACTGCAGTTGCCTAATTGAACATGCCAAAAATGTGGCAAATGGACTGTTGCTGCTGTTGCCATTGCCATTGCTGTTGCTGTTGATGCGACATTGAGCGCGTGTCAATCGCTAATTGCGCGCTGTTGCAAACGTGATGGATATTAATTTACTGCATTTGTAGGTGGCTAACGTATTGAAAAACTCTGGACAGTTGAACAAAATATAAAAAAAAGAATTGGAATCCTGGGTGTGTTCGTTGCGTGCAGCGCCAACATATGAATATTAAGCAGAATGCGCCCCCAACACACCAAACATACGAAAATATGTAATCAAATTTTCAGCAAGTTTTATTTGAAGGTCAAATGGAGCCACGGCGGATAGACAGCGTATCTGTTACTGAGAAACGTACGGATGCAGAAAGAGTATTTAATGCGAAAATATATATATACAAATTAGCTTGATTCTTTGATATTTTATTATGTTAGTTCAACATTAAGGCAGACTCTAATGAGCTGCTGCCAGACACAAACCAAAGAGTTTCTGCTGCTTGTTGAAGAGCATTTGCGGCGCGAAGTTCAAGTAAGAAAATTGAGGCATGCCATAACAACAAGAACAACAACAACAACAACAACAGCAGCGACAACAAAAGAGTTTGTCGTCTTGTTTGGGACTCAATTATATGCATAAATGTGCAATGCCATTAAGGCAGCAGAGCACACAACCGCATATACCACAATAACAGCCAAGTCATTCACACACACACACACGCAAAAGCCAAGTTGATTGTGTTGTTGGCTGTAAGTTTTGCCTGCCCTCAAAATGACTTAATGCTTAATGCCATTTAGGGCAACAGAGGAAATTATTTTAAATTGCAGCCCCGGCGCGCCTCCCACTTCACAATGGTTGCTGGCTTTTGTTGCCTTGGCAAAGGGAATTACAAATTATGCCCTGACACAGCTCACATTTTGTTCGACTAAAAATAAAATATAATTTAGCGACACTCCACAACAGCAGCAACAGCAGCAGCAACTGGAAGACTTATTTAAAATCGCTTAAAAATTGGCAACATGTTCAAGTTTTCCTGGCATTATGAGCTACTGTCTCTCTCTCTCTCGCTCTCTCTCTCTCTCAGTTTTTCTCTCTCTTTCTTACTTTCGTTTTATAACTTTTGATTCCGTTAGTGCTAAAGAAAGTTATAAGCACGAATTTGCATAAGTTTTGCGCAACAACAAAAAATATGCAGCTACAAACTGCATAAAAACGATGGAAATATAAAAAACATTTTTCTTTTATATATATATATATATATATATGTATATATTTATGTAGTATATATATATACTATTTTTTTATTATTATTTTTTGTTCTACTGCTGGTCAAACATAGATAGCTGAGTGAGAAATGGGGTCAAGCGATTTTCCTACAATTTGTTTTCCTTTGTTATTATATTTATCGAGCAGCACTTGGAAAGCACTCGGACTTTGTTTGCTGCAAATCAAGCAAGCCAGCAAGACACAACTGCATTCAATTTAATTTCAAATAGATTGAAACTTTGTATTCATCGGAAAATACAATCAAAATGATTGAAACTTCTTTCAATTATTTGCTAAACAATTCTGCAAATGTATTTACACTTCGATAAACTATATAGAATTAAATGTTTATTTGCACACCAGTGTTTTGCGCCTGAATGGCAAATATTTTATTCATTCACTTATAACAATCAAATATTGATATACTTCAATTTACTGAAGCAATTTGCATCTTCAGTATTTACTTGGAAATTCATGGAGTTCGTGCAAGAATTTCTATAGTAAAATCGTAGCATATTAAACATTTAGCTATAATTAATTAGTCGAAACAGTATATTTTAATTGAATTAAATCTCAGCTTGATTCAATTGCATAATAAATAAATTAATTGCATCAATGTTTCAAATATATTACTATGGATTTATGTTCATGGCTCACCTGCAACACTCGTCGTATACGTGATATTTGTGAGTTTAACAAAACCTTTTCGGCTCACTGCAAAGTAATAAAAAATATATATAAAAAAAATATAAAAACAATATGCAATAAATCACAGGCTGACAAATTATGTTATTCGGCACATTTTTATTCTTATTAATTATTTATTTATTTTTTGTTAAAATTTGTGGTGGCGAAATCAATTTTTAGCACTTTATAAGAGACACATGAAAAGTGAATAGGCACATTAATGCTTATGAGTTTTGCAGACGGCAAACAGGGCAAAAGTCCCGTCAACTGGCGCACTGAGTGAGTGAGTGTCTCTAAGTATCCATTGCTGCCATTATAATGGCCCACAAAGAAGGTAACAACAGCGACACTTTTACATTAATTAAACGCGTTTTTATATGCAGCTTAAACACACACACACACACACACACACACACATGCAAGAAGATGCCAGCCATATGTAAGTATATGTATCTATGTGTATGTCTGTGTGTGTGTATGGGTGTGTGTGTGTGCGTGTGCATGTCTTATGTACCAGGTGTATACATCATACGTGCGTTTTATACCCCATATTAGTATACCTGTATGTTTTTGTTCGAAGTGTTCGGCGTGGTTTTATACTTATTAGACGCGTTTAGATTGCTCGCACGTTCGCACGCAGTGAAGTCCCCAAACAGACTGAGTCGAGTCGAGACTCGAGTCTAACACAGACGGAGACTCGCGACTCGTAATCGGCGGCGTGCTCGACTCGACGGCGCGAAGCAACAGCTAGCCAAATGTCCCAAAATCGAGCATAAGAATGCCCCAAACTGTTGCGCGAGCAGGGGCCACTTGCCACAGCCCAGGCCCGGCAGCAAGTGTGCTAAAAGTTTGCGATGCGCATGCGCTACGCAGGGGCAACATAAGACATTGGGGCAATAGGGCCAAACAGCTGAGAAGCAACAGTTTGTTGTTTGGCGGGGCAAGGACAAGTTGGCCAAGCAAGTCAGCCCATCAGCCCACCAGCCAGCCTGCCTGCCTGCCTACCAACCAGCCAGCCAGCCATCCAGCCAGCCAGCCGGTTTGCCAGAAGTGGGTCTCTCAGTCAATGTCACAAATACGTCGTGTCACAAGCTCACTCACACACACAGAGAGAGAGAGAGAGAGAGAGAGAGAGAGAGAGAGAGAGACAAGGGGGTCACGAAGACTGCGTGCAAGGCCTTGAGCACACTGATTTGACTTCAACGCTTGTTGCTTCTTCTACAAACAGAGCTTTGCTCCTACTTCTACTTCTAGTGATACGCCTACTCCAACACCTACGCCTGCTCTGACCCAAAGAAATGGGCAGTTTTGTCAAAGTGTTTGTCCTTGCCGTCGCTGTCTGCTGCAATTAGTATGCGCAGCAACAACATTTACGCCGTTTTATTTAAACATTAAGCGGCACAGGTGACTTGTAAGTCAAACGTCAACAGCGGCGCCTGTGTCGTCGCCGTCGCCGACGTGATGCTCATGCATCAATTCGTATTTAATTAGTTTTTGCCAGACGAGGTCTATTGCCTTGTCAACGTTACATTTCATTGTCTGCAGTCCTTCTTGAACACTAAACAGTCGATCGATAGGGCATATCGATTAATTTTCATTGCTTGTAGCTAGCCAACACTGAGGCATTTCCCTAGTTAAGCTTCAGCGTTGCCACCATGCCAATATATGCTCAGCCAATCAGCGAGCTACCAGTGTAATCAAATTAATGGCAGTTATAAATTTGAAATTAGTATCGAATAAGCTGATTGGTGTAAAACTTGCAAAATAAACTCTTTTATATGGTTGCATGACTCGCATTTATTAGCGTATTCATCTGGCTATATCCAATTGCTTTTCTAATACCTCTAATTGTTGCTGACCCCCAATTTGCGAAGCACACTGAGGTGTCAGGTAACTGCTACCCACGAACTCTTAACTAGCTCATGGTTTAATAGTTCTCGCTGCCAAGGATGAGCTAAAAATATAGCGAAGGCTAAACGGCGAGTCATATCTCAGGCGTCAAGCTCAGCAGCAACAGCAGCAGCAGCAGATGCAGCTCTAGTTGTAACTGAAGCAGCATCCGTGTTGTTGCATTGTATCTCGTTTCTTTATAAATACGCCAGGAAACGTTTCCGCCCCATGAGCGAGGGAACAAGGAATGCATTTACGGAAAGAATGAGAGAGAAAAAAAGGTAACTGAGTTTTTGCCTGCTGCGAGGACTTTATTATGAAGCATGCTCAGTCCGGAGTACAATTGCACAGCTGTAAGCAAATATGCTGAGTATAAATAAATGCACTTAGCTTTTGTTTAAATTCATGCTCGCAGCGGAATTGGAATCCTTTATTAAAGCCGAAACACTTGCTTCAAATGCTTTCTCTTTAATATTTGTAGTGCACTCCATTAAACACCCTCTCATTTCAATGCGAAATTGAATATATAAATATATGCGACTGTGTGCTCGCCGATGATGATATGACCTTCATAATTTCCATGCATATCTATTTATTTGTCGCCAATGGCAATTCGGGTGGTCGCAACAACAACAGGCGACAGCGGCAAATAAACATAAACAAAACACATTTTCAAATGCCGTTTTATTGAGCGTAAAATAATATTTTTCCATTTTTGGACCTTTAAGTGGTGCTCGTTTTGGCGTGTTTCGGTTTTAGTGGCCACTGAATTGTTATGAATTTTTTATGCATTTCAAACAGAAATCAAAACCCGAAATGAAAGCGTTGAGTAAATATTATGTGTACATTCCATCAGCAACAGCAGCAACGGCAGCAGCAGGAGCAGCAACAGCAGCGACAACAAAAATCATTTCCGTTTCCGGTGCGCCTACTGAAGCCAGTCATGCTTGAAATTTTACAACAAAGTTTATGTGCGTGGCGCCCTCTCCAGCAGCAACTGGCCTTTCTTCCACAATTTAATTGCAAATTGAGTCAGCGGCGCTTGGCAACTGTGCAGCTAAGCCCAAGATTTTCAGTTAGCAAAACTTTGTCCAAATCAAACACAACAACTTCAAGCTTCAGCTTGACATTGGCCACTGTTTGCCGAGTTAAGTTAAAGTAAACATAGATAAAGTGGTATACACTCGAGAGTCGCCGTAAGTAAAGTGCACTTAGACATAATCTTTGATATTATTGCGTTTCATAATTGATCGAAAACAAAGGCAAATGGCAGCTGCAACAGGTTCGAGGAACTCGTTTCGCCAGTGTTAACTACAAATTGCAAATTGCTGAAGAGCCTTTTGTTGCATGGCTATGCTGAGCACTTGAGAGATTTATCAGCTTTTGGACAAAGCTCAAATTGCGAATTAATTTCTAGTCTTTCCATGTGCAAATACCCACACACACATACATAGCCACACGCACGCACAAGTCAAATTGGCCAAGTGTCCTGCCAGGCATTGTTTTTGGGCGTCCAATTAGCTTTTGCGAAATTCCATTGTACAACAACAGCAACAACAACAAGTGGATCAAAACTTGACCATGACAATGTGCCACATGTGGCATCAGAGAGAGAGAGAGAGAGAGAGAGAGAGAGAGGGAGACAGAGAGAGAGCTGTGGGTGGGCAAAGTCATTTTAGACTCGCATAGACAAAACGGCTAATACAAACATGAAAGTTAATTAAAGCGAAACTCGACTGACATGAATTTATATGGCCTAATAATATGCCACTGGCTAAGCACAGCTCACACACACACATCTCTCTTGCTGTGTGTGTGCGTGTGAGGCTTACGCGTTACTTAATAGCTTGCCATAATTAAAACTGACAAGTAAATTAGTTTGTGCCGCATTCAAGACCAAACGACAAACAGTTCTCTCAAGACAGTTAGTTTAATTTTTATTAGATTGGAACAAAGGCCAAAAAAAAAGAAACACACACACACAAAAAGGAACCGGAAAACTTGGCTGGCATTCGCACCTAGCTGGCAGCGAGATCATGTTGTCTGGTTTGCCTTCATGTTTTATTCATGCGACTATTAACCGACTTTATCACGCAACAAATATGCACTACGAGGCGTATGCATAATAAATGCCACAGCCATTGTTCAGCCACGTTGCGTGGCAGCTGCAGCCTCGTTGCCCGGTTGATGCATTGCGAATCTGTGCCGGCGTCTTTGGCGCACTTAACGCGCTCGCTGCTTATGTTCCGACGCATTTTTATGACCTTGTTTATCCTTGTCACATGGCAGCGTCTTTAAAATCGACCACAACTTTGATGAACTCGTAAAACGAAAGTAAATATGAAGCGAACGCAAATGCTCGAGGTAAAAGGAACAGCTGAAAAGCTGTGCGAGCGCATCAGCCCAACCCTCAAACAGACAGCGGTAGGTGTGGCAGCATGTAGGCGGTCACGATTGGCAGCTGCCTGTCATGCAGCTCAGCTGGCCCCAGCCAGCGTCTCGCATGAATGAGCGCATAAATTCCAAAATGATTGTCAGGAAAAAGCGTCTGAGAGAAATTAATGATGACTTTTATACGCGAGTAATTCGTGGCATTTTCATAATAAACCCAAAAGCACACACACACACACATACGCACACACACACACACACTGATATAGGTGGCCCATAATTTGATTCGTAAGAAAATGTGCGAAAGAAATTATTTTTGTGAACGCATGCAGGAAATATTTGATATATATATGAGAGTCGGGGTGAACCAAACGAGGAACCCAACACACGCACGTACACACACACACACACACACGCGCGCGCCACATGTGTGTATGCGTGGGTGAATTTGAAATAAAGCTTTTTTATGCTCATTTGCATATATTCTGATTTTTATAGAGATTTAAGTCTGTTTAACAGCCGTCATACGATTTATAACGCATAATAAGACAATCGGACGAAACAAAGGATTTTAACAGATCTACATAAAGACATACATACATATACAAATACACATACAAATACATATATAAGCAGGGGGTAGCGCAAATTGCGAAATTTAGCTGACAAGTTGGCCAGGTTGGCCAGGTTGGCCAGCTGCTCGGAGAGTCGGCCAAGAAAAGTTGTCTAAAAGTATTTGCCACAAAAGTTTCACACAAAACTAAAAGCCAAAGCAAATAGATAGAGAGAGAGAGAGAGAGAGAGAGACAGAGAGGGAGAGAGAGAAAGACCCCAGTGAGAAATGTGACAACTGCAGCGCAATTTGACTTAGTGGACATTGGCAAACGGGATTGGCAACGGATTCCATGGGGAGCCACAGCTTCTGGTTACGGAATAAGTTATTGCAAATTCCATAGGATTTATAGTTTTTATGATGTTTATTTAATTTTTCCCCTTTATCTGCCGCTCGCCTTGGCCGCATCTTTGCCATCTCAACCATGTCTAACCTTGTCTGCTGGCTGCGGTCGAATCAAAAATGATTGCATTTCAAGCTAAAGGGAACTTTAAAAACATTCCACGCCAGTCGAAGAATTCCTTGAAAAACACACAATAATGGCGAATTATCAAGTTAAGTCCTTGTATAAATATATATGACGTACATAATATTTACTTTACATTTTTCATATAATTCTGGGAATTGAATTGAAAGTCTTGTGCCAAAGCAGCGCTTTTAAATTTCTACTAATAGCATAAATGGAAATCAAGCACTCGGGAATCGGGTAAAGAAGATTTACGGGCCAAAAAGTCTTTAGCATCAGTTCATTGTAATTGGAAATTAAATTCCTTTTGGCTTTGCTAGTTCTTTGGAAATGGAAATCCAAAACATAGTTAAATTGCTTTAGGTTCAGCAACAATTAAGCAAATAGGTTATGTGAATACAGTTTTTGCTGGAAAGCAATAAGGATTTGGCTTACATAGAATCCCGATTCGACTAAAAGTGCTGAGTACTTGCTGCACATAATTTAATAGATTTGACAGACCTAAATCGAATTCGGAATTCTCGACGATTCATTCAACCTGCATAAATTAGTCCCTTTTGCTCTGTTTCGCTTTTGTTGAGGCTCTACGTACGTCTCGTGACGCGCGCTTGCCAAAGTGCAATCAGTGCCAAATCGAAAATTGAATTTTCGTTAATCGGCTTTGACTAACCTCACGGCATGCCACGCCCATTGGGAACAAAGCGCCCATGCGCGCACACACACACACACACACGCACTCGAAATATGCAAATATTTGAAATTTCGCCTGCATCACTTGCACCACACATGTATGCGACGTGGCGTTTGCGGTTTGCAGCAGCTATGACATGGCTAATAAAATATACAAACTATCTCTATGCATGCGTAGCACTAGATGTATATATATATATATATAGATATGTGTCTATGTCTAGCAACGTAACCACAGAATGCTGCATATGTCAGTTTCGCTTTGACAAAAAGAATTCTTTAAAAAAAACCAATAAACACGCACTCTGCATGCCCTAACAAGGCGCGTAGCCAATATTCAAATAGATAGGAAATTGCTATTGTGACAATATTTTTCTAGCTCACTGTATGCCACACAGCTGCAACGAAAAGTATGTGACAGTGTATGTCCTGAGACCTTCAGGAACTCAATTTCAAATAGCTTTCAATAAATTTTCTAATACAGATTTGATCATAAAAATAGTAGTGCGACTGAAATATAATTCAAATTTAGTAAAATTATTTTATTGAAAATTTAATAAAATTTAATAATTAAAAAAAGTTCAAGTATGTCTTTATATATATGTACTCTCAAATTTTTGTCTAAATATACATTTATTTATAATGAATAAGCTTAAAAGTCTCTTAATACCAATATAGATATATGACATACAGTCATATATGTATGTTCTCTGTTAGATATGAAATGAATCCCTTATCAAGTTTTATAGCTGCAATACAAATAGAGTTTAGTCAAAGATGAGCTTTAAAGATTTTCTCATACTATCTATATCATACACATACTTTATACATACATATATATACATTTATATGCATGTATATATTGCTTTTTTCCTTTGTCTGAGCATCTCAGCTACTTATGCTATAATTTATAGCTAGCAGCTAAAAAGGGTTGACATTGATTTTGGCGTACACCACTGCCAACTATATACATACCTTAACATATGCATATATATACATATTGTATATAGATGTATACTACTTATATATTATACATATTGTTTTCAGTTCAAGGGCAACAGGGAAAAGCAGTCTCAAGGTTGAAGCATATATTCTTTTGCAGCTGTTAACGAGAATGTTGTCTGATGCCCTTTTCTATTTTACGTACATATAAACTGAACTTTTAATTAGTTCGCTGGATGAACAACAAACACACCGGAAATTAAGCGACTGAACTGTGAAACGTTGTATTTTCTTTTGGCACTTACACACACATGCACTCCCACACACAGTCTCCCTCTCTCTCTCACACACACACACACACACACACACACACACATACATACTCTTTGCCCGCCCTCTTGATGTTCGCTTTGCTTGTTCATGCGACTCCTGGTAGGCAACACTTGAATAAAAGCGTAATTATGTTAAGAGCACCAACAGCAGGGGCGTTTGCTGCAAGGGGGCGTGGCTGCATGCTGATTCTCCAGTTGCCAGAGCAACCAGCTGGCTGACCCTTTTTTAAGCGGGGGAGCACATCAAAAAAAAAAAAAAAATAAGTAAAGTTGGCCATTAATTAGTGTTTGTTTGAAAGCGAAGCGGCAAAAAATATTGAAATGCATTTTTCATGGGCAACAGCACTCGCTGGCTGCACTTAATGCGTGCCGCATGCCACAGCGAAATGTTTGTGTGTTTATCCGTCGAAAAATGCATAAAAATGCGAGGCATGCAAATGCAGAATGCGGAATGCATTCCGCTCTGTCATGGACAACATCTGCACTTAAGCAGCAACAACAAGTTGCATATTGCATGACCAGCAGCAGCAGCGGCAGCAGCTGCAACAGACTCCGGACCCTGGGGTCTGGGCAGCAGCAGCAACAGTAGCAACAACTTTTGAAACGTTTCAGCCACGTCGTTAGCTTCGCACTTTGCTGCTGTCATTTTGGGCCGGCACGTGGCGTGTGGCAAGCAACAGACGCAGATCGTCTGCATTATTTACAAACTTGCCAACCAGCTATAACCAGCTGTCATATCGTAAATGTATTTTAGCACCAAAAAAAAGGTAGCTCCATCTGGGCAGTTATCATGTGGGAACTTCTCATACTCTTCCCTAATTGAAGACACGCAATGCCTTCAGACTTAGCTCGTTAATTCGACTTCCGCGCGGTTTTTGTTTGCGTCCTTCCATAACCGGAAATTAGTTTCGTTTTTACGGCGCCCTAATGCCACACCTTTGCCTTCAGTTGTGCCAGTCTTTGCCCTTTTTTCAATTTAAAGAGTCAGAAGTTACGATTTCAAATTAGTTATTGTATTAAGTGCATTGATGCAAGCGTAGAAGATAAATTATAAACTAAGTAGCGTTATCGAGAGCTTGAAACTGAAAACTTGATTTATCGGTTCACGTTGCAAACCAATAATTCGAATTAAGATTCGCCTCATGAACTACGATATTTGGCGTGAGTCTTGGCTGAACTAATAAGCTTGAATAGCGTATTTCACCTCAATTGAAACTTTGTTGAAATACTGATACAAAGATCAATTTATGAGTTACAAATAGATGGCTTGAGTCTTAGCTCCTTGTATATCTTATATTCACCTTAAATATATAAATTCGCTTTATTTTACGACTCAGCTTCGTTGAATTACTAGTTCAGTTCAATTTATCAGGAAACGAATGTTTACTGCATTTAAAACAGTTCATTTAAATTAATTTGCTGCAGTTAACATTTTAATATTTAACAACTCTCTCGCTATTAATTATAAATTTATTGAAAGCAATTAAACTGCAGCTAAAGCAATCTAAAAACCCAGATACACACACAATAAAACGCTTTACAAATGCCAACCACAAATGCCTTTTATAGCTGAAATCTTACGTAAAGTATTCAGAGTCAAAATGCCTTTCTCTCTTTACGAATTTCTGTGGCAACCGCAGCAAATAAGCTCAATTTTATTTAGCTCACTCTTACACAATCTACTAATGAATTGGTTTACCACTTTCGAGTGTTTTCTTTATCTTTTTCTTTCCTCTCTACAAAGCAAAGCAAATATATATGTTCGGGCACATTTGCCTTGGCATATTTTTTGCCCATTTCGAGAGACGCCAATTTGTGTGAGACCTCAGAATAGACGACACTTTTGCTAAAGCACGACACATTTGATATTAGCCCCATGACATTTCTCAAGTTAACTCAACGCACACGCACATACAGAGAGAGAATGAGAGAGAGAGAGAGAGAGAGAGAGAGACTCCCGCTCTCCCTGGAAAAAGCAGAGATTGAGTTTGGGCTTGTTAAAGTAAAATAACAATTCTTAGAATTACAATAAAAATCAGAGCAACAGCTTTTGGTATTACCCTTTTGCCAAGTCACCAGCCACGCACCCCGCACCCCACCGCCCACCCGCCATCCTGATTGTTGCTATAGCCACTTGAAGCTGTTGCTGACTTCACGCTCTCTGCGCTGTGGCTTCGGTCCGCTGGGCGGCTAGGTCTTGAAGTTGTCCTGGTTGACTGCCTGGCTGCCTGGTCGCCCCGGCTCGACCCGGTACGCTCACACCAAACTCAATACAAGAAGATTAAATGTCCTGTCGCAGCAGGCTTAAGCGCTAAGCCCGGGACTTGCTTTGCCGCTATATACGTTGCCATTATGCCGTGTCCGTGGCCGTGTCCATGCTCCTGTCCATGTGTGTGGGTGTGGGTGTGGACGTGGGTGTGGGTGTCGGTGAGGGTGTGAGCGAGAGAGTTGGACTTTTGTGTTTGTGTTGCTGTTGCGTGTGTTTGTGTTTGTGTTGCCTGTTTTGTGTTTGTATTTGTTGCCATTGCCATTGCCATTGCTGTTGCTGTTGCTCTACTTGTTGTTGCTCTACTCTACTCAACTCTGCTCGCCTCGCCTCGCCTCGCACAAAACATTTTCATTTTCGTTTGCGATTTCTTTATTTTTGCCGTAGTCAAGTGAAAAGTTGATCTGCTGTCTGCGCCTTCATATATACACGCCCACCCGCTCCCAATCGTCGCCTCAGTTTGTAAATCAAAATAAACATTGCTTTTTGGTTGCTTTTGTTGCTTATTACAGAAGGCACACACATATACAGAAAGAGAGAGAGAGAGGAGAGAGGGGGAGAGAGAGACAGCGTTACAGACACTCACCAGTGTTGACGTCTGCACTTTTGTGCTCAGCGAGGGCTGTTTAGTCGGAGCTTAAACTTTTGAACAAATGTTGTCTTAACATATTTGCAAGGAAATTCTCTTAAAAGTTATTTTTATATCGCTTTTGTATCTTCCGGACTGAAAGATAAACATTTCTATCCTTCTTAAAACTAAAAATATAATATTCAATCTGTTTAGCAGCTTTTAACTGCCTAATAAGCAGCTCCTATATAATTACAGGGTATTAGCTATGGCTGTAATCATGCAGCTCTTATATCAAGTGACTGCTTGAGCTCGCCTTAACCAGCCCTTTACCCATACATCAAATTTTTTCTTTAGAATTTCCGACCTTCACATCCCAAATCGTCTTATCCTATACATTTACAGGGTATAGCCAGCTCTTTGTATTCAACTATAGAAAAGTAAACTTTTGTTCCCCAACAAAAGCGAACATATAGAATTTAATCTGCTTAGCAGCTGCTGCCCGCCTGCACACTTACAGGGTATATGTTATGGCTACCCTCTTGCTGTAGCTTTTATATAAAGCGACGGCCTGGCTGCCTGGCTGCCTGGCTGCCGGGCTGCCTGACTGACTGGCTGGCTGGCTGGCTTTTGTGACCAGCTGTCAAGTGCGTCCTGGCGCCTGAATGTATGCAATTTAATTTATTTCTTTGCCTCAATATGTGTACATAAATACAATTCGCTCTAGGCGCTATCTCGCTTCGACTCTACCACTCTCTCTCTCTCTCTCTCTTTCCCTCTCTCTCGTTCGCTCTCTCTCGCGCTCTGTCTGCCGTGGCATATTTTTAAATTTCATTAAAGCACTCAGTTCGCCTGAGGTGCTAAGATTACATAATTAATTTGCAGCCAGGCCGTGGCAATTAATTAAATGTCTCATTTAATAACGCTTTGTTGGCCACTTTTTTTCCACATCCACAAATGGCTAAAAAGCTCTCACACACACGCATGCACACACATAAAACGCGTGTACGCAATGCTCTGATTTATTTTTAACCTCAAAGCGTCATTCACTATAAAACATATTTTTTATATTTTGCGTTTATGAGACACAACAGCAACAACAACGACAACAACAACATGAGCAACAGCAACAAAAAACTGGTAATAAAACAGGAAACTTTTACAGCGTCGTTGTCTTTGCCATTGTCAGGTGCCACGTTGCGTATGCGCAACAATTTGTAGCAAGTGCTTACTTGTTGCTGTTGCTGTTGCTGCTGTTGCTACTGCTACCGTTGCTGGTGCTCCTAGCTGTGCTCTGCCACAGCGACTAATCGACCAATTTTGTGACTGTAATTTAATATGCGAGCCAAAGCTTTAACATGCCCAGCACGTACCCCAGCCATCTGTTTGCTCACTCACACGCACATCGACACACTCATGCGCGCACACACTCATGCACACACACACACACACACACACACCTGCTTTAACTGGCATTTAAATTTTTGTTAAAGCACTTGAAGCTGCTTTTCAGTTCATTTCATTTGGCTTGGCTTATGCAAACAGCCGCCGAGAGCCATCAGCCACTCGAGATGCGAACAATTTACATTGCCATTGCCCCCGATTTCAATGCAATGCTCAACCAACCGCCCACCGCCCACCGCCCACTCCCCGCCTGCCACAATCAATCAACACGTTCAAGTTGTGTGTTGGCTGGGTCGAAGTCCGTGGGTCCGGATCTCGGCATTTGCTTTGTTCTCTGGGCGCACAACAAATGCTAAATAAAGGTGCTCGAGTGCTGCTGGGCGTAAGACAAAAGCAAAAGTTCACACTGCGAAATCCCAATTTTGCCTGCTTGCTTGCTCCATACACACTCACATTTATATCTGTTTTTATTTTTTTTTATTCATTTCCTCTTCTTCTCTTTGCTTTATTTATTTTTTATTTTTTTATTGGAAAGTCTGGCCACGCAAAAAGGGTTCAAGCGACCTGCATAATATTACGACAAATGTTTGTGGGGGGCCTGAAAAAAAACGAACTTTTTCAATAAGCAAAAGTTTTGCATGCAGCTTGTTGCCTGTTGCCTGCTGCCTCCTTTTTTGTGGCTTGTTTGCATTGTATTTAGCGGGCGTGGCAGCCCATTTCGGGCAGCGACAGTTCGTAATTTGCATAGTTGTCAGCAAGGCATAGTGAAAAATTCATAACCAAATTGGATGGCAAACAGTAGAGCCAAAGCAGCAAAAAAAAAACTCCAAATTATACAACTTAACTGTCATTCTGGCTGTTTTGATGTGTGTAATCCACACACACACACACACACACACACACACACACAAATTGGAATGTGCATGCGTCAATCATTTGTTAGTTACGCCTCCTCCCTCGACGCCCACTTTGCCTTTTGTCAGCCTCCGCCAGCTGTCGCCAGTCGCACCAAAATGATTTGTCAACGCGCCAAGAGCTGCCGTCACAGTCCATCAGCAACCTGTCCATCCAACTGTCTGACAGTCTGTCTGTCTGTCTGTCTGTCTGTCTATCTGTCTATCCCTCTGTTAGTCTATCTGTCTGTTTGTCTGTCTGTTTGTCTTTGTTGCAGCTCAGCTTATATCTGTTGCTAATACTGTTTACTCTGCTTTGTCTGGCAGCTGCAGGAGCTTTGCATTAATGCATTCTCAGCTCAATTTGAGTACTGCATATTTAAGAGGTATTTCACCTGTCATCATCTGCTAAGTATTTCAGAGCTGTGGCATATACAGACATTAAACGTATTCGTTGAGTAAATATCTCGTATGATTCTCGATGAAATGGAAATTTCAGACTCAAAAGTTTTTATCTATTCCTGATGTGTGCCCTGTTTCACTTATCTTTCTATCTGTCGTTCTTTCTTACACCTTCTCTCTCTCTCTCTCTCTCTCTCTGTTTTCTCTAGCTTACTCCCTTACTATCTCTGTATCGCTTTCTGTCTTCCTTTCTTTCTACTTAGACCCTCTCCCTCTTTCCCGAACTCTCTTGCCCTACTTCCCCCTTTCACTTTCCGTCTCTTTGTCTATTCCTTTCTCTGCCGCTCTCTCTCTCTCTTTCTCACTCACTTGCCCTCTTTTAACTACTCTCTTTATCTCTCCCTTTCTCTGCTTAATTATCTCTCTGCCTGTCTCTTTCTCTCTAACTTTCACTGACCTCTTTTCTCTCTAACTCTCCCTTTTTCTATTTTTGGGCTCTCTCTCTCTCTCTCTCTCTCTCTCTGCCTCTCTCTTTAACTCTCGTCCACTCTGTTGCCTTCCCACTTTCTCTCACTTTTAATTTCTCTATAGATTGATTTCACTATTGAGATATCGCTCTATCAAGATGTTGAGAAAGGTATCTCAATATCTCTCACTTCTTTCCTCCTCCCCACTCTCCTTATCTGTCTCTCCCTCTTCGCCTCTCCACTTTGTTGACAGCCATTACAGCGCCTTGCTCATGTTTCTTCATCGAATTAACCGCGCTCAATCGACTCGGATTGCTGGCGGCAACTCACGATTTCCATTAGGCATGATTTATGCATTCCATTGGCGCAGAGGCATTTAAAAAGCATTGCCACATGCCATTTCATGCAGTTGCCTTAATTATGCAAATCAGATAACTTAAAGCTGATGCGGCGGCCTCTGGCAGGCAGATGTTGCATGCAACACATGACTATGCCTACTTGGCAACTGCTACTGCAACAGTGACTACGCTGTCTGGTTGGTTAATGACATGGACAATGAGAGTGACAATGTCATTATTGTAACAAATGACGAATGTGCTGATCGCTGCAACGACCGAGACGAGAGCTTGCATATTTTATAATAAATGAAGCGAGTGTCAGCAATGTTTAACTTTTGCCCAGAACAAGTGGCAGCTTGCTCTCTCACTCTTACACTTACTCTTGCTCTCTCTCTCTCTCTCTCTCTATACATATAGATATAGATGTATATATATGTTTATATATATATGTGCTTACAGTCTGTCAGCTATATATTATTCAAATGGCGCATTGCAACCAGGCGACAGAGACAAAGGCGACAAGGAAAGCACGCCCAGGATGTGTGTGTGTGTGTGTGTGTGTGTGTGTGTGTGTGTGCACAGCTACTGTAAACATGCACATTCGCGTGTGTGTGTGTGTGAGTGTGTGCGTGTATACACACAGGAAGTGTCGGCTATATAATGATTACAGTTTCAGTTGCTGCCACACAGATAGACATAGAGACAGACACGCACTTGACTCCTCGCAGAAACGGCGCATTGATTAGTGTCCAGAGTGTCCTATGTCCTATCTGTTCTGAGCGCTGAGTGGTGTGTCCTTTGGGCCCGTGTGTGCTTTGACCTGTTGTGCAGAGTCACATATATATGTATATGAATATCGGCTCGCATATACACATAAGAGTGCAATTTGCCATGGAGCCAGTGCTCACGTTTTGTATATTAATATGGTCATTGATATTGATTTGGACGGCGATTCGAGCTCCGATTTCTTTTATTTTATTTTATTTTTCCAGTTTCAGTTTCAGTTTCAGAGGCGAGTTTGGTAGATGAAGCAATCAAATGTCATAAAAAACCATAAAAAGCGTTCGGGCGTGCCAAGTGCCGCACAGCAACAGAAAACTAGCGACCCACTGGGCAGACAAAAAGGACAACACGCACAGAGAGAGAGAGAGAGAGGGAGGGAGGGAGGGTGAGAGGGGGAGAGTCGACAGCAAAATAAAAAGATCAAAGCAGCTGACAAAATAGCTGCAGGCTAACCTGGCACACAACTCTGTGACACAAAAAAGGCACGCTCAATATTTTTGGGCACATTTTAGAGCATATAACAATCCAAAAGGGTTATTAGTATGATTATTACAAAAAAAGAAAAGAAAAGAAGTAGAAGCAGAAGCAGAAGCAGAAGCTGAGCAGGGCCATAGCTGCTGGGATTTAAGCCTTAAACTGTAAGCTGTAAGGCAGAAATGGCAGCAAAACAATGTCGGCGAACAGTAATGCGTAATCTACATCAGGGAAAAGGCCTAGCCTAAATTATATTTGATTTCTAGGAAACGTAATATGAAACTTCAGAGCATAACTAATAGAGAGACGATGGAATGGTTTTTCTGCTATATTCGATATATAAGCTATATTGATGGCTTATGCATGTTGCTTGAAGCTGAAAAGTTGTTAAGTGCTTAAAATCTTTAAGCTGATTACAAGTACAGATTAAAGCTGCATTAAAACTATGGAAATAACTTTAGTTCACTTTTAATTGAAATGCAGTAAAGAGGAGCTTAAGGCAGGTAAAAGCTGATGCAGCTGTAGTTGGGCATATTTTATGAATATATATATAATATATATTTATAAATAAACCATGCTTAAATCGACAATATAGTCAGCTGATTTCTCAGCATATTATCTAGGTCCTTTTTGATATATGATTCAACTATTCATAAATATAGCCTCATAACTAATTAAAACTGATTTGACTTTAATTTAAATCAATAAAGCAAGATTTTTTTTAAATATTATATCTTATGAAAGATGTTTCATAAGCCAAGGTACATGCCAAAGCTCATTAAAGTTGCAGTACATAATGCTTTCCTATTAAGTTTAACAGCCCTTAACTCTTTTGCTAACGCTCATTTATATGTTTTAAGAGACTTACAGCATATATGCAAGTCGATCATTTCTTAAGCTAACTAATTTCATCTACCTTCTGCATGAACGCTTAGCAGCTGATGATGTACATAATTAGGCAGGCTGTCAGCGGGCATAGAAAACACGTTCCGGAGGTTTTAGACCCGACACTAGCTAACCGAACGCTAAGCAAGTTAAAGCCATGTTTTGTTGTGCCGTGGCCAAGGGAAAAACTTTTAATCAGGCCACGTTGTTGTATTCCCTATCCTTGAGCCAATTCCAGTCGCAGTTCTCCCTAGTTGTCAGTTGCCAGTTGCCAGGTTGCCAGGTCGCCTTTGCTTTCGCTTTCACTTTTAGCTATAGCCGTGACGAACTTTTTAATGAGCAACGTTTTGCGGCTAATAAACATTTGTGTGTTTGCGTGTGCGTTTAGATGTTCTGGCATTTGCCAATTTGGTTGCCATGACGCCATGTTTTTAATTGGCAGACACGGCTGTTTGGCCACTGGGCCCAGCTCGGACCCAACCGAGCCCAGGCACTGTGCACCCTCGAGGGCAGCAGGCGCGCAACAGTTGACGCCACGCGCTCCTCGGGCAATTGCATATTTTATTAAATTGCCTAACACAGCCATAAAAAAAGAGAAGCAAAAAAAAACAACAGCTCAGGCCACATTATTCTGTCACAACAATTCATTACGCAAAATGCTACCAAACAGAAAAAAGTTATGCGAAACGTTTGAAATGACGCATACGCCACGTTGGCCAATCAAAAGTGCGCTTCAAACGGCCAAACAGAGCCTGCTGACATACTCTTTGGGTTTGACATACACTTGACAACCGTTACTATATATACACATAGATGTATATATATATATATATATATATCTATATTAAGTGTATAAAGATAACTTTTCATAAACCGCTTGGGAATTCCAACAGTTCATGTGTGAAATTTCTGCCGTGGGCCCATTTAACATTTTGCCTGCTCCCCTTGACGCTGTCTGCAGTTTTCAGATGCGAAGCGAAGCTCATGTTTTTCTCTAAGTTTTAGTTAGTTTTTTAGGAGTTTATATATATTTGCCCTAATCAAACTGTTAACGCTTTGAATTCCAAATTGGAAAAACTCTTTGCCACGCGCTTGCTCAGCCTTGGCTTTTCCAGGGTATTAAAGTCTTTGCCAAAAATACACTCTAATATTGTTTCTGTTCATTTTTCTCGTTTTTGGGACCATTTAAATTTACTTCAGCAAAGTTTGGCGCGATGGGGCTGGTCGGGGCGGTAGGTCAGCAAAGTTTTTGGAGCCTGCTTTCCGGTGTCGCCCCTTTTTGATTTGCGCGCAGCGATTGTTGGTGAAGCGTTTCTTGCTGTTGCCTCCGCTGTTGCCAGACAGCCAAATCAACAAAATTATGATAAACAGCTGCAGGTAACGGGACCCAGAGAACAAAAAGTTGAAAACCAAATGGCAACAAACTGACCAACTGTGCCGAAAAGTCTGCCCGATAACCCGTCTCACACGACTTTCATTCGATATAAAATTATCTTATTTTTTTATCTTATTTTTTTTTTAATATTTCGCCTACAAAAAAGGGAAAATTGGAAAATAAGAAAAAAGCAAAAGCAGACAGAGAGAGAGCGAGGGAGAAAGAGAGTTGGGGCCAAATATGAAATTGTAATAAAATCAACTAAAATATTTGCACATCTTTTTAGCGTGCGACGGCCGTGTTAAAGCTTTTGATCTTTATTTTGCACGCGTTGTTTGTCTTGTTATTAACGCCATATTTATATATGCATATATGTATATATATGCATATTCTTATACACATACATGAGTGCAGGTACGTCAAGGTGACAGCTATTCCCCTGCTAGCTGTGGCACAATTCACATATTGCCTGGCAAATCGGCTTCTGGGCCTCTGCGTTCGGGATTCATTTCCCTCGCATTTAGCACTGCCCAAAAATGTTCCTTCAGCACCCACATACAAACAGGCACTCAGCGCGAGAGGGAGAAAACAAGTTTAGCGTTATTTTCAGGTAGCTGACGAGCAAATATTTGCATATTTGATATTTTCGTAACAACAACAAAGCCTTCTCTACCGAATGTAGATTTTGATATCGATTTTTGTCATGTTGTTGTTGCTGTTTGCCCGCCATCGCTTGTTGCTTTTACTTTTTGTTTCCTCTGATACCCTATAACTAATTTGAGCCAGCATATTATTGCGCAAGGCAATTGCTTTTGACTTTGCTACTCAATTGAAGTACAGTTAGTTCACAATGGCCTTTACCATAATGAAATTCGAGTTTGGCATTTTGAATGGGAATTTTAAAAAGCATTTCCCACAATGGCTTCCTTATTCACTTCTTATTGTACATTCAAGCACTCGTAGCCCTCGCTTACATTAATGGCAGAGTCTTTAAGTTCAGAAGAATATTTCCCTATTTACCGAGTTAATCATTCACAATTTTAAAGGAAATTCTTTATTCATGTTGCATTATGTGAGATTTTTTATTTCTTATTGGATTGTGGCTCATGAGAACGCTCTTAAACTGAACTGTAATATTTTTTCTTCCAATTCCCAGCTGCAATTTCTGTTCTTCTGTTGACACCACATTTGGCTGTCCAAAATTTAGTTATAAGTCACTATTAATCCCTATTGCTTCAGATTTATAGGATATTTTTATACCTTTTGTTAGTTATTTTGCACACAATTGTTAATGTTTGCATTCTACTCACTCTCTTACAATCGCTTCCCATCCATCTTTCACTATCTCAGTTTGAATATACGCTGCAACCGCACCTACGCATCCAACATAACAAGAACAACAACAACAACACGAGTAATCCGTGTTGTATGTATATGAACAACAACTACATTTGCAGCAACATTAACAACATCATCAACAACAACAACAACTAGCTCAATAGTGTCCCGCACATGCTGTCGTCATATTATTCAGTATGGCGGGGGAGTAGCTTCTGTTCCTCGTGCGCTTAATGTGGGAGTTGAACTTTCTATAAATAGTTCTTCAGCTAGACCAGGGCTGGCGGAATGGCAGCGGTGGCAATGCAACGAGGGGGTGGGCAACAAAGGGGGTAAAACTTTTAGTTCCGCACGCATTTCAACGGACTTTTATAGTTAGTTGCTGCACTAATGCAATCAATAGGAATTAACAACAAATCAAATGAATTCCTTATTTGAAAAAGAAGCCGCAGAGCAAACAAATGAATGGGGCAGCAATTGTAGATGCAACCTGCTCGCAACAGCAGCCACAATTCTGTGTGGGCCACGCAATTTATGGGCTAACACACGGAGCCGCTGTGAAACGTTAGATGCATGATTTATGGCATGGTAGGCAATTAATTAAACGGCAAATTTACCCAATTTCAACATTAAATACGAAGCAAAATTTATGCTCCAATATTTGCTTATTTTCCCATTCATTACGACTACCCAAATAAATGGTAACCTCAATTCCTCCCACTCTTTGATTTACTGCTATAACATAATTTAAATGCAGTAAAATACAATTTGAGTTTCATTAACTCATTGTTTGATCAAATAATTGAAAAGTACTTAATAAATAATAAAAGAAATATGTATAGGAAATAATTACCTTGCTGGACATTAAATTTCCTTAGCCATAGTATACGAATGAACTGGAACTTAATTTATTTGTTGCAATGAACCGAACTAAGCTAAGGAGCGAACTTCTGCGTTCGCTTGAGCCAGCACCAATTACACAAGCTCAACTTGCAAGCAGCTCTTTAGAACCACAATTCGAATGACTGACTGACTTCCCTTTAGCAGTGCAGCCCTAGCTGATGATTATTTGCCAAATATAGTTGATAAAATACTTTGACCGTAAAAAGTGATTGAAATGTGAGTTTTACTTAAAATCCTTTCGCCATCTCTTAGTTCGCCTTGAGCCATATTGAATGCAACTCCAATGAATAAGCAAAAATATTGAGCACATATCAAAGCCAGTGCCCCAGGAGCACAGAGTCGAGGTCGTCGAAAGAAGTTTTTTTTTGCTGCCATTTCTGGCTATAGCACAAAGAAGCTGGCTGGCTGGCTGGCTGCATATATGTATATGTAAACATGTTCATCTATCTATCTATCCTATATGCATTACAAAATGAATTACAAAATTTAAAATGCGTGTATTCCAAATGCTTCATGCGCATGCAAATGTACCAAGAAGAAAGACGAGGCGACCAGGGGTGAGTTCTAGTAAGAGCATTCAAGCATTTTAGAATATACACACACACTCTCATCTATGTGTGTGTGTGTGTGTGTGTGTGTATCGCAGAGCTATGTAAACGTTGAGCACATATTGAATCCATAAATAAATCCTTAAGCAAAAATTGTAAATGTCGGATTAAGTGTATCACGAGCGCATGTGTGTGAGTAACTGTGTGAGTCGTGTGTGTGAAAGGTAGCACTAAAAACTAAATGGCAAAATGTACTGTTAGTCATTGTTGCCTGTTGCCTGTTGCTTTGCTGTGTGTGTGTGGGGGTGTGTGTAGTAGCCACCTTCGGGCTATGTTGTCAAAACGTGGCTAGATCGAAATAAAGTTAATTCCTGTTAGCACTTACAACAAAGCTCAGAGCAAAGTGCTACCGATAATAATTACTTGCAACATTGTAATCCTCTTAACAGGACGATTAACAAGCACGTTAAGTGCCACTCTATGCCCCTGCCACGCCTACCCCCCCACCCCCGCCCCCATTCCATCCCATTCATATCCCGCCAAGCAAAGAACAGTTGGTGTAAATAACATCAATCGGCATTTTATTGTTACACCTGTAATCTATTTACTCACGATTCGCAATTGCTGAGATCCAAAATACTCGAGTATATATATATATATATATATATATATATATATATATATATATATATATATATATATATAGCAATATATAATTATGTCACACGCGACGCGCGAATCACTACGCTATATGGCTGGCTAAATATATTTAAATATATATATATAGATTTTTAAGTTAGCGCAAAAGACGGGCAAACGGTATCAGGTCCCCCAGAAGACTGAGAATTCAAGCTGGTTCACCTAATGTTTCAACTCAAAATTGGAGTTCGGCCACACGAGGCTGGCCACGAGCCGCCGCCGCATGGGGAAATTAACTGTTGCGTTGTTAAGGGGAACCTCTGGGAAATTCGCACAGAAATGTCCCAGCACACGTTGCCCCTGTACTAAAAAGCGCCATCTACCATGGGCCAAAAAGCAACAGTTTGTTGGCATCTGGGTCAAACGGAAGCCATCATCATCATCAATATCAAAACCACCATCGTCATCGTCATCATCATCATCATCATCGTCATCGTCAGCATATACTTCAATATGAGCGTATGCGTATCAATAGTTCAAAATATTTACAAAAAGTACACAAAGCGACGCGCGCGCTTTGAACAGCTTTGTCAATGTCAGTTGTGGGCGTGTTGTGGGCGGCATCGATTGAGCATTGGGCGGGCGGTGCTGGTGTGAGCTATAACAGCAACTAGTGGTCGCTCAGTGGCTCGCATTACACAGCAACAGCAACAACAACAACAACAACAACGGCAACAGCTACAAATTTGTTTACGCCTAATTGGACTACGCTTACAAGCAGCAACCACCCGAAAAAGTATGCAACATAAATTTCAACGCGCTCGATGTCTTTACCCTGCAGCGTTTTGCCTCGTTTTGGGTATACTATATAAGGCAGCTAGCTATTTTTTTAATTTAACGTGGCGGAACAAAAGAAGTAGGTGAATGGATGTATATGCATATGCATATGTATGTGTGCTACTTATAAGTAGAAATGCAAGAAAGAACTGTTATCTTCTATCTTATATAAAGAGAGAAAGCAAGAAAGCTACTGGCTGACTTGTCCTACATGAGTGTATATAGTTATAAAAACGTAATCAAGATCTTAGACAAAGGTGCCAGATACTTAAATAATACATGAATATTGATTTTCTAAATGTATTGTCTAGAGAAGTCCTTAGACTAGAAGTCTAGAAAAAGTCTAGCGAATGTTGCCTCTAAAAAGTGTCTCGTCATAGTTCAATAATATAAAAATGTTACGTATATCTACGTGCACTTACTTGTATATACATAAGCTGCGCTAGCATGAATTTCCCTAACTAGCAAAACTAAACTCCCATTGAATGTACCTAAATATATTTCAAGAATCAACTAGGGAGTAGAGCAAAAAGTATAGCATACTTTTCAGCTGATTGGGTTTTTGCATGGCAAAAGTCAAGTTAAGTGCAGGCTATTTGCTAGCACAACTTGGAACGCGCCCAAAACGTAAGAAATATTAAAGATAGCACTCAAAAAATGTGCTACGTATGAATAAGTTTTTATGAGTGTGCTTGTGAGTGTATGTGTGTGTGTGTGTGTGTTTGTTCTTTGTGAAGCATAAATCAGAGCATAGCTACAGACAATGGCCTGCCATACGCATGTAGCGTATATGTGTGTGTGTGTGTAAGGTGGATACCCACAGACACATACGCACACACTTCACTGAGCTGACACAGACACAACGTAGCGTTTTTTTTTAACATTTGTGCGCCTCGTTTGGGCTGGCCATAAAAAGATTGCACATGGCTTCAGCTCGTTTCATTGGGCAATTTATACGGCCATTGGCAGCAATAACTGAAAACGGAATACAAAAGCCAACAAATATCTACGAAAAATACTCAATAGAAACTGGCTTCAATTAGTAAAAGTGCTACACACACACACACACACAGTAACTAATTGAAGTTAGCTGCAACATCAAGTGCAAAGCTAAAACGCAACGAAACATTTCAAAGGATCTCAATCGAGTGTCCTGCTACCTAGTAGCCAATGGCCAATTCAATTTAATTAAATCTCACCAATGTCTGCTAATGATGTGCACATAACATTTAGTGGGCGTGGCATGCCTCTGAGCTAATTAACAGTCAGAAAGATAAAACGAGTGAGGGCAACAGAGAGAGAGAACTAATTGGAATGCAGTTGTAGCTCGTTATTTGATCAGATGTCGAAGCTGAGGACAGGCGCTAATCAAATTCATTTGTAACAAAACTTACACCTGGAAATCGTCAGCAATTACCTATATAGTATACAGCTGCCAGCTGCCAGCGGCGGATGTAATGCCAGCCGGAAGTTGGCAAAGATGGCGGCGACGACGCCATTGCCTGCTGTTAACAAGCATCGACATGTCCTTTGGGCCCAACATTGCGTGCATGTGTGTGTGTCTGTGTGTGTATGAGTATCTCTACGTGTGTGTGTGTGTGTGTGGAAAAGGTCTCTGGTTTTGTATTAAAGCAAATTATGCCTTTTATTATTGCAGCCTTTGCAGCTATGAAAATATCCCAAAGCTGCTGCCGTTGTTGTTTGCTCAGCGTGGATTTTGGTATTGAGAGTCCTGCTTGCTGGCATCACCTTGGCTTGGCTTGCACATAGGCAAACTCATTACGAAAAATGTGCGTCCTGCGGCGTTCAAACAAAGAAGAGTCCCCCATCCAACCTGCCGGTAGACAACAGCCGCTCGACCCGCTCGACACGCTCTCGCTTCCACGCCCCGTCCAGCCTCTGGCTCACCTATATGTCTGCGTATATGTTTGCATGGCTTGTTTATGCCGAAAATCATGGTGAAGTACAAACCCACCCACATATCGATTTTGTTTGATGTTTAGGACAGAGCATGAAAACGCGCTCAGCACAGGACATGCCACGAATAGCCACCCTAAGGCGCAACAGCCGCATCCACATCCACATCCACATCACATCAACATCGGCAACAACATCATCAGCGAGCGAACCTACCTGGATGGAAGCTTTCGTTAGCATTTACATACTGCCGCATTTATTTAACGCTATTTTAAAAATATTTAAAGTGTGTAAATGCCAAAGATATACTCATTGTGCGCACAGGGTGTTTTGGTTGAAGAAGACTTGAAATCCAATTGGCAAGCTTATTGCATGAATGGGTCCTCGCTGCAAATACGGGATGTTTCAAGTGCGAACAGTCTTGAAATCCAATTGAAGTGCTGATTGTATGAATGTATGGATATTCTCATTAAAGCACACGGGGTGTTTCGGTTCAAGCACTCTCTAGAATCCAATGGGAATGTTTATTGTATGAATGGGTAAACCAATTGGAATGTGAAGTTATTTATATTCCATTTATTTACTTTTTAAATCATTCGGAATTAAATGCTTATGGAATTTCATTAAAAAAACCATTGTATAATTTTTTACTATATGAATATTCTCTTTGAAATACTTGTGATAAAAAATTCATTCAATTAGCTGAGATATTCCTAGATTTCAAATTAAAGACTTTAATGTTTAGACATCTTAGATAATTGTTTTTTGTTTTACATATACATATTTCAGTTCATATACTATAAATTGTTTACTCCTTTCCTTTGTTTACATCTTTACAGAAAGACATCTTTAACAGTTGCCTTCTTATCTAAAGCTCAGCCTAATCACGTCTCTTATGCTTCTAAACACCCTGTATTCAAGATTTAACAGGCTAAAACTTTCAGCCTGAATCAGCAAGCTTTTCGCTACAATTTTTACGAGCTGTTTGGCTCTGTTTTTATGTGAAAACAATTACACTTCAGCTTCATACAAATGTTTTGCCAAATATACAGACTCTCTCTCTCTCCCACTCTCTCTCTCTCTGTCTCTCTCTCTCTCTCTCTCTCTCTCTCTCTAACACTTTTTGTGTGTGTATTGTTATGGCTGCTATAACCTGACCCTGATTATTAGCACCGCTCACTGCCGCGCTCAAGTGGCTGCTGTGCATATATATATATTTGTGTGCTTATATATATTTAAATACATACATACATATATATGTATATTTATTTAGTTCGTTTTGCTTTTAGAAGTCTATTTGTAGTTTTTGCACATCTAATTAGCTGACGCAGGTTTGACGCACAACTCGTGGGAGTTCATTAGGCAGCCGCAGACGCAGCAGCAGCAGCAGCAGCAGCAGCGCAGCACAAAAAACCAACCGCAAATTCTTTGAATTGCTTTTAAAATAAGCAGCAACAGCACGCACACACACCCACACAGACGCAGGCACACACACCCACATAGAGACAGACATACACATATACATAAGCTTAGCTTTGTGTCAGCGTGTTTTTTATTTTCAAACGGGGAATTGCATTGTGCACAACCCAATCCGCTTATGGCTTGTGTTGCTGTTGCTGCTGTTGCTGCTGCTGTTGCTGGTTGCACGGCTTCTGCTTGACGACAAAATAAACAATGCACTCACAACAGCAACAACAACACCTGCTCGTTGCGTGGGAGTTGCTGCTGTAAGCTTGATAAAAAGCTGCTGTCAATTTGCTGCTGTTGTTGCTGTTGCTGCTGGTGTTGGTTTAGGTGTTGGTGTTGGTGTTGGTGTCGCTGCTTATGAAAAATATTTGCACTCAATGCCAGAACAGACAACGGCGCTAAATCGTGCTGCTTAGTTCGCAAAAACCAAAGCACTTTCATTAGCTTAACGTTGGCTCACGGTCAGCAGCGGCAGCGGTGGCAGCAGTGCCACCCACCTTCAACCACTTACTCTGGCGGTGCTTGTGGCAAGGTCAGCTACGTTGCGGCCTGCCCCATGCACAGCATAATTTGCTAGGGTAAAGCGCCAAAAAAACCAACCCGCACCAAATGTGCTAAAAAGGAGAAACGAAAGCTGCAGCCAAAAGCTTTCAGGAGTTTGTAATGCAAACGTGTGTGTGTGTGTGTGTGTATGTGTGTGTGTGTGTCTATGTGTATGTGTGTCTATGTATGTGTGTGCATGTGGTATTAGATAGCAGCAGCAGCAGTAGCTTGTCCTTGGCATAGCCCGCGCTAAATTAATACAAATATTTAGTCAATTAATTATTTAGTGCACATGCGAGACAATCCAACAAAGAGACTAAAAACAAAAACAACACAAAACGAGCAAGACGAAGAGTTGGCGAGTTGCTTCTATTTAAAACTAATCATCTCTTTTATTTATAATTTAGCGTGTGTTGTACAATTTGTAATATATATAAAAAAAAAACATTTGTTTCATTTAAATTTAACAGTTTTTTTGTTGCATTTTTACAGAATTTATATTCACTTGAAAATATAAACGGAAAATGTATAAATTGTTGGTTTTCTTTTTTGTTTATATATTTTGTACGTTGTTAAATTTAACTAAATGTTTGTTTGTGTGTGTGGTTGTCTTAAATTGTCTTTAACTTAAGTGTAAGTGCCACACGATCTCCATAAACCTCTGACTCTAATGCTACGAGTATTTGTTGCCTGTTAAATAGTATCTGTATCTGTGTATCTTTATCTTTATCTCTGTGGGTGTGTGTGTATGTGCGGATGTTTGGGGCTGTAATACTTTCGACTCAGCTGTACTTAAGTTGTATTTTTTAACTTATGCGCTAAGCCATGTCCAAAATGTTCGTGAGTGTGTGTGTGTGTCTGTGAGTGCTGAATGTACATGTATTGGTGCACTAACAAAGCTCTGTTAGGACATGACTATACTCTAGATATATACCTACAAACATTCCATGAATGTCTTGCCAAACAAAACTAAACAATTGAAGGCCTTTTAACAATGCTTAAAACACGAGAAATCAAAAAGATTAGCTTCAGACTTAAGATTAATGTAATTACAATACAAGTACTTAGTAAGGCGCTATCAGTTATGTTTGGGCGGGGCATCGATGTCCACAGACTACGTAAATAATGACATATTATTTACTAGTTGCATGTTGTTTGTTGTCGTTGAATAACTATTGTTAATTTTTACAAGTCATTTCAATGAAAGATAATAAATAAACGAGGGGCAGTAGCGCATTAACTGTAACTAGAAACATAAAACTAAACACAGAACGGCAACTGCAAACGAAACTGAGCAACTGCCACATGTGGCAACTGCTGCTGCTGCTGCTGCTGCTCCCAGCTGCCAAATCGCCTACTCCAGCAATAGTCGCCCATTGTCTGCAGCTGTTGGTCATTGACGTGGCTGCATTGGCGGCGCGTGCTCGCGATATGTCTTCAGCTTCGTCTCCATGGCCTGCAAATGCAAAACGAAAACATATAGAATATCAGCGTAATCAACAAGCAACAACACAAGCACAGTGTAACGAACAAAAAACGAACAAATAAAGTTACAAAATAAATGTTTTGTTATTTATTAACGTAAAGCAATTAATAAATGCAAGCGCCAAACAAAAAGCCAAAAGCAATTACAAATTTCGTTTGTTTGTGTATCACAGCTCAGGTGGCCCTGGCATACGCTCAGAGTCCTGTATGCTGCGCATGCGTTCAGCGAAGCGCTTAAATATGTTTGTGCCAAACTGTAGGCTAGCCAAACTGGCTCGCCGCGTAGCATTGCAGTCTGTCCAACTGCCGCTGCCGCTGCTGCTGCCACAACCCTCGCTGCTGGGCGTTGCCAAAGCGGAGTTGCTGCCACTTGCGCTGCACGTGCTGACAAAGGCGCGACGAAAGAGACTTGTTTCGCTGGCTGGCGACAGTGCAGCACGCTCACAAATGCAACGAAACTTTTGGCAATCAGGACATAACAAGGCCTTGTCCAACTAAAACATATGAAGAAAGTATTGAACAAAGAACGCAACAAAAGAACCAAACAAAAACTACATAAAACATAAAAATATAGCAAAGATATAAGAATTTAGAGTGAGTATAGAATATAGAGTTTAGAGTAAACGTTGCTGGCACCATGTTTGACTTGTTTTCTTGGTTTAGGGGACTTACGTTCAGTTTTCTTAACATGTCGGCCACAATGTTGAGCGCCGTGGTGCGGGAGCTGGCATTCATAGCATTGCCATTGATAAGGTTCTCGGGATCTGCAAAGGAAGCACACAAACACAGCTTGGTTAGTTATATCAGTAGACTAGGCCTAAGACACACAATTAATTAACAAGATGATAAGATGATTGTTAGTGACAAAAATATGTTTAACAAGCTAACATTTAGATAGATACAAAAACGCACACACACAGTTACACGCACAATGGATTGCCTACGAGAAATGTTGCAAATATGACAAATTTGGCTTACATTTAATAATATTGTGCATACAGAAATACAGCAATGAAAAGTAAAATTTAAAACAAAATATAACTTATTTATACATTTAACAAATTGTGCAATTGTGTGGCAATGCAGTGTTTTTGTGATTGTGGATAAGAGCTAGAAGCAATTGGTTGACTTGGTATGGCAAGATGATTTTGATATTGATATTGATTTGGATTTTGATAATTTGAGTGCGCGTTTGGTTTGCTTCAATGAGTGTAGTATCTTACTTTTAAGCGAATGTTGCTGTTGATTATATTCGTTTCTATTATTTAAACTGCCATTTAGGGCATTCACACTCATGCTAGTCGCCTTTGTGGCGGCATTGTCATGTTGCAGCAGTATATCACCATTGGCCACAATACCATTGGGCAGCGATGCTGAGGAGTTCATCGAGCTGTTGCCAGCTGCTGATGATACTGTTGTTGTTGTTGTTGTGCCATTCGCTGGCGTGTAGCGCGACTTCACATTGAGCTCTTGTTTAAGATCTGCAAAAGGATCGGAATTAAGTTGAAGTTCATAGCTAAGTTGCAGATGATACTCACCGCGAGTCTCGTCCATTAGCCGCTGTAACTTCTCTTGCAGAACCTCCTTCTCGTCGACCTCCATCTCGAGGAGTGCATTCTTTTCATAGGCTTTGTCCAACATCTTCTCAAAGTCTACTATGCTCTCGTTGAGTATGCGATGTGCACGCTCCAGATCATCGTTTTTCTGCTCCAATTGTCGCAGGTATTCTTTCATGGAATCGCGTTCCTTCTTGACCGTCTCAAGCTGTTTATCCAGATTTGACATTTCAATGCCATGTGAGTCCAGCTTGAGCTGTAATAGAAATTCTATTTATTTCCAAACTCTACGCTGATTTTAAATGAGTTGAACGTACCTTGAGGGAATCGTTTTCTTTCTCTAGCATATTAAGCTTGGCTCTGAGATCTTTGATTATACTCTGTTTTTGCTCCAGAGTGGCGTCCATTTCAGCTTCCATTTCTCTCGACTGTTCAACATACTCATCGTATTCCTGTTTGACATCTGTCCACCTGCAAAATGAAAACGTATAGGTAATTTCTACTGCTGCTACTAATATACTCTTTGAATACGTACTCTTTGTGATACTGTTTTGAGCGCTCTTTCCAGTATCTGCACTCATCCTCGACGCTGTTAAACATTGGTGGGGCCTCCATAGCTTATGCTCTATATGTTGTTTACTAGTCGGTGGTCAAACAGGGTTAGAAATGTTCGTTCGTTCGTTGCTTATTGGCTTTATCTATTTTGCAAATTCGTTTATAATTGGTCTGTTGCGTTTGTTTTGTGGCACTCTACTTCAGATTTTCTATTTATTTTTTCTTTTCTTTTTCTTTTTTAATGCCAAAACACAGTTGTTGATGTTAAGTCATTGATCTGAAAGCGTTGCTGAAAATGCGAAAAATCAATTAGAAACAGGTGTTCTCATTGTTGATGTTGTTGCTATATTTGTTTGTGTTGTTATAGTTGTTATTGTTGTCTATACCGCCCTAAATCCCACTGTGCCAACTACATAAACATTTGTGTGCGTCGCTGACGTCGCCGCCAGTTTGGCTCTGCGTTTCCCGTACCTAAGCCAACAACAGCAACAACAGTAACAGTAGCAGCAACAACAACAACAAGAGCAAAGATACGACGAAGTTTCCAATACAACAACGCGCAGCAGCAGCAGCACCACCACAAAATGAAATCATCACACATTTTCACACGACTGTTTTGCCATAATGCAACTATTCTTATCCATTACAGCACATTAAATGTTGCTCTGCATGCATTACTTACACTTTGCGAATTATTTGACTACGTATGCTTTGGTTTATTTACATAAAAACCGCATATAAATAGTTATGCTTGTAAAAATTTACCACTACTCCAAAATGCACAAACCAACCTGTAGCCCTGGTCCAGTGTTGCAAAGCGGCTGTTACAGTCAGCCCTGTACATTTGCACTTGACACTTTTTGTTGCAGTTGAATTTAAATTCAATCAATTTTGTTTGTTTAACTTATTTTATATATTTTTTTTCAAATTGTCTACATAGTTTTATAAAAGATTAATTTTTTTCGAGTTTTACGTTTGCATATTGTTCGCTTGACAGCAATGTCAGATTTAGTTAGAGATCGACCAGCAAATACAATGGATCTATTTGTTGTTGTATCACTGCTGCTGTCATTTGATATATGAAAATCAGTGTCCACATTTAAATCCGAGCCATCGTCAATGAATTGCGGGGCGTCTAAAGTCACTTCACGTATTGAACTTGAAGTGGTACAGATGGGTTCCATTTTTCCGTCACCAACAATTCTTAGTGGCAACGCATTAAATGAGAAGTTTTGAGTGAATTGGCGTTGGCGGGATTTGCGCCGCAGGCTTTGATTTATCATTTCTGTTTCTGATTCACTTGAGGAGTTGTAACCATCTTTAACTTTTGAACTGCTACTGCCGGGCTTCTCAACATCTTTTTTTGAGGATTGTTTTTCTTTATTCTGAGCCATTTTAAAGTTTGACCGCTAGCCACATTCACATCGTAAATACGTACATCAGCTGACCGACAGCGACAGCTCTATGTGAGGGATGCACTGATAACTGCAGGGCTGCAAAATAAAGTGAAGTGTGGTTCAGTGTGGCCAAATTGAAAAAACAGTGTGGCCAAGCGACTCCAATGTGCGTCGAAGGCAGCAGCAGTGCAATTTCAACAAAATAAGGTAAATTATAGCACAAGAAATATAAAAACAACAATTAATTAGCACTATTGTATACATCGATTTGTCAAGTGATAAATATCGAAACTGTATGCTGAATTTGTAAGCCCGTAGCGGCTAAAAGAGCAATAAAATTGATTATTGCGGCGCATGCCGAAAAGGGAGGATTCAATAGCAAAGAGTATAAAAGAAAAAAAAAACAATGTAGGAAAAAACAAGCGAATGCACCAAACAAAGAAATCACTAGCAACTGTTTTAGCAACTACAAAATATGCTTATAGAGCATACAAATAATTCTCGTGCTATTTGTTTTTCAATTATTTGCAGTTGAAGCATTTGCGTTGCAATATACAAAAAACAGCAGCAGCAGCAGCAGTAGCAGCAGCAACAACAACAACAGCTACAATTGCAATTTGAGTGAGTGCATTAGTAACGGGAAAAGAGAATAAGTGCCGATATGGCTGATCCCGAAAGACAAAGCTTGATCAACAAAGACGAACCGACCTCGGCTTCGTACACGTCGTTCCCAACCGAAGGCAACGAGAATCCCGGCAGCAGCGCCGTAGCCAATAACGAAGATGGTACGTAAATAATATGACTATAACTGTAAACCCAATAAACCTAAACCTAAGCAAAATAGAAATACATAAGTGCGTTCACCCCGCCTATCCGCCCGCCCGCCAACCAGCATGCGTGCATACGAGTATGGATCTATGCGGGCGTGATGTGTCTTTTGGTTGGAAACCCAACAAGTGTGCGCTCTACTTAGCAGCCACTGTGATTTCCAGTTAGTTGTTTAGCTGTAGCTCTTCTATAATAGCATTGCATACCCAGCTTTTCGCACTTCCCTCAGACTGAGTCATTGATATGGCGGCGGGCCTTATTGATATGAGTGTGGGCGTGGGGCCATAACTACACGTTAACTACGCGACATTCGAAAGAAAGTTCGTAACTTGATGCCGAAACGCAGTCCAATTCATAGCTGATTGTCGTAATTTTACATTACTTTGGGCGTAAGTAATTACAGCTATGGAAAAGCTTTAGTAACAGGTGCGAAAAATATGTGGTAAAAAACAGTAGTTAAGATATGACTAAATCTAAATCACAACCGAAGTAGACAAGATCTTATAAAAATATTTCTTTGAGTTTGAGAGCATTTTATTTCACATGATAAACTTGTTCTCTTTAACATAAAATACCTTTAGCTTGATACCTTTGCAGCTTGTTGTTTTATCTTTAAGATAATTTAACAACTGAAAAAGCTAAACATTTTTGAGCTGCTAATTGTAAAGATATGCAAAAAAGTATTTAAACTATAAAATTTATAATTATTTAAAATAAACTTATAATTTAATGGTAACTCTACAGTGCTCCAAATAATTTCTTTAACAATAATTTGTCATTACAAATTCCATTTGATTTTTAGCTTATGAAAAGTGTATCCAAACTTCGACAATATCTTCTATAATTTGCACTCCCTAGTTGAACTTGCTATCTCTGAGCAACTTTCAAACATTTCTCACAATTGCTTATCGAGAGCGTATTCAAATGTCGACTTTAAAGCTACAACTCTTTCGCATGCCTATTGTTTTGTTTATGCCTTGATATCAAGTCAGAGCTGCGCAGTCAGCAACGGTAGCGTCGCCGTCGTCATTCAGCTGTTTAATCAGCACTGTGATGGCAGGCAGGCAGGCAGCCGGCAGGCAAAGAGGCATTTCGTGAGTCATGCGCCTGTTTTTCCATTATCGTCGCACAGACAAATGTTGCGCGCTGCGCTGACTCCTCCCTCCGCTCCCCTTTGCACTTACTCTTTTGTTTGGTGCCAAGAACCTGATCACTGCAGGGCCTTTCAGGGCTAAGCTGTGTGCTATTTATAGCTGCAGCTTAATGTAGTTGGCTCTCTCCCCCTTGAATCAACAAAGAACGTGTTTGAAGCTGCAATGAGGCGTCTAAATGTAGATTTTCTAGTTGTGGTTGGTAACCGAGAGTGTCTAAACATTGACCCACTTGCCTTTATCTGCATGGCAGTCACACCCACTTGAGCCGATATCAATCGCTCTCAATCAACTGCTTTCATGCAGCTTGCAGCTTGCAGCAGCAGCAGCAGCAACAGTGCAACAGCAGTTGCAACTGCATCAAGATGTATTTGTTTTATACTAAAGGTTTATGGACTCCGTTGCTTAAGTCTGCTCTTCACTCATATTTACTTGTTTCTTCTCTATTTGCAGGCAGCACCGCACAGTCGGTGCCTTTTATTGGTCCTGATGAGTTGCCACCGCCGTATCAGAGCAGCGGCACAGGTGGCGTACCAATGGTCACCTGTCGCGTGTGTCAAAATATGATTGACATAACCACAAAACGGGAGCAACATGTGGTCAAGTGCACCCACTGCAATGAGGCAACGGTGAGTGGCGCTTAGTATATCCTTTTGCTATTCTACACAAAATACATATTCCCTATACCATTGCAGCCCATAAGGAACGCACCACCCGGCAAGAAGTATGTGCGCTGTCCTTGCAATTGTTTGCTAATCTGCAAGAGCTCGTCGCAGCGCATCGCTTGTCCACGTCCCAATTGCAAGCGCATCATCAATCTGGCTCCCAGCCCAGTGACACCGCCCGTGCCCACCATGCCGGGCATGTGCCGTGTTACCTGTGGTCACTGCTCGGACACGTTTTTGGTAAGACTTGCAAAATCAGGCATTGCCATTGTGGAACCTACCTAAATCTGTTTGTTATCCACAGTTTAACACCTATCACAATGCACTGGCTCGCTGCCCACACTGCAGGAAGGTCTCTTCGGTGGGCTCACGTTTTGCCAATAGTCGCGGAATTCTGTTTGCTATCGTCGCATTGCTCTTCCTTGTTGGCAGCATTGGTCTAACCGTTGGCACAATCTCATATGCATCGGTAACTGCGAAGAGATAAAAGATAAATGAATAACAATATGAAACATAATCTTTCTTTTGTATCCACAGGAACATGGCGGCATGTATATTCTTTACATTGCATTGTTTTTCATTGCGGCAAGCATGTTGGCGCGTTCTGTTTACTATTTCCGACTAAAAGTTAGCGCGATCGATGGTCCCATGTAAAGCTCGCGGCAGCGCATCGGTTGATTCGGAAGTGCATTGTTTTATTTTTATAAATAAATATATATATATATATATATATATATATATATATATATATATATATATATATATATATATATATATATATATATATATATATATATATATATATATATATATATATATATATATATATATAAATAAATATAAATATATATATATATATCATACATATATATTATGCATATGTATCATTCCTTTTGATATTAAACAAGAAAGAATCCCTTAAAACGTAATGCAACCGCAAATAGAACACGAACAGCAACAACAACAGGCAAAGCAATTCGAACACATTTTCATATGCCGATCCGCCAGGCTCCTAATCAAAAACAAAACATTTCAAAATTATATATATATATATATATATATATATATATATATATATATATATATATATATATATATATATATATATATATATACATATATATATATATATATATATATATATATATTTAAATGAAACAGAAACAAAAAATAACGTAGTTTTGTCGCGCATCTTACAAGAGTTATTCGTGTTGAATTAATATTAAACTTAGCTAAATCGTCAGCAAAGTAACTCCACATTTAAAGTGATTTCCAAAAGCATAATTAAGACTTTAAGCCGAGCGCGTAAAACCTAAAGTAAAACTTTCAATCTAAATGGAAAAACAACAGGCAATTACATAACTGCAGAAAACAAAAAACAAAAGCAAATGCTTAAAACGAATAAACATTAAAAAGTGCTAAAAGGGTAACTAAAAACTCTAAGCAGTTATTAGACCAAGGGACAGAGTAGACTGACGGACATTTATAGGACAGACAGACAGAAGATCGAAGAAATTGCGAATACATTTATGGCATATTCAAGCAGATCTTTTTTTCATAAATATCTAAGCGCCATTAATTATGTATATATAAATATTTATATATATATATATATATATATATATATATAAATATATTCTTTTATACGTTTGTGTTCTTGAGCTGTATAAATATGTTTGTTTGTTTTGTGTACGTGCTTGTTTCATATATATTTCGATATTGATATCCTCAATATAAATTATGCGCTTAGAATTTGTTTGTTTTTAGTCATGCTTTCCTCTAAGAATTTATTGATGCACTTCTCTTCTTACATTACGCCAAAACCAAGAAAAAAGCATGTTTTCATTTTTATTTTTATATATACAAATTTTTTGGGCGTTAGATATAACATATAGCTAATAGTGCTAATGGAGGTACACACACACACACATGCAATTACAATTAACTCAATAATATATATGTCTTGAAGAACAACAATTTAATAGAGAGAAATCAACGCTCGTGCAACAATTAAATGGCAAAAAAAAACAACTAAAATTAAAGATTAAAGCCTCGTATAAATTATATTAAAAGGAAAGGTTTAATTTTGAAATATACACATATATATATATATATAAATAAATATATATATATATAAAAACAACATTTATATTTAGTTATATACTTAGCATACATACACATACAATGTAAATAAAATGAAATAAAACGAAAACTAAAAAAAAATTTCCTTTTTGATTTGCTTGTTTTGATTCGGGGAGGGGAAATTGCCCTTGAAAAGGGATATTTTTTGTATATGTGAATTGGTTTTGCTAATGTGTAAGAGTGAGTGCGCTGCACAATTAACTGTACAATTTGGCACACTTGGCAGCACTGTTACGTCAAAAACGTTTTACTGAGCGCTGTCAAAGAACAAAAAACTGCGAGCAAAAATGTCGTTCAATCCTTTTCCCATTGGCGCCCAATTGCACGTGGAGACCTGCTTTGGGGATATTATAACTGGCGAGGTGGTCACCTACGAGCATTGCGTCAAAATGTTAATATTGCGCTGTCCGATCAAGGACAGCAAAGGCAAAAAGTTCTGCACTCAGAGCATTGTGAATTTAGACTTTTGCAAGAGCTTGAAAATCATAAGCGAGGCCTTGACTGCAGATATGCTGAGCGAGCAGCCCGCACGTCTCGATTTGTTGCGCGTATGTTGAAAAGTGTTTCTAAGTGGATTTTCATTAACTCTCTCTCTCTCTCTCTCTCTCTTTCTGTGTGTGTGTGTTTCTCTCTCTGCTTGCAGTTGGATCAGCGCCTGCGGCAGTCTGTGGAGCAACGTGAAAATTTGCTGCGCAGCCGCAACGAACATGCCACACCGCGTGGCAGACAAATGTTTAATCTGCTCGCCAAGCATTTCGGCAGCAGCGAGCTCGCCTGGCAGAAGAACAACATATTGGTGCTCCAACAGGTAACCATTGTGCCGCCCTATCGCACCTGCGACGTCAGCAGCAAACAGCATCTGCCGAAGCTCGTGAGCTACGTGCGACGTCTCGTCGAGAAGTTCAATGCACAGAACAGGGAGGTGAAGGAGCCGCTAGCCAGCAAATAGAGAAGCCGACGACACTGATATCATCGGCCGGGACCCTTGGCAACGAAATCGAAATCAAAATAAATTATGTATATATATAAGCACAATGTATATATACATACTTACCTTTATATATATGTATATATATATGTGTACATATGTATATCTAGTTGCCTGGCGCTTTGTTTGTCAACAAAAAACATTTCCAAATACACAAAAGAAAAGTTTATATCGTTCACACATGCTTGAAAGTACTTGGAGCATTTGCTCTCAAGTGTCTGGCTGTTATATATAGTATATACATATACAGTTATATAGTATATTTCATCTAGTTATATAGTTTATATATATAGTATCTCTAGCACTATGGCTGATGATGATGATAAACCAAAGAAGCACACGCTCGACTCGCTCTTTCGCATTTACTGTAATCATAAGGTCTCTATATACATGTATACCTTGCACTACTATTGTTGTATCTATGTTCATATCTATATATAAACCACCTTTGCTCAGGTGATTGGCACAGAGCTGGACAATGAGGAATTTCACAGCATTCTGCTCTCGCAGCTGGACTGCTGGCTGGAGCAATCCAAGCTGATGCCTGTGCCCATAACGCGCACACAAACCGGACTGATCTACATGCGCTATAAGTATATCAATTTACCTATGATATCATTATTTGATTACAAATCTGATGACACATGTATGTATTTCTCTAGGAAGTGGCGTCTGGAATATGAAGATTTTCTGGAGGTGCTGCAAATGCTTTGCAACGAATCCGATTTGGGCTACGAGGAAATGAAGGAAACTCTCGTCTTGGCTGGCGCACCCACTGGTGCTACGGAAATAGTTGTAGTTAAATAAAAATTCCAATTATGAGGTGAAAAGAACGATAAAATAATATATTATAAAGTTGATAACAATTACAATTACAATTAGAGCTAACATTTATAAGAAAAAAGTTTTTTTTATTTAATGCAAGCTGTGATTCACGTTTCTAAACAAATTTGTTTACTGAGTATTCAAGCAAAATTCAAACTATATACATACATATATATAGTTTACATATTTTTTTTTTAGACAGTTTATAATGATAATTTTTTTTTTTTTTAGCCGCATTTTTGATCGATTAGTTTTTCGAGCACCTGAACAAATACATAACAAAAAATATAGCAAAAACAGTAAATAATGTACAATAAGATTCTTTTATATATTTATATATATGTATACATATATATATATAGTAAAATTTATATACTGCTGGATTCCTCTTTTTTTCTCTAGTATAAAGCACATATCATTTTGTACTGGCGGCGACTTTTGGCTATTGCATAGAATGTGAATGTTGTAGACTCAGTTTGATTTAGTTATTACTCATAGATACACACTATATACAATATATACATTTTATATATATATATATATGTGTATGTGTGAGCCATATAGTATCTATATAATGTCTCTGTAAACAACCGGCAAGTTCTGCTGAGTTTCTGGTTTTTATTCGTGTTGTTGCGCTCTTCCCTCGCTGCTCTTGCGCGTTTATCGTCGGCTGAAGGTCAATATAATTAATGTGCACACGATTTTGTATTTCCGCTTTGTGGTGGTCTCACTGTAGCATTCGTTTGTTATTTGATAAGCGCTGTCTGCGTCATGGACTTGCGGCTGTGCATCATCTGAATAGCATCTATATAGATATGGTAATATATAAGTAAATGTGGCACTTAGGATTAGTATGGATTGTGACTGATTGGACTGGGTTTGGCTCTCTATCATAGCTCTCTAGGAGTAGATGGTGCGCTCGAGCCAATCATCTAGGTTAAAGAATGCCGTATCGGAATTGTCGGTATCGCGTTCACGGAACATCTCAATGAAGGTCTTCACTTTGATGGCGCACATCAGGAAGTCATCGAAGGGCACCTTGCCCTCCCGTGAGCCGTAGCGATGGGCCAGCGCATTGAGCAACCGATTGTTTAGATGATAACCGGCCGAGTTGAGCGCTCCACGCAGGTGGAAGCCATCGATGCTGCCGGAGCGACGTACGTCATACAACTTGAAAACAGCACGCCATTTAGCAATGTCTGTTAGCAGAGCTTCGAACTCATCGAAGCCCAGGCGACCGGAACGATCCTTGTCCAGCATGGCAACCATAGAGCGCACGGCGTCCTTGGAGAAACCATCGGTGCCGACCATGACGTCGCGCATCGAGTGATCCAGAATGCGTTTAAGCTCCTGCCAGTCTACTTCCTCGTCGCTACCAGCCACGCTGTCGAAGAGACGCTTGAGCGCAATGCGCTGTGGATCGTCTTCGTCTTTGGGTGTAGGAGGCGGCAGTGCAGGCGCAATGCGATCGTCTGTCTCACCGAAGCCCACCTCGTCATCGTTCTCCTCCATGTTGTTCATGGTTTCGGAGAAGACACGTATAATGAACTCGCCCTCCTCATTGGGATCAAAGGTCGAGGGCACAATCAAATAGTGTCCAGGAGGCAACTTGAAGCGCGCGCAAACCTCACGCGTATTTATGAAATGTGGAGAACGAGCCACCGAGGCGCGATACTTGAAGAAGTGAAGCCCTTGAGGCTTCTGTTCCATGTCGCGATCCGTCAGATGGTAAATGGCAAAGCCAATGGTCAGGCAATCGATGCCCACATTTCGTTTGCTGCGCCGATTCTTTTGCATAAGCGCCACAATCACCGTGCACTTGCCGTCGTCGTCCTCTTCGTCGGGATCCTCCAGCGAGATGATGTACTGTGGATTGTGCCAGAACGTTTCCAGAAAGTTGCGACAACCGCCCGCCGTGACGCCAGATGTCCACTCGCCTTCAAACATGGACATCTCCCACTTGCGACGCGAACTCTGCTCCTGATTCTCAGTCAGCGAGTCGGGTGAGAGATTGCAAATCTCTACGCGATCGAAGTGATTAAGGAAATCCTGGAAGGACATCCAGAACTCGCCATCACGATCGAAATTCAAGCCGATCTCCTCCTTCTGGTGCTCTGGAATGAAACGCCATTCGGGCGAACTGTCGCTCCAGGGACCGCTCCACTCGGCATCGTTGCCCCAAGGATTACGCATGCGTATCATGGGCAGCTTGCCCTGGCGATTGGGCGTCGATATGTCCAGCAAGCAAACCTTGGTTATGGAGTACGCATGCCCACGTATCAGACCCTCGCGCGTCTCAGCCTCCAGCACATGTGGATCCGGCTCTAGGGAGCAGCCCATCATTGAGCCACGCTCCGCTGCCTTGGTCATGATGCTGAACAGATTGGGCGGAGCATCCTTAATATCATACCACTCGGTGACACCGCCCGTAAAGTCCTCCATGGCCTCGCAAGTGGTGCCACCTAAGAGAGAGCATAGATTAAGAACGTTAGATTAGTTTCTAGTCAATAAAAGCAAATACATTTATAGACTCACCCTTGAGGGCTTCATAGGAGCCATGCAGCTTGGCATATGCCTTCTCCAGCAGCGCGCTCCAGAATTCGTTTTTCTCCGTTGAGTGCATGTATATCAGCTCCCCATTGTAGGTGGGCAAGCGGTCATCGATGACGACCTCAACCCATTTACCATATTGCCAGAACTTGAAATGGAAGATGCCCGCATAGTTCTCCTGGAAGTCCTGATCCGGTGGTATCACGCGGAAGAAGAGCTTCGAGTCCTGCGTTAGATTGGCCGCCGCAGCCAACAGCCAGCAATCGCCCAACTCGCCCTGCTGCACATCGAAACGCGAGTAGCCCTCGACGAAGAACTGAGGATCGTCCACAATTTCTCCAGGGCGCAGCCATTCGATGTAGCGATCCGGCCGACGCGAGAACATAAGCGAATCATTGTTGGCCGGAAAATCGGGATCTTCGAACATTGTGTTGTTGGACACACATGATTCGCGTAGGGTGGAAAAGCCCAGGCCTTGGGTGCTCTGCTGACGCGTGGTATTCGCCTTGCGACCCATCCAGAACATGTTTTGATTCTCGGGCACCTTGACACTGGTGAACTGCAGCTCCTGTATGCCAACAGATGGCTCCTCCTCAGGCGTGGGCTCACTCGGTGGCGGCGCAGACGGCGTTGGCATCGATGGATAGATAGATTGCGGTGCCGGGCTCGTGGGCAAAGGTGCATAGGGCATGGGCATGCCTGGCATACCCATTCCTCCAGACGATGGATAGGGGAGCGACGGCGGCCCACTCGGATAGGGCGCCGCACTCGGATAGGGCATCGCACTGGGATAAGGCGTTGCACTCGGATAAGGCGTGGCACTCGGATATGGCGATGCACTCGGATATGGCGATGCACTCGGTATAGGCGCCAGCGGCGTTGAAGGATACGGCAACGGCATACCTGGCAGATTGGGATATATGCCAGAGCTTGGATATGGCGTCGCCGATGGTTGCGGCATGCCTTGATACGATGCATTCTGTGCCTGGACCGTCTGCTTCACCACATATGGCATGCCACCCATGGACTCCGACGTAGGATAGGGCAGAGAGGGGTACAGCCCAGACTTCGGCTTACTTTGCGTGTCGTCGCTGACTTCATTCTTGTTGTAGCCCAGCGCTGCCAAATTAACAAGGCCAATGCCACTGGCATGATAATTTTTTGGATAATTATCGATGCCGTACATTGTTGCACAGTTCTTTAATATATTTAATTAATTTTTTTCTTAAATATTCTCTTTTTTATAATATATATACTAATGGATTTACGCAGCTAATGAAATAATAAACAACTATTACAGGGAAAGCAGTTCGACGCTGTTGCGTGAAAAGTGCTGACTCGACTGGGGAAAAATACGTTTTAAATGGGAGAAATATCCAAATTTAACTTTTGTACGAGCAGATGATTCACAATTTAACCCTTGGGTATGCGGATATTAATCTTGATATAATTTACGCATATTTATAAGTTGTAATAGAACTTCTGTTAGACATATGTATAACTTTGTGTATAAATTAATCTTTTTATTTATTAATCAAATTAATTTAAGAACTTACTATTCATTCTGTTCTGCTCATTCAGTTCAATTAGAGATGTTTTTATTTATCCATTTTTTATTTGTGTTAAAAAATAACCCAAAATGCAGCATCAGCGTTAAAGGTGGTAATCAGGGCTGCATAATGCAATTTAGAGTTGCCACACTACGGAACTTAGTATATTTTGCTGTCATTTTTAGCAAAAGCTGCTAGTAGTAAAATAAGAAGAAGAAGAAGAGGTCATAAGAAAAAAATAAACAATGCGGCGATATTGATAAAAATAAAATAATTTTGTGAAAAGTGAGGACATTAACTGCAAAAAACTATGGACACCCAACCTGAAATGCCCGAAGCACCGCTGCGTCCATTTAAATTATAAGTATTTCACTGCCTTTGTTGCAAAATATGCCATTTAAAGTTTTCTCTTTTCTCCAGCACGGCGCATCAGGTTGTGAGCCTAACTGGAATTAGTTTTGAGCGTCGGAGCATAATTGTAAGAAAAAATGATAACATAACAATTATTATATTAATTATGTATGATTTGCAGGGCATGGTGGAGTTAACTATAGTGCCAAATAATGAGAGTCTACGTTTGATACGTCTAAATGCCAAACAGCTGCGCATTTACAGCGTCGTGCTCAACGATGTCTGTCAGGCAGAGTTCGTTTACTTCGATCCTTTTCAGGACATATGCCATAAAGAGCCCAAGAGGTATGTTGAACCGAAGCAATAACTGTGACAGCTGTTTTACACACTCGAATTCATTAACTGCAGCCGCTCTCTGGATGTCTACTCAAAGCATCATTTGGCAGCAGCGCAAATCACCGATCCGGATGTAAATAATGGCGAGCTGTTGATACAGGTGCCACCAGAGGGCTATTCGCTGATACAGGAGGGTCGTGGTCTGCGCATTCGCATTGAATTCTCTGCCGAAAATCCCAAAAGTGGCATGCACTTCGTTATGCCGCCCACATCCACTGATGATGATACAGCGCAGCTCAACTGTGCGCACATGTACACCAACTGTTATGAGAACTCGACTCGCCTCTGGTTTCCGTGCGTCGACAGCTTTGCGGATCCGTGCACCTGGCGACTGGAGTTTACAGTGGATAAGAATCTGACTGCAGTTTCCTGTGGAGAACTGGTCGAAGTTATTATGACGCCGGATCTGAGAAAGAAAACGTTTCACTATACTGTATCCACACCTGTCTGTGCGCCCAATATTGCGCTGGCTGTGGGCCCCTTCGAAATCTACGTGGATCCGCATATGCACGAAGTGACGCATTTTTGCCTGCCCGGAATGTTGCCTCTGCTGAAGAATACTGTGCGATATCTTCACGAAGCCTTTGAGTTCTTTGAGGAGACGCTCTCCACACGCTACCCATTCTCCTGCTACAAACAGGTGTTTGTAGACGAACTGGACACGGACATTAGCGCCTATGCAACGATGACCATAGCATCGGTTAATCTGCTGCACTCCATAGCAATTATAGACCAAACCTACATTTCACGGACCTTCATGTCACGAGCTGTGGCAGAGCAGTTCTTTGGCTGCTTCATCACCTCACATCACTGGTCGGACACCTGGCTAGCCAAAGGCATAGCAGAGTATTTGTGCGGCCTCTACTCACGGAAATGTTTCGGCAATAATGAGTATCGGGAATGGGTGCAAACGGAGTTGGCGCGCGTGGTCAAGTACGAGGAACAGTATGGCGGCATTATACTTGATTGCAGTCAGCCGCCAGCTCCTCTGCCCGTATCGAGCACAAATCCAGCAGCTGCGGCGAGCAAACAGCAGGAGATTGTACATTACTTTCCCATCAAGAGTTTGCACACTGTGTCACCCAAATATGTGGAGGCGATGCGCCGCAAAGCGCATCTGGTCATACGCATGTTGGAGCATCGCATTGGCCAGGAGCTGCTCATCCAAGTGTTTAACAAGCAACTGGCGCTAGCCACAAATGCAGCAGCTACAAAAATAGGCGCCGGCCTCTGGTCGCAGCTGCTCATCTCCACAAATATCTTTATCAAAGCCATCTTCACGGTGACGGGCAAGGACATGTCTGTCTTTATGGATCAATGGGTGCGCACAGGCGGCCACGCTAAGTTCTCGCTCACTTCGGTATTCAATCGCAAACGAAACACAATCGAATTGGAGATACGTCAGGACTTTGTTAATCAGCGTGGTGTACGCAAATATAATGGACCCTTGCTGGTCCAGCTGCAGGAGCTGGATGGCACATTTAAGCATACGCTGCAAATTGAGAATACGTTGGTTAAAGCGGACATCACATGCCACTCGAAGAGCAGGCGCAACAAAAAGAAAAAGATTCCATTGTGCACCGGCGAAGAGGTAGACATGGACTTGTCTGCCATGGAGTAGGTTTCATTAGCACACTCTTGAGGTGAACCATTTAATATCTTACCTATTTTACAGTGACTCACCTGTATTATGGATACGTCTTGATCCTGAGATGATTTTGTTGCGTGATCTAATTATTGAGCAACCGGACTTCCAATGGCAATACCAACTTCGGCACGAGCGAGATGTTACAGCTCAGTTTCAGGCTATCCAAGCGCTGCAAAAGTATCCCACGAATGCTACGCGATTAGCACTCACCGACACCATCGAGAGCGAATCTTGCTTTTACAAAGTGCGCTGTCAGGCGGCTCACAGCCTAACTAAGGTGGCCAATCAAATGGTCGCTTCATGGAGCGGTCCACCTGCCATGCTCAACATCTTCCGCAAGTTCTTCGGCTCCTTTAGTGCACCACACATCATAAAGCTGAACAATTTTTCCAACTTTCAATTATACTTCCTGCAAAAGGCTATACCCGTGGCAATGGCGGGTGAGTGGCTCATGTCTTGCTTTTAATTATTCTCCAATTGAATGCTCTTTTCATAGGTCTACGTACCTCCCATGGTATCTGCCCGCCAGAGGTGATGCGCTTCCTGTTCGATCTCTTCAAGTACAATGAGAACTCACGTAACCACTATACGGACGCCTACTATAGAGCTGCTTTGGTTGAAGCACTCGGAGAGACCTTGACGCCCGTCGTATCTGTAGCAATGCACGGCACGCAAATTACCACAGAGAGCCTTTCGACGGATGCCAAGTAAATAGATTTAAAACTAAAATCTATGCTACTTTGTTTAATGCAATATTATTTTTGACAGACTGGTTCTGGATGAAGTGACGCGCCTGCTGAACATGGAGAAGCATTTGCCTTCGTACAAGTATATGGTGTCCGTGTCTTGTCTGAAGGTCATACGAAAGTTGCAAAAGTTTGGTCATCTGCCCTCGCTGCCGCACATTTATCGTAGCTATGCGGAATACGGCATATTTCTGGATTTACGCATTGCTGCCATGGAGTGTCTTGTGGATTTTGTGAAAGTAGATGGACGCAGTGAAGACTTGGAGCATTTGATAACATTGCTCGAAACTGATCCGGATCCTGCTGCACGGCATGGTCTCGCCCAGTTGCTCATTAACAATCCGCCTTTTACACGCGAGTCGCGCAGCCGCCTAGACAAGCCAAATCTGCTGGAACGTCTTTGGCTCAGCATTAATACATTGGCTTATGATACGAAGCTACGTTGCGATATTGTGGATCTGTACTATGCGCTTTACGGCAGCAAGCGACCGAATTGTCTGCAGGCGACCGAAAATCAGAACTTCTATAAAGACTTGATGAAGGACAATACTGCCTCAAGTAACTCATTTAAGAAGACAAACGACCCCAAGCCTAATGAGAGTGAGTCTCAGGAGAGACATAAGCCAGCCACGGTTACCATTAAGCGTACTGCTACAGAAGCCTTCGAGGTGGGCGATGAGATCATTAAGCTAGAACGCAGTGAGGAGGTCACCGTTGCAGATGAGCCGATTGAAGTGCAGAGCTACGACAGCGAGACAAAGCTAAATGTGCTGCCAGTCGAAGAAGGCGCTGGTGATACTCATCAGTTGACAAAGCGGCTACGGACCGAGATCTATGCGGATACAATAGACGATAATTCAATTTCAGTGCTCGATGTTGGCGAGACAACACGACAATACGAGAGCAGTGTCGACGAGAGTAAGCTGAGAGCCGATGGTAATGTCAAGAAGAAGAAGAAAAAAGATAAGAAGAAGCATAAGCACAAGCACAAACACAAGCACAACAAGGACAAAGACAAAGACAGGGAGCGCGAGCGCAAGGATAAAGATCGGAAAGACCCGCATATCTCACGTCTGCAGACAAGGGACGCTGCCACGCCCGAAACCCTTAGCTCAGCCGACAGCAGCAACAGCAACAGCAATACCGCGCTGGGCCTGAACTAAGTGAAGGTCGTCGAGCAACTGCATGTTAACCGATTAAGCACGAACCCCCTATCAAAACAATTAATAAGATCTGAATGTGAAAAGTAAATAAACTAATTAGAGAGTAAGAATTGCATAATTAGAGTTTTCGGCAAGCTATCATAATTTGAGTATTGCTTACATGAAAGCTTTTGAAATCAACTATTAAACGTCAAAAACCTTTTACTTCTGAACTGAGTCGGATTTCAGATAACACTATCAGTCAAAAAAGAGATCCGTAAGAGCAAACAAATAAACAGTTTTCGAGTTTGTAAGAAATCTTTTCTGAATATCTAATTAGCTACGTTTTTTTATTATTTATTTATAATTTAACTTTATTAAGGTGCTGAACATGCAGAAACATTTTTACAATACTTAAAACTAGGCAAAGGGCAAGTGAGATTAACTAAAGGATTGCAACTTATGTGGATTTCGCCACGGGCTCGGCGGGTGCCGTTGCCTTCGTCTCGCTGCCAGCGACAGCTGTGTCCTGTTCGTCACGCGGCCTTCGCTGCAAATACGTGACGCTTCCCCCTCCAATTCCCGTCGCCGTTTGCTGCTGCGCCTCGGCGGAAGAGGGCGACGAGAGAATCTTTACCGATGGCTCAGAAGGCGCTGCGCGCTGATGCTGAAGTTGGTGTTGATGTTGTAGCTGATGGGCTGTAAGTTGGCGTGTGGCCAGGCGCATTAGATGCGCATAGTCGACTGGCGGATGGTTACGATACTCGGGATGATCCTTGACGTACTGCTCATAGGGCACGGGCACAGGGACTGGTACTGCCTTGACTGGGTAGCCAGCTTCTACAAGCGCCTGGAACTCGGCCTGGGTAAGTGGTTTGCCATTGGGTGGCGGCAGATTCAGCTGCTTCACCTCGTCCAGGGTTCGCAGCTTGTGCACCGCAGCGGCTGTGGGCGTAACACGAGAGGGTGTGGCTATGCCAGTGCCCTGGGAAACATAGATGCTGGACTGTGAGGGCGATGGATGAGCTGGGTAATCAATGGGCTGCACTGTGGGCACCACAGCACGTTGTTGAGCATGGGCCACATGCTTGATGGGATCAGGTGGACTGGGATAGAAGTGGGCGTTGGTGGGTGCTGGACTTGGAGGCTGGGTACGTTCCACATAGTCGGCATAGAGCAGCGCCTTCTCATAGGATTTTGTAGGTGAGGGTGTGGGAACTTTATATTGTTTAGTGCGATAGTGCTTGGGCTTGGGCACTGGTGTGGGCGCAGCTTCCTGGTAGTAGTACTGCGAGGGTTGTGGCTGAGCAGGTGCGCCCGTTGGATAAATAACAGGTCCCAATCGCTTGCCCTCGGGCTGCGGTCCAGGATAAATGGGCGTCGGCTGTTGGAAGTTGCTAAACTTAAAGAGCGAGGGCACAAAAGGCTGATTGTTGGCATCTAGCAGAGAGTTGGGCGTGCTGGCCAAATAGGCCTTGGGCTGACGCAGCGCCGGATGCGAAGTGGGCGGAGGTGGATGCTGTGGTGGTGGCAAGCGTGTCACATGTTGCTGATGATTCACAAGAGTCGGCTCATTGCTGCTGTCCACATAGGCCAGCGCCTGTTGACCCGGACCAGGTTTGTTGGCGGCCAGAAGCTTCTCGATTTCGCTTTCTAGCGATGATTTAGCTAGTGGATGATTGGGCAGTGTCTTGTAGCTAATCTGTGGCTGATAGTAGGCAATCTGTGGCGGCAGGCCAGCAATGAGTCGCTGCTGCTGCTGCTGTGGATGTTGTGGCTGATGACGCTGCTGTGGCACAGGTGCCTGCGACTCATCCTCCTCCTGTGACTGTGGCAAGGGCAAATACTTGGGCCCGCCACGTGAGTAGTTGGGCTGCACTAGCTGTTGCTCGGCCACATAGCGATCCCGATAGCCACCTAGGCCTAGGATGGGCTCTGCCTGCTGGAGTACTTTATGCGTGGCTGCGGTGCTGTGCACGGGCAATGGCTTAGGCTGAGGTGGAGGTTGGCGCTGTTGTTGCTGTTGGTGTTGATGATGCTGTTGCTGTTGCTGCTGTTGTTGTTGCTGTTGCTGCTGACGCAGTTGCTCATGATAAGCTCTAGCCTGCAGCTCTTCCTCGAGAATTTTCAAGAACTGCTCTTCGGGTATGATTTGATATTGTTGCTGCTGCTGTTGGGGATGTTGCTGCTGCGAATGTTGCTGTTGCGGCTGTTGTTGATGCTGATGCTGAGGTGCAGGCAGTGGCAAGGGCAGCTGATATGCTCCCGGCGTATAGGGGCCGCCTCTCAAGCCCGGCTGTGGCTGTATGGACACCGCGTAGCGTTGTTCCGCCTCCTGCTCCTGTTCCTGTTCCTCAGCGACGGGCGTTGCCTTCTTGGCGGGTTGTGTCGCTGCCTTACCTTGAGTCGTAGATGCCAGTGCCTTGGGCTGGTGTCGCTGTATATCTTGCAGATAGACGTAGTGCTGCAGCTAGGCGTGGGCGAGAGACAAAGCGTTAGGGCGTGTCTAATAAATTATGACGATTAAGCTTGCTTGCGGCTAGGTGGGCGTGCGAAAGATCAACGGCCAATGCCATAGCCAAATGGCAGCGTTTAAATGTGGAGCTCCCCACCTAGAGGCAACAAGCAGCTGCCACATCTATTGAGAGCAACTCAGAGCTGTGTGAGCTGTGAGCTGTGAGAATTGTGTGGCATCTAAAACTTATATAACACTTGTGCGACGTCTGACAACAACAACAGCAACGACCACAACGGTGGCGGGGTCTTGACTTGGGCTGCTGTTGCAATCGATGCGCAAGTCGGTGGCGGCGTTGGCATAAAACAAATTATTTGCATTACACTGTGCAACAAACTAACGATAACACTTAGCCCTACAGATATCTACTTGATTTAAGGCCCTTCTTAGACAACGGCTGAGTGATAAAATAGGAGGAAAAGAAATAGAGAGATTGAAGGAATGAGGAATCTACATGATTAGATGATGATAAAAGAATAACTAAAAAGTTGGAAGTGAAGAGCATCTGTCTGTTGGGCTACAGATTTCGACCCAATTGCAAAATTAAAACTAAATGCCTAACTTCAACTACTCCTAGAAGTTCAGTCTGCTGCTTTCTTTTTTCTGTTTCATATACCAAACACAGCTTGCTGTACAGCTTGTTAGTGCACAAAGATAACTAGAGAGAGAAAGGAAAGAGTCTATGGAGTAAGTAAATTGCTGAGAATCGCATAGTAACACAATGCATTTATAACCAGCAGCAATTGGGCCAGAGTAAAATTTAAACACTCCTACTTAAACTTAAGTTAAGCAAATTAGTTAAAGTTAGCTGAGTGAATAAAACCAAAAACCCAAAACCTGTTGCGCAGTGTTTGCCTTCGCAATAGGCTTCACATTATTATAATAAATAAAACCCAGCCATGTCAAGGCGCCATCAGCAGAGACAGAAAGACAGCAGCCAGATGTGGGGGGTGATGTGATTATAACATTATGTCAACTTTCTTCCCACGACTAAAGCTAAAGACAACGAACGCCTGCCATTGTCTGAGACGAGTAGAAGAAGTTGACGAAGAAGTTGCTGCTGTTGCAAATTGTGTTGGATGTGGCATGTTGCTGTTGTTGTTGTTGACGCGTTAGAGCAGCAACAATAATAATAATTTTGCAATTATTTAGTTTTTAGTTGTTGCTGCTCGTGACTTACATTTCGGCCGCTACAAATGCCATTTATTATATTCGCTTTTAATTTTTTTGCTATTTTTTTATAAACAATCATTTTTCTTGCACATTTTGTAATATAATAAACATTGTCTTTTGGGTAATTGCGATTGCTTTAATCGCAATTTGTTCCCAAAATGATGAAAATTGAAGCAAAATATTGGTCAAGGTTTGCGCTAAGCTCGGGGCCAGCGAAAGGTTTAATTTGACAATTTCAATACAAACTGAAGTTGTCGTTATTGTTGTTGTTGTTGTTGCTGTTGCTGTTGCTACAGTTTAACATCCTGTATTTTGCAAAGAATCGTGTAATTCGGTTGAGTCACGTTTAACCAAAGCTTCTGTCGCCCCAAGCAGACAAATTTTGATGAAAGACAAGCAAATATTGACCCACTACCTCGAATGCAAAGACCTTTCTTTCCTCCTCCCACCTCCCTGTTGAACTCACCTCTTGGCTCTGCTCGAGCAGCTGTGCAGCGTGTGGACGCGAGTTGGCTGCTGCAAAGTTACGCAACTGCGGCTCCTGATGCGACTCGTGCTGCTGATGCTGATGCGGTGCAATGGGGCGTATGATGAACTGATTCGGTTTGCTGCCATAGATGGACTCCTGCCCGTCCTCGGGATCGTCAGCGGCTGTTTCAGCAGCCGAACTGCGATGATTCGGATAAATGGGCGTCTCCTTGCTGCTCACCTGTCGCTTGTCTTTGGTCGCTTCCGTTTCCAACTGCGCGGAGGCGGAGCTGCTGTCTTCGCTCTTGGCTTTGGCATCGAGTGCTTGGCCGACGACGACGAGGCCTGTGTAGGAAGGAGAAGACTTGGTGAGATTGCTAAAAAACTATTTGTAAGAGTTTTTACTTTTAATTAGAAAGGAAAGTAAGGTCAATGATGCCATGCATTTATATACACATATAAATATATATACAAAACATATATAATATTGCTTGCTTTAATTTCTAATAAACATTTAGATACTTGCTTTTTCTACAATTTATTTAGTTGAAAACATTGCTTGTATTTTATTATTATTCAAAACAAGTTTTTAAGGTAATTTACTACGCCATAAAAATCAATTGTTAGCACTTCATTTATGAAGCTATAAAACATTTTAAGTTGTTATGGGAAAAAAACAAAGGTAGTTAGAGTAACACAGAATAAAGACATAATTGAGTTGTTTTGGATATGCATCATAAAAAAAAAACAGAAAAGTACTTATTTATTAAGGTAATAAAGCATTTTTTAGCTCTTTATAATAGTGTATATGTGTGAGCATATATGTATATAAATACAACAATAAATATATACAAATAAATATACATACATATACAAATAGTATATATAGCTATATAGCCACGATCTCTTTAATGATATTGAAGTTCCTATATAAGTAAAGCTCAATATAGTAATATATTTGTAAACATATTTAAGATAAACCCCAAAAGGGTCTAACATATACATGTATCTTTTTAAAAAGTTATAGTACTAGAGTGGAAAGAATTGCCTGATTTTGAATACAAATTAAATTCATTTTTTGAATTTCTGCAAGAGAGTCTTAAAATTAATATTATTAAAAATTCTTTAATTATTCCCATTGAAAATTTTTAAGACTTAGAACATATTTGTATTGAAACAAAGCTATATCTAAAGCATTTAGAAGAATAAATGTACTAGAATAAAGCTGACCTATCTCTATTAATTAAGCTTTAATTTGATTCACCTCCTTCTATTCGCAAAATAACTAAAAATAAATATTTTGTATTATAAAAATACACAATAATATAAAATTTTGCTCATAATTACAAAAACTTAATTTTATTAATTATGCATACGCACAAAATAATGTTAATAAACAACAAAACTACATTATAGTTTGTAAAAAAGACAAACAAATATATATAAATTAATAAAAAATAAAAAAATATCACATATATCAACCTTCAATTGGCAATTTTCTCAGTTTCAAAAAGTGGGGATATCCCCCCACATTTTCACTGCGCACGATTTCAGTTAATTTCCGTATTTGAGCTTGACTTACCCAGCAAAAGTGTTAGGGCCAAGATTTGAATTCTCATTTTGTGTCGTTGTTGCAACGGACTAGTAATTGAATATCTTTTGCAGCTGCCTGTTGTTGTTGTTGTTGTTGTTGCTGCTGCTGCTGAGGTCGTTTATTACTTTCACAGTCACTGCGAAGTTTTGTTTCGCTTTCCTTGTAAAAAAATGCTCGCAAAAACGGATTACTGCATTAAACACATTGCTGGCTGCAAAAAGACAAAGACAAGACAAACAAACAACATTGAAAATCACAGAAAGCACACAATGAACACTGAACGTTATACGTTTGCTTATTAAGAGCTAAGAGTTATATAATACAAGTGAAGATTCGACACACAATGCGTAAAATTGAAAAACTGAAAACTGAAAAATTGTTGATTTTAATCCTTGGATGCGCACGCGTCTTATATTACAGCAGCCTTCACGCTATTGACTGCCATTAGAGTGTTGTGTAGCCAACATAAGTCTGGCTGATGATGTTATTGGCGACGATTTACCGTTTGTTTTTGTAGCCTGCCTTAAGTATTTATTGGCAGCAGCAGCAGCCGAAGCAAAAGTCTTGATCGCGCGCGTTGCACGTTCGACAAACGAATCTTTGCCATTGTGCGGGCAACACTTGTATTTATTAAAAAAAACCGCCAGAGCTCAGACAGAGCCGAGACTAAGACCGAAAGCGAGCCACGAACCGTTGCCGACCTTTGCGGCGGCACAAAGAGAAAGGTTCGACAACAGCAGCAGCAGCAGCAGCTTCTCTATAGACTTCTCTATGGGTTTTAAGCAAACGTTTCAGGGGGCTACTTTGGTTAATTCAACGTTGACGGCCGCAACTGCTAGTTATGCGCTTGTTTAATGGCCACCCGTGCATTTGGCAGCCGCCTGGAAGCGTTTGCGCCCCAATACAACAAATGCTAACGTGACACTAAATTGAACCAGAGCTACGGCCTGGGCCTGGTCCTGGGTCTGGGCCTGGGCCTGGGTCTGGGCCTGGCCGAGGCTAAAGGGCACATTTTGTGTTTAGTTGCTGTTTAGTTGGCTCAAATTGTGCGCATTACATTTAACAAGCTCGCAAATTTGGCTAAGCATTTGCATTTGCGTTTGCATTGCATATTTAATAACGCCCAATCGGCAAGTTCGCTGCCTATGTCTTTCGTTTGACATTTTCAATTGCCACCGGGCAACTGATCAACATTTCAGCGCATGCGTGGGCCAGCTTCAGCAACAGCATCAGCAACAGCCTCAACTCTCAACAATTTGGCTCAATTGCGGAGCGATTTAATTTCCAGCTCTCTTACCCAATGCCTAATTGCCTGTCTTCGTGCGGGCGATTGTTGGTTTGCAGTTGCGGTTGTTGTTGCTGTTGCTGTTGCTGTTGCTGTTGGTGTCAAAGTTAACACGGTAGCTGTGAAATTTAGCGCTGAGGAAATCCGCTTAAATGGCCTGACAAATTATAGACTCGATGCCATTTCCTCATCCTTAACAAATTGATTAAGACAATTGCAATCCAAATAAATAAGTTGATAATTAAGCTGAAGATCTTTGTTTTTGTTGCTTTGCAGCATTTGCGCAACAGCAACATCGATCAATTGCAGGCAACATCAGCAGCAGCAGCAACAACTACATGGGATTTACTTATTATAAATTCAGCTCATTGTTGTTGTTGTTGTTGTTGTTAGTTTGCTCACATTGTCATTTAGTTGTCTGCGTGTTGCTTGTGAAATTGTTGCATTGCATGCTGGACGCAGACAGCAGCATCAGCAGCAGCAGTAACAGCAGCCAAAACAACGATGCGATCAGCAGTAGCAACAACAACAACAACATTGGCAACATCTTCTTTTCTTTTACTACTATTTATTATTATTGTATTAAAGTTTTTTCTATTTTCCTTCTCTTCTTTTTCTTTTTTTTTTTTTTTTGCTGCACAGCTTTTAATTTCAAACACTTTTTGCAGCAGCCAAGCAGAAGTGCAACAGTTAGCTTCAATCAATGCTCATTATGAAGTTGATAATGATGTTGCTGCTGCTACTTCTGCTGCTGCTGATGCTGCTGCAATTGCTGTTGATGCACTCAACTGCTGTTGCACTTCGCAGTTTGGCATTTGCATTCAGTTTTTATTGCTAGAATGTTGTAGTTGTTGTTGTTGTTGTTGTTGTTGCTGCTGCTGCCGCTGTTGCTGATGCTTTTTGCGGCCGACAGTTTTATGCTCTAAATTTTATGTGTATAAATTGTTTATAACGCGACAGGCTGTTGGACAGTAGTCAACCTTAGCATTTAGCTTATGCATTTGATATACATACTCCGCAAAACATCTACCGAGATCTTAATTGGCAGAATCTACGCGAAACTATTTCCAGTTGTTGCTGTTGCTGCTGTTGATACTGCTGCTTCTGCTGCTGTTGTTGCTGCTCTTGTTAATGAAATGTGCATTGGACAATGCTATTGCATAATCGTCGTCTTCGCCATCGTCGTCGTGCATATGTCAACTGTGTGTATCGTAACTTTTTGTTATTGTTTTCGGCTAGAGTCTTGCTATGATACGTTAATCATATAGCTGGCCATAATAATTATGGCTAATTTATGTATAATTAAACTGCGACCAATCGTAATTAAAATGCCATCCAATACAAAGTTTATGCTGGCGTCTATTAGGCTACTTCACCAAATGTAATTGATATATGGGTAAAAGCCTTAAGTGAAGCTTCAGTGTATAAGTAAATATGCCAACATAGAGGCACAATATGTGCAAATAATGCAATAACGTTTGCAAAGCTATCTTTGTAATTTACAAAAAATCTATTTTACACATTTATAAGATATAAATACTTTAGAATTGCTGCAGCGTGGCATATGCGTAGCAGAGAAACGTTTATAAATGAACCTAAAACTCGCCCAGTTCAAGTTATTTTTATAGTTCAGCAATTTAAAATGAAAATTTAAATAATAATTGTACAAAAAATTTAGTTTTCGACTTATAATGTAGAATTAAATTTAAGATTAAACGAACTGCAAACAGGTTTTGCTCATGAAAATATAATCAACTTGTCGAAATTTCATTGCATACTTTTGAGGGCTATCTAAATAGAATTATTCTAAGTTCTAGCTTAATAAAAATAATTTAAAATAATATTCTATTAATCAAATTCATAAACTTTATTGCTTAAACTTTTTCGATTACTGCATATGGCCAATATATTAGTGGCATACCCAAAAAAAAAACCTTTAACGAATCCCATAAATCATAAATGTCATAAAAACTCTTTTGCATTAATTAAAATGTCTGGAGCCATAATAAAAGAGCATTCTAATTTATGTTTAAGCAATTGCCACACAGCATTTAAATACAATTAATATAGCTTGACGTAAAATCGTTTTATTTGAAAACCAGTCGGGCGTAAAACTGCGATAAACATAAACCAATTCGTGATTCATGAATTGCAAGCCCAATCGGGCGAACCCCCCACAAAGAGACGATCTTAAATTTGTATTTGTTCAGCACCGGCTGTATCTCAATTTGTATCTAAGTATATCTGTAGTTAAATCCGGGTTCCAGTGAAGCGTGGACCACACACACATGCACACACACACACACACACACTCATACACACATACGAGACACACTCTCGCTCGCTATGCTTATAATTTGCTAATGAGCGTAGCGTCCAGTCAACTGTAGACAATTGCGATTGGCATTACATGTTGTGTGGGTCGCCGGGGCCAAAAAAGATCATTTTTGGTCTGACTTTTTTTGGTCTCGCATTGTTATATGATTTGCGTTTTCCTGGTTTTTCATTTTAGCCAAGTGTTTCCATTAAACGCAGCCCGGTCTGTGTGATAAATTAATGTGCTTAGGATTTAAGTACCGCACGCTTGGCAGGTTGATTTTCACTCGGCACTCATAATGTGGAAGCCCATTAAAATCAGAAACAGACAGCATTTAATGCACCAAATCCACATCATTCGATAATGAGCTAATGTGGGCAGACAATTGATAGACATGCTGCATGGCATGCATTTCCAGCTCCAGCTTGATCTCCACATGTTGCCAGCGACCTTGCATAAATTTATGATTTTTTTTGTCTATGCAATCAGCTCATAAAATGTCAGAGGGCATAGAAAGAAAATAAAGGCACAGGTGAAGCTATTAACATACTACGTGTTTGGCTACAAATAAAAAAAGAGTTAGGTATTGCTTCACTTAAGTCTGATTGCACAATAAATCTGTGACTCGAGCTTCAATCAAAAGAAATCAGAAAAGCGTTGCAATAACTTAGCTGAAAGCAAATGCAGCCCAAATAGCCAAAGTTTAGCAGAAAAAACCTTAAACAATATATACAAATATATGTATAAAAATATATAAATATATGTCGAATAATATAATCATAGAAAAAATCAAAAACAACAGAGAAAAAAGAAGAAAAAGATTTTCACACTACAAAGAGCGCCACACAGTTGCTTACAGCAACTAGCGAAGCATGTAAACTCGTCTTTGGCTTAGCGTTAGCAATAGGTAAGCCCCCATAAGCCTCACCTGGCGGGTGCCTTTGACGGCAACAACGACGACGCCGACGACTTCATTTACATTTTGGGCGTGAGAAGAATGAATGAAGCATGCAAAAATATGACAAACAAAATAGCATAGATATATGTACGTGCCTATGCATGTGCAAGATGTGCTGGCTGCATCTTTCCCAGATGCAGCTGCACCTGGTTGGCTTTAATTAGATCTTGTAGTAGTACTATTTATTCGCACCGGCAACGCCCTTGCGGTATCTATGCAAAAATCTACTACACACATCCATCCCATGTGCTTTTTTAAATTGCGTGCCAAAAAAATAATTGCTATCTGCCTGTCTGATGTAATATATTTATGCAAGTCCAAATCAAACTGATGCGGAAAAGGCAAAAACACTGTGTGCCCACTGTGTATTTGGTACAAATGAATGTACCAAAAAGTACCATTGAGGAGGATTTCCCAAAGCTTGGGTCAGCTGGCCCTGATTGTGGTTGTGTCTGTGTTTGTGGTCGCACAGCAATTAAGTTCTTAGGCATTAACATGCCTTAAATGCTGCTTGATCAATCACAAGGCTGGCAAAGAGACGTGTGAAATATTCACACATTACAGTTAAGCTTTAGGAATTGCAATAAGAATGAGCATGTAAAAATTAATTACTTTAAATACACACAGTTGTGTAACTCTAAGCTCAGTCTTCAACTATTGTGAATATGCAAGGATAGACTAAGATTATGTTACTAATTGTTATCGATATTTATGCTGTCGTTTAACAGCACTGTTTGACCAGCGGCTAATTTTAATTCATTTGAATAAAGAAAAAACGTACACAATGAGAAAAAAAATTAAGACCTTGCGTTACAAAACCGTTGAGATTGTACAATCAAATCATTACCAACATTTTGGACAACAGATATAATTTTGAATACACACGTAAATGTATGCAAATTCCAGCTTTTGAGTGCCAAGGCTTTTTACAAGAGAAGAAAAAACTAGAAATCAACAAGAAACAAACAAAAAAACTAAAAACAAAACAAAACATACGTATACTTAACGATGTGAAAATGTGCAAAACAAAGCATTTGTTTAAATACCAGCAATTAGGCACGCACCCGCATAAAAAAAAAAAGAAATAATAATGTCTTAAGACATGCAAACACTGCAAAATGACATTTCAATGAAGTCGCCAAATGATTTAATTTAACAATTTATTTATACACATGAGAAATGCCAATGCCCAGAGGTAAATGCGTAACTTAACAGCATATTTACACTATAAGTGCGTTTGCTTTGGCATTAACAAAAACTTTTTTGCAGTTTAGCAAACTTGATTCAGCTAACATCAGACGCTACCTTGGCATTTAAAATGTGGCAAACTGCAAAAAAAAAAAAATAGAAAAACAAGCCGCACACAACAGGAAGATCGTTAAAAACAAAAAAGCCGTCGCAATTTCTTAATAGAAGCACCAAAAAAGTAACGAAACAAAAAATAAACAAGTTGGAGCCGCAGATTAAATGTTAATAGCACCAAAGCCGAAGCCAAAGCTGAAGCCGGTAACAAACGAATCGAAAAACCGGATTTTGTGGCACAGAACAATGCGCGCATAAATCTCGCGACAGCTTGAAATGCAATTCACCAAAGCGCCGAATGAAAGATAGTCAGGGATTAACGACACAGCTTCGGCAGTCAACCAAGTGGACAGACAGCTTATCAAGCATCAAAATAAATGCAGCCATTGCAATAATCAAATCAAAAAACTTGACATTGTCTGATTTAATAAAAAAGGAAGCTGCACAAACCGCAGTTGCAGCCGCAGCCGCAGCCGCAGAGTGAGAAAGGCGCCCCCCTAATATTAACGCATATTAAGTGGCACATTGTGTAATGTGGCACATGCAAAAGACATGTTGTTGCCACATCTGGCAGCCACAGTCCACAATCCTACGTGACATGCAGTGAAAGTTAATTTTAGCGAAAATTATGAAATGAAATGAAATGTATTTTCCTTTCAGTTGCCGTTGCCATTGCCACCGTCTTGCCATTGTCTTCTCGGTGCGGAAATAAAAACCAGCAGCTCCGAGAGTCTCTGATTGTCTCGTCTACAAGGTTAATAAATACAGCTGATAAATAGGCGGCACCAAAAATTCGAAAAAATCCACTTAATCAAATTAAACTACTACCATTTCTCCAACACACTCTCTTTAACAGCTGCCCTGCAAATTGGCAGCTGGAGCACAATTCGCTGGCTCATTGTTTGGTCGCTTTACTGTTTAGAAAGGTTGCCACTGCTGCTGCCACATGATGCGAAAGGTACATAAAAAGTGTGCTCCACATGCTGAACAGGTGTTTTTTGGTTTGTTTAGTTGAGTTTTTAAAGACTAAAAGGTTATTAAACATGCCTCGCGCACAGTTTGTTGCACATTGTTGTCTGCAGTTGCATGTAAAAGTTGAATTTCAAATGTATTTTTTCTTTATTATGCAGCAACTAAATCACTGCAGTTATCCATGGGTGTCTGTTTGTGTGTATGAATGGTGGACAGGTTGTGTTCATTTTGAGTCAGCTTCAGACTTGGTGGCCGCCTTGATTGCTGCTGCTGAGGTGCGTTTCAAGCTGACCAACACCTGACGTTTCTTAGAGGCCGGACCGGGTCGGTTGGCCATGATCACGGCTAATTTGGGCGTTGCTTTCTTAGCCGTTGTCAGCTCCGGTTTGACGTCAGTTGCCGATTTTGTTGGTGTTGTTGTCGGAGCAGCTGACTTTTTTTCTGCTGTCTTGGCAGATGATTTCGTTTCTTTTGCAGCCTCGTCTGTGGTGTCATTGGATTCATCTTTGACATCCTTCAGCTTGTTCTTTTCACTGTAATTGTTTAATACTATAATGTGTATTGATTATTTATAAAAAATTAATTTAAAGTTACCTTTCGATGTCAATATTCAGAACAGATTCATCTTCCTCGTCCTCTTCTTCGTGGGCCAGTGGTTTAACCTCAGCCAACAGATCACCCAGATCCTTGTCAACCTCCTCCCACAGTTTCTCATCATGCGATTCATCACCATCGTCACCCTCATAATCCTCCTCATCTTCAACCTTGCCGTCCATCTCAATATCTTCGTCTGCCTCTGCTTCGTCAGTATCTTTGGGTAGCTTATTACCCTCCTCATCGACCTCTGGATCATCATCCTCGCCTTCATCCGATTTAGACTTCTTTTCCGTATCTTCCTTGTGGCGCAGATAGTTCTTAACATGCACATGCTGCAAGCAATGCTTCTTTGTGTACGTTTCTAAAGTATCATCATCTTGCTTGGGCGAATAATGATTGCACAATTCACAATAAAAGGCTTCCACAGCCTTGAGAAACTCTAGGCCAATGAGGCCGCGCTTGCGAGTCTCCTCATCTGCACTCTTCTGTGCTGTTTCAGCTTCAAGCAGCATTGCATCAACATCAGCATCCATGACGTCGTCATCGATCTCACCTACCGAATCAACGGTAAGGAATTTATTCAAATCGATTTCACGCTCATCAACGCTGTCCTCCGAGCCAGACTCGTCATTGCGCGCCTTATTCTGTGAGAATATAAAATTATTAAATTTATGGACGATATACATTCAGTTAATACTTACTCTAATGTGCTCCAACGAGCAGCGATGATTCTCATAAAGCATAGCATTCTTAAATGCCAGGTGACAGGAGCCACAGTATGGCATAAGGAATTTCTTGATAGTCTTGTGATGCTCCGAGGCTTGATGCAGATTCTTCGGCTGACGATAGGCCAAACGGCAAAGACGACAATAACGCGACTCGTACTCTTCTTTGCTGTTCTCCTCAATCTCACGCTGAGTGGTGCGTTGACGGGCGCGCATGCGCTGCAAATCTGCGCGCTGACGCAATGCAACAGTACGCATAGAATTCTTGTGTGTGCGTGAGTTTAAGTGATAGTGATATTCCTGTGGAATATATCTAAATAAGTATTTCTGGTAAGTATATATAGATCTGTCTTAACCCACCTTGAAGGTAACGCACTTGATGCGACAGTGCACACAGGTGAGTTTAATAAACGTGCGCTTGCGCAAATTGTGTTCATCGTCGCGATGACGAGAGGTTGTACGACGCTCTTTGCGATCTTCGTCGCTCTCGTCTTTGTCCTTGCGTGATGAGCGGTCCTTCTTGCTGACCGACGATTTCTTTGACTTGGACTCCTTGTCGTCACCATCTTTCTCTTTTTTCTTACCTATTGACTTTTCAGCTGTGCCCAAGGATTTGCCCTTCTCTTTGGGCTTATCGGCATTGTCACCGGACTCATCGGTTTTGCCCTTGCCCGCCTCCTCATGCGCATCATCATCATCATCATCATCATCGGTGTCAACTTTGGCCTTTTTTTTCTCCGAGTCATTGTTATCATCTCGCTCCTGATCATCGTCATCGTCCTTATCCTTGTCATCATGAGACTTACTTTCGGCATCATCAGTTGCCGGTTTGCTGCTACGTTTTTTGCTTGGCGACTTTTTAGTCGTTTCGTTCTTCTTCTCCTCCCCATCAGCGCCAACATTATTGTCGTTGTCTTCGTCTTCTTCTCCATCATCTTCATTGCTCTTCATCTTCTTTTTATCCGAATCGTCTCCCTTGTCAACGTTATCAGAGTCATCATTGTCGTCGCTAGAGCTACCGCTGCTGTTCCCTGCCTGGCGTTGGCGCCGCAACGAGCTATACATGGGAATTCGAATTCAATTTTTGTTGGTTTTGTTTTTGGTTTTTGGTTTTTGTTTTGTGGTGAAGGGGGAAGGCATAAATGCAAATTGATGTGGTAAGTACTCGTATACAATTAAGATGTAAGCTAACAAAATACTTTGTTATATAATGTCGGGTGTCGTTGGTTGTCTTAATTCGATTCTCTACAGATATTTATTTAAACACTTTACAAGATCTCAAATCTCTCTCTCTCTCTTTCTAGTATCTCGATAGAAGAATGGTTTTTAAATAACCCTTTTAATTTGTGAATTTAGCCAATAATAGTTTTTAACACACTCAATAGTGGCATATTATTTATATTTATATAGTGTTCATATTACACATATTGTGAACATATTGCCAAATGTATCTGATGCTCTTTTCGCACTTCATTGGCACATGGCATACTTTAAACTATAATTAGCTTTGACTTCTTTATAGGATTTAGACAGCTGCCTCACACAGAAATATGACTTTTATCATTTTTATTTATTCTTTTTAATTTTTGTTTTTTTTTTTTTTTTTAACTTTTTGTCTAATTACCTTTTTAATTGTTGTATCTTGAGCAGGCGAGCGCGATCTTTCTGCTGTGCGTAGAGCAGCTGGCGGCGCATGGTGCGCAAATCATTGGATTCGTTGAGGCGCGGACGCACAATCCTCATGGTGCCAACGCCGCGCATGTTGTTGCGCATCATGCCGCCGCGTATGGACATTGAGCCCCGCGGCCGTGATATATAACTAGTGCCGGCAACACTGCGCAACAGCGGCCGCTTTGGCGGACCCATCGATGAATCGCGCTGATGTCGCTGGCTGCCAGAATCATCTCGTGGCCGATACGAGCTTGAGCTACCGCCACCGCCTCCACCTCCACCTCCACCACCGCCGCCGGTGCTGTTCCGTTGATGGTAACTGGACGAAGATGAGCCCATATTCTGCGATGAAGACGATGGGCGATCGTTGTGATCATTTGACGACGACGTTCGACGGTAATCCTATGACGATTGATGAGTAGGAAGGATTGTTTTTTTGTTTTTGTTTTGATTTGATATTCGAATACATATAGAGATATACATTATACAAATTTCTTGTTTTGTGGATGATAAAGAATTACTATATATATATTTGTATATAGTTATATATAAATATTTATATATGTATATATATAAATTGGGTTATCTCAAATGCAATAATCATTATCCTGGTGGCAAGTGTGTGTAGTAGTAGTAGTAGTAGTAGTAGTAGCATGTTGAACAAACCTTATATTTTTAGCTATTTTAGATGGATTGATTATACAAATATACATATTGAATGTATGTATATATTTCTAGGTATATAGATATATATATCTGTTGATTGGAACGGAGAAATTGTCTGATTTTACAGGCATTAAAATATATAGATATATGAGATTTAGACACACAATACACGGTCTCATTCACGGTTTAGCTCAAATTTAATCTCAACCGTGGCTGCACAATATATGCATTTATACATATATCTTGGTCGCTGTGGCAAAATCTTTGCTATAATGCGTAGCTGCTGCTGCTGCTGCTATTTATAATATATAATATATATATGCAATACAAATTGAGTTCTTGCGTTCTCAAAGTCTTTTATTCTGACTACTTTGAGTGCACTACCATTTATGTGTGTGCATTTCCATCCGGCGTTAAACCTTTACAAATAGTGCTATAAATATTTGGAAACTCATTAAAATTACACAGACAATGACAGCTGCACATATATACATATATCTCTTTAAGATACCTAAAATCTGTGGGCTTTACTTTTCTTTTTAGGGCACATTAATAATTTAGTTAGCTCCAATATAAACTTACGTCTTGACGTGGACGTTTGCGGTCATCGCCGCGGTCGCGTGAAGAATCCTAAATACGCAGTTATAGAATTATATTTTAGACTTGAAATTTATATTTGTATCAAATCACAACTTACATAGCTGCGCTTGTGAGAAGAGCCTGAATCATAGCGTCCGCCGGTGCTCGAATTATGATGGTTGTTAAACTTATCACGGTTCCGATTATCGTAGTGGTCGTTGTTGGAATTGTTATTGTTCCCTCCACTATAGCGATTGTTGTGATGATAGTTGTTCTCATATCGTCCGTTGTTTGGCCGATAGTTTCCTTGGGTACGTGTGTTCACGTAATTGCTGGAATTGCGGTTGTTGTAATAACCGCCACCGCCGCGCATGGTGCCGCCCCCACGTGGAATGTAGTTGCCGCGACCACGCATTTTGCTACAAAATAAACACAAGCACACACAATTTTAAAAAAATCACAGTCACACTAACTTTCTTTTGTCTACTGAAGCACCCTGTTTCCACCTTGCGTCAGGGGCCGGCGTTGACAGCGGCAAAAAATCAATATTGATACCCACACATTTCGCGAAATATACTTGGAAATAACGCCGCGCTTACCTTTTATTTTAATGTATTGAAAAGAACAAGCCTAACGTTCTTGGTTGTGAATGTTTTTGCAATACGATTGCTATTATTTTAAGAGTTTTTTTTACAACTGTATAACAAGCCGTATGCGCAAGAAAATTTTCCGACAATGGCTAGTATGCTAGTGATGTGCACTGAATTAATCGATGTATACGATAAGCACTGACATTCGCAGGTTGGCAGCGTCAAGAATCAATGTGACCAAATATGAAATAAGCACAAAATACCTAACTTTTTGGCATTGCCATACATTTTTGAAGAGCGCCGTATATGTGGAATATCTTTTGCCTTTATTTTCGATTTGCCAAGTCTCAATGATTTGCAATTGTATTAAGAGAGATTTTCAGTACATACATATGTTCTTTACTCAATAAAAAGCAGCGTAAATTTAAGAAAAGTTAATGCTAAATTAAGTTTTACATATGTTACACAGAGACAACGACCAAATATGTCAGCATAAAAACTAAATACTCTTTGGAATGCGCCGCAGCAAATGTTGGCAAGGTGCTTGGGTTGCATTCAAGATCTCACACAACGCCCGTTGGGCGAACATTAGTCGGTGGAGCTGCTGCGCTGGGTTTGGTCATTATGTCGAAAGCATTTTTGAACAGCTGTGTCTTCATAAAGTCCGTGGCTGCGCTATTTAAATCCTTATTAGCGCCATAGTTGCACTTGACATAGCCATAGAGATTTGCGGCATTCAGTGCTATGGCAATCATGACCAGCAACAGCCACTTGAACTTCAATCCAAATAGGGCCATTAAAAAGAAGAGACCCCAAAAGAACGGACAGAGTATTAAGCCCAGCCAGAAAATGCGCTGCTCATGCTTGTTGACTCGGCTCTGATAGGAAGGAGACTGTGTTACATTTATCATATCGATTGCAATCGAATACGTTAGATGCACTCACGTTTTTCGACTCGAACACCCAATGTGATTTGCCATCGTCATCAACGTAGTTCCACCAACGTAGTCCGACTAGAAGTCTCCCAGAGATATTCTTCACTGTCCAGAAATCGGCAGATAGAAAGAGCACAACGAATACAAAGCTCGTGATGAAGGAGTCACTAAACCAGCCGCAAAACATGTAAATCACGATCGATGCGCCGCGGAAGAACAGATGGAAGAAGGTGACATACGGATGCCTAGCAAGACACAGGTGAGTGCAACACATACATACATTTCTATAACGGGTTTATTGCTTACGTGTATTTCTGGGCCGCGGTGCTGGGATCGCGCATTTCATCTTCCTCACCAAATGGTATCGTATCATCGTCCAATAGTGGCACCTGTACATAAAAAAAATCTAGCTAGTTTTTGTTTGCAGTTTAGTCATAGATAAAATTTGTTGCTGTTGTTTTTACGCTGGCTGGTATTAGTTGCATTTGACGTGCGAACTGCTGCTCATTAGTTGTTAGTGTGGCATACATACATTTCTTACCGTTGCGGATGCCATTATGATTATGGCTTGACTAACGTTTTACTAATTTAAATGAAAAATAGTTTGATAATAATTTAATGCATATTTCTTTGCTTGCTGCCTGCGTATGATGTGTATCGCACATTGGCTGTATATCGATAAGCTATCGATTGCACACAGTGTTGGTGTGGCAACGCCAACGTCATAATTGTTTACTTTCTGCTGATAATAGCTGAGAGCGGTTTTCTGGGCGCGAGTTTCCTCTTCTTTTTTTAGTCTGTACTTCATTGTTGCATAAATATGCATGGTTGCGAGGAATGTTAAGAGAGAGCAATATTAAACCGATGGCAGCCAGACGATGCAGCTAACATAACGCTTGTTACACTGGCGTTCATGTTGATAAAAACGCAAGCTGATAAGCCAAACATACGGCAACGGAAATACAAGTTAAAAGCGCACTTCACAACAGAAATCAGTTGTGAGTAAACCGCCCAGCAAAGCAGACGTACGAAAATCACCAAGTGCTTAAAGTAGAAGGAGGCCTGCAAATGAATGAATGAACGTGCGAACACGACGCGACAAGTGCACGAAACGAGTTACGATAACACAACACAAAATTGAAGAAGCGCTCAGGCTAGCAAGCCAGCGAGAGAGAGAGAGAGAGGTCAGCGATCTTTAAACAGCTCCAAGCTCCATCAACAGCATTAGTAGCAATAATACCAGCATCAGCCCATGTTTGATGCGTGTGTTTTTTAAACAAGCCAATAATACATTCAGTTTCAAGGGTAGCGCAGAAGCGACGTGTGTATATTAGCCAGCTAGCCAAGTGATTCAGTCAACTAGTCAGCCAAGTAATTAACGTGTACTGAGTTGAGTGCCAAACAAACTCGCACGCACACAGACACACATGTTGGCAAGCACCGTTAACCAGAACTCTTTACCAATACATTTCATTGTATGTGTTTGTGTGCGTAGAGAATTTTGGTGACGTCAATAAGAATTTCGCTTAAGTTTAACCCAATTTTCACTTTCCAGCGATCCAGAGCAACAGTCGTAAGTAGAAGCTTGCAGCGTACGGTTCGATAAATATGGCACCACCCACGGTCTTAGTCACTGGCGGTGCGGGCTACATTGGCTCGCACACAGTGCTGGAAATGCTGAATGCTGGCTATAATGTAATCTGTGTGGACAATCTGTGCAATGCGTATAGTGGCGGTGCCTCCAAGCTACCGGAGGCATTGAGTCGTGTACAGGAGATAACCGGCAAGAAGGTTCACTTCTATCGTGTAGACATCACAGATCGCGAGCAAGTGCGATCGGTGTTCCAAGAGGTGAGCTTAACCAGTACCCAGTGGCACGTCAGCAAATTGACAAAATGTGCTTGATTGCTAAATGGATATATGTGGCACATTTCTATACGCTAGCGCTCCATCTTTCTTATCATAATTGCTGACGCTATCAGCGTTCAACTGCTGTTTACGCAGCTGCCGCATACTTCCGAAGCGCCCTCGCCAACGACCGCATTATCGTGACCTCGGTCACATAACTCGCTGCGCTGGCAAGCGACAACGTCAACATTGACGTTGCACACGATGCAACGATTATCTAAGTACTATTGTACTGTTGTTGTTTGCTAATCCTTAGCTACTTGTTATGTTTTTAGCACAAAATCGACATGGTTGCTCACTTTGCGGCGCTGAAGGCTGTCGGGGAATCCTGCCGCATTCCTTTGCAATACTACCACAACAACATGACGGGCACCAATGTCCTGCTGGAGGCCATGGCTGACAACAATGTGTTCAAATTTGTTTACAGCTCGAGCGCTACCGTTTACGGCGAACCTAAGTTCTTGCCCGTCACTGAAGAGCACCCAACGGGAAATTGCACATCTCCCTATGGAAAAACCAAATATTTCACAGAGGAAATACTGAGGGACCTGTGCAAGTCAGACAAGGTGTGACTAGTCCTGAGCTTGTATATTCTATTGTTAGACTAATCGTTTTAACTTTCAATTAACAGCGTTGGGCGGTCGTTTCGTTGCGCTACTTCAATCCCGTGGGCGCACACATCAGCGGTCGCATTGGCGAAGATCCCAATGGTGAGCCCAATAATCTGATGCCCTACATTGCCCAGGTGGCTGTGGGTCGTCGTCCAAAGCTTAGCATATATGGCAGCGATTTTCCCACCAAGGACGGCACGGGTGTGCGTGACTACATACACATTGTTGATCTGGCTGAAGGTCATGTGAAGGCCTTGGACAAGTTGCGCAACATTGCTGAAACGGGATTCTTTGCCTACAATCTTGGCACCGGCGTTGGCTGTTCTGTGTTGGAGCTGGTGCATGCGTTTGAGCGCGCCTCCGGCAAAAAGGTAGCCTATGACCTGGTCGATCGACGTGCAGGAGACGTGGCCACATGCTATGCGGATGCAAAATTGGCAGATCAAGCTCTGGGCTGGAAGGCGACGCGGGGCATTGACAAAATGTGCGAGGACACTTGGCGCTGGCAGAGTCAGAATCCCAATGGTTATGCCAACAAATAGTTTCTTTTAGCGTGCTTCATATTGATGTGCTCTTGCCCCCGTTGCGTGGCAAGGTCGCTCTGCCAACGTGCCACGTTCTATCTGCTATTCTGTTATGTTATCTACAAGTTCCTCAACCCAACTCCCACAACTTCAAATATGTGTAATTATTCTAATTAGAAAAATGCTTGCGTACGATTAGCTGTTTATGATTTGTTTTGTCAAATTTTAAGTGCAAAGTGTTACAAAATTAAATGTACGAGTGTGTCTGTGTGCACGTAAACCCAAAGTTGTTTGTAATTAAAAACAACAAGCTACACCTAATGACATTTTACAATGATTCGTTATCTCCATTTTAGTGCGATTTTGAAGGTCAAACAGGGTATTGTTTTTTAGAGGCGAACATTTATTCAATGCAATTAAACATTTAAAAACTGATTTTAAAAATACTTAATAAATGTGTATTTATACATATTTAAAAAAAAAAACACATCTGCACAAGTAACGGCATTTATCACATTTATGAAATATTTAGTTTTCAATAACTATGCGTTTTGTTTTTGTTTTCTTTTTTTTTTGGAATGCTGCTGATTGTACTCGAGCTGTTGCTTACATACATATGTCTATATGTATGTATATTTCTGGATTGGTGTATAAAAGTACAAAGTTGTTTATCTATATTTACGAGTATGATTCCCTATTCAATACGGGCTGAGAATTTAGATGACCATTTTACTTTATACACTTCAATATGGGCTTAGAGATCAGCCCCTTGCTGCAGTAGGGTTATGGCTTATGTGTTTTCTATATATTGTTTGTAGCATGTGGCTTTCTTGTTTTGGCAATTTCTTTACGCGGTATCTTGGCAATCGTATAACAACCTAGTATGGTGATTTCTTTATCTATCAACTTAAACCAAGGCAAAGAAAATCAATTTAACAAAAAGCTTTTCTACGTGCTACATTCACATATGCATCTAAATGTCTTGTTATGTATATATGGCTATATATATATATATATATATATATATATATATGTGCGCGCGATATGCATATTGTTAAGGTTAAATAGGTATACATGCTTAAATATATATAAGTATTCGAGTAGGTTCCAAGAGAGCGCTAGTTAGAGATCCGTATCAATGAGAGGCAGTGAAGTACTAGATAGTAGATTTTTGAAGTTTGGATACCAGCCGATCAAATTATGTGGATGTGACACCCTTGCGTGCCACTAGCATATTAAGTATGGGATTCTTTCTTATATAGCTAACTGCCTTTTTATGGGTGACCATTGTAAAGTCGTAGCCATTGCACTGCAGTATCTTGTCATGTATGCGTAGACCGGCCCGAGCAGCTGGGCTACCTTCGTGCACCTCCGTCACGTAGATGCCCTACATATACATGTATTAGATTTAGTTTGAAAATATATATGAAAGATAATATATACATAGTCTGTGTAGCCTTGCGGACTCTTCTTGTAGTCCTGGTCTATGCCGCCACCTATCTTAAAGCCACACTTCAATATCTCTCTGCCTTCCTGGTCGTAATCCTTTTCCTTATGCAGCGTTATGGGTATCTAATAAGAATTTTAAATTATAATCAACGAGCAATGTGAAAGTTTGTTTATGATTAATCTCTATGAAACGCGACCTAATTTCACATACACGATTCACACACACACACATACACGCACACCTATATACAGGAAGAACGCTGATTCTGCCTACATGTGTGCGTGTGTATATTTTACTATTTAAACTCACGCTTAAGCATTCCATAGCCGTTCCGGCCTGATGCTGAAATGCCATTTTCGCCATGTTGCTGTAGTTTTAATATATACTCGGCTCAAAGAAAACGGAACAGAATTTTTTATTATTGTTAAGTGTAAGCGAGAAAAGTCGCTGTCGTCGCGTACAAACACAAACTGCCTATTCTCTACTGCATCACTAATGGGCAGTGTTGGAAAAAGCCGAAATCAAACTAATTTTTCTTTGTATTTTTTTTTAATTTTTATTACATTTACATAAAAAAAAAAACAAATGTTTGGGATTCATAAGAATATACTCTTAATTTAAGAGCGCCGCATTGCCAACATGGTATTAATTTCCCATATTATTATGCGCGTCCTATCAATAATCTCTCGCAATTGACGATTTTTCAGTTTTACAGTTTCAATTAGTTCCTGGTTCTCCTGCAGCACCTTGCGATATTCATCACATTGTGATGGCTCTATGCGTGGATCAGGTTCATCCCTGTAGGGTATTAAGGTTTCGGCATTCATATAGTCCATGCCGGCATCATTGCACTTCTCATAGATGATGCGCACACGTTTGAAAAGCAATCGAATAGTACGAAAATACTCTTGGACCTTTTTCTCAGTATTGTTGTCCCTGTGTGAGGTAGGTTGTATGTTCTTTAGAGCTGAGAACACCTCTTGGAAGCGTGAAGCAATGTCTTGCACCGTCTCTTGGCCCAGCCGCGACAGTTGAACTATATTGATTTCTTTGTGGGGATTCGGTTGAGATATTGCCAACATATTATTTCCGCCACCTCCGCCGGCTGCACCTGTACCTGGGTTGTGCTGTTGCTGTTGTTGTTGAGGTATATTCGGTTGTTGTTGCTGTGGGCCAACACCACCACCTCCCATGCCCACTCCTGGCTGTGGACCCATCATCTGCTGTTGCATTACATTCGCTTGCTGTTGCGGCATATTTGACATTGGAACGCCAACGCCGCCCTGCATCATTTGATGTTGTTGCTGCATCTGATGTTGCGGAGACATACCCATGCCTTGCATTAGGCCGGCCGGTCCATTGCCAGCGCCTGCATTCGGATTCATTTGCATTCCACCTGGCCCGCCAGGTCCACCACCTCCCATCATTTGGTTCATTTGGTGCTGCTGTTGTTGCTGCGGGGACATGTGCATACCAGCACCTCCTTGCATAAATCCGCCCATAGGCATCATATTTGGTCCACCTCCACCAGATGCACCTTGGTTCATCTGATTTTGTCCATACTTCCACATTTTAAGAGCAACTAAAAACCCGGACACGAATAAAAACAATAAAAGCAGCAATTTTTCAACACTAATCGTGAAAGAGTTGCCACATTTGAAAATATCGATTTAATGCAATTCGAGTGGGCTATCGGCTTTTTGTGTCAGTCGCAGATACTTATCGGACGAATATAAGCTGCCTCTGAAGAAATTTAAATTATTGGCTATTTAATTTTGGTAATGAACTGCGATGGCACTCGATGAAGACAACGGATTTGCTGACTGGGTAAGTAAAAATACAAAATTAATAAGATACAGTGATTTATTTTATAATGACAGGGTGGCTACTTTGAAGCGAAGAAGGCAAAGCTCGAGCAGCAATTCGCGGCAGCCAGCGATCCATTTCGCAAGTCTAATCTTTTTGATGGCATTTCAATTTTCGTCAATGGATTGGTTAATCCATCAGCCGACGAGCTGAAGCGCATTATGATGGTACATGGTGGTACATTTCATCACTATGAAAGATCGCACACGAATTTCATCATAGCGTCTAATTTGCCGGACGTTAAAGTGCGCAAAATGGACACCAACCGGATAATTAGCGCCCAATGGGTGGTCGATTGTGTTCAACAGATGCGTATTGTAGACTACAAGCCATACCTGTTGTATACCAATCAAAAAACAACACAACCGCGTCTTAACTTTGGCAAAGGCAAAAATGATTCCACAGCTTCGGATGAGAATGCACTGGGTGGCATGCTCACAGACCTTCAGCAGGCGGTGGCCACTTCGCCAGACAAAAACTCAACTGCGGTAACAAATATATCAGCTACAACAAATACTACATGCAACGGCGCTCGCACTGCCGTCGACCCGGCATTCCTCGGCGAGTTCTATAAAAATTCACGCTTGCATCATATTGCGACGCTTAGCTCCGGTTTCAAGCAATATGTTTGTGAGCTACGACAGGCCCATGGCAACAAATCGTTTCCTAAACGAGCCGTACTGCGTACACAACTAAATGGCGAACAGCTAAACATCTTTCACCCGAAGACTGCCAAGCGTTATGTGATGCACATTGATATGGATTGCTTTTTTGTATCTGTTGGCTTGCGTAAGAATCCACAGCTGCGTGGCTTACCAATTGCTGTGACACACTCCAAAGGTGGCAGTGCAGCTACAGATGTACCCGTTCATCCTCAAGCTGATCGTCAGGTGGAACAGAAGCTGTTTGCCCAACGTTTCGAGCACCAAAAACACGACAATATTCGTGCGGACAAAGTGCGCTATGGTTTTGATAAGAAGATGTCGCTATCAGAGATTGCCTCCTGCAGTTACGAGGCGCGCAAAAAGGGCATCAAGAATGGTATGTTTGTTGGCCAGGCACTCAAGCTGTGCCCCGAATTAAAGACCATTCCCTACGATTTTGAGGGCTACCGTGAGGTGATAATTTAATATACTTTTAAAGATTTCAGATACTAATTTATCTCTTTAACAGGTGGCCTTTGCTCTGTATAATACTGTAGCACAGTATACGCTGGATATCGAAGCTATTAGCTGTGATGAAATGTTTGTGGATCTCACAGACTTGCTGCAGGAGCTGCAAGTCGATGTCATGACGTTTGTAGCACATCTACGCCAGGAAGTGCGCAATATAACTGGTTGCCCCTGCTCTGCAGGCGTGGGTGACAATAAGTATGCTTAAGCCGTAAAACTAATTTAAATATTTACTAATTATACATATATATATAAACAGACTTTTGGCTCGCATGGCTACCAAGTTGGCCAAGCCGAATGGACAGCATTTGGTGAATACTGATGATGCTGCCGCATATATGGCCACCTTTGCATTGGACATTTTGCCTGGCGTGGGCAGCAGCATGACTTACAAACTTAATCAGGCGGGCCTCAATACTTGCGGCGATGTTCAACTGGTTTCACTAGTGCGTCTGGAAATGCTGCTGGGCAAGAAAATGGCACTAACACTATATCAAAACTGTCGCGGCATTGATCTGCGTCCATTAGTCTACGAACAGGCAAGACTCCGAATCAGCCAACATCTGACAAGCAATTATTCAGATTCTTTCCTTTAGCAACGCAAATCTGTATCTGCTGAGGTGAACTACGGAATACGTTTTACTAAGTACGAGGACCTGGAGAAGTTTCTGCAACAGCTCAGCGTCGAGGTGCACAATCGTTTGATCGAGATCAAGCGCAAAACCAAATCGATTACGTTGAAGCTAATGGTGCGTGCTGCCGAGGCTCCCGTTGAAACATCCAAGTTTATGGGGCACGGCGTCTGCGATAGTCAGACAAAATCTTCGCTACTAAAGGAAAGCACCAACGATGTAGAAGTTATTACTTCCCATGTGCTAAAACTTATGAAAGAGTCGGGCTTTCCACCACATGAGCTTCGTGGCATTGGTATACACTTAAGCAAGCTTGATGATGTTACCGAGACAAAAAAGGAGAATGTCATCAAGAATATGTTTGTCAAGATGTCTGAAAAACATAAGGGTAAGCCTTGTTTCTTATGTAATTTTTAATGGTATTGATAGTTGTTCTCAATCTAGAAAAAATTACTAACGCAGCAGTGTCAATTTCGGCTCCAGTGGAGAATAAAGTAAAGTCGGCCAACATGGATGTGCTCAGCATGTTAAAGAGTGCTGCAAGTAGTAAGAAGTCAACTGATTCGTTGGGAATATCAACGATTCCCAATGAGAGTAAAATACTTTTGCCGACAACTGCAGAGTCACGCAAGCAGGCAGTTGAGACGAAAACAAAGCCATCTGAAGTTAATGTGTTTAACATGCTAAAGAATGCCGCAACAGCAAAGAAGTCAACGGGTTTTCAGACCATTCCAATAGGAGAGTCAATAATATACGGCAGAAGTTCACCGCCAGCCATTTCACAGTTTGATGCGGATGTTCTGGCTCAGCTGCCGGAAGAGATACGACGCGACATACTCTGCTATCCGGAGGAATATTTGCGCATGACCAAGAGAGAGGTGCATGTCAAATGGGATAACCAAGGCGACGAGCATATGCAACATGCCAATAGGAAGAAAAGGAAATCGCGTTCACGTTCAAGGTCACGTACGCCAACGCCTGCACCGCTGCCGCCATCGATGCGTATTGCAAGCTCCACTGCAAGTTCTTTAAATGAAAGCGATCTAAAGCCTTCCACTTCAAAGGCGGCGCTGGCTAAGCAGAAGACGCGCGCTTGTCGTGCTGACCAAATTGTGGCTGATTACGTAGAGAAGCTACCACAGCATATGCATCCCGCCATCATGCAGTACCTTGAATCCAACAATACAATATCACAGGGTCCACCCGAGCCAGATGCTAACCCAGAAGCAACGTCTGAGGAGGAAATGAATGTCTTTGTGGATCCCACTTATAAAAGTATGCTAGCTACCTGGGTAAAGTCGGAGGAAGTGCCCAAGCCAGCTGATGTAGACCTCATGTACATGAACATTTGCTATCTGGTGGAAGACAACGAAATGGACAAAGTGTATGATGTTATGAAGTACTTGTGCCGTCTCATTAAGGCCAAGCGCGCGAGCAGCTGTCGCTGGCACATGGCCTACAATGAGATCGAGTCGAACATACAGGAGAAGGTGCATGAGATATTGGATTGTCACATCTATTTCACAGAGGCAATCGATTGCTACAAATGTGCCTAAGTTGGGAATAAAAAGCATAGCTATAGACCCAAAGTACTAATGTTCCTTAGCTGTGGTTTGTGAATACGCCACTTAAGCTAAATAATCTACTTGTTAATTACGTCTTACTGATGTTTTTCTTCTTCTTTAAATATACCTCACATACATGTTTGTATGGCATGACTAAACCAAAAGCTGTTAGCGCCAGTTGCTTTTATTGTTGGCCCGTAAATTTATTTATAAATCTGGTAAGTCCGAAGAGCGGTAATTAATGTCGTAAAAGCAGCAAGCGGTAATAATCGGACAATGACGACGATGGCGTTGATAACTTAACTATACAAAAGGGCGGCTTGGCAGTCGCATCTGAGCCGGCTAAAGACAAATAGGCCAGGCCAACACCTGGCGGAACTGGCAAGTCATAATTTGCACTTTAATGAAAGCGTCGTCGAACAGGTAGAGTCACTGCAGTTAATCGCCAACAACTGCCGGCAGCAGCAGCAATATGTAATTGATTCGCATGCCTGAGACCAGCCTCGAATCTCAATCCCAGCTCCAAGCTCCAGCCCCGCTTGACAAACTATAACAATTACAGAGCTAGTGCTAGTGCCAGCAACAGCCCCACACAGATGCAACACAGATTGAGTGCAGCAGCAGCTGTTGTTGCCTTTTGCCACTGACAGTGGTAATTAAAAATAGTCAAGCTGCATTTCTTACGCCGCATCCGGTTGAGTTGCTTCTCTGTGGGCTGGGCTGGGCCAGTTTCCCCTGGATTTACATGAGCTGCGCTTTGTCTGATTTAATTATGTGCGCAAAAGGCGTCGTTGTTTCATAAATTTTATGCATCCTGTCGCCGCTTCCACAAACAGCGTCGACTCCCAGCCACAGCCAGAGCCGCGGCCGCAGCTTCAACAGTAGCCGGTCTCTGTCTGGTTTTACACGCATAAATATGATCTTGCCTTATGGAGTCGCTCCAGCCAGCCAACAAGCAACCAGATGCAAATTGTTGTCAAGTTTTGATAGACTTGTTGGCAGCGCCAAACAGTTGCCAACATGATTTGTCAACGATGCCGCGGATGTACGCATGCGCCTAATCGAACTGGAGCCGGCCAGCTGGTAGCCATAAATATGTTGGTCTGAATTTCCTGTGGAACTTGTATTAGATAGAAAAAAGAGTCTATCTAAATTATTTTATAACTAGCACAAGAGTTTATCAAAATCGCATGGGAAGGCGTTGGGTTGGCTTTTGGGTGCAAGTGGGCCAGAGAGAAAGTGAAAGAAACATTGAAGATAAGTCTTTTCTTAAGGACCGATTTTTCAAGTGCAAGATAGGCCATTGAATGAATAGATAAAGGAGGAGGATAATAGAGACAGAGAGAGAGAGGGAGAGTTAATAGAGAAATAAAGATCAATTATGACAGAGATATAAATAAAGAAGAGAGAGAGAGATGAAGAGAGCAAGAGCTTGAAATAGAGAGACACAAGCAAACAGATAACAGAGTTAATAAGGAAAAAAGAGATCGAGACATAGTAAATCAGAGATAGGGAGATTGAGAAAGTGATAGAAATTTACATACAGCTTGCCATTTAAGCACACCTTTGGCAATATTGCTTTAATATATGTAAATGCAACACTCCTTATGCTTCAAAAGACATTTCATATAAAAGTGTTATTTTATACAGCGATTTCCCTTCGTAATCTGCGCATTCGCAAACGTTTAACTAAATCAAGGCAATTGCTTCTGCGCAAGCATTGAGCAATCTCGCAGTGCTTTGCTTTTCCCACGATGCGCTGACTAACAGTAGCTGGAAAAGCTGCTGGAAACTGTCAACCCAATCAGACGTGGCACTCGCTCCGACAAGATCACTGCCAAACAACCTAGGCAAGGCTTGGGCAACATGTAAATATGCATAAGGCACAGTCAGCAACAACAGCAACAGTAGCAACAGCAACAATGAGCAGCGGGATTTGAAGCAACAACATCAGCTTGAGTATGTTGATAATGGGAGGCTGTCGCAGACTTGGCTACCAAATAAGCTGAACGACAACAAAAAGCAACATAGAACAGCATACGTATAAAGTTTGGCAAGATGTTTCAGATTTTGCCGCCAATGTTGCAGTTGTTGCTGTTGCTGTTGCTGTTGTTGCAGTTGCGTCTATGTAAAACTTCTAGCCAATTAACTTGGCGACCGGTGTGCCGGCAGACGAAGCCAAAGTCGAATGTTGCCGCTGCTGCTGCTGCTGCCGGTGCCGGTGCCTTATGATTAGAATCGTCGACAGCAGGCCGCCAAACGGGCACGGCAGCAGCAACAGCAGCAGCAACAGCAGCAGCAGCAGTCGTCGGGGCAACAGCAACAACTAACCAAAGCTAATGAACCATGTTGCCGCTGATGAACCCGAGCTGATTAATGATGCCTGGCTGGCTGGCTGGCTGGCTGGCTGGCTCGCGAGCTGACTATCTGGCTGGATGGCTGGCTGGCGGCTGGCTGGTAAGGGAACTTGCATACAACTGTGCAATTGGAACTTTGAAGCTGCAACTGGTCCCCGAGGGCAGCTAACAACTTAACTAGCTTGGATGGTGGGCTTAGGGTTGTGGCTAAAACGCAAGCAAAAAGAAAATAAAAAAACAAAATAAGAATAACAGCAACAGCAACAATAACAACAACTACAATTTTTGGCCAGCAGAAGAAGCTGACAAAAGTTGCCCATTGGCCAAACAAAGGCTGTGCGCAGGAGCACCTGAGAATGTTGATAGCCCCCATGGAGCCCAAGGCCCACAGAGTCCAACTCCAACTCCAGCTCAAAAAGCTGAAAAGCTAAAATGCTGAAGCTCTCAAGTCCAAGTGCAAGCCGTTTTTTATGCCACTCAAGCGACGACAAGGCGACCAAAACAAGCCTGAACTCTGAACAACTGGCAACTAGGGCTTATTGCTGTCGCTGTTGTTGTTGATGCTGCTGTTGTTGCTGTTGCAGTTGTGGCTCGTTTGCGGGCCCTTTATCACATGCGCACATCATTTACTGGACGCAGCCTCGCGCACTTTAGCAATTGTGCCTTTTAAAGTGTTTGCGTCGTGACAAAATCAATGTTGCTGCCCCAATGCTGTTGCTGTTGCAGTGCCTGACAGCCGCTTGGACAGTGATTCATGGTTTATTAAGCGCATTATGCCGCAGGATACTTTGAAGTTGCCACAGCAACTGGCAACTGGCAGCAGACTGCAGCAGCAACTGGCAACAGTTGCTGTTGCTGTTGCTGTTGCACGTGTTTGTGGCCCTTTTGTTGCCTTTGGCATTGGCAATGAACACTTGGCAGCGGGTCTACAGTGCAGATCTCTTCACGTTTTGTGACCGCCTCTTCACTTCAGCAATTGATTACTTAACATGTTTTATGCGTACGGCAAGTTATGTGGCGACTGGCGCGTTAATTTGTGCCCGCTGCTGGCCTTGGCTGCTGCTTTTGCTGCTGCTGCTCTATCCTCTTAGACTTTTGCCCCTCTGTTGCATGGCAGCCAAACAAATTGCTGCTCGGCAGGCGCTGGGCCGTAAATCAGCGCACAAGTCAAAACACATCAACATCAGCATCGACAGCCGCATCGACAGCCGACAGCCGACAGCAGCAGCAGAAGAAGCAACAGCAAACCCATCAACAGCTTCCCAGACTAGACAAACAACAGCAACAACACCCACATGAGGCACCTTCCAAATGGGCGTGGCGAATGCGCCTCCACTTCTCCAGCTATACACAGTCTTCCACTTTGAACGCTTGCAACGTTTGCATGTGCAATCGGAATTAATTATTAGCAAATGCAGCGTACAGCTAACAAATTCTCGCATATATATCCACAAGATATATCCACATCCGAAATCTGAGTGTGCATGAGAATGAGATGAATTGCCAGTCGGAGATGCAGGCGCGCGATAAAAAACGCGCCGAAAACGCGTCGGCTTGTTGCTTGCCTGGTTCGTTGATTTATGCAATATAAACTATGGGCCATACTCTGTCTCTGTAGGGAAGCGAGTTGGGTAATGATGGACTTATTATGATTTGGAATTTATATATATATATATATATATATATATATATATATATATATATATATATATATATATATATATATATATATATATATATATATATATATATATATATATATATATATATGAAATTATTGTTAGACCTCAGCTCTAATTTATTGTATTTCTACACAATAGCAACCTGATCGAGCTTGCTTTTGTATATTAACTTATAAAAATAATCTGATATATATAATTAATATAAAAATATATCTACTGAAAGAGTCCTACTCAAAAGGTCTGCGATAGTGCCGCATTTAGATTATACAGAAAGTAGCTCAGATAGAACTTTGAATTTTGGAATGCTGTTGATTGCTTTCACAGGGCATCTTCCAGCACATCAGCAGCAATTGTAGCTGGCAATTACATTACGTATGCCGAAAATATGCAAATTGGCAATTTGAAGTGTGAACGCCGCCAGTGGCAACAGCAGCAGCAGCAGCCAACAACCAACAACCAGCAACTACAACAGCAACCAGCAGCAACAGCAACAATCACTGAACCAAGAGCAACTACAACACCACTTGCAGCAGCAGCAACAGCAACTACAACATCAGTTGCAGCAGCAGCAATAGAAACTACAACAGCAACATGCAGCAGCAGCAACTTTCTGTGAATTATGCCAAAGAATTGGCGTCGGTGTCGACGTAGCTGCACTTGTCATTAGAATGCAATCGAAGCGTCAGAAATAAATTACAAAATCGTGTAAAGTGCAAACTGGACGCACAGTTTTGTATTTACCTTTATTTTGCCTATTTTATTTTTGTATTTATTTATTTTTTGACGTTTCGCTGGGGCACTGTAATCGCATTTATGGCCACATAAATCTTGGCTAAAATTTGCCGTTGCCTAACAAAGTTGTTGCTGTTATTGTTGTTGTTGTTGTTGTGCCTGGCATTGGCTAAATGTATATATATATATATAAAGTGTTTTTTTTTTTATCAATTGAGCCGCTCTTGGAGTGAAACTGGTCCAGCTTTGATTTATTTGCGTGCTCTGCGACGTCCGACTCTGGGCCGCGATAACATAGCGCGCTTTCACGCATTTTTAATGCCTCCACTCTGAATCGCTTATGGGCTGTAATTTGGTATCCAGTATCCAGCGCTCGATCTGCAGATATCTTTGTATGTATGTCGTGTGCAAGTGTGCTGCTTGTAATTGAATCAGAAATATGCTAAGCATGCCCAACAGACACGCCTCACCTGGCCAAAGGTGGGCGTCTGTCATTGAGCAGCAGCAGCAGCAGCAGCAGCAGGGGCAGCAGCAGCACCAGCAGGTGACAGCTGGCAGGTGCAGGTCGCAATTCACAATTCACAATTCGCAATTCGCATGATTTGTCTGTGTAAGGCGCTGGCTCCATGTTAATCCGATCAAGATATCATGACACAAACATTCCCATTACATCAGCAGCCAGTAAACCAATCTGTTAAGGCTCATTATGCCTATGCCGCTGACATACCGAGTTGTCTTGTTATGCATAGAAGGTGAGAGCCAGCATGGAGTACAAATTTTGCTGAAGTGCAATTAGAGTAGTTCTAGGCAGAAAAGGATCAAAGGTTTCGTATAGTTAGTTATCATGTGAATAACTATAATTTAAAATTTAAGTCAATTGTTGTATTGGAGATGAAGGCACATTAGAAGATGAAAATGAACTATGAAGACATATTTATATTTCATATGCTACATTTTTGAAAGAATTTAAAAGGTTTTCTGAAAGAGTTGCACTTGCAGATTCTGAGCAAGAATGGGGCCTGATTACAAAATTGAATTTCAAGCAATAGACAGAAGATACAAGAGTTAAGAAGTAACCATCCTCTTGTTAAGCTTATGTCAAGCTGCGCAGACAACAAGTCAACAGCTAACAACCAGATCTACGTCTAATAATATTTCTACAAAATACAGAGCTTCATTAACGAATAACTCAATTAAGTGAACATCTTCATGTGGCGAACAGGCTTAGCAGTTACACAAATATTTGAAAAATTTATAGAACTAAATGTCTATCTACAGAGAAATATGCATACAAAATTTCATATTCATATATTAGAAAGCTTAAAAAGACGTACCATGACAGTCCACCCAAAGCAATACATATATATTACATTTAAGCCTATCAACTCCTTTAACATGTTTTCCTTAATTTCCATTTTCTTTTGGCTAACCCACCCTCTGTTGCCATTGCTGCTGTGGCTGCTTTGGCTGCTTTGGCCGCTGCACTTCACCCACTGGCCATATCGAACGTCTATTTATACGCTATCTAATGCACAAGCCCATGCAAAATCCAATCACGGCAACATTTAGTCATTCCAAATGCTACATAAACTGACAGTCTATTTGTTTTATGTCAGGCCTTAGCTTCAGTTTTCAGTTTGGGGCTCAGCAGTTGCAGCTTAGTGGCTGTGATTGCAGCCAGGCAGGCAGTCAGGCAGGCCGGCAGCAGCAGTAAGCAAGCAGGCAGCAACTGTTGCTGCCGTCGTTGACACGCCTGCAATTGCACTGATATGAATCACTGGACCCGGCAAAGAGCTGAGTGAACGAGAACTGAGTGAGTAGCATTATCTAGATAAATAATTATTCAACTTAAATCGAAATCGTAATGAATTTTTCGTTATACGTTATTCGCGGATATTTTTTTGTACTTTTGCGGGAGTGTCAAACTGACGGCAATACGCGTTCATTGTCAGTGCTTCGTTAGCAATATCGTCGGCTGGATGTGGCCGGGACAGAGTCGAACTGGCAACATGTTGCTGCCAGCGCATGTTGCTGCCTTAATTGGACAGCGATACAAATCGCAACTGCGACTGTTTCTGCTGTTGCTGCTGCCGCTGCAATTCCGACTGCCGCTGCAACTGTTGCTGCTGCGACTGGGCATTGGGCCTCGGCCACGCCCAGCCAAAACACCTGCAACCGTTTACACGTCGACTCCAGTAAGAGCTGATGGCAATTTGTCAAATTTTGCCGGGCTGATCGCTGAGCTCACTTAACGCCCCGTCCGGCTAGCAATTATCCTTATTAGTCCCGGCCATGGCATAAAACACATTTGTGGCCCAAAGGGCTTAACGTACATACGAATTTTTTGGGGCAGCAGCGCTTTTAGCGCTTGTTTGCACTGATAAATGCGCAGCGACGGGCAACACCTCTAAATGTTCCACCAAAAGAGTGAGCGCAACATAGCTAATTACATGGATACGGCGGCCCCAAACTGCTTCAACTGACTCTCAGCTTCCAGGAAGGCCAATTTCACACCAATTGAGCCTGTTGCTGTTGTTGCTGCTGCTGCTGCTGCTGCTGCTGCTGCTGCCGTTGCTGTTGCGGTTGCCTGGCAAAATGTTCTTTTCTCTGGTGGCAGGGCCTATCATTAGCTACAGACATGGACATGTGCGAATCTGATTCAAAGTGTGCGCTCATCAATAGGAGCTCAGCTGCAATTATGGATCGCTCTGTCTGTCCGTATGTCTGTCTGTCTGTCTGCCTGTCTGCCTGTCCTCGTCTGCATTGTGCCGCATTTATGGCGCCGCATACGCCGGCAATTAAACAATCCACAACAACAACAACAATAATGTGACTTCTGGCCAAATTAAGAGTCTGACCATAGTTGGTCAATGGAATCGAAACAAGTTGTAAGCGATAAGAACGTAGCCATTGTTCACATTGCTGTTACTGTTGTTGTTGTTGTAGCTGCTGCTGCTGCTGTTGTTGTTAGCATTGTTGTCGCTGACTTTGGCCGCGCTTTGTAATTATGGACATTATTGTTGGCTACTACACACATTTACATGCTGTAGCGCCCGCAGCGCGCTTAATAATCAAAGAGGCGGTTCCACATTCGCACAGCTACCGAAATCCAAACAACAGCAACAGCAGCAACATGAGCAACAACAGCAGCAACATGCGCAACAACAATAGCCAAACAAGATGTTTTACATTGAATATGTATATCAACAGATTATAAAGCAACACCTGCTTAAAATTATAGCCAATTGGCATTGCTAACTGGTCCATCGGGCGGCTGTAATAGGCTTTGACAGTTGTCAAGCAATGCGAACGCTAATGCGAATGCAAAAGCTGATTTATAAGCTATTTACAGATCAAAGTTTAAGATATCAGCACTGTTTGTTGAATGGATATAGTTGTTAAGGCATTTATAACTATGAAATCTATGAGATCTTAGTCAAACTTTTTTGTTTAAGTTCAAGCAGATTAGGAGTCAGTGTATTGGTTCGGTATTTTTATATAATAATTTTATCTTTATATATATATATTTCGCTCCTTCTTTTCTTTTTGGTAAAAATGATAGAAAATTGGAGAGCCGTAAGCTTATAGTTGCTGTGCAATTGTTACTTTTGGCAGACTTGACTGTGAGGACTTAACCTCTGTATGGGTTGCTTACATAGAAGCTGAAAGGATATTAAATAACAAATCTTAAAGCTTAAAATTGGCTTAAGTTCATTTAGAAATATTTTCGAATATTAATATATATTTATTTATATAAGTTTCCGAGCGTCGTAGATATTCTAACTAATTTGTCTACTAGCACAAATTTCAAGTTAATAAAAGTCCTGCGCTGCCAAATACTTAAGTTAAGCTGCGGCGATAGCTTACAGTTAGTAGCTGACATATGTTAGTTGCTGTTGTCTATTAACTTGGTGTTAGGTTCATTCCATGCGCCACTCTGGCTATGGCATCATCTGTGATTTATGCCCCTAAACAAACAGCAGCTACAGCAACAGGCAACCGGCAATAGCATCAGGCAACGGCAGCAACATTCAACAGTCAGCAGCAACATCCGAGCACAATGCTTGGTGGTTGGCCCCGCAGCTAATTAATTTGCCATTTGTGTCCCATTAGCGTAATTGTCTGTCAGTTAAAACTCGCCATGTGCCCCCTTTGACTTTATAAACGGCCAGAGACGACGACAACGACGACGACGATGACAACGTGGCCAACTAGCCAAGTTGACCAGCAGCCGGACGAACGAGCAGCCAACCTTTGCTTGCGTTTTATGTGTCAACCATTATTGTTGTTGCTGTTGTTGTTGTTGTTGCCGTGGCTGTTTGCTGATAATTTGCATAGTATGCTAAAGAGTAGGTGACTTTTATGTGACGCGCCACGCATTTAATTTGAATTTGTTGTCTGTTGGCGCCTCTAAATTAACTGGGGCGTGGCTGCGTCCCACCTAGCTAAACAATGGTATTTGGAATGGCGCCTATCAGTCTATGGAACACCTGCAAGTCTTTGCCCACTCGAACCGCCCACCCTCCACTCCCCCATTGCCCACTGCCCATCCTCTACAGATTTGCCAGGCAACGCCATAAATGAGCCAAAGCAGAACATTTTACGAGTAACTGCAGCTGCACAGCAATGTACGCCAAGGTATGAGGCTGGAATTGCAGCAGACAGGTGAGAGGGCTGCAAGGAGGTGGGGAGGCGAGTCTGTTTGCCTTATATGAAGCGAGCAAACGTTGTCGACGTTGTTGTCTGCGCATTTGGCTTAGATTGCTGGCGCAGATGTCGCCTGGAACAGAGAGACAGAGTAAGACAGGCTTCCAGCCTGGTCGAAACCCTTTTGGAGGTAGGCAGGCAGGCTGGCAGGTAGGCAGCTGCTGCTGCCGTTGCTGTCGGGAATGGGGCATGCAACAAGGCCCACGCACTTGTCTAGGCAGGCGAAGCCAAACAAAAGCCACTGCAAACTCAATTTGCGAGCCAATAGAAACAACAGCCGCAACATTGTTGTGCGTGCGTGGGCGTCGTGCTGAAATCCCACTGCGGTTGCAGTTGCAATTTTCTCCAGTTGTTGCCCCTGAGGAAAACTTCTACCCGATTATATTCTCTTCAATCTTTGGTTCATCTGGTTATATAATTCCCATTCCATTGCAACGGCACTTAAACGTTTTACGTTATAATCTTTATGGCCTCGCCATGGGATGCAACAACGCAGCAGCAGCAGCGTCATCATCTTCTCCAAGTCCAACAGCTTCAAGTCCAACAGCTCCAAGTTTAGCCCCCTGCTGCTGCGGTGGCAATCGACAGGCCGCTGCCCTTTGGCTCATTAAAGTTTCGCCTTTTTTGGGGCGCTATCTTATCATAAAAATGCAGTTGCTTCAACACCTGCAGCCGCATCAAACACACATTTGCACTCTGATGCAATTTGGTGCCGCGACGGGACACCACAAATTTCAATCAGCCATAATAAACTGTAAAATATTTTCGGCATTTTGGGTCATAAAAAAGGAGATCGTAACATGAAATTCAAGAAGGCGAAATGCTCCAGCTTTTTTATTTTTGGGCTGAGTGCTTCAAATCAAGGATTAAATGAGAATTTTGAGAAGAAAAAGCTTAACATATTTTGGAAAGATTAAAAAATACGTAGGAAGTTGAATTAAAAGGAAAAAAAAATGATAAAGAAAAAACGAAATACAAATAATTGCTGTTCAGAGTATTCAAATAAATCTTAATTTAAATATTTAAAATAAAATTTGTTGTAGATTTATAAAGAAAGTAAATCAATGATTCAATCTGCTAAATCTGTTAAAAGTAGCTTCGATATTTATTGACAGCTGTTAAGCTTAACAGCAAGCAGCTAGAAGCAGCTCTCTGCCATGTTAACTAATTTAAAAGTGCTAAAGGGCTGCTCTGGCTTCTGTTTTAAGAACTAAATATGATTTTTTGAAAAACTAATTTCAAGTGAATGTTAAGCAGCTTTGCTTTTGGCCACGAAATGCAATTAAGAAACTGTCTCAGACTTTGACATAACTTAGAGGCCGATTACCTTTCGGACTGCCACAAATCAACGCAACTGCCGCCTACGAGCGCGATATCGAGGCTCGTTTGCTGCGGTTTTTGTCTCGGTCTGGACCACAGCAGGGTGTGGCGCCAGGGACAGTACAGGACATGGCCATTGGCCAAGTGGAAGCGCATGCGCAGCGGGTTTTGTGCATTTTAATGCCTGGTCCTCGACCTGAAGCTGGACCCAGTTGGAGCCTGTCGATCGTTGTTTATGTTGGTGTTATTTTCATTGCAAACAAATGATGAGGAACACGCAAACGCACTCAAAGCCCAACCATATCGTCGCTGCAGACCCAGTGAAACAGAAATTGAAATCAAAATAACTTGGACGAAGGTAGAGCGAGTCTTGGGCGACAGCAGCAGCAGCAGCAGGCAACGACATAACATTAAGTTGCCAGCTAAAATTTAGTAAAACTTATGCTTGATTTTTAAGTGGAAAAGAAATGTATTTTACGATCCCAAATTGAAGAAACGCGAGACTTGAGCACATTAAAAGATTTGCTTATGTGTACAAGAGAAATAATCATTTCATAAACAAATTTGATTTAACAGAATTTGACTTAGTCGAAAAACTGAAGAAGAAACAAATTTACGATTTGAATTGAATATGTAAATGCAGTATTGATATAGAAAGTAGGTCTCAAAGAATATAATAGGTACAATAAAGTTCTGTATATTTATGAGAGAGCTAGGAAGCATCAACTGAAGTCAGGGAATTTGGTAGTCTGACACTCCCTACTAGAGTAAACTTATCACTTGGGCAATATTAAACAGAATTTGTTTTACTTTTGGTAACATTTTGGATGCCTGCAGCCTAGAACTAGCTTAATCATGAACTTCAGGGTAACTCTTATTCGGACATACCCATAATATACTCTATGTGTCTTCTGCGTGTCATCTCAAACAGCTGGCAGAGCATCTACTGTTTGGTGCAAGGTGCGAATCGAAGCTTAGAAAGAAGTAGCTCGAGTTACGCGTCGATCAGACAAGCCAGGTGCCTGATGGCTCAATCAGGTCAGGTTACCTGGTTACCTGGTTGCCAAAGAAATTACTCGCCAAGCAAAGAAAGTCGCTTTGATATAAAAGAGAAGAATAAAAAAAAGCATTTTAGCTACGATCGACAAATTAGCAAAAGCGCAGGACGATGCGGCACAGGCCAATTAAAAACTCATTAGGCAGCAGACCCGCATCGTGTAGCCGAGGAGACGAGACTAGGTAGGGGTATTCAGATGCTGCTTTAATTGCCGGTTCGCCATGACCAAAATATCCGGCGGGCAGTGAGCAACAAAATCACTTTCAGCACGTGCAGTGGCCCAAAATGATGGGCACTTGCATTAAACGAAATCGTTTAGCCGAGACTTAAGACTTGGCTTAAGCTGCACAAGCAGAAGCAGGTAAGAGAGAGAGAGAGAGAGAAAAATGGGAAGAGAGAAATGGGGAGAGGGAGGTGCATCTGCGACTGACTGGCTGTGCAATTAAAGCGCCAACTGACTGCCGAGAGGCCGAGTCCATGTCCAAAATGTGTTCAATTTAAATTAACGATCAGCGCAAAATCACAAACGGCAGTCGGCTTTAACATTGAATGAGAGCCTAGAGGGGGTACGTCGGGTTAGGTAGCTTCGACAACGTGATTGAGAGAGAGCGAGAGAGAGAGGGGGAGATGGAACAGCAGCATGCAACATGCAACCGATTTCGAGACTTTTTTACAGCTCCAGATGCGATGCAATTAAGCAAAAGTTTTATTTAAATTGCTGGCGTTCAACAAAAGGTAGAAGGGGGAGTGGAGCCGAAAGACCGAAGGCGGGTGGCTAGAGGGTTATCGTGGGGTTTGCTGGTGAGGTCTCTGGGTTTGTGGCTCACATATGTTTGCTAATTTCTGCGTGCAATTCGAACATTAATTAAATGCAACATTTTAGCTATAAATTGTTTGCTTAATTGCCATTTAGGTGCTGTGAGAGAGAGAGGGAGAGAGAGAGCGAGAGAGCATGAGTAATAGACAGAGAGAGAGAGAGAGAGAGAGAGAGGGAGAGAGAGGGAGAGGGAGGAGTGGACTGTCGGCATGTCGGCAGTGCAAACAGTTGGCAAGTCATCCTCGGCCATAAATAAATTAAAAGTCCGCTGCAAAATGACAGCAACAACAGCAACAGTTGCTGCTGCCAGCAAACGAGGACGAAGACAGCATCAATTCAGAACAAGAGCAACATCAGCTGCAGCAACATCAGCATCATCAGCAGCAGCAGCAGCAGCATCGGCAGCATCAACTACTTATACATATATTATTAATGATGGCGGAAGCAAATGCGGCGCTTTTGATAATGTGTCCTTGTTGTTTGCCGGTTGTCCAAAATGTTGACGTTGTTTGGCAATGTCTATGCCATGACAAACGCAATGGCATTGGCATTGACAGTGTTGCAGCTGCAACAGCAACATTAGCATTGGATGCTGCTGCTGCTGCTGATGCTGCTGTGGCAGCTGTGGCGCCGCATAACTTGGCACCAAGCTGGCAAATCGGTTTACCAAATAGAGCTCCACAACCAAAACCGAAAACCAAATCGTGGACATGCAGATCAGTGTAGCTCTCAGTAAGACAAAACTGCAATTGTTGCTGTTGCTCTGTACTGCTTGCTGCTTGCTGTTGCAGCTCCAATTCTTTGTTGCATGTTGTTCAATTTCAATGGCGCCAAATGTGCGCCGTGGGCCGCCAACTTCGTCGCAGTTGCAGACGCAACAAAATCCTTGGCTTTGCCTGTTCAAAAATGTTTTGCCAGCCATTTAGGCCACAGGCCACTGGCAGCCAAGATACGAGTTATAGACAACCAGATAAACCCAAATACTTCGACTGCTGCGCACTGCCGCGTGACTCGACTCGAGACTTGAGGGCGTGCAACTCGAAGTGGCAGCAAAGCCAAAGCAAAACGATACGCAACTACAATTTTTGCAAACTCAAGCTGCCAGACAAACTAACAAACTAACAAAATGAATGCTGAGCTTGACTTGAGTTTCACATAAATGTTTGCTTTAGTGAACCTCATATAAATGGCAATTGATAATTTTGCGATAAGCTTTAGTATTTGTTTATATAATCTATATGACACAAGCTGCCATTTAACAGTGCTTTGAATTCAAATAAATTTAACATTTATTGAATCTAACAGCCAACTGTTAACCCCAATAGCAATCTGTAAATTGTCTCTTTTAGCTATTTGTCAACACTGTTAAGCCTAATAGTAAAATGTAAATTTATTATTAACTGTTAAGCCTAACAGAAAACTGCTAAAATCAGCTTTTGGCTATGTTAAGTTATTTAAATATTTGAAATCCTTCGTTTGGCTTTTCTTTTAACAACGAAACATCATTTTTTTTCACAAACTAACTTCAAATGAATGTCAAGTAGCTGCGCTTAGCCACGTAATGCAATTAATTATTTACTAAATACACAGTGAAATAACTTAAATTGATTGAGGATTGATTAGCTAAGCGACATTCCCGGCCTTGCCTATGCTTTAGTTATTAAGTAACTTATGCAGCAATGTCACACAGAAATCAGTTTAATGACTCAATTTCATTTAATTAAACATTTTAGCTGTAATTACATAAGCCATTTAGCACATTTATTGCGAGTCTTAGCTAAACTTCGGGCAGCTGCAATATGAGTAACTCTTTCGCTATGGCATTAGCTTTTGCTTTGGCATTTGCTACATAATTAAAAGTCTAGATTCTAATTACTCCGTATGCCAGCAGCTGTAGCTGTTTCGCTACATTGCGCCAGTAGCCATTTAAAGGTGCATTTATTTATGCAAATGCCATAACAAATCTCAGAATCACAGTCGCAGTCGCAGTCGCAGTGCCCAAGCTCCCAGTCTCAGGGTGTGCAAATGATAAACGACTTGAACTTGTGACTGTAGGCCGAAAAATTAAGCAAGTAGAGAAGGTAAATATGTACTAATGGTAACTATTGAATGCCCTTGCTGCAGGTGTATAAGAAATACTTGTTCGTGCAGAGTTTCAAACATTAACTTCAGCTAAGTGCTGTGGATCATTCTGCTTACAAGTATTTATTTATGTATCAATTATTTATCTTAAGTAAAAATTATATTTATATAATTATTATATAAATATGCAAATCTATTGTTTTTGATGTAGCTGTAATTCAAACATAATACAAAAAGTTTTCACTAAATAATTCATGATAATAGTTGGCTAAGTTAGAACAGGTAAGGATAGACCTGATAGTCGTATATAGACTGGCATAAAACCTGATTTAAATTAATTAAAATGATTGGAAACATAACAAAGTGTCGTATAATTCATAACATAGTCACATTACTCCCTAGTTAGTGTATTAAATATGAATTCGTAATTTTTTAATAAAGTTTGTCGTTTTGTCCGTCGGTCAACTCATAAATTCTGCGTCTTAAGTGCGTTGCGAATGTGCTGCTTTCATGTATGTGTGTTTGATGTGTGTGTGTGTGTGTGTGTGCACATTGGTGTATGTATGTTTATAATTTACATACACACACGCTGCGAGGGGTCTGAAGGTGAACCGCACGCAGCGTCAAGTTTGTGCCTTAAGTCTTTCGTTACGTTTTGGCACTTTTGGGTGCGTGCGCATTTGCATTGCAATTTTTTTAATTGATATTTAATTGCAGCCATGGCACACACACACACACACAGTCACACACATGCACACATATCTACTTTATGAGTATGAGTATTTTTTTTTATTGATCTTAAATGCGCGCAGCTGCAAATGCTTTTATTATTTACTTTTGATTTTAAGCACAAGTTAACAAAACTATTTACGAGCGCCAACTGCAAATTGAAAAAGAAATTATACTAAAAAAAAGGAAATTACATTTATAGTTCAATTTTATTATATGTACGTTTTTATCGCACTTTTACGAGCAACATTTTTATAGCACATTTTAACATAAAGGAACAAATATTTAAGCTCAATTCGATTATTATTTAGAAAAGGCCAGCTGCACAGCTGGCGCAGATGAGACCTTGGGCTGCCAAGTGGCTCATCGCAAGTTTTTTTTTTTTTTTTTGTCTATCCTTTGTTCGGCTGACTGAATGTGTAATCCTCGCTGCCACTTGCTGCCAGCTCATCTAACACTTTTCAAGCTCAATTGAAGTTCTCACGTTCGCATTTGTTTGGCTAATTTGAATTCATCCCGAAACAGGAAACGCATTCAAATCTCTTTTGTTCGTGTTTGCTTTTGTCGATATTTTCCTTGTGTGCGTGTGTGTGTGTGTGTGTGTGGGAATGAAAAAGCAAAATCAATGGCGTTGGCGACAGCTTCGACCAGCCAGTCAGAGAGACAGTCAAACCATGTGCCCAGGTCCAAGTCGCAATCCTCTAATTGCGACTAACAGCTCCAAATTTGTCTTGTTGTTCGCTGTGGGCGCTCAATTGGTCTCTGGAAAGGTTCAATGCATTTCAATTTGCCGCAATTGCCGGCGTTTACAGCTGGCAACACGGTTTGTCAGACCGAAAAGACTTCGACGGCGAATTAGCAAACAGATTGTGCAAGGGCAATTTTATAATCCAGCTGTGATTGATTGATTTCTAGACTAAAATGTGGGATACAATTAAGTACAGCAAACATGTTAAAATGAAAGCTTAAGGTCTGTTTGCTATCTACATACAATTGTATACAACATACAGATTACTTAGCCAAAATTTCATGATATGAGAATCTTAAAAAAAGATTATATTTAAGAGCATAATCCTCCATATCGTGCTCTACCCTTTCCTTCTCCTTGTTGTTTCTTCTCCTACTATTACTAAAATTCTAGCTCTTTCTCCACCTCTGCCTCCAGACCCTACGACCCCACCTTCTCTATCCTCTTCTTTTTTCAGTGCATGTCCTTCCTAGTATTAATCTCCTTCTTAACTTCCTGTCACAGCATAAATCGTCTCAGCTCTTTATGAGAATCGCACAGAAGAGAATCTTTTCATCTATTTCTACTGCATCTCTGCCTTTTCCTCCTCTTTCCGCACCTACCAATCCTTCTCCTTATCCCCCTCGTTATCCCTCGCCTTTCCCTCCTCATCCTATACCTCCTGCTCCTCCTCCTCCTAGTTCTGTTGCTACTCCTACTGCTGCTCCTACTTCTTCTTATCCTTCCGCGCCTCCCGCTCCATTTTTTAAAATCCCTACTCCTGGTGCTCTTTAGCCTCCGAACAGCTCACCAACAAGTCGAGCTCATTCAACTACAACTTTATTATCTTATCATCAAAAATTGAGTATTTATATTGACATCCATAAAAGTCGTTTTCAAATTGTTTGCAATTTAAACATTTTATTTATTTATATGATCTTTGTAGGAGATATTTGGCTGCAGCTTAAAAATTGCATGCAAAATGAAAATAAATAAGAAACGCTAAGTAAATACAAGAAACTGAAAACTGTTTTTCCCATGACCTCGAAAGCCGGTGCCCAGTTCCCAGTTCCCAGCTCTCATTTGGCAGTCAGGTTTGGGGCATGTAATTTCAGATGCTCGGCCACAGAAAAAATGCATTCAAATCAGACGACGACGATGACGGCGACGACGACGAAGAGTACGTGACGTTGAAATTAAATCAACTAGACTAGAGGCTGGCCATTTGCCCAGTTGGCCAGACCACTTGACCAAGAGCCAGTTGGCCAGAATGGAGACGAGTTTTGGCTTAACCCTGGCTGACTAATGCACGACAACGGCGCGTCGCTGCCCAGACGGAGGCTGTGTGTGCCCGGTGTAAATTGTTTAACATTTAGGCAGCTTTAATTTGTAGACGTCGCGACGTTGTTGTTGTTGCTGCTGTTGTTGTTGCTGTTCGCCTCGCTGTTGTTGGCCATCAACGCCGCTGTCCGTGCAATTTGTTTTCATAATGCCCGATATTAATAAACGACCGCAGGCGACAATTTTGATTAAAATGCCATTTATATAAATGTGCCTTGGCGAGAGCAGCTCTTTAATAAAGTGATCCATGTGTTGCCGTTGCGGCTGTAGCGTTAATCCCTTGAGTGAGTGACTAATTGTGGTCTAGAGCTGAGCACGCAATGGGAATGGGAATGGGGATAGGGAAGGGGAGGGTTATGCACGTAGCTGGCAGGCCAATCTTTCAGCACAAGCAGTTCAAGCTGATTGCCAGAGCGCAAGGCGAAGGCACGTCAGGCCGCAAATTGCGGCCACAGGGTTCAGATCCAGCTTGGCGAGATCAGAGTCGAAGCAGCGCATCAATGAGGCACGGCCTGGTTGAGGAGAAAGGCTGAGCAAATCAATAATTGTGTTGACTGAACGCCGATGCAGATCAAAAGGTCGCCACATCATGCAAATAACGCGGCCAACTGCTGCAGCTGAAGATGCGGCTGCCGATGATGCTGCAGATGAGAACGGGTAGCCAGCCCACAGCAGTTGGCCCAGCAGCCATCATAAGTTTGCAGATTGCAACCGCGGAATGCAGACAGAGAAATATACAGAAAGACAGACGTGCAGACAGACAGACAGACAGACAGACGGACAGAGTCAGAATGCAGACTTGAGACTTCAGCTTTAAGAGTTAAGACTGCAACTTGCTGAAAGGTCAACGCGATCATTTCCGCATGATTACAAATGCAATTCGTTGCTTGTGGCATGCGCAGAGCGTAGGCTCTATCCATAGCATCTGGGCATGGCACTTGAGTCACCAGTCAACAACACACCAACACACGAACACACACACACACACACACACACACACACACACAGAGTCATATATGCGCTTCGTTCTTGCTAGAGCCGAAGCTCGAGTTTGTGTCTTAAGTCTTTCGTTTTTTGAGCGCGCTCTCAAGCTGAAGCCCGATTGAGTCGCGTCTGCGCTCAGTTCTCTCTGCGAGCAACTCTCCACTGGATTTTCCCAGCAGGGGCAACAGCAATGCGCGCATGCGCAGGGGCAATGCCTGGGGTGTTTGAGGGGCAAATGGGAGGGGTAAGCGTAGAGTTTCTCTGTGGATCGTGTTGAGGGGTGGGTCACGCTCGACTGTTTGTGTGGGCTATGAGGGGTGGTTGTGTAGTCTACACTGGGGTAAGTAAGTTGGGGAGGGGTTTTGATAGCGGAGAAATGGGCAGGGGAAGCGAACGTAGAAGAGCAGCTAACCAATTTTAATTAATATTATATTAGAGATATTAACTTGAATTAATATGCTGCATAGACAATAGAGAGAACAATTATTGTGGGTAATATATAAAGAAAACGAAAGATAGAAAATAATTAAAATCTTATGTTTCAACACATGCATAATATAAAGACAGAAGTGATGAAGAAATATATTTTATAGTTTAAAAATAAATAAAAATTTTAATATTTCAAAATAATTATTAAAATCAATCAAAAAGATACTTTATGTACTGGAAAAACTTGAATAAATATTTATATCTTTCTTAAGTCCAACGAAGAACAAGCGACACATTAAGTACTTAATCCTTCACATTCCGCATTATCTTTGCTCTTACGAATCACTTTGCTTATGCTGTTGATAAATTGCATCAATGAAGATCGATGCTGGGCAGCTTTAAGAGTCAGCTACTTAGGGCACTTAAAGACCTTCACTGATCCAGATAACAATGAAATATTGCTGATGCTGCTGTTGCTGCTGCTGTTACTGCTACTGGCAACTTGTTCACTGTTTGCATTGCCTGGCTTTAACTGTTGCTGCTGCTGCTTCTGCTGCTTCTGCTGCTGCTGCTGTTCGGTTATCGCAATTTCACAATATTTTGCAATGAGCAATTGGCAGATGCGTCTGCTGTCCAGTTAGTCGCAATCTCAGCCGCCGCGATAAGGCAGTGTCAAAATTTAGCAACTGCTGATGCTGCGACGCTGTCAACATATCATTTGTCATTTGTCTCAACGTATCGATAGCGACTCACCAAACGGGTCTTTGTCTATGACAAATGCAGTTGGAGCTGCAGTTGAAGTTGCTGTTGCTATTGCTGTTATTGCCATTGCTGTTGCTGTTGCTGGAGTTGGCGTCTGCTGCTCAAGTCAAGTTATTAATGAAGTTGCTGGCAGTCAAAATGCGCCGCCTCATGGGCAATTAACCTGCTAATTAAATGGCCGCCAGTAGCTGACTTTTACCATGTGCAGGAAGCACTTGGCATTTTGTGTTTTATGCGACTTCTTATCAAGCCCAAAGAATCAGTGAGCGTTGGCAAAAGCGGAGCACGCCTCATGAATTGCAGTTGCAAATGCAAGGCGACAGTTCAGCATCTCAGCTGCTGCTGATGCTCCACTGGCAGCCACTTCATTAGCTACCAAATTGATGAGTTCAATTAGCCAGGCCAAGACGAAAGCAGCAGAAGCAGCAGAAGCAGCAGCAGCAGCTGCTCGATAGCTCCTCCTGTCTGGTTGCTTGGTAATTAGCGCAGAGATTTTCAAATTGCCAAAACTTGTCCAGCGCTTCTGCTTGTCAAACTTTTTTTTGGGCAGCAAAAAGAGGCAGAAAAAGAAGAGGAGGAGAGGAACTACAGGTAGATGTGTGTCAGCTTATTGCAACGAGGCATTTTGTTGCTCCTGCTGCTGTTGCTGTTGCTGCCTGGTTTCACTTTCGCAGCATTGTGAAATCAAATGAATATGAATTCCAATTCCAATTTCAATTCCTTTTTTATTTGCAGCTGCCGCAGCATTCGTAGAATTCAGAGCAATCCTTTATAAATGTTTTTTTTTATATATTTAGTTTTGCTTCTTTTTTAGGCATCCGGGTTATTCGGCTGTGCTTAATGAGCCCGCTCTTGGAAATGGTATTCTCGTGTTAAAACATTGATTCGATTGGCGCTGTTAAAAGGTGTCGTCGGCCCATAAAATAAGCCAGCTTTTGCTTTTCACATACACATACATACCATACATATATATATACATATATATATCCCATTTTTTTTTTTTTGGATTTTTATATTCTCACTGACTGACCATAAAAGTTTCGCCCAAAAAATCAAAAGGCGCCGTATCCTTTTTTCGTTAATTAACGCATCAATTTTAGTTTTTTGTTTCTGTTTTTTTTTGCTTGCTTGCTCGAGCCTGACTACCCACTAAGAGCAAAAATTTTCAGCTGCTGCCAAATTGTGCGTTTAGCTTGTCAACTTTTATGGAGCTTATGCTTTAATTTTTAATTGTAATGCGCATTTAGCAGTAGCAGCAGCAGCCGAAGCAGCAGCCAGCTGCAGCAGCGAGCAACAACAGCCAGCAGAATGGTTGACCAATTCATTAACATATACACACGCAGTGACCCATATACAGGTGTGTATGTCCACATGTGTGTGTGTCTGTGTGTGTGTGTGTGTGTTATAAAAAGTTCTGTTCTGTTTCCTCATCGTTTTCATTTTCACAGTCCCACGTTGAGAACTCTTTCACACACAGCTGTCCGTGTGAAAAGCATTTCAGCGATTTTCAGAATGCTCCAAATGTGCAACGACTGAGAATTTTCGGCGAATGTAATGCGAAAGAAAGCAGATTGAGCAGCCAAGAGATACCCTCTACTACTTTATACTTTATATACAATAGATTATAAAGACTTAATCTTTCTAGATGGCAAATGGAGTATCTTATAGCTATCCTGTAGTAAATCCTGCAGAATATGAAAATATCCTTTATATTGTTATATGAGTGATAATAGAATGTTTAATAAACAAGTCTATATGATATATAGGACTATCTATTGTATAGTCTTGAAGCCTCAGCTTCTGCGCCAAGTTGAGCAGCAAGGAAATACTCTGCATATGAACTTATATATGACATATATGAATAACTGAAGGAACTAGGCTGAATTGAAGACGAAGAAGATATATTGCCCATCTCAATCCCTTTAAACCTTTTATGAATGTATGGAAAGCTCTGCTCTCTACGCAGCTGATTAACACAGATAACCTATCTTTATCTATCACTCTCTGTTTGTGTACTCTATAGATAAGATATCCAATTATATGACTATCCCATACTGTGCATGCCTACTACTTAAAAGACAAAACAGATTTCAGATAAACAAGCATTGTATGTAGAGTTCCATACACAATGGCATTGTATTTGCTGTGAGGTACAACAGAGCCCACCCTACGCTCTGCTCTTTTGCAGGGCATAACAGACAAATCGCAGCGAAAGAGTGTTTTAATAAAGTTCTCATTCTCACATTATTCGTCACGCCGTACAAACGCGTCGGCGCGCCCACATTCCGCTCCAGAGAAGGTTCTGTGCTGTGTGCTCTGTGCGTGTTTGATTCCCAGTCTCATTAGCGGATGGCCAGCAATTTACCCAACCACTACTCTCTCTCTCTCTCTCTCTCTCTCTCTCTCTCTCTCTCTCTCTCTCTGTGTTCACTTCAACTTTAACAGGGACAGTTCACATGTTGACGATGATCGCCCCGGCCATGGCCATGGATTTGCGCGTTCCCAGGCGCATTGCCAACAACTGCACAAGTTCTCGTGTGATTTTTTGGAATCGCAGCGCTTCGTGGGTAAGCTCTTTGAATGCCACCCCTAAAATAAGTTGGAAGCGTGTTCTGCACCTGCATGAATGCTTGGGGGTTGTTTCACTCGTAACTCGCGACGCGTGCCGCATGTGAGAAATGCAATTTGTTATTGTTTAATGTTCGCTCTGTTTACTCTGTCTGTGTTTACACAGATTGCAACAAGAGTTTCGATCAACTGGCTGCCAATTTGTATTGAAAATTACAAATTTCCCATTAAGTTTACCAGCAACTCTGGCAGCTGTTCGCCTTGACCTCTCTCCCTCTGCCTCTCGCTCTCTCTCTCTCTCTCTCTCTCTACCGCTCTCTCTTTCTCTCTGGAAAATATAGACTTCCAATTGCAGTCAGCTTTATGGCTGATGGTTGACGGGCAACCTTATGAACGGCATTTGAAGCTGCTGCAATCGTGCCTGAAGGGCTGCATTTGCGGGGCCATCAAATTGCCCCATCATCAGCTGCAGTCAGAGTATTCTAGTCAACGATGTCCGACTGGCTAGATACCCAGTGCGCTGCTTGCAGGGACTAGAGTTCTTGGTGTAAGATCTTCATATATTTAGAGTATGGAAAATAGAGTAGCTGCCAACACTAAAGTCCAATTCATTCTATATTCCCCACTCAACTGTTCGCACAGAGACACAGATGTGCAGACAGCCATGGATTGATTTGTCGTCTTGATCAGGCATTTGATCGGTTCGGCCATGCCAACTTCTACATTTAGACAAAAGCCATCTTAAGACCATTTCCATTTGATTGAGGGTATAATGAGTTTGTTGCTTAAGTCTTTTGATATTTGCTGTGTGCATTGCATTTCAAATCGAATTTATTTTTATAAACGTAATACGTTAAACCTGAGCAAACAACGTCATCATCTGTGCAACAGCAGCAACATCAACAACAGCAACAACAGCAACTTGAGATAAAAAGATTTTTGTTTCTTGATTTCGTTGCACCAAAAAAGGCAACGGCAACTCCCATTAAACGGCCCAAAAAGGCAAAAGTTACTGTTGCTGTTGTTGCTGCTGTTGTTGTTGCTTTTGTAGTTGTTGGCGATGTTGCTGTTAGTGTTTTCTTTGTTAACTGGCGCCCACCACGCTGCGGCGGCCACCGGCGCAGTCGCTTGTATGCATTTCATGTTTGTGGCGCCACGCCCATGCAACAACTGCCACATGCAACGCCCACCAGCCAGTCAGCCAGCCAGCCAAGCTGCCACAGCCGCCACAGCCGTGCCAGAGCACAGTCTCTGTGCCATATTCCCAGATTTGTTTAGGCCATTTTGATACGCAGCCCAAGTGCAGGCAGCAGCGTCATTAAAGCAGCTGCATTTAATTTCAATGCCCATTTAAGGCTGCAAAACTTTGCCATGTTGTTGCTGCAGTTGTTGCATTCGCTTGTTGCTGTTGTTGTTGTTGTCAAGGGCTCAGTTTTTCCCCCAAGCAAAGTCTTGGCCCCAACCTTACAGCCTAGCAGCTGCGCAGCTCAACGCATTTTTTACAACATTTTTGCCGCGACTCGCGGCCCAGGGCCTACTTCAAATCCCACTTCGGGATCCTAGTCGTAGCTAAACACGTGCAACTGGGCAGCAACTCAGCCCCGTTGTGGGCCCCCCTTGGCAGTTGTAGCTGCTGTTGTTGTATCAATTAAACCTGCGCTTGATTTTCACATGCGTAGGACGACAGGTGCAAAATGCTGCAATGACTTAGACCCCAGCCAACTTGAAGCCAACTTGATCTTCTCAGCACTAGCAACCCGTTCGCCGTGATTTGAATTTTTCCATGCGGTTGGGCTGGTAAATGGACAAAGCAGGCGGCATTAAGACACAGGCACAGGTGCAGTGGCAACAGCTGCTCAAATCATTTGCAAACGCGTTAAGTGCATCACCGGATGGGCGGCAGCCTGCTTGACGAACGGGTGGTCAACACACCTGCACACACACATACACACACATACAGACCCATACATACAGCTGCTTCACTCACCTGCACAATTTGCTAATTAAGATTTTACAATTCGCTTTTTATTAGTGTTTAGGAAGTTGTAGGAAGCGACATCTGAAACATAGTTGATGACAGCTCAAATAAGTTCTTTGGCGTAGAAAATTTCATGATATATAAGCTATATATATGTATATACACATATCTTGTTGATGGACAAGATGTAAATATAGAGTTTTTGCGTTTTTACAATAAGAAGCTTAACTAACAGAGAGTCGCAGCTTTGCATGTTTACACGTAGTTATCCACAGTGGTTCGCTCGTTGCGATTGATACGCAGATTGCCCATGCAGCCCTCGAATAGTATGTCGGCGATGGCCTTGCGTGCCAGTATACGCTGGGTGGGGGCCATCTCTTCGTATTGGATGGCCCAGGATTTGGCTAATGTTTCGGAGGATTCGCTTAACGAAATGTTCGACTTCTGCGACGTTGAGCCCTTTAATACAGTCAGTGTGGTTGATGTGGAGCATGATGGCTCGTTTAGATCTGAAGCGCTGGTTTCGACATTATCCACTTTGATCACATCATTCGATTCCATAGTCTCGGTTTGCATGGTATCCAAATCATTTTCAAATATTTCAATCTTCGGGCTGAGCAGTAAGCTCTCGCTAAACTCGACTGGAGGCGGTTCAGCAGGGCATACATTTGGCAACTTAGGCAAAGAAGTCATTGCACCAGTGTCCAATGGATCCATCATGTACTACAAAAGTATATATATCAGTAGGAAAATATATAATTATTAAAAAAAAAGTAACTTACGTTAAATTTTAAATCTGACATTGGCTGGGGTTTGGCATACGGCTTACAACGCATCTTACGTGCTCTGCGCTGAAATGATTCCTGTGTCAGAAGAAAACTCATGTTATCGTAGAACCATAGTGTGGGCTTGCACAAGTCCGCATGCAGTCCCAAATCTTGTTGCTTCCAAATGCGCATCTGTTCGCGTCTATAGTTTGTACGAAAAATGTTAATGCGACGGCCGACATCGCTTTTTGTTGCAGTTGGTTGAATCTCTCTAAGCTTATTATGTAAAATATCGTATGATCCGTTCCTTAATTCCTTGTTTCTATAATCCGGATGGTGGACATCCCACAGCTCGGGCATATCTTGATAGAGTTTCAAAAACTCGCGCCAAAACTGTCGCTTATTAGCAATAAAACGATCTAGCAACCCTGACATTACGTGCAGCCAACTTCACGTTATGTGTGCGTTAACAGTGCTATGTTAGTTAACAGAGTTACAGGTTTTGCGCAAACTACACAGAAGATGGGTTTTAATAATATGAGAATATTTTGTATATGCTCGTTTTGTTTCGAATTTATATACTTTACTTACTGTTTAGCTTATTAAATGAGTAATAAATGAATGTACAATATGCACATACTTGAACGACCTCCTCGTGGCAACGCCAATCACAGACTGACGACGACGACGACGGTGGATGTGTGACTCTGTGAGCGTTGCTTGTTGTCGATTGATTGATTGATTAGTTTCGTGTCTGTGTGTCAGCATGTTTGTGTGTATGTGTGCGTTACTTTGCTTTTGCGTTTATTTTTGTGTGCGTCTAGGTAAACTGTCCATCAATCAACAGACGTTCGTCGAAGTGTGTGAGTGTGTATGGGTATATACATTGACGCATGCATATGTATGTACATATGTGTATACATACATATGTGTATACAATATATATTCATTAATTTACTTATATACAAGCCAGTTAGGTACATGCTGGTGAGATATATAGACAAGTTGGGGATTATTATCAAAATGTTATTTTGTGTGGCAAGTTTTGTTTTGAATGTTTTTTATGAACTGCCCCGGCGCAACCAACACCACCCTGTGCCACATGGCCCAAACGCAAGTTTGATTGTATGTACATATGTACATACGTATGTTAGTACAAATGTATATATGTAAGTACGTATGTATGTACGAAGTGCTGTATGTATGTACATAAGTATAATGTTTGGCATGCCTGTTTTGGTGAGCAGCTGCCCGCCCAGGCTAAGTCTGCAGCTAAGGGCAGACATGCGCACTAAGAAACAAGTAAAAAGGTTGATTTGCATGCCGGCTATGCATTAATACATATGTTTTAGCAGACAACAGGCACAATTGCAATGGGAGAGGCTAAGTTGAATAGAGTGTAACTTAAAGTTGAATGAGTAATGGTAACTGTATGCATTTGGTAAACTAATTGCATTATACATATACTTATATATATATATATATATATATCAATTTAAGTACTGCTAATTAACATATTTTCTTTGGCCAATTATTTACAATGTCACCCTGTGCACAGCACTTGCGTGCATTGCCACCCACAGCACAAACGCACACACACACACACAAATGCAATTACAAAATGTTACCGTATTGGTGAGCGCACACCGACAATGTGAGCGACTGCAAGAGAGTGGCAACCTCGCCTCGTTGTCGTCGCCAACAGCGGCGGCCACCAACTAAGGGCAGACATGCGCACTATCAAACAGCGCATATATTTGGACTGATTTTTTTGATTATTTGCATGAGTCGTAGCTGACGACTGGCCGACTGACGGACGGACTGGCCAACTGACAGACTGGTTCTAGAGAGATGCAACAGTTGAGGTGCATTTTTAGGTGCTATATTTGGTTTGTTGTATTTGGTAAAAGTACACGTAATTCAAAATATACAAGTATTCTATGATTGATTGCATCCATTTGCATCTTCGAGATGTGCTACTAGCTCTTAAACATACACTCATTGCATATATATATATACATATGTATATATATACGCATGACTTTTACTATTCCTAATCCTTATCGTCGTCCAGCTCCCATAAGACCTCGTCGGCGCGCGTTGTCAATTCAATCAGTCGCGTGTTCTTCCTGCACGTGGCAAACTCTTTCAATAGCTTCAGGTACTTGCGCGCCTCCCCACAGCTAATTATCGATTGACCATTGTTGTTCTTGTCATGCTGCTGCGTCGGTTGTTGCTGCTGCTGTTCCTGTTCCTGTCGTCGACGCTTCGGCAACAGCGGCGGCGGCGTCGGCGTCTGAGATGGCGCCCTGGTTAGCGTGGGCATGGGCGGCAAGGTGATCATGGGCGTATCAATCTCTTTGGCTGGACTGCGACTTCGTTTCTGTTGGCGCATAGCACGCGTCTGCTCTATGTATTGCTTTTCATCATCCACATTGGCGGCCAGTATTTCCGCCAAGGAGGTAACGCTGGAACGGCCACCATTGTCATCATCATCGTCAACGATGTATTCGCCGTCGCTGTCCAATTCCTGCTTAATGCACATAGCTGCATGCTCAGCGGCTGGCTGCTCCTTGGCTGCTTGCTCTGCCTGCTGCTGCAGTTGAAGTTGCTGTTGCAGCAGCAGCTGTTGCTGTTGAAGCAGCAACTGTTGCTCGTGCTGCTGCTGTTCCTGCTGCTGCTTAGCCAGCTCTAGCGTCAGCTCCACCTCCTGATCATCCGCATCTCTGGGCTCCGTTTTGATCTCCTGCTTAATGTCCAGCTTGGGTGGCGGTATTGCTGGCTTTGTTGGCTTCTTCGGTTGCGTCGCCACCGGTCGCTGTGTAATGCTCTGCGCCAGTGTTGCTAGTGGTATGATGGTCATGGTCTGTGCACCGGCAGCAGTGACCCCCGGCGGCAAGATAGGCGTGGCCAGTAGCACCTTTTGCGAAGTTCCGGGCGGCACCTGTGGCAGTCGCACCAGTTGTGGCAGCGGTTGCAGCATTTGCGCATTTAATTCAGTGAGCGAAGGTTTCACATCTTCGTGCTGATCCCGCTCGAGATCGCACATATCGCCGCCACCATCGATATCAACGTCGGCATCATCTTCGTCTAGATGACTGCTGTTGCTGATGGTGGCGTTGAAATCCTCCTCGTCCTCGTCATCCTCCTCCATTGGATCAGGCGTCACTTCTTTTGCTGGTGTGCACTCAGACATCACATCCTTGACTATATCATTGATCTGCACCGAAGAGCTGTGGGTGTAGCCAACCTTCAATTGCTTCGTATCGTTGTGTTGTATGCTGTAGGTGGCACGAAACTTGTCGCACCACTCCTGATGCGGAAAGAAGTTGTTCAGGCCCATGGAGCTCTTGAACTGGAGAGCCATCTTCTGAATTAGTCCATCCGATATTATGAAGTCCTTGTAGTACATCATGCGACGGATCCACTCGAAGACAGCTTTGCCCAGCATCGATACCCGCACCACCTTCAGCTCCTGCGTCTTGTTATCTTGGCAACGTCGGGTGCGCTGCTCCCATGCTCGCATCACCTGCTCCTTCTGCTGCACAATGCGCTTGATCTGATCCGGACTGCAGTGGAACATCCGGCCCACATGCTTGTATACGGGCTGGCGATCATATTCCCGCAGAGCAGCCACCTTCTCATTCAGAGCCAAGACGTTTTTACGCTTGATGCGATTGTCAAAGGCGATTCTATCCGATGGATTCAATGGTGGCAATGGTGGTGATTGTCGTGTTGCTGTTGCTTTTGTTGCCGTTTTGACCGTTGTTGTTGCTTTGGTTGTGGTTATTGCTGCTTTGGTTGTTGTAGTTGTGATTGTTGTTGCTGCTGCTGTTGTGGCTGCTACGGTTGCTGTTGTTGTTGCTGTTTTATTGGCCTTTTCCTCGACATCAGCTGCAACTAACTACAAAGACAAAATCATGACAGCTACTTCAAGTACAAACAAAAAAAAAAACATTGTTTACCTTGTGCTTATCGCCGCTTTTTTGAGCCTTTTGCTCTCTATGCGGCTTACGTTTGTCGCGCACACGCATTGCCGTATTTGCTGTTATTTAATTTCTTCAAAAATATATTCTTTAATTGCACCTAAAATGAGACGTTCAATGTTATTGCCCGTTGTTGCTTTAAGCATTATTGTCTTGTTTTGTTACTCTGACTCACCCTGTGCACTGCGACCTATTCCCTGCGCTCTCTTTTACGCACGATTCTGTTATGGGCACACACACAAGCATTCGCAGAGTACATATGTGTGCGTGCGTGTGTGTTTGTGGCTGAGTGTGTCCGTGTGCGATGGCTACGATTATGCGCGTTGACAGCAACAAAACGTCGCCAGTTCTAGATTTTTGTTTTTCTCTTTTTTCGCGTGTTTTGTTAGCAATTTGGTATGCAGTTTTCTTTACACTTGGTATTCTTATTGTTGTTTAAATACACAGCTAACCACATACGCACACGTGTGCAATTGCTTACAATTTTTTCCCGACTAGAACAGCGTTATATATGTATAAAAATAGCTGCCCACCCGCTGCCAGCGGCTGCCGTTTTTATTCTGCTGCTCCTCCGTGTGTTTGTTCGTTCTGTGAGCGCGAATGCGCATTGAGAGCACTTTTCTGCGCCGGCGGAGAGCTTCGTGATAAGCGTCCAAGCAGCGCGCAACTTTAACTTGTGTGCGTGTGTGTGTGAGTGCTATGTCAGATAATGCCAGCTGCACACACACACACACACACACGCACACGCTCACGTTTTTATAAGGCAGCTAGAGCGAGAGAGGGTTGCAATTTTTCATTTCTATTTACCAATTCGCTCTCTCTTCGCACTGCGCATGCGAGAACTTTACGAACGGCAGCACGAATTTGAGAAACATTTGACTCAACTTGTTTGAGATTCAATTCGATCGCAACAAAACGACTTAATGGCAGAACCTATTTTAAAATTTGAGCACGCATAACTTTCTGTTTATATATGTAGGTATGTATGTATATATTTTACATGTTTACATAGATTTCGCTATTTGATGCATCTTAACCGAATTTCGTATATAGTTGCAGAATATGCGACATGGCAGCGGGATTGTCAGCTGGTACCATATGACCAGCCCGATTGACCCAAAACAAGCTGAAATTTCCAGCTGATTTCTGGTAGCCCTCCAGCACGCGATCGACAGTGATGCCAACGCGAGGGCTACTTAAATAGTTGTCCCTATCATTCCATTTCATATTGCCAATCCAGTTGACCGCACCGGGCGTGGCACATATCAAGTCCAAGCCACCCGAAAAGACGCCCACTTGAACAGTTGTGCTGTTCAGCAGCTCCTCAACTAAGAAAATACAATACAATATTGTTATAAAATAAATTATATATACTTTCTATATATAAAGACCTACCGATATGAACAGCTGGCTTCATAAAGTCGCCCATGAGCTTATTGAAAGTTGTCCCGCTCTGTGCGCCCCACTTGATGCCGCTGCTTATGTTAAGTGCTTCGGTTACGGGTCCCAGCATCAGCTCATCCAGCAGCTTATCTCGATCCTCATCAATGTCAAAGTGCACCAAAGTCCGGTACATACGCTCTATAACGATGGCTGTAGAAACTGTTTACTAAGTTGGAAAACTGTAGCTTACCTTCCGGATTCATCTCGATCAACTGCCTCAGATACCTATCACCGCGTGTGGGCGTCTCCACATTGTAGAAATCCACGCCTTTCGATTCACGCAGCACCACCGACTGTGTGGAGCTCCATTGCAGTGTGGCCTGTGACCACTTTCCATCATCAACAAGTTTCTGGGTCTTCAAGGCTGCAGCTTCGATCTTATCATGGCCGTCCTGATCCACGATGCCCAGCTGAAGTAGATAAGGCGCCCAGGAAAGCACGGAGTCAATGGGCGACGTCCAGGGATCACCCAAAGCTACTGACTTGAAGTTGCTTTCGATCTCACCTCGTTGTATGGCGTAGTACAGCTCCAGGGCGAACTCTGGCGCCATTTTACCTCCATAGCTCTCACAGAAAATATGCAAAGGCGTTTTCTTAAACTCCGGATGCAGCGCATAGAAACCCTTCATAAACTCCACCAAATCCAAAGCGATTTGTTTATTGGTGGTGGTGTAATAGGAGGAGCCATCTACGTAACTGAAACCAGTGCCCACGGGATTGTCAATGAATATAACATTCATATCCTTGACCCAGGTCCAGTCGCGATAGCTGCCATCTAGCTGCAATGGTCCCAGCTCCTCGAAGTTGCCATAGCCCGTGGATGCGGCCCCTGGTCCGCCTTGTAACCAAATGGCCAAGGGCCGATCCGTATAGCTAGTGACATTGGCTGTGGTGTAGTAGAGCCAGTAAAACATGTGTGCGCCCTTGCGAACATCCACAAAGCCCCAATCCTGTTCGCCCGGACCATAGCCCGTGCGGGCTATAAACAGAATAAATTGAAATAATAGACAAAAATTAAATAAATAAAAAAATCTAACACTCGAAATTTAATTAATGAATTGACAGCTATATTAATAGATTTCTGGTGAATTCTGCTATCTAAGTAAATGGAGTAGCATCTGTTTGAGTGCTCTTTATATAAGTACATATATAAATAGCAGCCCGCATGATAAGATAACTATCTAGTGTAAAACGTTTCTACACTTGGAAAAGCTTCTGAAAAGCCAATGATTGACAAGCTCTACTGGTTCATTATAGGATCTGTACGTTTATTCCCATGGGTATTCCATAGGAATGTTCTAACGAAAAGCCACTGCAAATCGGACTGTAGTCTGATTGGCATACAAAATAGATTTCTTCTTGTACAGCCAGTTGTAGGATCTACTCGAGTATTCCCTAGGTATTTGTTCACTGTAAATCACTTGAAAGACATGCCCCAATAGCTTAATTCCATTCAGTTTCGTATTCCTCCTACCACCAGCTACCGATTGGCATATAAAGTGGGTTCTTTCAACGTCTAAGCACAGTTGGATGTCGGCCAAAATTGAGGTCGCATTGTTACAGTTCTACTCACCGTTGACAGCGCCAAAGTTGAAGAGTGCTAGGAGCACAGTAATGCTGATTAAGAGCCCATTCATTTTGCACTAATTGCGACCGAACTGCTCGGACTGTGTCGACCGTCTGATCGTAGTTAAATCCACACACAGCAAAGGTAAGCGAATTTCCACTCTTTGATTGCGTGAGTGGCGTGTGGGCAAAAAAAAAAGTAAAACAGTAACAAATATCACTCTGTGATCGTAATTGCAGATATGTCTTCAGCTCTTCACGAGTGATGAGTTAAGCGTGGACATTTATTTATTTACGACTGATGTTTTCTGAAATACTTGCCTTATCACCTGCATTCATAAATTTAGAAGAAGCTATTAAGCTAGTTACTTAATGCACGCTTGCGTTTTCGATTGCTTCTTATCAGAGTCTTGCCTCAATGGAGCTTTCGATTTTCAATTAACTTTATTTGGCGCTATCTACATGACTTGTGACTCTATCCAAAGCCTGTGAACTCGCGCAGCACATGGCTCATGGCGGCTGGATTGTCAGCAGGCGCCATATGTCCAGATCTATTTATCCAAAACATGGTAAAGTTTCCGCCCGACTTCTGATAACCTTCCAAAACGCCATACACACTGATCGCACCACGTGGAGCCGCCAGGTATTCTTCTCTTTTGGTCCAGTTTAGCTTGTCAATCCAGTTAACTGTGCCAGGTGTGGCACAGATCAGATCAAAGCCACCCGAGAATACGCCCACTTTCAAAGGAGTGTTGTCCAGCAGCTCATTAACTGTATATATCATATATAAAGGATTAGATAGCCTCCTTTTATTTTAGATAAAGTTCGCGTTTACCTATGTGTATAACGGGCTTCATGAAATCAGTTCTATGCATCTCAAAGGTTATGCCGCTCTGTGAGCCCCATTTGACATCGGATGGTAGGTTTAGAGTTTCAGCTACAGGTCCACGCATAAGATTCTCTAGCACCTCATCACGATCTTCATCGATGTTATACTTCACCATAGTGCGATACATACGCTCTTTATGCAGGTATTTATTGTGCACAAATTTTCTTGATAATATATTCGAAACTCACCTTCGGGTGTCTGTAACATCTGCTTTTGATAGCGATCATTACTCGTCTTCTTGAGTACATTATAGAAATCAATGCCGATTGAGGCTTTCATCACCTCCCATAGTGTGTTGGCCCACTGTGCAGTAGATTGTATCCAACGCTCGTTGGCCACTAGTTCGGCCGTAAAGTTAGCAGCCTCCATGATTGCACCGTAGCCAACATGATCGACAATGCCCATTTCAAGCAGAAGTGGACCCCATTCTAGCACCGAATCAATGGGAGATGTCCAGGGATCTCCTAAGGTCACAGACAACAAATTGCTTGTAATCTCTCCTCGTTGCTTTGCATAGTAAAGCTCTAGAGCAAATTCGGGCGCCATTTTTCCGCCGTAGCTTTCGCAGAAAATATGCAACGGCACGGTTTCAAATTCCGGATGCAAGGCATAGAAACCCCTCATTAGTTGAACCAAATCCAAAGCAATTTCTTTGTTTGTAGCCGTATAAAGAGCCACATTGTCCACATAACTGAAGCCACTGCCCACAGGATTATCAATGAATAGCACATTCATGTCGTTTACCCATGTCGACTCTCGATAGTTGCCATATAAATCAACTGGACCCAGTTCTTCAAAATTTCCATAACCCGTGGATGAGGCACCTGGACCACCTTGCAACCAAATGGCCAAGGGCCGGTCGGTAAAGCTGGTGACATTAGCTGTGGTGTAGTAGAGCCAGTAAAACATGTGGGCACCAGGACGTACATCCACATAGCCCCAATCCTGTTCGCCGGGTCCATAACCGGGCTTGCCTAATATAATCCATGTTGTGAGCCAAAATTTATTTTGTATAACAACTTATATTTAAACTTACCGTGTGCCAGTGCTGCGAAGGACAGCAAAAATATTGCTAGCATTTGTATTGCAACCGCCATCTTCTCACGGTGCTTTGACAGCCGCCAGCTCGTTGAACTATAATATAGTGGAGTAACTTATCAGAAATGTCAATATCAGGCAATCTTGATATGCGTTTATTTTGTAGTGCAATTTTAAGCGCCAAATTGTAATCGTTTTATTGGCTACAAGAGTTAAACTTGATGGCAGCTTACCAGGACCTCATATGCAATGAGAATTGACATAGAATTAACACACCTATAAGAAATCGACTGAGTCAAAAGTGGAATAATGCGAAATTTAGAAAACTGGCCTACTGTTCAGCTTTGTTTAAAAGCAAACTAATACATTTTTTAGAAAAACGGTCAGTTCGCAATGCACCTTAAAAATGTGCTATCGATAACGTCGACATGAAACCGGCGAAAATAAACTTAGTGGCAGCACCACTCAAACAGCTGTTAGTGCTTTGTGTTGTTATATTTCTTTGTGTCTAGCAGCAGGTGTGGGTGGGCATTAATTAAATTATATTTTACAATAAATCAACGGTATGGCATCGGTTCGCATACCAAAGCAAAAGGTTATACTTTGCGGTGATTATGGCGTGGGGAAGAGTTCCTTATTCAGACGCTTCACCAACAATACATTTATCACTGACACAGACCGCAAATCGACGCTAGGGCTAGATCACATTGACCGCGAGTACAATGTGGGCGAAAAACAAATTAAGGTGAGTCTAATTGTGTATTGATATAGCTAATGACTGATTTGAATAATATTTGGACAGCTGCAATTGTGGGACACTGGCGGCATGGAGCGTGTGGCGTCTGTGACCTCATCCTATTACAAATTTGCAGAGGGTGCTATTCTGGTCTTCGCCTTGGATAATGCTGCGTCGTTTCATTCCCTATCGCAGCATTTGCTAGATATAGTCACATATGCGGAGAATGCCAAAATCTTTATATGCGGCAATAAGTGCGATCTCGAAGGCCGCGAGCCAGAGGTAAGCGATGAGGAAGTCGAAGCCTTTTGTGAACAGTGCCACAGCCTGATAAGTGCAACCTATAAGACATCCTGTCGCACGGGCAAGGGTATCGAAGAAATGTTCCAGGACATCTCGCGGCAACTGGTGCAGGCCAATCGTTCCAAAATGGAGCTGCAGGCGCTCGAACGACAAAGCTTTCATGTAGACAAAATAAACCAGGCAGAGATAAACGAGGATACCACCTCTTGCAGCTGCTAGCAGTTGGGAAACATTGAGTTTGGCTAATTCGTTGGCGCTTAAAGCTGAACTCAATGCATTTTGAATAATTTATTTAATTTATTGATACCAAACGTTTGGTTAGTTTTATTATTATTTGTAAATATTCACTGCGAATTTAATGCTAAAACGTCCTAAAATGATATATTTATTAATATATATTCAATATGATATAGTTATTATTTATATGCGCCCAGACACAAAAGCCAACAGTTTATTCTTTAAATACATTTAACACTCATATGTGTATGAATAAGGGGCATAAGTCATAGATCATAAATTAAGCTTTGTAGTTTAGTGTTTAGAGTTTCTTCAATATACATAACTAACTCACAATTGAAACTAATAATAAATAAACAATTAACTCAACAAGGAATGCGCTAATGTGTGTTTTTTTAGCCGCGAAACTATGATGTGGCAGCTGTGGAGCTGGGTGCAAATGTTAAATAGAGGCTAACGCCAACGGCAACCACAAAGCAAACGCCGACGCCATAGAGGACGACCTTTTCGCGCAGTGCGCGCAGCATCATGGAATTAAGGGTGCGGGAGGCGCGTCCTAAATCGGCATTCGTTTCCCTTAGACGAGCGCGTGCGCCCTGCAACGTCTCACGCTGATGATGTAAATCTGCCAAGATATATGCAAAAGTATTACAAAACATTTAAAGAAAACTCAAAGCAAATATTAATAATACCATTTAAAACTTGTGCGCCAAGTGCTTCCGTTTCAACAGCTACGCGATAGCCTTCAGTTAATCGATTGCCGGTGCGTTCAATGCGCTCGGAGTTATCGAGCAATCGTTGCCGTTGATCATTGCTAATTGCCACATCCTCGTAGTAGTCACCGCTGCCAGCCAAATCGAGCGTTGTGAAGTTATTTGCCTGTGATCGTAGTCTGTCTTTCGTTTGTTTATATTCCCCCTGCAGGCGCTTCAGCTCTGCTTGGGCAACTTGGATTTTACTATTGAAGGTGGTGCGCTGCAATGGATTCAGTTCGCGCACCTCCAGTCCCATTTGCTCGAGCAGCTCCTGTGCTTCGGACAGGCTGGCATCGATTTTGGTGCACAGTTCATTGCGTTCGGCTACGAGTGGGCGGGGAGGGTTAAACAAGCTGCTCGTAAAAATATGTTTAAGAGTTGCACTCACCTGCGTTCTGCTGCAGACGACCAATATGTGCAGTTATTTCAGCGATTAACGCTGCGTATTGCTGTTCATATTGCTCAAGAAGCGACATCTGTTATTTATTTAAATTACAATTTTTTTTTGTTAATTTGCAAAAATCTGCTTAAATATTTGCTGCTTCTGTTTTGTTTATCATTTCAGTCACCAAATGCCATTCACAACGAAGCACAACAGTGTTGTAAAATACAAGCATGGGCGTTGCCAGACTAATTCAACTAAATTAACCGTTTCCTTTCAAAGAAAAATGCGTTTTTGTTTTTGCAATAAATTAATAGGTTTTTATTTTAATCTCGTCAAATGTCATTTGTTTGCCACAGTTTGTCTGTTGAAATATGTATTACTTAAATCAGGTTGTGTGCAAAGACAAATTAATAATACTACTTCATTAATTAACTACTTTATGTATATGTAGGCATATGTATGTACACTGTTCATCACATTTCTGTTTTTTTTTTGTCGTATTTTGAGCATAGATTAACCCTCTATAAGCGTGGCCTTGTCACCCTTGCGCAGCACCAGCTCCAGCTGCGACAATAGCCCAATGGCACGGAAATTCTCCTTGAAGAGCACAAAATCCTCTAGAGGCTTTAAGTATTCCAATGCTTGAGTATAGCTATCGAGTTCCTTGAGCACATTGGCCAAGGAGCTTGAGTCCGGCTCTGGGGAGTTGTGTCCATTTGTTTGACTGCCGACACTGCCACTCAGCTTCTTTGGCGAGGTTGGCGCGGATGCTGTTGCAGGTGAACTGTTTCCTTTGATGGAACGTACGGGTGTCGACTTGCCACTGTGGCAGTCAGTCAGTGTTTTGGGAGCATTCTCCTTGCTACTGGCGCTGTCGCGACCGCTGTTATTGTTCTGCTCCTTGGGACTGGGAGCATGCTGATCCAGCTGTGTGGTGGCTGTCGATTCGGCCAGAGGTAATGACAATGGCGATCCACGTGCGACAGCCGAAGCATTGATTTCTTGTACTTCATCATCGGCTGGGGACTCCAATTTGGGACGCTTGGCCAGCTGTACTGGCTGGAAGGGACTGACGCGCTGCTGCGACTGATTTGGTGGCAATTGTGGCTGGAAGGGTTCGCGCGGTGGCTGCGCTGCGCCTGGTGGTCCTGACACCACATGCGGTGGCGGGAACTGTGCCTGCAACTGTTGCTGCTGATGCTGCTGCATTTGCTGTTGTAGCTGCTGCTGATGGCGCTCAAAGTAGTAGTCGTTAAAACTGAAGCCGGGATGCGGATGTGGATGACCGTGTGGATGGCCAGGGAAGGGCGGCCAGGCTTGATTCATGTGCTGCTGCTGCTGCTGTTGCTGCTGATGCTGTTGCTGCTGGAGGTGCTGTTGTTGCAGTGCGTAATGCTGCTGTTGCTGTTGCTCCTGATAGCTCTGCTCCTTGTTGTCCATGCTGTCGTCGTCCTCCTCATATTCGCCATACTGTTGCATGTAGTTCATATACTGCTCTGGCATCTCCTCTAACTTGGCCACACGCTCCGCACTGGCAGGCGGAAACAAATGCTGCAAATCCTGCACAATGTCCGGTATCCACAGCGATGTGCCCATCGGCTTTAGCTGATTGGTGGCCAGTTTCTGGGCGAAGCCCTGCAAATGTGTCTCGCGAAACCGATTCAGCCACCGATTGTCCGCTATAAAGGATGTACTGCCAATCACCTGGCGTGCATTCTCCGCTTTGTCCTTGATCATGCCATGGGTTATGCTGCCTCTCAGCTGTGGATTGATATTGGCCCGCACCAACCACTCATAGACAACGGCATTGATGTAGGCGCATTTGCGACTGCGCTCGATTTCCTCCACCATTGCCTGTTGCTCCACGGCCTCTAAATTCGACGGCACCTCCAAACGCAAGGTGGGCAACGCATTCGACTGCAGCCGACGTCCGCCCAGCACACTGGGATCAAAGTGTAAGGCGCACACAACGGGCTTCTTGAATGGAATGATGCGCCGCAATGAGGCGTGGCATGCCTCCTTCCACAACTTGTGAAAGGGATTGTCAGGCCGTGGAAAAGCAAAGAACTGCATGCTTGGATGCTGCCTCGAATTCGACAAGCATCCAATGATGCAGCATCGCCGTATAGTCGGCATGGCAACTGGTATACTGTTAACGCCCCGAATTGTTAATAAATTTTGTTGGCGTTGCAAATAAATGCCCGCCAAGACCAATCAGAACATAAAAATATAAATAGGCAGCTGCAAAGAGAAGACAATAATTTTAAATTATTAGTTTAATTAATTTACTTACATACATTTATTCTAATAAATTTATTATATTTCACAGCAAAACAATTTCGCTCTTTCTATGCTGTCTTTTGTCTTTCTTTTGCCTGACTTTATTTTCTACTGTCATTCGTTTTTCTTTGAATTTCGCCGCGTTTGAAACAAACAGTCTGGCAACGCTACAAATTTAGGATACAATAGGTTGGTTTGAAAGTGCGAAATGTAACTTATTTGAAAATAAAACACTATTTAAAAAAAATTTGAAAATGATATTAAAAGACTTATTACAAATTATTTTAAATAAATATTTTCTTTTTTTCTATTTTACTATCTGCACATTTAGAGTCCACCCTCGCATGCTATGCTATAACTTTGAAACATATAACGGTTAAGCAGCTTCAAATTGCAAAAAGTGCAATCAACTTTAAGCTTAGAAATTGCCAGGCAACCCTTCAGCAAGTTAAAAAAAAATGAGAAAAACAATTTCAAAGAAAGTTCAATAAAAGTTTTTGTGCTTAATCAACATCAAAAACTAAGAAACTTTTGTTGCAGCCAAACTCCTTTAAGCCATGCCCTAGGGAGAAATACTTTTATCGGAGAGAAGACAAACCCTTCCATGGTATACTGAAATTGTAAAATAATAATTGATTTCGACTTCTTGTGAAATATGAATCAATACAGAGAAGTACAAAAACTACCACGAAATTATATTGAATTCTATGAGCAAACCCGATTTTCTGGGGGTTCAAACCATGACGCATTATATTTATAAACATGCGTATATATGTACATATATCTATACGTTATATAATATATTTGTATTTATAATAGCTTTGACCTCGGGTTTTTGGAAAAATACCATCTGCACGCACACACACACACACGCCACAGTAGAGATACGCTCGCACACACAGACATGCGTTTAGTCATGTAGGTACTTCAGAAAGTTTGAATATATATAAGAGCAGTACGACGAGCGCGATGCCCGCTATAAGTTACAGATACGAGCACACCACAAAATAACATCTCTCTCTCACACACACACAGACACATACGCGTATAAAACTGTTGATAAATTTGAAGCGCTGCTGAGGCAACGATGCGTACGCCTTCAGAAATCGATACGTTTTCCAGTCCCAAGTCACAGCCCCCAAAACCAGAACCAGTCGTACGTCGAACGCTCCATTATGGGAGCACCCAAGCGCCCATACCCATATCGGCAGAGCTCACACACATACACACACACACACATACAGACATACAGATACAAATACGAAGATAGTAGCTGCTGCTGCTGCTAGCTCTGCTCTGCTCTGCTCTAGCAACAGCAGCACTTGACTAAAGTGAACGACTTGGTCGAGCCTCCGCCGCCGCCCCCGCTTCCTCCTTTTCAAGATTGAGGGTAATACTCTGCTGAGTCAGATACATACATAGCTGCGATGCCCTCTTTTGAATAAGCCACCTGCCTGAGTCAGAGGAGCCGGTATTTTCGATTAATAAGATGACTTAATACATAAAACAATGTTCGTGTTCGCTTGAAGATTTACTATTAGGAATCGTTCTCTTTCCCACCCCGCTCAGCCCAGCACAAGTTGTTGCTTGGGTTGGATTTACGGAATTGGGTTTTATCTTTCAGTTCAACTGCTGCTGCCGTCAGCTAGCTTAGGGGTTGTTCACTGTCGCAGCTGTTGTTGGCGAAAAGTTTTTGTGTGCCGGAAACTTAGTTGGCAAGCAAAAGTTTCATAGCCCAAAAAACCCTTCCACTAAGCATCTTCAAGATATTTCTACACAGCCCGTCGCGCACCTTGACACAAAACGAGCAGAACGATTCGGTCTTCGTCTATGCTTCGTATTCCACACACAAACACACACACACACACACAAACACAATCACATACACAAAAGACAGTCGAAGACATACATACGCACAACTACACATACATACACACATACATATATATATACTTGTAGTCGAGTGCACTACACCATCAATTCCAATTCAAATCTCCCCTGACTGACTTGCTTTATAAATGGTTTTATATTTCCTTTTATGTCGTCGCTGAGCTATATACACTGCTCGAGCGTTCGAGCGTTCGAGCTGTGGCTGCGGATGTTTTCTGCTATACGAATACATATTGCTCTGCCCCTGCTCTGCGCCTTTGCCTTAGCTCGGCTCTGCTTTAGCTGATTTCTGTTCAGCTCATCTCATCTCATCTCTCTGCTGCCTCTGTTGGCTCTGCTGCTGATGATGTTGCTGCTGCCCTGCTCGCCTTTCTTTCCCTTATATCGATTGGCACTTTATCTTAATCGCCTTGAGACATCGTCCCTGTTCCGCGCCCTAAATCCTCCTCCTCACACACCCTGAATAATGGTTGCCTACAACTGGCTAAGGTTGTCGGCTTCAGCTGTAAGGCTGCTTTGGGGATTCGTGAAATTTCGTGCATCGTCATCATTATTATCATCATCATCGTCATTATCGTCGTCGTCGTCGTCGTCGTCGTCGTCGTCGTCGTCGTGAGCCTTAGCTACAGCTACGTCTACAGTTGTCTCTCGTCGAGCGCCCTTTGTTGCTACGTATCTTTTGTATCTCGATATCTCTCTATCTTTGTATAACCCAGCTATTGCTTTTATATATTCCGTCAGACTCTTTACCTACTGCACGTTCTTGCCTTTTATGCTACAAATATTCGTAGCATTAACATTCCAATTCCAAATTCAGTTTCAGATTTCTGAGTCTGTGAGTATTTGTGCTGTGTGTGTGTGTGTGTTTCTTTTTGTTTTCATATCTTTTCATTTTGTCAGGTAATTTTTTTTTTAGAGATTGATTTTCGTTATGCTTAGGTAGATTTACAAATGTATGTATGTATGTAGCTATATGTGTATAGCTATTTATATCGTATATGTTAGTCGTGATAGTTCAAGGTGACTTCGATTTGACCTTTATAATGATTTGTTTATGTATATACATATATATGTAGCTTAGGATATATATGCAAAAGCATTATAATAAGAAACATATTTATTATATTAAAAGGTGTTCTTTTCGCTGATGTAATATGTTAAGCCAATGTAGAAATGCTTTAAAATTATGGCTCTGAGTAGAATTTATTTATGTATCCATATTCATATAAGCCATAAATTGTTATCCACTAACTTCTCTTTAAGCTATTTACGCTTCAGTTTCCAATTGCACATGCACTCAAAACTTAAAACTAGATGCTTATCAGCTGCTGGTAGCCCAGTGTCAATGTCCTCTTATCAGTGTTACGGTAACTTCTCGCACAACCCCAAAACGCGAACACGCCAACACGGAAACAGGCGCGAAAACGAAAGCATGATAAAAAAAAACAGAAGCAAATCAAAACAAAAACTGAAGCAAAATGAAAACAAAAACAAACCAAAACAATCAACGGCCCAAAGACCAAAACACTTTCGCAGTCAACGTCGCTGTCGACGCGCAGTCTAACTGTATGCAAACAAAAACAAACGCGAGCCGCAAACATTTTTAAATAGCGGGACAGGCGGGCAAACACTTGCTGCTGCCGCAGCTGGCGCCGCGTGTGGCATGCAAATGCCGATGCCGATGCTGACGCCGATGCCGATGCCGATGCCGCTGGCAGCGACGATAGCGGCGCCGCGCTGCGCCGCTTTTTTAATTGCACACAAACAAAACAGCAGCAACAACAAGAAGAAGAACATCAAGAACACCACGAGCAACGGGAGCAGCAACAATGACAACAGAGCAGCCGTAGCAGCGGCTGGGCAGAGGCAGAATCTGAAGACCCCGTTTGTTTACATCACACACCACACACACGTGCACACACACACACACGTGCACACACGCACACAGAGGCACGTTACACATTCGCACAGTGGTACTCACTTTAGGAGCTTGTGCCGTGTCGAGCACAAACATTCGATTCTTGAATGAAACTTTGCACGATTATCGATGCCGCTTATAGTCTGTATATATATGTATATATATAAATATATATATATATGTTTTTTTTATTTATTAATGTATATATAATAATCGGTCTGAAGCCAAGCCGAAAATCAAATCGTATCGTATCGAATCGAAAAAAAACACGCCTGGTTAACAAGAAGCGCGTTTGGTCGCGCTGTGAGAACCGCTTCGGACGAACGTTCAGCACAAAGTGAAATATACGAAACTAGCGACAACAGCGCCAAGCGACTCGACGACCGACCCGACCGACTCGTTTTTCCCATCTATAGGAAATATTTAATCCCAAACAAGCCAGGCCAAACCAAACCAAAACCAACCGAGCAAGCAGCCAGCCAAGCGATGGGCTAAGCATTGGGAAGGGCCACGCAGGATGAGGGGCAAGGCAGTCGGCAAGGACGGGCAGAATATCTTTCGAAGTCGACGTCGCTGTCGGCGTCAGGCGTCTGGCGTGCAGAGCAAATACGCAGCAGCAGAGGCACACTGTTTGCCTGTCTGTCTGCTCGTCCGTTCGTCCGCTCGGCTGCCTGCTCGTCTGTTCGTTTTGTCATTCAGTCAGTTGGTCCGTTCGCCAGTTCGTCAGTTCGTCAGCCGGCAATAGCAAAAACCCGAAGTTCATCCGATGTTTGGGGTGTTTTTGCCTCTGCTCTGTTGGGCCCTTTGGTGGTACGCTAAGACTTTTTATTTAGGTGGTTAGAGCGGGGGGCTGGAGATGTTGTTGTGGTTGTGGCTGGGGCTGGGGGCTGCTGCAGCTGCTAGTCTCGGCTAGTTGTTCTACCCGGGTTCGGGACTTGAAGTGCGTCGTCTATAGCGAACACTGATGGGATTTCGAAGGCGCCGAGACGTAGAGCCCGTTTGCCGAGTCAATTTCTCTATTTTAATGATATAGGGTGTGTTCGTCTATCTGTATATATATATATATATATATATATATATATATATATATATATATATGTATGACTACATACATAACTGTATATACTGTATATGTGTGTGTGTTTTCTTTTTTAATATATATGCCTTATGCTTGGTGTATGTACGAGTATATATCGTTAATATATTTTATGTGTGATATAATTTTTATAGACACCATTTGACTTTTTAGGGTATTATTCAAACATTTCCTTCTTGCGCACTTTAAGCAGCAGCGGCATTGACCTAACACGACTGAATTGCTGGATTTACTTGCCACTTACCTAACTGATCTATATTCGATCCACCGATCTCTGATAACTCGACTGCACTGCGCGTGATCTATGAATGGAAAACTACCTTTGATTAGTGCTATAAAACTCTATTAAATACTATGATCAGCTGCTCTCTGGCTTAACAGTTTTGCATAATATCGCAGACAACTGAGCAGATCTCATATAATTAGCACATCTTTTTGGTCCAGCCAAATGGCAAATATAGTGCGAGAAATATATACATATATTTATATAGATATATATAAATATATATATATATATATATATATATATATCTTTCTTATTTTTTGGTTCGGCATCAGGCCAAACTAAACAAGTTTCCGTATGATACGATGCGAGTACTTCGTATTCGTATGCTACCCACATTATGCGTCTTCAATCAATCGCGAGCCAAAAGATACATTTGTATCTGTATCTGTATCTGTAGCTGCTGCTTCGGTTCCCAGGTCATTATATTTTATACATATCCGTTAACGAAATGCCAAAGCAACTTCAATGCGAGCTCTACATATATATGTATATATATTTATATATATATATAAACAGAAAAATCCATTCTACGCCAACATCTTTTCCAATACACACACTTACACATACTCACACACACACACGCATACAAATACTTATAACAAGCTCGTGCATACATGGAGCTATCTAAAAGATGCTGAGAAGTTGATACCACTGCGACGTGTGTATATCTGTAACTTGAAGTATTGCTCTTGCTCAGCTCTGCTCAGCCCGGGCAGCAACAGCAACAGCAACAGCAGCAGAAGCTACAACAACAACAACAAATATATACACTATAAACGTGTTGTAGTTAAACCCATTATCGTTGTTGGTTGTGGGTCGCCCAAAGCAATTTGATGGATTAGTTTTAATACGAGGAGTCGGAACAGTGAGAGAGAAGTCAAAGTCGAAGTCGAAGTGGAAATGTTGCTGGTTAATGCAGTTTGGGTTCGGTTCAGCTCGGTTCAATTCAATTGGATTAGATTACGACTTGTTATGGTGGTTGAAAAATCTATATACACATATTTATTTATATATATTTATATATATATATATATATATATATATATATATATATATATATATATATATATATATATATATATATATATACATAATATATGCATAGGTATACAGTGAAGCTAGGAAAATATTAGCAATTTTATATGTGTGCATAAATGCGAACTAAAAGTATTAGCAAAGGTAGCTAAACCACACGCAGTATCCACCATACAGCATACAGCATCCAGCAGCAGCAGCAGCAGCAACGGCAGCAGTGGGTGGGTGGGTGTTTCGTGCGGCGGTACGATGGTTCGAGTTACGCTTTAAGTTTCTAGAGTTGACGACGATGAGTCGACATTAATATACATTATATTTTGTGCAGCTATCGACTGTCCGGCAAAAGTTTTCAAATGCTTTTTGGGGTTGTCCTTTGGAGCTAGAAACTAGGAGCTAAGGGCCGTGGGTAGGGGGCGGGCTTTAAGGGAGCTGTAAGCCCTTTGGCAACCTTTCCCAAAAAACGAGCTGTGGCAAACGAGCGAAGAAAATGACCTTTCCTTGTGCGTTTTGCACGAAAACCGAATGATTACGACTTGGATAAAACATACAGATGTAGAGCTACATATATAAATATATAAATATATATATATATATATATATATATATATATATATATATATATATATATATATATATATATATATATATATATATATATATATATATATATATATATATATATAAATATAAATATATATAGCTAGCTCCCACACTCGCACACACACACACACACAAACACATACTCAGTCCTTGACAAAAGCTCATCTATTATGACCTTTTTCTACAGAGCGGGGATTTAGCCATAGAATTTATTATGGTCATGTATTATATTGAACTGAAATGCCCGCATACCGCTAACCCACCGACAACTTGCACAAAACAACTTCTGAATGTCCTTAGCGCTCGTCCCTTTTCACAGATAGGATATGGCGGGGAGGCACAGACGTAAACGTAGACATAGCCATAGCCATAGCCATAGCCATAGCCATAGCCATAGCCATAGCCATAGCCATAGCCATAGCCATAGCAACCAGATAGTATTTTTCCATTACCTTTTTTGATTAGGTCCGGGTCTGCGAGTCGATGCTGTTGCTGCTGCGACTACTGCGGATGCTGTTGCTGCTGCCGCTGCTGCTATTGTAGCTGCCACAGCTGAAGGTATCTCCGACTCTCGACTCTCGTATCTCTGCATCTCGTCCATTGTGCGCCCTATAATCTATATGCAGCTCACTCTATATATATTTATATATATGTATATATATATTTGTGTGGATATATATACATATATATATGTATATATATATATATATATATATATATATATGTATGGGTGCGTATCTATTCTATTTGCAGTCTATAGGGACCTGAATTTTTCCTCGTAATTTCCTTTGTGCCATTCGCTTCTTCCTATGGCTGGTGCCAGTGGCCTCGTTGGCTGCCACTTCACAGCGCTGTCGGCGTCGACGCTGACGTCGCTGCCAGCGTCAGTTAGTAATCCCAATTCCCTCGTCTCCTATGTATACGAGTTTATTGCCATTTCCATATCTGGGCTTTATATCTCTCGTGTTGTATTCTCTGCCAGCCATTCGATTCGATTGGCTAAGCTGGAAAACTGGAACTGGAGCTGGAACTGGAAAACTGAATTCCAGCTCACAAAATGCAAGAAGTAAACGAAAAAGTCAAAGAACGTGTCGTATATACGATCATTTAAAACCCGATCTAAAGATTATGAATGAATGATGCTGATCCTTTACTCTGTATTTGTGTATTAGACTTAGGGCATAAACGACTGGCCTATGCTCTACAATTACCGATAACTAAGAGACATCAAATGATGTATTACAACATATAAAATTTGTAATTAGTTTTTATTCTAATAACTAGGGGCTTTCCTTGGATGATGAATCAGAATATTGTTAATGATCTTTACGTGGAAACTTGCACTGAACACTTTACGGTCATGAGATCATGTTTTTAAGCTCGTTCGGTTATATTATAGATAATTGGAATCGCAAAAGGGGAAAGAACTTTATGCTAACAATTACTATAAATCAAATCAATATTGTTGACATATGATTAAATGTCTGGGAGCACATATCTAATAATATACGTCTATCATCAGAAAAGTATCTCTCTATTGTTCTGGAGTTTTCCATGCCTAGCTGAAAGCAACACAACTGTACTATTTGAGAGCCACCTGAAGGTGAGCAGACGCCAAGCACATCGTTCTAATAATACCTTTCGAAAAAGGTATGTGTGTGTTGTATGCAGCATATATATAAGTCGCTTGGCTTCCCTGAAACGTAGCTCACACCAAAATCGAACCCAAGTGAAATCCAATACATACAAATGCCCAAAGACCATTTATATTTATAGCCAGCCCCCTCCGAAAAAGACAGTCAGAACAACTGAACAACTGACTGTCGCACCGACTGTCGTCTTTGTGAGCACATTCCCCAATCCCCAAGCTCCAATCCCCAATCCCCAATCCACAATTCGCATACACATCCTCTCGACATCTTTGTACAATAAAGATAGATTAGCATCTATCGAAAGCTGTGCCAGCAGAACGAACGAACGAGCGACCGACCGACCGACCGAATGAATCCGAATGAATGCGGGTCGCTCGGGCGCATGACTGAAAGCTGAAAACTGTAGCTGAGCTCTGGAAACTGAAAGCAGCAGCATCATCATCATCAGCAGCAGCAGCAGCATTGAAGGAGAATGGCATGGCTGATAGCCCCGATGCCTCCCCTAGAGTCTAAGCCAGTCGAGAACTGGCTGTGGTGGAGCTGATGCTCAAGTGCCATCATCGTCTGGCTCTGGGTCTCAATGATGCCTATGGAATTGAAGCAATGCCAACAACAACAGCAACAACAGCGTGTTATATACACATATCTACATATATACATATATATATATATATATATATATATAAGTATATATTTTTGAGGAGCCCAAGAGGCTTACAACCCAAATACTTAAGCAGCAACAACCGGAGCAGCAGCTGTCGATGTCTACCCATGTCGAGGCTACAGAGAATTTCAAACTCTAACTCAGAGTCAGTCTCGGTCTCAGGCGAAGTCTAAGTTTCAGATTGAGACTCGTTTCCACTCACCACCAATTGGCAAAGCCATGCCCCCTGCTTCTCATCATTTCCCATTCAGTATGTATCTCTCTGTATCTATATCTATAAAACTACGACTACGACGCTCTACTCTATTCGTATTCGTGTTCGGATTCGTTATTCATTGAGTCTTGCACGATAACCTCGCTGCTCTGCTCTGCTCTCCGCTGACACATGGCAACGGGGTGCGACGGTTCGGATTTACTGTTTTTGGCTCTATATGCGAGAGAGCTCGTTCATTTTTGGTATACAATGGCATCGATTATGGCTCGATTTCGAATGCTGATATACTTTTCGGGCATGGGGTCCGTTCGTTTAGTTAACTTCAGTTCAGTTCAGTTCAGTTCAATTCAATTCAGTTGAGCCGAGAGCAGCGCCAAGAGATTTATGTTTATAGATGGGCTGCCTTTAAAAAGAATCGATATGATCTATACACACAAACACACACACGCACACAAACACAGTGTGTGAGACAGAGACAGTCAGTGTACCAAATAAGTATATAAATAGCAATCGAGGCATATATATACAATCTATTGAAAAGTCAATCAGATAACAACTGGAATGTCAGAGCTATGAGTCAGTTGTATATATACGAAAAGTAAAAACCAGTCTACCTTTTTAAGTGTTTTTTCAACAAATTGAATTTCTTAGGCAATCATTTTTGGGAATTTATTGGTTAAGTGTTTGTATAGCTCTTTTATCTATTTAGGATTTATGAATCAGAGATTATATCATCAGAAGTGAGTTTATAAAATGAATATATATGTATATATATGTAGGACGAAGAACATATCTATGGGGAATTTAGTAGTTTTCTTGGTGAGAGGTATATAGATAGATACATATAGAAAACATCCTCTATTATATTATGGATATATCTATATACTTGGTTAGGAAAACATTATTTGAATTCAAGCTGATTTATGTATAGCTCTTATATCTGCAAAGAAGAAGAAGAAGTATTTTTATAATATTCCTATATGTATATTGTATAGAAAATATAATAAATATAAATACAAAATTTCTCATTGAACTCTTAAATTGTAAAGGCAGGCCAATTTCGAGAAGTAATATTATATTACGGGTATAAATATACGTTATTAAATATTTCTGTAAATCAAATAAGTATATTTAAAGAGACATGAGATCCCTCTTACGAAATGACTAATAGTAAATCAAGAGAGCATTAGGCTTTATTAAAATGAGATGCAAACTAGAATCTTGCACATATGAGTCAAATTACTATAATATAAACGAAAACCAGTTAAGGTTTCATGGAAAGTACTATGTCATAGTTATGCAGGAAATGCCATGAGGTCTTTGAAGCGCAGAGTATATTTTTAGATAGCGGCATTAATGACTATATATGTCATAGCTCTCGCAAGCTGAGCATTAGTCTGAAATTGTCTTAGCTTAAGTCTTATTTTACAATCCTAGCAGTATAATCCTCAACAGCTGTTTCCACCCCTATATACAGGTAGTTCTACCCTTCACATGTGTATTATATGTACATGCCTATAACAGCTTTGCCTATATGAAGTTTTATGCCTTTAAGTCCGTTTCGTTTTGCCTTGCGGGGTTTTATGTCAAAACTTCGAACTGACTGGGGCTTCAATTTTTGTTCCAAGCAGTAACCTGAGTCGACTCGACTCAACTCGAGTTGTCGTTGTCGTTGTCGTTTTTGCATTGATGTTGCTTCTTCTGTTCCGCCTCGTATTCATCACCTTGCCTTCTCGTCCTCTTCCTCCTTCGTTCATCGCCTTGATGCCGCAAGGTTCCCGCGTTGCACCTACAACCTACACTAGTGGGTTTTCTATAGCTACATTCTCTATACTCTTAACGTGTATAGTCGGAGCGTTGGTTGACGTCTGACGTCGGTTCGGAAATCCTTGAAATGAAAGTCCTGCTTACTGAGGAGGGTTGCAAGCAAAAGCGAAAAACGAAACTTTGGCTCAACGGAGTGCGATGAAGGCATCCTCTGTGCAATGCTCCCAGCTATATGGACGGTTGTGTAATCGTAGCTCCATCTATGTAAGCATAGCTGTATCTCTGTATGATAGTGTAAGTGTGTTTGTTTGTGTGTGTGTGTGTGTGTGTGTGTGTGTGTGTGTGTGTGTGTGTGTGTGTGTAACTGTGTCTGTGTGTTGTCCCTCGCCGGGCTGCTGGGCTATCGGACAACCACACCCCACAATCCGCTGCCTGCCGGGTTATTCTAGCCATCTGAAATTGATGTAGCACCTACAGCGCTTCGCTCCACGCACGTTCAATACTCGCTCGGTCGCCCGCCAAATCAACTTACCCAGTCAAGCCAAGTCCTGCGGCAGACCTCGCCCATCTCGGCCACCTACTGTCCCGCCCATTGCTACTGCAGGTCATTTTCAGCTCCCATCCACAAATGGCCAGGACGCGTAAAGTTTTACAGGATGAACGTAAAGTTTAAGCGCTGATTGTATGTTTCGTACGTAAAGGGCCAAACGGTTTATGTAACCCGAGCAGCATGTGCATTGCACCTTGGTGAATGCAAGTGGCACAGGGCCACGTGACGAGTCATTCGAGTAGCTATAAACTGACTGGTCTACATAATATTTTAAATATATATATATATTTATAAATATTTCTATAGAAATCTATACATATATTCAAATGATTTCCCCTATGAATTTATGCTTGATAATCGCAAAATTTCTATGCAGGTAAATACAGGTATGTATATAGGCTACTCATTCATCTAGAATGTTAGATATAAGACACACTTCACTGATTTCGAATAATGTGACCTTCGCTGAGCCAAAGCCATTAAAGAGACTATTAATCAATCGAATATAGATTATATGACTTTTGAAGTAAGCCAAAAACCAGATTCGATGAGAATTAGAACGCAACTATAAAGCCAGCTGCCAAAATACTATAAACCGGTTATGAACCCAACCGGTTATAGCCCAAAATATGACTTTTCCATTTACTTTAATAACGTTTGATAATGACGTATTTACGAGAGTAGTCTAAAAAATGCTTGTATATCTTAGTTAAGATACATATCCCTATTTACATATTCCAATTTCAAAAACTGCATAATTTGGTTTTTATAACAATATTATATTTGTATAGTTCAATTCTTCATGTCCCCGAGCAAAGCTCTTAAAACACCGTAATTATGCTTATTATATATATATATATACTATATACAAATATATATCTCTTATATATAACTTTGCCAGCATTATCATTTTTTGGTTCAAGTGTCAGTTAAGGTTTTCATCTGCAAGTATTGAAACTCTACTTGCCATTCTGTGACTGATTGGCCGCCCCCTCGAAGATCTTCTCGAGCTGCGTGAGCAGGCCAATGACACGATAGTTCTCCTCCAGCAGTGCAAACTCCTCGAGTGGCTTCAGCAGACGCAGTGCATCCTTATAATTATACACGCGACGTGGCAATGGCTCTACATCGGCGTTGTCTTCTGAATAGTGACCCGGACTATGCGCACCGGGATTCAAGGATTCAATCTTTTGTATCTTTAGAGGTAGACTAGGTATGGAATCTTCTGCAGCTTGGCGCTTGAGCACAGGTTTGTCTGGCTCCTCATCATCGTCTTTGATTTCGATCAGTTCAGGCGGTTCATCAATGGCCACACAGTCATCGTCGTCCTCGACTGTTGTGTTTGTTTCCTTCACTGTTGCCGCCGGCTTCGGATCCGCCAGTGGCACAGACACAAGACGAGCTGGCTCTGGCTCCTTGGGTGTCAGTGTGATGTTGCCCATTGATTGCTCACGCTGCTCATGCCTGCCGCAGTAGCTGACTATGTCACGCAGATCCAGGGAGAGGGGCACCCGGCGCAGCATCATGCCGTAGTGCACGCCCTGAGAGAAGCTGAAGTTGTAGTGGCTCTTGAAGTGATTGAACCACGTGCGATCCGGAAAGAAGTTCTCGATCTTGAGTATGTCGCGCAAATTGACCGCCACCTCGCGCAGATGATCCACATCGAGGCGTCCCTTGCTTTTGTGATGGAATTGCGATCGCGAAATGTACTCGAACAGCGCCTTCTCCAAAAAGTTAATTTTGCGCTTGCGCCGCAGCTGTAGCTCATCCAACGTGGCCTGGTTCTGAGTAGACGCTGCAACCAAAGTCTTGGTGCGATACAAGGAGCGTATGTCTACGGGCTTTCGCGGTGACAGCAATGCTGCCCGGCCAGTTGTGGCTGGCACGCTCACCTGCAGCGGTGTGACCGCTGGCTGCGTGCTGAATGCCACAGCCTGAGCTGGAGCAGGAGCAGGTAAATCAGGTAGCTTGCTGCTGTCTGACGTGGGTATATTCTTACCACAGTAGGACATTATATCCCGCAGATCCAGAGAACGAGGTGGCTTGCGTGTCATGGTAATCTGCCGATTGGAGAGTGTGATGTTGTAGGCCGCCTTAAAGTGATTGATCCAAGACTTCAATAGAGACAGATAGAAGGAGAGATTAGCTTAATGAAGTTCATTTACTATCTATCCAGATCTCACCTTATTGGGCACAAAGTTATCAATGCCCATTAGCGTCTGGAAATCTAGAGCCTTGGTGCGTATCAGCTCCTCGTTGATGTCCACGCGCAGATAGAACTGGGCGCGTTGTATATACTCATAGAGGCAATGGCCCAGAAAATTGATTTTGCGCCTGCGCAACTCCTCGAACTTAGAGTTCGGTTGTTTGTTGTTGTGGCGCGTCGCCTCATAGAATTCCATAATGGGCTCCCGATTGGAGACAATGCTCTTGATCTGCTCCCAGCTGCAGTTGAAGTTCTTGGCCAGCTTGCTGTACATGGGCATGATATCATATTGACGTATGACCTCCACTCGCTCCTCTAGGGTCAAGACGTTACGTATACGCTGGGAGCCAGCTTCAAATGAACTGGCGTCGTCCTGTAAGTATAACATTGACGTAAATGAAAGATTCAAATTCACTTAGCGTGTTCTAATATCAACTAAAATACGAAACCTGCATTTGTTTTTGCTTAAACTTAGATAATGCAAACCTTTTAATGCTTTTCCAGTTAAACCTGATCAGCTAAATTTGTCTACTAGTTGCTCTAGTATGGAATTACCGCCCCACAAATTGATGAACTGTTTTTTTTTTGCTTTTGTTTTTTACTTACGTCAGACATTTGCTCAGTTCCGTACGCTCACGCACACAGCAATAGCTAACGGAAACTCTCATGCGCTCGCACTTTCACTCTCAATCTCCCGCTCTGGCTCTCTCTCTCTCTGGGTCGCTTTCAGAATTTCGCTCTTTGCTAACGCAATCGAGCATACGCTGATATGGCAACGCCTGAACAAAATAAAAAAAGCAATTCAATTTCATTTATAGTACAGTAATTGCTTAACAAATTGCTTTTAGATAAGCACTACGCTTACCTGGTATTATTGAAATCTGCAGCAGGTTTTTAGGCACACAGCAACCATCCAGTAAGTAGCGTTCCGCTCGCTACGTGTGGAGCGTAGCAGCAATTTGGTGCAACTGACGCGCTTTGCAATCTCTCTGAGACGGCTGGAAAATCAGGTTTGGCGAGTTCTACAAACTTGTTTACGGAGAGTGAGAGAGCGCTCTGCTCTCTTTTCTCTTGCTCTTTATCGCTCTGTGATCGTGCATGTGTGCCGTTATACGCACGTGTCTGCCTATGTGTGTGTGTGTGTGTGTGTGTGTGCGAGTGCTTGCCTTTGTTGCTATTTTTAGTGTGTAAGCAGAGCGAACGAGCTGCGAATGGGGGCGACAGAGAGCGCAGGTCTGAGTTTGTTTAAACAAATGCATTTAAATTATTTGTTGTGTGGTTGCAAAAATGATTAAAGAAAGCGCGTAATCGAGTTGATAATTGATTTTCATTTTATATTTTAGTTATTCGCACAGCATTTGTTATAAATGTATGAAATGCTTGGTAATAATCATATACCCTGAGTCTATTTGAATTGTTAGAGTATATATTAATATTTATTTTTATTAAATGTCAGATATTTTATCTTAAAAATTAAAGAGCATAACTTTAAGTATAAAAAAACCATTTCAAACATATTTAAGTCTAAAATAAAAATGAAAACATAGAATCAATACAGAAATCAAATTGAACAGAAAATAAAGCTCTAAAATTTATAAATTCTTGACAGATTTATGTATGTAGGACAGAAGTAAAGGACTTCAGTATTTGACAGCTTTACGACTCAAAACGTTTGCAATTTAACATTAAATCATAGAAAGTTTTCGACACTCTTCAAATCATTTTATTGTTTCATTCAATAGTTACATAATATTTTATAGTTTTTATATCTGGTATAAAGTAAAATTATCATATTTAAAGAATAAAAGAAAATGTTCTCAAACATACATGATACTTTTACCGACAATGGTTTCGTTCCAGTTTTAGTAAATTTTTAAATGCTTATTTCTAAGAACTGCCGACTATGCTTCAAATTTTCCAGCAGACAGAACAACTTAAATATATCTCATGAATTCACTTTAGTATACCTGAATGCCCTTTCATTGGCACCAATAAAAAATTATTAGCTTTGGCACGTAACAAAAAAAAAAAAATAAAAAAAAAATGTATTCAATTACATTTAATGCATAAGTACTTAAAGATACTTTGAAGTCGCTTTACCCAACATGAGGTAAAAGTAAAATATGTAAGTATATATGATATACATATATTTCTTATGTTATTATTTATAAGCCAGAAGCTTTAAGGAAAATATAGTTGTGTGAAATAAAAAGATTAGTCGGGCTTATCGACAGGCTTCTTGTAGACGGGCCCTTTTTTGCGCATATATTGTTTGATGAAATCGTACGACTTGTGCTTAACCGATTCAGTGCAGGCCAACGGATTGCCGGTCATGTCACAGTAGCGCATCTCCTTGGTGGTGATGTGGTGGCTCAGCTGCAAGAATACTCCCTCAGCTTTACATTAAGATAGATTAAGCTATCATACTTACTCGCTTAATTAGGAACTTGTAGTCTTCATCGCTTGTAATACGGCCCAGCTGGCAATTTTCCTGGCGATAGGGACGCAAAAACTCGGCAACATGGCCGCTAATATCAAAGTGAAACTTATCGCTGGCATCGCGTCCAGTTGCCACACTAGAAAGATTCGAAAAGGCTGTGAGTATAAAGCAGTTTAGTGAATCGATGGTATGCTTACTTCTTGCGCTTACTGTCCCGATGTTTCTTGTGGCTCTCTGTCAGGAGTAGCTTGCGTTTTACGCTTGGCAACGTCTCAGTGGCTTCTGTAGAACTGGTGGATGATGGCGACGTTGAACGCACTTGTCGACGACGACTTTGTGACTCCGGCAAATCCTTATCACCATCAACAGTGGCATCAAGCAGCGGCACGTTGCTAGCGCCATCAGTAGCTCCATCCTCATCAGAGGAGTACAAATACCCATGAATGGGCAGCGAATCACTCGACTCTCCAGTCGGAGGTTGAACAGTATTTGTTTCGTTGCGTGTACGACGATAAATTTCCTTACGTCGGCGAATCTTCTCTTTGTTCTCTTTGTATTTGCGCGATTCCAGCTGGTTGTAGAGGCGATCCTCCTCGCGACGTGGACTTATCACGCGCACAGAGACTAGGCGACTACGTCGCATTTCACGACGTTCCCGTATCTTAACCTCAATGTACTGGGCCAGAGACTTTGCGCTCAGACTACCCACATAGTCGATATCAATGTTTATTAGGTCAGCCGAATTGGCTGCCTCATCCGGCACCAGATCCTTTTCTGGAGAATCCTCAACCAGCTGTTGCAAACGCTGTTCAGCGTTCGGTGGCTCCCACTGTGGTATACGATCACGCAGATTGTAATAGTAGATATCTCCATCAGGTGTTAAGTTCCAGTGCCATGAGGGTGGCAACGGCTCTACGCCAGCGGGCAGCTTATACTCCACATCATCCTCATGTTCCGGAGAGGGTGGCTCAGCGATGTCACCGCAACGCAATGGTACAGGCACAGGCGCATCCTCGGAGTTGAACCATTCATTGGTCTCTGTGTTATGGTAAAATGGCAGCAGCTTAGGATCTGAGTTCAAATCTGCACCGAAGTATTCGCAGCGCAGCTCATGCTCACGCCAATCCTCGCTGCCCACACGCTTTTCTGCCTCATCCTGAGCCACCTGAAAAGATATAAAGAATTTAAAGTAAAGTCTTTAAATGAGATTATGTCTTTCTCTTACCTTTCTCTCGAATAGCGATCGTCGCAGCTCCTTGGATATAGTTCGGCGTGGATCAAACTCCGAACGTCTACGACTCTCGGGCTTTATGCCACTGTTGCTCTCTGTGGAGCCTTGCCATTCTTTGGGCTGTGTGGTGATTGTACAGATGGTATTGTTGCCGCTCATTCGAGTTGGCGGTTTGGACTTCTCATAGCGGCTGCTGGTGTCGCGCCTAAATCGATCTTGTCTATAACGATCGGTGCTTAACACTGAGGAAGCGTTATTACTGTCCCCTAGAGCGGTGGCCAGGTGTTGTTGACGATCTGCCTCGCGTTCGTGCTCCTTCATCTGTTCGATGCGTTCGCGTTTGGGTATGCGAAATATTTCGGGCAAGCCATTCCATTTTTGTAGCAGAGCAGCAATGCGTTGATGCACTGATTCCTCCTCCTCCGATTGTGATTCTGTTGGCTCTGATGCTGCCTCTGGCTGAGCCAACTGGTTGCCCCACAGCTGCACGCTCTGATAGATGCGACTGTCATTCAGCATCGTTCTGTTGGGAATGGGCAGCGATTCGAGTGATTCGAGCAACGCAAGACGCAGCTGCTTATCACTGCCGCTTTCGCTGATCCAGGCGTGCAGCAAGCGTAGCCCGTGGTAGTCAAGGAAAAGACGACGACATGGCAACTCGCCACGTGTTAGCACGCCCAACAGTTGAAGCCGACTCTGCAGCAGCTTGGCACGCACCATGCAACGCGATAGGCGCAATGTGTCCAGCTGATTCTTGAGTCCGCTGCGACTGAGCAGCGTGAGCTGCTCGAGCACATCTGTATCTTCGAGCTGATTAAGTTTACGCGTTGCTGACTTCTCGCCCCCAACGCCGCCCGAAGGACGTAGCCAACGGCCCGCCTTGTATTCGCGATCCTTTGCCTTGGGCTGTTCCTTACGCTGCTTGCGTGACGTTGGCAGCTTAAGTTGCTTTTTGGACTTAGTTTTAGGTGTTTTGACCTTAGTCTCCTGCTCTGTGCGCAGCTCCTCAACTAGTGACTCGGGCTCACTTTCGGTCTCCGAATCGAGCTGCTCGCCCTCATCTGACTCCGGCTCGTTGCCAATCCAGCCACGACAATTGGCCGACTCGCAATAACAGCGTTGCGCATCGCGTCCATAACGCTGATATTGATAATCGAATGTGATTTCCTCGCCAGGCATGATGGTCTTCACACTAAAGAAGCCAATGCGCAGCTCTCCATTCACCGTCCACTTTTGTGTCTCCGCATTTGGATCGCAGCTGTGATTGATATAGCGAGAGATGTTGCCTTTTGTAGTCGCATCGATAATGGCCTCGCCGCGCAGCGCCATGAAGTAATAATGGCGATTGCGATCCTCTGAGTACAGATGCTGGCGACGTTCGAACTCTTCGCTGTCGATCACCTCACCCACATACTCCATGATGAACTCTCCAGGTTGTATTTGCAACTCGGCTGTGATACCGCAGCCCTTCTTCTCAGTGCGAAAGACGCGACAGGGCCAGCCCTGATGCTGCTGGAATCGTTTATTCGTGCAGCGGTCACCGTATGTGCACAGTGGACCACACTCGATCATAAGCATCCGATTGATGCAGCCATCGCCGCAGCGCAGCCCCTGTCCCTCCTCGTCGCCAGTGACAAAGCAATCGCATTGCATTTCCGCATTCTCCTTGCTCACCTGGCGGGCACAACGATAGTAATTATCCCGCAGAGTTTGGAATGTGTTTAGGCCCTCCTGGCGCAGGAACTGCTCATTGATGGCATCAATGTGGGCAAGCTCGCTTAACTGTTGCTCCATGCTAATAGCGGACACTTGGCTGCTGCTACCACGGCCTAAGCTCGCTTTGGCACCTTGCGGCTTCTGCTTGATGCGATGCGAACGTCGCACACCCGCTGATAGATCATCTGTGCTGCCAACAGGTGAAGGAGCCGGCGTGTTAGCAGGAGTTTCGAGATTCGCCACACGTTGCGCTAACTCATCTTCAGTTGCCTCCTCTTGCGGCTGTTGATCTTGCTGCTGCTGCTGCTGCTGCTGCTGTTCATCCTCCACCTTGTAATCGCGTTCGAGCAATTTGACGCCATCCTCTATGAACTTGGCTATGTCATGTAGCGGATTGGAGGCATCTAGCTCGGAAGTGGGCGTCGGCAAGCTACGACTAGGCAAGTCGCCAGCTCTTGTCGAGGAGCTGGAACTAGAATCCAACGAATCCTGGCTGCTGGGTAGCTGCTTTGTTCTTGTTGCCTTGTGCATTGGCTTCCTTTGAGCTGACTTCTTTTTGCTGCTGCTGTTGCTTGGCTTGTGTTCTGACTCCGTAGCTCGTTCTGGACTCAGTGTTGACTTGAAGGGGTGCACAGAGTTGCGACGTTTGTTGCTCAAAGTCAATTTCACGTCCTCCTGACGTTCCTCGCAAATGGTATTGCGGCGGTTGGTTTCCTTTGATGGCTGCTTTTTCGCACGAGGCTGAGGCGTGGAACGTTCCTGCTGCTGTTCGGTTGACTGCTTCTTGGTGGCCTGCTTAGACTTCTTTCTAGCCTTCTCTTCGTGGCGCATCTGTGCGTGTGCTTTGTCCAAGACCTTAAAGAGTGCATCACACTCGACGAATGCAGCGTTGGAGGTTGAAGACTTCTCTAACTTTGGACTATCATTAGTTTTCCTCTTTTCACTAGCGATTGGTTTTGCATTAACCAATTCTGGCTTGCGCTCTTCTGAAGAGGATTTGGTTGATTTAGGCTTTGGTAGTGACTCACTGACATCAACTCTTGTTTCTGTAGTTAATTGTGGAAGATCTAACTTTATCCCTTCGGATTTAGCTGTATCTGGGTGCTGCTGCGGCTGCTTTGTAGCTGAATCAGCCTTTTCAGGCTTCACAATTTCTTCCTTCATCGATTCGTTGCTCTTTGCTGGTTCTATTACTGGATTGGCATTTAAAAGTTTCTCCATTGTCATGGGAAGCTTTAGCTCAATGCCTGTAGCTTTAGCAGCACGCCTCAAAGATTCCAATTCGAAATGAGCTATTCCAGTAGACGAAGTGGCCTCTATAGTTTTCGTCTTTTCGACAGGTTCCTTTACAGAAGTCGGAGTTGCACTGCGTTTTAACTGTTCCGCTGGCTCTACAGATTCCTTTGGTTCATCTTTGTTTTTCCTTTGTATGGTTGAAGATTTAAGTAAAGAGGCCTTCTTTTCCATGTTGACTTCCTTTTGCAGCTCCTCTTCAACCTTACCCTTATCTTCCTTGTCTATCATGGCTGAAGAACTTGGCAAGCAGAGCTGCTCCTCCATGTTGATTTCGATTGGCAGTTCCTCCTTAACCTTATTCTTATCTTTGTCGTATGTTATGCCTGAAGGGGTTGGTGAAGAGACCTCTTTCTCCAGATTAACTTTCTTTAGCAGCTCGTCCTTAACCTTAACTTTATCTTCGTTGTGTTTTATAGCCATAGATTTTGGTTCTGACAGCTCCTCCTCTTTCTTGACTTCTTCCCGAATCTCAATTTTAACCTTGGTGTTCGTACTCTCATGTGGCTTTTTCTGTGTCTGCAGGTTGGGCGAGTCTTCAATACTTTCTGAATTGGACGGCTTGTTAGCTGCCTCGGAGGTCGGCTTAGTCTCCTTCACACTGAGCTGCATCGGAGTCTCGGTTTTCTTTAAATCTTCCATGAAACCTTGACTAGGCAGTTCGTTTACTACTTCAATATTTGATTTCTGTTCTGTTTCTGTCTTTAGCTGCTTTATTGGCTTCTCATCGTGCACTTCTTGCTCTCCCTCATGCTTTTCATCCTCGGTAAACCAAAGTTCTGCCGGCTCACTTAGCACTTCAGCTAGGAGTTCTGATTCCTTTTCATCAACATTATCCCCATCTGCCGTTGGACCAAACTGCTCCTCAATGATGATCGGTTGAGCCACATCTGTGTCCTTATTAAGTTCATTTTCCTTGGAAAAAATTAGCTTAAAGTTGCGAGTTTCTTCTGTTGGGTTAGTTTCTTCATTTTCTGCTTTTTCGACTGTTTCAGCTGCAGCTTCCGTTTCCAACTTTGTTGTTTCGATATCCACAAATATAATTTGTGAATCTGAATCCTCATCGGATGCCACGGTTATAATCTCAGTCTCAATTACTTCCAATTCATCGTTGTCCTCAGGCACTGTTTCAGCATTAGTTGTATCTTCTACAATAATTGAGAAACCCTTTAAAGATTCATCCGAGTCGGAGGAGTCCCGTTTTGAAGAAACAGCTTGCACTTTGGTGCTTGGCAAGATTGTGGTCGCTACGCTCATTGTGGAGCAATCAACTTCAGTTGCATTATCTGTGAACTGTGCTTTGCGCGGGCGTCCACGTTTACGCAGCACCTGCTGTTGCTGTTGCTGCTGCGACTGCTGCAGCTGCAGTTGCTGATTTAAAGTTGGCGTCTTATCACTGCTCACTTGGGCAACAATCAAGCTGGGCGTTGGCTTCGGCTTGGTATACATTTCCAGAGTAAGCAATGACGAAATCGCAGGCAGAGGTGGACGTGGAGTAAATGAGCGATTGACCTCAATTGCTGGAATCGAAACGGTTGATGAGCTCGTTGCTAATTGCGTTGTGGATGCTGTTGTTGTTGTTGGTGCATTAGAGTCAATTCGTGCCTCAATTTGTATTTTGTGAGTTTTGCGACTTTTGTTGAGCACATCGAGCACATCAAACTTCACGATTTTCTTCCGTGTGCTTCGCCGGCAATTTGTGGGCGATGTCGAATTGGTGCGCTCCTCGGCTGGCGATTCCATCTCCTCAATCAATTCAGACTCTTGAGTGTTGACCTTGGGCGGTCGGCCAAGTCGTTTGCGTAGAGCCGGCTGCTTAGCAGCATCGTCTCCTGTTGATTTGTCCATTTGTTAAAGTTTGCTATCAATTAAAATGTGCTTATTGACAGCATGCATATATTTTACATAAAACTTTAATGCTATTTACTGCCTTTTAAAATAAAAAATAAAAAAAAACAGCAACTAATTAACGCCCAATTCTAAACTACCGTGCGATGTATACTCACATATTTGCAAAAATGTCGAATTTTCAGAATTTGTTTATAGCTGTAAAACAGAAAAGTGACCGTTTATCAAGAACGAAATACACTAAAAAAAATACCAAAGAGAAATATTTGGCTGCCAGTATAACAGCTGATGTATATAAGCAATTGTATGAGTAAGCAGTTGGTAACACTGAATTGAAATAATAAAAAATCCCTTTACATTATACGCGTTTGCCGACTTTATTTTGTAGCTCTCTTTTCAGCAATGACAGCTGGATTCTGGTAAATAAAAAATCACTATTTTCTTTAAATATCTTATTTACTATTAACTTATTGCAGAATAGACTTGCCTATATTGGCCTGCATACACATGCAAATATACATAAATACATATACATATATGTATATACTACTGTTACAACTCAAAGTCTTCGACATTCGGCGGGCTTACGAACGCCTTTTCTGTATCACTTAAAAGTCCTATAGCTCGATAGTTTTCATTTAGCATTGCATATTCTTGTAAGGCTTTTAAGCATTGCATCGCATCGCTGTGATTGTTAATGACGATAGTATTTAATATGGGAGCCTCAATTGTTAACTCAGGCTTTTCCTCTTCCATTCGTTCCGCTTCTTTTATATGTTGCGATTCCTCATCTATTTCAATTTTAACTAAATGTTTCGCTTCCCCTGACATCTGAAGTATTTCAGTCTCAGGCCTCGTTTCTTCAAATATTTTAATACCATCATCTGAATGTATCGCTTGCTCGACAGTCGTTTCTTCGGATATTCTACTATCATCATCTGAATGTATCGCTTCCTCTACTTTTACAATTCGAGGAATTACAAGCTTTTGTTCATCCTCAGTAATGCGCTTTTTCACATGAGCTTTCAAGCATTTCATTGTCTCGCCATGATTATCAATGACAATTTGCTTGGCTGGTTTGTCATTAACATTTACAATCTCTTCTTTGTCCCCATTTTTTCGCTTCTATAAAAGTATACAATGTTAAATATTTAAGTGTTATATGATTCTACTGCACTTACTGATGGTTCAGAAGTCCTTATATTCTTAGTGGTGTCAATTTTGGTTTCCTAAAATATTAATAATTTTAGAATTAAGTTCTCTAGAAATTACGTTTTACCTACTTTCGACTCATTATTATGGAATAGCTCAAAGAGTTTTGAGTTTTTTGTTTGCTGCGGGATTTGCCTCTTAACCGATTTCTTTAAGAGATGGATTTGCATATTAGAGTCTGGTATAAGAATCTGTTGAGTTTCTCTCCTTACCAGTTTCTTTAAAGATGTCAGCTTTCTCAACTTTGTTTTATAATTTTCCAGTATACTTTGTATTGTGTGCTGTTCCTTCACCATAGCATACACCTTGCTTAAGTAAATATCACGCGATTTAATATTCGATTCGGTTCTGATTAGTTTCCGAAAATTGCCAAGTTTCTCATTTGTACTCTTTAAATGGTCCTCCAATTTAGATATAACGGTTTGCAGTCCAACGAGGTCCCCGCGAGGCACTGCAGGTATTATATCAAAACTAATTTTCGACATTATCTTCACAATTTCGATTATGAATTGCAATTATATGACTATGTATATTGTTTGCTATGCTACCTCACACACTCAATACATTTTCGATAATTTGCTGGTGTTGCCAGTCCGTTCGAACGATACACATATCGATTGTATGCTACCGGCGTTGCCGTACAGTTAAATTTCCGCTCTAAAAGTAAGCGATAGCAAGATGCCAATATCAAATCAATCAATCAGCTATCGATATATGTTATTTATTTCAGAGCTCTTCTAAAACAAATCTATTGCAATATGTAAAAATATTCGTTTCCATGCAAACCCAATGCAGTTAAAAATATCTTCGTTAAATTGTGTATTGTAAGATCGATTTATATTGCCAAATTTACCGTTATGTAACTAACTTTATTAATTTTGTAATTATTTTTATTTTATTCCTAACACACATTCTAACATGTTGATTTATCTCTATTTTTCTAATTTTATACTTACCTTTTGATAACGCCACAAAGTATGCAAAGAAATTGATTAAGTGTAGACGTCATTGCATGTTTCGTTAAGTAAACGTGTTCGTTGAGTTCAACGCTTAGGCGCAGCCACACATAGACCATTCTCGCTTTGTCGTTAGGTGAAGCTGGCTGCAGCTGGCTGTAGTAGCGCCATCTGGTGGATGTTTAGATACAACAATTGAGCTGGCCTTCAAATGGTAAAACATTTGAATATAAATTGCCGTTAATTAGATGATACTCGAATACACAGATATAGTTTATTTGAATTGGTAAACTAAATTTCAGAAGTCAAAGTGCAATGAAGCGTTGCAAGTTGAGTTTAATTTCCGTTGGTTAGCTTACAAAAATTTACATATTACTTGCATATTTATTAGGCACCTGCGTGTAAAATGTGTGAAAATTGGTTAGAAGACGAGTTCACATTTTTGGCCAATCTAGCGCAGTTCCGTTTTTGAGTGGACCGAAAAACAAGCGTAAAACAATTCGAAAGTCAGTCAACCCCTCGCTAGTTGCATTTGCACCTCGGTTAGGAAGCGAGTGCAGCGGAGCGTTGCATCGAAGGTAAGCGAAGGTGTTGCCGCTGGCTGCGTGGGGGTTGCGACAGCCAACTAACAACTGCGAACTGGACTGCCAATTGGTCACGTTGACGGGCCAAGTTAAACCAAACCAAAAGCCGAGTAATTGTTGCGCAACAAGCGAGCCTCCAGTTACGCCAGAGATTTTCCCAGGGCCGGCAATAGGGGCAGCCGTCCATAAAATGTGGGAAAACGAGTGCAGCACACACACATTAAACTGAAAAAGAAGCAAACAAATTATGATTGACAGAGCAAACCTTTTGGCCAATGACCAACGGCTTCATTATGTTCAGCTCCCACAATAACGTTTTTTTTTTCTACTCTTTTGGAAATTGCATTTCGTGCTGGCAGATTTCAAAGCGTTTCGTTTCATACCCCAGACAAGATCGGACAACAACAATAAAGGTTCAATGCACGCGGGTCACGACTTGGCTTGAAGCTGGGCGCCCATAAATCGGCAGGCCTCGAAATTGACGTGTTTTGGCTGCCGTTGCCATTTTGGCTCAGCCACTCCAACTTCAACTACAACTCTAACTCGAACCGAACAGCAACTCCTCCTCGAGTTGTCAATCAATTTCTATGCGGAAACGTTTTCGCAACGGCATGATGAATGTTATTGGCATGGGCTAGAATGAAATTGCTTGGCCATTTGCTATTTGTCAAATTTTCATTAGTTGGCCATAAATTGAATTGGTCGCGCAACCAATAAATTATGCTGCACTGATTCTCACGAGCTCGAGCTCGAATAAAAAACTTTCTAGTTGTTCACACCAGTTGCGAGTTGCGAGTTGCCAGTTGCCAGCTGCTTGCCAATTGCCACCTGCGCCTCAAAGCTATCTGCAGCTGGGAGATGTTGTTGCTGCTGCTGCTGCTGCTGCGGCTGTTTGACTAAAAGCGAATTCCAGTTGCAAACCCATTTTTGGCACGACCTGGCCAGGTAAGATCGCACCATTTAGGGAAGAAGCCACAGCCAAAGCCATGCTCCTGCGGCAACGAAGCATTGATTTGCAATTGCCTGGAACGCACACGTGGTGTCTATAATACAGGTGTGTTTGTGTGTGTGTGTGTGTGTGTGTGTGTGATCGTGATTGTCAGTATTGGCATCCAGCTGTGAGAACGCACCCACTTGGCCAACACACACACAGACATACACACACCCACTATCGAGGCCAGCAGTAGAGATCGTGTTGGCTATCGCATTGAGCCGAGGCTTTACTGTATGGCAAGCAAACAACTGTTGATTGATTAATCATTGCTGGTAATTTGATTTTGTGCCTTTTCGGAGTTACCGTTACGCTGCTCCGCATCCCCTCCTTAGCCCAAGCTCTAGACAAGCCCCTTTTCAGCGCTTTGATTGATTGTTTCATTGCATTTGAGCTTTTTGGCATATTCACCTGGCCCCCCTCCTAGACACGGGCATACATGTGTCGTGTAACAGTCCGTCATAATGTGTCCACTGTGTTCACTTATGCATTTTTGCCATGTCAGCTTAGCTGTCAAAATCCTTGAGCCCAAACTTCAGTTGCAACTCCAATTCGTATCGAGCCATATGGCTGGCACACTTCTGTTGCAGACTGATTAAAATCAGATGGCAGTCAACGTTGACAGTTTTTGTCAGCCGATCGGCGAGGAGTAGAGTGCTGTATGCTAATCGTAAAATGTGGCTATATATTTTTAATATTCAATTGTTCACAATGTGGTATATGAATAATTATCGAGTCTAGACTACAGTTAATTGCAGGGGCTGCTCTAATATATTCATGACGTGCAGATAGGCATGAACTCTGTTTCTTCTTTCAGCTTTGATCCATTAATTTTCTTATTCAAAATACTAAATACCGATCTATATTTGATCAAGTTAATTATGCGAGTTAATTATGCGAGCTATCAATATCTAAACAATTCTTAAGCTTCTGATCACAAACCTCAATGGAGTGCTTTCAATGTAAGCCGATCTATTAATCTTTTAACTGAACCATAAACATAAGACTTGATCGGTAAAGAGAGGTTACAATATCTGATCAGTCACCGATCATGCAATTCTTTAGCTTACGATCATTAGAGAACTATCAATATATGCTGCTCTGACAATTATTTAGTTTCTATAGACACGTTCGTTCAAGAGTTTTCAATATCTAATCAGTTATCGATCAAGCATGATCATAAGAACGCAATCGTTAGAGAGGTGGGTGTCCACGTGTTGGCACTTGTTGTGCGTTGTTAGTTAAATTTGGCATGTGGCCGAAAGCTGTGCTCGTTCTTGCTGTTGCTGGTGTTGCTGGCCGGGAGCTAACTGGAGGCAGTAAATCATTTGCCAGCGTCAACAACTTGTCAACAGGCCAAGCCAAGCCAAGCCAAGCCAAGCCAACCCCAGCCAAGTAAAAGCCATTGACTCGCAACGAGAGCTTGGAGAGGTTTTCGCTGTTGACTGTCCGACGATCGACAATCGACAATCGACATTCGACGTTCGACGTCCGCCGTTCGACGTTCAACGATCGTCGATCGGTAGTCGGCTGCAGTTTTGGTCCAGTCATGGCTCATGTTGCATATAAATGGTGCTTAATGAGCTCGTGCCAAATAGAATTGTCAGGCGCCTAGGCAACACTAACCCCCGTCCAGCCCCCCCTCTACCCCTCTCTCCTTCTCACTGTCTCTGCAGATAGCTTGTTCGTGTTGCGCTCAAATTGCTGTTAGAATTCCACAATTTTATGGCTGAGCATTTGATTTGATCACGATTTTTGCAGAGTCTGGCATATGTAAACCAAATATGGTCGACTGACGCTTGGGGCGCGGCAGGTGCCCAGGCCCAGTTGCCTGGTTATGGATGGAACGACGCTTTCCCACGCGCATAGAGCTAACAAAAAAGAAAAAAAAAATAATAAAAGAAAAAAGAAAAAGTGGAGTCCTATTGTTTATTTTTGGGGTGCAATCTGCCATCTTGGCAGCCGGAGAGTCGCCGAGTACAGCGCACTAACAAGCTGCGTTTCGCCTTTATTATTTTTAATTGGACTGATTTCAAGCTATAGATACATTTGTATCCAGTGACATATGCAGCGACTGCCATTCCAGCCAATCATCCTAGGCCATCATCAATCCCAGCCAAGACTGTACTCCCAGCTGCTGCTGCCGCCTCTTGACCAGCTACGGACTCGCGTTTTGTTGCAGCTGTGTCCAAGTCCAAGTCGAAGGGTTGCCTCCAGGGTTGCTGCTCAAACATTCCCACGATGCTGACAGCCAAATGAAAAACAAAAGCAAAAAAAAAAAAAAAAAAACAAATCAGCTGCACTTTTTTCGCGCAGTTTTTCTGCGTCCTTGGCGCCTGCCTCTAGTCGAGGGTTGCGCCTCATTTAGGGGTTGGGCTGCATGCTCGCTGATGACACGCTGTGACATTGTGACGTCATCGTCAATATTTGCATTGCTGTGAAAAATGTTGTTCTAATGATGAGGGCAACTCAACGCCTCCTTTGGCCAAACCATTTGACTTGGGCACAGCCACAAAAGACTTTCTACTGTCTGGGCAACGCCTCGAAAAGATTGCGCAAATCTAGATGTGTGTGTATTGTGTGTGTATGAATAAATATACATGTATATATACATATAAATGCCCGCATTTATCTAATTAATGATTGAAGTATGTTTGATTTTTCACACAAAGAGCCAAACTATGCTTTCTGTTAATTCCCATTGCATGCTGCTGTTTAGTTAACAGTCCAATTAGAAACTTAACAGCGCTGCTGACAATAACAGCCGTTGAGCATTTTGCTGATTTGAAGACATTTCAAATCTGTTAACAGCAGCAAATATAACCGATTGAAATTTTTATGCGTACTTGTTCAGGATAGTTAAAATTTTCAATTATTTATTTTATGATATGAAAGGAAATTTGCGTAATTTCCAATTTACAGCTTTGGCTATTCTCCCACACTTTCACAGCTGCAACTAGTCTCTGAAGCACTCATAAATATTTTAATTTTAAACATACAAATTTTTTGTTGTCTCTTGCAATTAGTTGCCGACTGCGCAGCAGTTCACACGAGGCAGCTGCCAAGCGATCATGGAACGCAACTCTAGCTGTGATTTTGAGTAATCATCGTGAGGCGGATATTCAACAAGAATATATGTATATATATATATATATAAATACATATACTATATATATGTATGCAGTGAAGAGTGTAAAGCTTGACCCACAAACTTGACAAATCCATCAGCGCACGCCCAGGAGGAGGCACTGTTGCACGCTGCCCGTTCCCAGTTGCACTGTTGCCAGCGTGGCCAGCACATCGTAAATCAAATGCTCATAACTTTTTCTGCAAACATTTGTTGGCTTAAATCACGCGAAATCAACGTGAGCCAAGTTGGGCTCGAGTCGAGTTGAGTTGAGTTAAGAAGGTAAATCATAAGTCACTGCATGTCTGGGTCGTCATCTTCATCTTCAACTTGATGTTCAGCTGGGGGCAGACAAGGGAGCCGAAGGAGGAGGAGGAGGAGGTGACCGGTACCGCCTCATATGCAAAGTGTCAGTCATAAGTGACTTTTCGATTTTGACTGCCAGCAACTGTTGCTGTTTGCTGCACCAGCACCAGCAGCAGCAGCAGCAGCAAAAGCAGCAACTGCAACAACAGCAAATTAATTATAGCCAAGCCATTTTCAGACATATTTCTTTTGGCATGTCTGCAAGTCTTCAAAGTCTTCCAGCTGAGCACCTTTCACCTTAAATTGCTTGCTTTATGACCGCGAGTGTTGGCAAATGTCGACCTCTGCTTAAGCGCTTATTGTTGTTGCTGGCTCGGCCATCAGGTGTTTTATTTGATGGTCGTCACTTTGACATGCTCCGCCCGAGGGCAACAAAAAAAAATCGCTTCTAGTCACCAGCACCTTTCACTGCACAGCAACAAAGAAAGAGAGCGAGAGAGAGATGTAGAGAGAGAGAGAGAGAAAGATGAATCTAGCATGCGTGCAACAGGTTCACACATTGCAACTTCGCCCGCGCCACGAATGAAGTTGCCTCAAAGCAAAGTCTTGTAAGCCGCTAATTAATAGACGCCTAAGCCTTGATTAAACTTGCAACTTGCAACTTGCAACTGGCTGTTGTTGTTGAACTCTTGAACCATTGCCATAAATATGCCCAGTGGATGCAAGATACGCGCCTCGTCTTCATTTGGCTGCCTGGCCGTGGATCGTTGGCTCGTTGGCTCGTTGGCTCGTTTACCATGTCGGCTTTATGTCAATTAGATGTTTGTCTTCGATTAAGTCCCCAGCTAGTGGAGCGAGCGCATAATTTGGCGCTTGTGACAGCAATTTGCCGGATCCCAGCAATCAGCTACAGCTCCCACTTGCACCCACCTGCGCTCGCCCACCTGCTACTCACCTGTCGAACCACTCACAAATGGACAGCGCATCGCGTCTTTAATCGCTGGCATGTAGCAAAGTTTGACCTGTTCAATCAATTGATTGATGTTTGACCGCGGTGTGTTAAACATTGATTAGCCCTAATCGACGCAGGTGTGCACGCTTATAGCCAACTCTTACCAAGTCCTTTGACCTCGTTGCGTGCTAGTTTTTTGTGGCCCACACTAGTATTCAATTAAGTATTTTTCTATTGATTTTTGTGCGGAATGATTGATGGCTGTAATTGGATAAAACAAGTGTAATATCCACAGGGACATTAAGTTCTATCGGTCGAGTGCCAAGTATATATATATACATGATGTTCTATAATAGCTATATAGTAGATATATGACTCAGGGGTCAAAAAGTTCTTAAAAAGAAGGTCAAACACGTATCACATATGTATATGGCACTCAAGGCTAGAAGTTCTTGGGGCGAAGATCAAAACCTAAGCTTTCTTGGCATATAGTTTTCTATAGCTCTCTCTCTCTCTCTCTCACACACACACATACACACTCTTATAGAGAAGTTTGAATACTTTTAGCTATATAGTCCATATCAAAAGTCTACATAATACATTGCTATATGTCACACATACATATACTATATGTCTTAACTGTCCAGAACTGAACAATATATTTAAATTATGCTGTGGTTTGGTCGCTCGTCAAGCTGCTATGGGTTCAATTTCCTGGCCAAAACTAAAAAAGAAAAAATAAAATAAACCAAATCAACGTGAGCAATTTTCGGGCAATTTTCATAAATTTCAACACCAAAAGAGCTGGAGGCTTAATTTGAAATTAATTGTGCAGAAATTTATTCAGTCTGAGTAGAGTCGAAAGGAATGATTATTCCAATTTGTTTGGCCAGGCCAACAGCTGAAATTGGCCAATGGCCAATGGCCAATAGAGCCGGCTGGCATTTGGACGGGCGCACAAGTCGGGAACAGCCCACTCAATGGCTGCGATTAGGTACGTTTGCTTAGCTAAGCCCAGCTCACAGCTCCCAACTCCCACTGCCCCGTTGGCAGTTGCCAGGCACCCGCTGCGTACAACTAGCGCCAGATCGAGATCAGCTCCAAGTCCAGCTCCAGCTCCAGCTTAAGCTCCAGCTCTGGCTCTGACTGTAGCTCATTAATAAGCGCCGTCTTTAGCAAACGTTGGCAAGCAAGCACTTGAAGCACTTGTAAAATGCAACATTTGTTTGAGCGATAAAATCACCTACAATAAATTCACAATGAACATACCAAAAAGCCGCATAAAATGCAAAAAAGAAGTCGAAGCAACCATCTGCGCTGCCCCCAGCCCCCACTCCCCACTCTGAATGGACGCACGCCACACGACGATCGAGATACAGATACAGATATACAGATACAATGCCTGAGTGCTATCTGCATTCTATGCTGCCTGCTGCCTACTGCCCGACGGGGCTTTCCATTGGAAATGCGACTGGAAAAGCGGGCCGACAAAGCAAAAGCAAAAGCTAAAGCTAAAGCCAAGCAGCTTGGCTGCGACTTATAAACGAGCGACCACCGCTGCAAAGACTTCAGCGAACGCGACAAAATAAAAAATAGAGTTGTACGACGACCACCTGCAGACCAACAGACCAGCAGACCAGCTCCACAGCTGGACAGACCATGGCACAGTCCAGCCGCCAGTGGAGCTGCGTAGCACTTGCCTCTATCTCTGCTGCTGCTGTTGCTGCTGCTATTGCTCTTGCTGTTCCATTCAAATGTCGCCAAGCGCGCCTAAAATATGCAAAGCTCTTTGAATATCTTGTAAACGAAGCACTGACCCCCAGTGCGTTCAGGCTACCTGGTTACCTGGCTGCCTAGCTGCCTAGCTGCCTGGCTGCCTGGCTGCCTAGCTACACATCTTCCAACTTTGTCCATTTCACTTGCTCCAGTTGTCAGAGAGATGCCCATTTTGGAGTGTGTGCGCTAGTGTATCTGTGTGTGTGTGTGTGTGTGTGTACGAGTCTGTGTGGGCTGTAATTTAAGCTAAGCTTTTGTTCAAGAATTGGGTTGACTACACAATAAGACTTAAATAATTTGAACTGGGCTTTAAAAAGAGCCAAGAAATGAACTCAGCTAGCAGAACAGTTTATTTGCCTGCATAAGAATCCCGTAGAAGTGCGAGACTTACAAATATGCTTTGCTTAACTTATGTAAAGAAGTAATCAAGAAATGGTATCATGGAACATACTATGACTTTGATACTTTACCTTTGAGCAGCAGTATATTGAGATAAAGTTACTTAGAAGTATGTAGATACCTTAGTTTACATTGCTTAACATTCAACTAGTCTCTCAACCCGAAATAGTCAAGTTAATGAGTCTTAAACGTTTAGTGCTCTTCAAGCTCTCTCCCTCTATATTCACACACTTTATGGTGCACTAATTTGACAGGGCAATTGATATTGCTAATTGATATCAAAATGCTCCACTAAATGCGACACTCTATTGTTTTCACTTCCTGAAGCACACGATAGGCCACACCCACACACACACACACACACACACACAGACATATAGAGTTTTCCGACACTCCACTACAGCTCGACCCCTGGCAGTTGGGGCACATGTAGCTGGCGATATTAATAGCGCGTATTACCAGTTGTCATTTGAGCCAAAGTCAGCTGTCTGGCATTGCAATGAGACAATTTCCCAATTGGCGGGAGTGTCGCTGGCCCAGCAGCATTTGGCGGCAAATTGAATCAACAGCTTGGCTCCACTCACGCGCCACCCCCCGTCCTGCCACGCCTTTGGGGCAACTAGCTGGCTTGCTGGCTAGCTGGCTGGCTGTGGCAATTGAAAGAGAATGCTGCGTGTCGATTGCATGTGCCGCAAACTAATCGAACGAATCGATCAAATTCTCAGCACGCAAGTGTAGCCAGAGGCAGGGAGAGAGAGACAGAAGGAGATGAAGTGAAAGAGAGGGGTATATCTCAGCTAGATCGTAGCGGTAACTGGGCAAACGTAAACGCCCGCTGCTGGAATTCAATTATGACAACTGGGCGCATGCTGAATGCCGCTGCGAGGCAATAAACAAATGTACGGACAACAAACGTACGTAATATTTAATAATAAACCAAGCAACAACAACAACAATTGCCATAGCAGCAACAACAATTGCGCTTTATCCATTTTGCTGGCTGCGCATGCGCATGCGCAGCTTCAGCTGCAGCTCAGCCAACGGCAAATGCTGTTGTTGCTGTTATGCCACCCACAACAACAACAACAATAGCAGCAACAACAACAATAGCCACAGCAGCAACAGTTGCTGCTGCCCAGCCTAACAACAATAAAACTTATTTATGTCTCTGGTCAAATTTGTGCCGCTATTTTGGGACTTATTTGACAGAGCGCCGTTTTGTAGCCTGGCTCCGATTTCCAGAGCCAAAACAAAAAAAAAAAAAAAACTATTCGTAGCTCGTGCCCCGCTGCCAGCCCCAGTGTCCCTCTCGCCCAGCTCCCAGCCATGGGCTAGAGGTCTGTGATTCGTTTCAGCGCTTGTCTTTTGTTTGGCCGCTGCCAAAAGGTTTACGACCTGTTAATGTCCAGCCTAGGCAAACAGGCCATTTGGCCACTGCTTGGCCAGCAGCTACTCCAGACCTCCAAGTGTATGTGTGTGTGTAGGTGTGTGTGTGTAGGTGTGTGTGTGTGTGTGTGTGTGTCTGTCGCTGCTGTTGATACGCAATTTGGCGCACATTTTGTTTATATTATTAAATAAATTTCATGTTATGTTTATGGCACAGACAACTTTTAGCCCATTGTTGTTGCTGCTCCTGGTGCTGCTGCTGCTGCTGCTGTTGCTGTTGCTGTTGCTGCGGGCTCTGAGTGTGCTAAATAAATTGTTGGCCCAGACTTTTGTTGTGCAGTGCATATGCATATGAACAGGCCTTTTAACAGCTATTTATTTTATTATATATTTTTTTTTTTTTTTGGTTTGTCAAATTGTGCTGTTTATTATATATTTAATGTTTATTTTTAATAGTTTTTTTTCTGTATTGAAATATAAAATATGAATGAATGAGAAACAACACCTAGGAGCGATAGCTTTTATTAATAATATTTTCTTGTAAAATGAAGCCTTAACTAAAGTAGTTTACTAACCAAGGCTATACCAGGAAATTCATGAAGCGGAGGACTGGTACGAGTAGTCTCAAATAGCAAACATAAATTGTTGTTTACTAAATTTCTTAAATCTAATATTATTTTTTTTACAATGTTTTTAAATTGTTAATATTCTTATATCTAAATTTATAAAAAAATAACTATATACATAAATTATATATCTATACAAATTTATATATATAAACTCCCAACTTAGTTGCGCTACCCATAGCTGGGCATATGCCGCATTATGTCCACACCAAGTCAAGGCTGTCTTTTGTTTAGTTGAGTGCGTATTAGAATTAGATTGGATTAACATTTGCATTGTCATAGGGGCAGAGTGCGAGAAATCCTACTGGCTGATCACCTCCCTGCCCTACCGCCTCGTCCGCAAGACCAATTGCTGTCTGTGCATTATCATATCGTCTGGCATAGTCCGAGCGACTTTCAGCCCACATATACGCACGTGCACTTAATTTATTTCAATAAAGACATAATTTCCAGCCTATTATCCACACTCACGCACACACACACACACACACACACACACACACACACACACACACACACACACATACACAGACAATTACAATGGGGTTCCAATTAAGCTGGCAACGGCAATTTCTGAGTTAGATTCCGTACAACTTCTTCTTCTTCTACTACTTTTTCGTCGAGTCGAATTCTGTTAGCGCGTTAATCGCACCGAAAATGATGTGGGCTTCACATTTGTGGCGCATTCTGGTCGATAATACCCATACTTGTCCAATAAATCTCGTATTACACTATCCATATGAATGCGGCTTGTATTAAATTTCGAAAAGTGTTAAAAATGGAACCCAAATCAATGCAACCAAATGCGCCATAAAACTGTCACAGACGCTTATATTTAAAGAAAAACAAGTGTGATTCGATGCATAGTGACTGACTGGCAGATATCCTGCACCCAGATACAGTTGCTATCTGCAAATCTGCATCAGACATCCTAATACCTTACGCAAGCTACCCTTCAGCAAATTGATAAACCCATACAACATATGATCTAGAAATATATATATTTTAATTTACAAGCATAAAGATCATATAGTTCTCTTGATGCAAACGAGAAGCAGTCTGAACTGATGGAATATTGAAAGGAAATATATACAGAAAGTAAACAGATGCAGTCAGATGCTCGATATCTAGCTCACCTTAGCTCACCTTCAGCGCCTACTGTCCTCTATTCATATGTAGATAGACTTAGCTCGTCAACTGCTTCCACTTTCTATAGTCAAAATTAACATACCCCATTTGTGTCCACTTGCAGTGGGTATAAAAAGAAACGCAAAACATAAAACATAATGGTCAAAGCAGTCACATATATTTGTATAGTTATATATATATACATATATGTATATATAGTATGTATCATGTATATGCGTCGATGACCCCGACTACTCCATCTAGCAAAGACATTCTCCGCAGCGAATGCGACGTGACTTTCAGTCTCTTTCTTTTCTGAAAGTTCTGCGCCTGGGAAAAAGCAAAAAAAAAAAACAGCGCCAAGTCGAGTGGGTAATGCGATACAGTCGCAGCACTTGGATTTGGTTATGGACAAACCTGACACTCTCTATATATACTATATATACATATAAAAATATACATATATATATATATTTATGTCTACACACAAGTCAGCCACAAGTCCAGGTTCAGCTACAAGTGCGTTTGCTTTGCCCAGGGCACTTGTTGATCCATGTTGTTGCTGTTGTTGCTGTTGTGGTTGTCATGAATTACATTTCTTATCAAGTGAAATATGATGTCCACAAAATGTGAATGCTTTTCCTGTGGCTGCGGCAGTCACAGTCACAGTTTATATATTTGAGCTGAACCTCGAGCCACTTTCAGCTTTTCTCCTTATCGTTTTATCACTACTCGATGACCTAATGTAAGCCAATATTTGCTCTGATTAAGACTGAGAGCTACTGATAAGCCAGCTGACTGTCTGCCCTTAGGTGAACCCAACTAAAAGGAAAGGGAGCCCTGAGCTGATAAGAAGTATTTTGTAATGGAAGAAAACTGTCCGAAAATAAATGAAATTCAAAACGGATTGATACGAACGCCCACAAGGCAGTTGTTTGGGTAAATAAAAGACACAGGTATTCCAGGTATCCAGTTATACAGGTATCCAGGTATTCCTTGGTATGGTAATCACGTCGACAAGTGTTTGCATTCAAATTGGAATAATTAAATGGAATAATAAGCGCGCCCCCATCCTGAGCGACAATAAACCTCAAAATGAGAACCTGTAGAAACCTCATGCTGTTTGCTTTAGCCTCGATCCTGCTCCCTTGCCGCCGTCACCTACCCTCCCTCGCTCCCTTGCCCCTTTGCCTGTGCCTCATCATCATCATCAACAATGGCAGCCCCTGCGCTGCACTTGCTTCTACGAAAAGATATTTATGCCCCTTGTATTTTATTTTATTTTCTTTTTTTTTTTATGAAATTCCTCAATCTTAACGCACAAAAGCCATTAATATGCTCAGGGGCTAGCGGCTTATGCGACCCATTCGATAAAAATGATGGTCTTTCAGGGTCTGCAGATGAGGTTTGATTCACGATTAATGTATGGCTGCGGCTTGGCTGCTGTTGTTGTTGCTGCTGCTGCGTGTGTTTGCCACGCCCATATTTGTATCAGAAATGAGCCACGAAATTTAACAAATCTGTGGATCATTAATTTGAACACTTGTTGGCTTAGGCTGGCTGGCTGGCTGGTTGTTTGGCTGCCACCGCGGGGCATGCAACCAAAACACACGGGAGCGCAGGCAAATTGAGTCGCTGCACAAATTCTCCAGCATAATTTGTCGCTGAGTCCTGCCAACTTAACGCTTATTAAAGAGACAGAGAGAGAGAGAGAGAGAGAGAGAGAGAGAGACACCGAGAGAGAGGGAAAGGAAATCTTGTACGTGCGTAATGCGAAACCAACTAAAGAACAGAAACAATTTGTCGGCCAAAATCAAAGATCAGAGTTCCAGGAATGTCAACAGAGATTAACACACGATGCACACGTGCAACGCGTTGTTCGACTCAAGTGGAGGTCACATAGCTGTCCAGAGATAGATACGGCGAACGGGCGACAGGAAGATATACATAGACCCCTTCGAAGCGGCTCCTATCAATTTGGGCAGCTCTACCTGACTGTCTGGGCGACTGTCTTTCTCTCTCTATCTCTCGGGAGTTTCACACACCAAAACAAATAAGGACAACGCAAAGTGGGAAATGTTGACGATAGAAACACAAACATGCGCTGCGATAGGGATAGCGCGAGGGTGTGCCGAAAAGTTGCCTAGTTGCTATTGAAAATGTTAAAATTATGGCTATGAGACAGCTGGAGGCTTGCTGAGTGAGTTAGAAGCATTAGCAGATGAAATCTATGAACTTGATTTAGAGAGTTCCTAAGAGTTGTCTTAGGTAGGGTAGCCCATGTCTTAAGTTCTTTTTCTCGTTTAAAAAGTGGCGCCTTTTTTCCAATTTATTCTGCTTACATTTCACAGTTCATACATTTTCCAATTACTTTTCGAGCAACTCTCGTTGGGTTTTGCCAGTTAATTACCCAATGGTGGCCTGACTTTGTGTATTCTGTGCCTGAGCCTGGGAGCAAGTGCCCAATGAGTAAATTGTCGACTCATCAGCGGCGACAGCAGATAAGATAAGACGTCGCAATGGTGGTCCTGCTGCTGCTGCTGCTGTAGCTGCTGTTCCTGCTCCTGCTCCCACTCCTACTCTGGCTGCTCGGGCAGAGACAAATGTTTGTTTGCCCTGGCATTTGATTGCGATTGCGAGTGCGAGTCCCGAGTCCAAAATTATCGCCATGGCAGACGAGGCGACTGATAAGCATGCCTCGACAAATTACACGGCGAGTCTCGAGCTGGTTAACAAGAAATGATAAACGACTCAGCGAATGAGGCGGAAATAGAGGGGCGTGGCTGGCTGTGTTAGTGTGTGTGCGCGTGTGTGTAATGAATGCAATGATTGCGCATCTTTCACCTGTGACAATTTCGACGGCAAAGCGGTAAAAATATGTAAATTATGCGCAGCCCAATGACCGCCCCAGGCGCAGGCGCAGACGCAGACGCAGCAGCCGAAGACGATGCAGACACAGCCGCAAAGCCAATCAAAGGAGCGAGCAGGATGCCTGTGCAACACGGACTGTGGCAATTTCCATTTGGGTGAAATTGTGCGCGGCTGCCCAAATAAATTACGCACATGATTAATAAAATGCGCCGACGAGGCGAGGCAAGTCAAATGGGCCTAAAATGGAGGGGGGCAAAAGCGGGCAGCGGGCAGCGGGCGGCGGGCAGCGAACGGCGAACGGCGAACTTCAATTTGGGCCAAAATATTTTTATCGCCGCCGCTGCCACTGCTGCTGCCGCTTCTGCTGCGCATGAGCAGCATCTGCAACATTGGGGCAACATTGGGGCAACATTGGGGCTACGGCAACAGCTACCGCGCATTCTCATAAATTAAACGCCAAGTTATTTGAATTCCTGTACAGGATGAGAGAGCAAGAGAGAGAGAGAGAGAGAGAGAGAGCGAGAGGGGGAGAGCCCTTCACCTTATTCTTCTGCTTGGTCAGTTGCGGTTTTGTTTCTCATTGCTTTTGTCAAATGAATTTTGCAGCTGCCGCCACATACAAAATTGCTGGGAGCTGCCCCAGGCGTGTGGAGGGAGGAAGAGCGCAGAGGCAGACTGCCAAAAGGGGGCGCAGTCAATGGAAGACACTGATTTGGATACTGTAATTCGTATTTGTCCATTTCGCGTCTTTGGCAATTTTTCCACGCTGCTCAATTATCGTGTTTCATGTTTGCATTCCTTTTGGGCTTCTGTCGCGCCTCGATGTTGCTGCTGTTGGTGTTGTGTTGGTGTTGGTGGCAGCCACATTTCCTGTCCAGAACACTCTTTCGATTTCACCATGGACAGCAGCAGAAACAACAACAGCAGCAGCAACAACAGCAGCAGCTACTCACAGTAGCCAATGGGCTGCTGAATGCGACGCGGCTGCGCTTTGTTAACCTTTTAGAGAAGTTGCAGATAGCTTGAATTGAGGGTTGTTGCGGCTGCAGCGACTAGCGAATGCCCTGTAAAATTAGTTTTAGTTGAGGTGGCTTTTGAATCTATTCTACAAACTCTGTCTATATACCCTATAAATGTATCAATCTATCTATCTATCTATCTATCTGAATCTTTATATCTACATATATTTGTATCTATAACTACATCTGTGCAGGATTAGTATCTGTATCTTAATCTCTGTATGTATCTCTTTGTCTTTGTCCATATCATCATTTCCCTGCCTCTCTATCCCCTGTCTTGCTCCGCCTCCCGCACACCTTCTCTCCTCTTAATATACCTTAAGTATTATCCAAGTCCATGCAACTCATTTGCCTGCACTTACAGGCAATTTAGAATCAGCTTTGGGCACACTTCGCTCAGCTGCAATCATAAGCCAATGAATGCATTGGCCAAAACCGCACTCGAGCTAATAGACCTGCTCAGCTGGAGGGAGGCTCACTCAAGGTGCAACAAGCTATAAGCAAATCGTCGCCCTGCGGCGACAACAGGGTACAACAGCAGTCGGGCAGCTCAATCAATTGGCAATATGTTGGCGTTGTGGTGCCGCAGCAACAGTTTGTTGCAATTGTAAATTACCGTCTTTGCAACATTTTTGCGCATTTAGTCGCGCTTCGAGTGTTGCCGTCACAGCTGCCACTAGCAGCAGCAGCAACAGCAACAGCAACAACAGCAACAGCCACAGCAACAACAACTGCATGCGCCGTGTTCCCAATTACAATTCACTTTGCGTTGAGATTCTGCAGGACTCGAGCGCCTTATGCCTGCCAGGCTACGTTGCATTTAATTTGCAGTTGTTGTTGCTTTGTTTTTTTCACTCTTTTTTTTTGGGTTGCAGCGCTCAGTGGGTTGTCAGTTGACTGGGCTCGGTTGCCGGTACTTAAATGTAATTACGCCTTGCCACAACACAGGCGACGATGCCCCGTTCTTCGGCCGACCTCGTTCGGCGACGCGAACTCTGATTGCCCCAACTGGAGGCTGAAGCTGTGGCTGGGCAGGCAACATGCAGCTTGGACAGTCGCAGGACATAAAACGCAACACGAAATTGGAAAATGTCTTTTTTTTAAAGGGTGTCTTAATGTCGTGGTGAAATTTTTGTGCAGCTAACGAGCGCTTAATTTGATTTGTGTTAAAAATAAAAAAAAAAAGAGGCAACGCTGATGAGAATGTGGCACGAAACCGGGCAGCAGCAACTGCACTCCAATTTGGGCCTAGAAGAAGTGCAGAAGCAACGGCTACCGTCTGCCAACTATGTCAGCATTTGAGCCGTAATTAGGCTACTGGCAGATGGTGCACAGCAGCAGCAGCAACAGCCACAGCAACGGCAGCAGCAGCAGGCGCAGCTGTTGTGGCGCGAAAATTGTTAACGCATTGCTGTCACTGCAACTGCAACAGCTACAGCGACAGCAACTGTTGCTGCCGCTGTTGCTGCTGCTTCGCGTCTTTTGTGCTTATCGCTGCTGACGTGCCGTTTAATTGAAATTCGCTGCAACCAAAAAGAAGGCGACTGCATTGCGGCATTGGCTGTGGGAAATGTGGAGCTCAGAGTCGCGCTTGTTGCAGCTGGCAATTGCTGCTGCACCACCCGCAATCCAGAGCAGAGCGAACTAGTTGCAGTTGTTCGATAATTGCAGTTCTCATTCAGAGTTGCTGTTGCTGTTGCTGTTGCTGTTGGCGTAAAAATGCTAATTAAAGTTGCTTGTTGCCAATTGTTGTTGCTGTTGCTGTTGCTGTTGTTGCTGCTGTAACTGCCGCTGCAAAGGGTCGCACCAGAAAGATTAACGAGCCAAAGAAATCGTAAAGAAATGCACAGCGGCGCGCACCACAAGAAAAATGCAAATTGTTCGCTGATGAATTAACAAAAGCGAAAATCGTGACTTATGTTTTTTTGGCAGCTGCCTGTCGCAAGCGGCGCAAACGAACCGAGCAATTGTCCAGCTGCAAAATACCCAGCAATAACGACTGCCAAAAAGGGCATATTACGTACATAAATCAACCAAATATTTTCATACTTTCATGCATAAGAGCAAAAGTCTAATTTACGCATATTTCCATTAAGCTTTCCTTTACTCTCCTCTCTCCTCTCTGCGCTCTCTCTCTCTCTCTCTCTCTCTCTCTGTCGCTCTCTTTGCCCCCCTCTCCCCCTCCTCTGCTATTCTTTGACACAGTCTAGTTTTAGTTTTTTGCTGCGCTGCGTACTAATCAATGACGCAGCTTTTTTTCTTGTGCTTCGTTTGCCGAACACCTGCAAGCAGCGGCAGCGGCAGCGACTGCGACTGCGACTGCGCAGCTGGCCCTGGCAGTAGCAGAGGCCGAAGCTTCCGCCAGATAAAGCTCATTGAGTCGCTCATTAACGGCGCTGCAGCAGAAATTTTCAAATTTTGATTGCCTGGCCGTGATTATGATTGGCTGCCCACTTGAAGATGGCGGGGCAGTAGTGGTGGCGGTCGGGGGGTTGAATAGGGGGCGTATTATTATTGTTGCCAGCTGCAACAACTAGTGTTGCTTTTTTCGCTCCTGCACGTTTTTCGCGTTGAACTTCACTGAACTTGCAACTTGGAAGATTCGTTGTTGTGGCTGCTGCTGTTGTTGTTGTTGTTGTTGTTGCTGCTGCTCCAAAACCTTTTCAGTTTTCTAGTCGTGATTTGAGTGTCGTGCGACTTTTTTAAGCACTCGTACTTACGCCTGAACTTTGTGCAGTCATTTAATTTTGCTTTCAGCTGTTAACTGTAAGCTGGAACTTGAGTCGCTGTTGGCTCTGGCTGTGGCTCTGACTGTGGCTGTGGCTGGAAGACGCCAGCGCCATTGGCTGGCAACGTTGTTGTTGTTGTTGTTGTTGTTCGCGCTTGTTGTTTTGTGAAATTTTCAGCTCTTTTCGAGTGGAATTTTAATGCTTTCGCACACCTGCACACACAACGGTAAAGTACCCTCGTTTTTGGGCTGCCAACTACAAAAGTTTCGAGCTCTGGAGCTGTTTGCTTTTCGGCTGGCGAAATGCTTGTGACCCGCTTTGACACTCACACACACACACCGACACACACACACACACACACACATACATACGTGAATGCGCCAACTAATTGCAGTGGATTTTATGTAATGGCTCTGCCTTTTGCTCTGTCACTTAATCAGACAATCGGAAATTGCTGGTCAGCAGCTAAGAGAGCAACGAACCAGCACAAAAGAAAAGGAAAAACAAAAATAAAAAGCAACAGCAACAGCTATCATAAAGTGGAGTAACAAATTAAAGAGAGCTTTTCTTTGGCAGCAAGTAATAGGAGAGAGAGAGAGAGAGAGAGAGAGAGAGAGAGGGAGAGAGAGAGAGAGAGAGGGAGAGAGAGGGAGAGGGAGAATGAGTATTGACAGTGTAGAGTTAGCTCACCTCAGCTTACCCTGCATAAATTTCAGTTTAGAGGCAATGTAAATATTTTCTCAATGTAAATAATCCTTTTCTTATCTAATGCTTTGCTACCATTAAATCGCCATGCTCATAAAGTAAGCATTACGTGTCTTATCTTCTGTTTCTACAGGGTATGCAGCGAGGGCAATAAAAGATGCACTTTGCCTAATTAAAACGCTGAGCAAATGCATTAAGCGAGTTCCGTTCCGAAGCGGCCAAAATGTGATTGTGAGCGCGACTGTGGGACAATCACAACATGGCCATAACAACAACTACCTGAGCCACAAAATACCACAAAAAAAAAAGAAAAAGAAAAAGAAGAAGACGAGATGAGCAATGAAATCCTTTCCAATAGCCGCAGCAACATCAACAACTGCAGCAACAACAACATTGTTAATGGTCGATGACTCAACTCCAAAATAAAAGAGGCAAAAGATGAAGAAATGAAATAAAGAAATACACACACACACACACACTCACAGAGAGACAAGAGGGGAGAGACACCTGAGCTGAGCTGCGCTGAGCTGCACCGTCGCACACCTGAGAAACAAGAAATGCATGCAGGTGTCAATCGCCAGGCAGCCAAAGAATGGTCAGCAGAGGAAGCAGACAGCATACCGAACCAAACCAAACCAAAGCAAACCGAAGCGAGTCGAGTCGAGCCCAAAACACAGAACTCAAATCCAAAGTCAATGCCAAGTAAAAAGCGGGCGCATTACAAATTCACACCAAGTGGCACCCACTGGCAGCAACTGCAGCGATCCGGGCTCCCCAGCCTAGAGTAAGAAATGGTTAATCATTTAGGTATAAATCTCGACTGCTGCTCGGTTGCCGCTGCTGCTGCTGCTGCGGCTGCGGCTGCCTCCTCTGGAGGCATCGTCTGACAAATGTTGCCGCTGCCAAATGCCCCGTGGGGGCAGCCAAACACATTAACGAGCAGCGGCCAACGCGATCGCATTCAAATGAGCAGCCAGCTAGGCGTGGGCAGGGGCAGCGGCAGTGGCTAGAAGAGTGCACTAAAGGAGGTGGGGAGGGGCGGGAGGTGTGGAGGGGACCTGCACTTGGAGCTGAATTCCTAGAATTGTGCGCGTCAATTGATTTACTCAGCTGCGTGGCCCGGGCAACGTGTCGGGCTGATAACTTTGAGATTTGTTATATTTGCTTCATCATCGCACAAACGAGCCACAGTCCGAGCCTAGACTCGCATGATCATCATCTTGATCATGATCATGATCATGATCATGATCATCGTTATGATCATCGTGAGCCGCACACATGTGCGCACATTAAAAAGCAAGTTTCTCAGGTGTTTAAAAGCGTTTAAAAAGAAAACCGACGCAGACGCCGATGGAGCTTGAGTGGAGAGGTGACGAGGGACGGGCAGACTCGCATAGGTTGCTCCTAAAGAGCCAACATTGTGTGTCCGTCTGTCCGTCCGTCTGTCCGTCTGTCGTCTGTCGAGACATACACAACAATAAACGCAGTCGCTGCCAACGCCAAGAGCAACAGCCAAGTTAAAAATACACGTACTCTGGCCTCTTGCCAAGAGCCAGTTAAAGCCATGATCATGATCTCGACAGCCAAGCCATGAAAACTGTAGAGACGAGAATGAGGAGGAGGCAGGGCAGGGCAGAGTAGGCAGGGGAATCACGGACAGCTGGCGACGACGACGACGACGATGGCGACGCGCACGTGAAGGTTGCCCAAGCCAAGCTGGAGATTTACTTAACGAAATCAAGAGGAAGCGCGTAGGATCGACTGTTAACCTAGCTGTCATACAGCATTGATTGCTGCCAGCCAACACTGCAAAGAGTGAGAGGGGGATGGAGAAGGTAAGAGACAGCGATAGTTGTTGCTGTTGGGTTGATTGCGAGCGGGAGAGCCAAAGCCAAAGTCGCAGTCGCGTCGAAGTTGAAGTCGAAGCTGAGACCAAAGCGAAGCGAAGTGAACAGAATAGTTCGACGCACATTTTGGGCCATGTTCGAATGACTCAGCGTATTCTCTGCTTCTTCTTCTTCTCCTTCTTTATTTCTTTAGCAACTAACGAGCATTTGCTGCTTTTGGTTTTTTTTGTTGTTGCCTCTTCTTATATTATTTTGGGTGCCCAAATGTTAAGTGCCTGTTTTGATTGGTTTGAGCGATCGCTGTTTAGTCTGCACTCCGATATTATGGTCAATGATTGGAGGCAACATTAGCAAGAGTTGAGAAACGGATCATTATTGACCGGACTGACGAAGCGGGAGAGAAGGAAGCTGAGGCACTGGCAAATATGGGAATCGAACATGCAAACGCTGAAAATACACCCGATCAATCATTGGGAATACAAAAGTGCCGAGAATTCAATATATTATAGAGCTTGTGTTGATTAATGAGATCGACGACTACTGATTTTAGAGAGCGTGGTTAATGCACGAAGCTTACATTTCATAGTACCTAACTACTTGATGTTAGTACTTAGATGGTTTGATTGGATCAGATCGAAGTTAGATTGAAAGCTAGAAGCATTGAGTTGCTGGGCTGAATTTATGCTGTAACTACTTGGGAACTTTAAATCAAATACTAAATATGTTGCTTCACATATATCTGTAGAATATACTGATTATTGAGATCTTTTCAATGACATTTTCTACACGTAAATATGTATGTTTGACAAAGGCTTTACAGTAATCATTGTCATTGAGAATTCAATCTATTGTGCGCTAACTATTTGGGAATTACAAATGAATTACAGTCACAAACTAACAGATGTTGTTCTTCCAAGACAGTTTAGCGAGTCCATTCGACTCTTACTTCTTGGAGAACAGTTTAGCTATTCTATGCCTCCATTGTATGCAGACTTCTTAGAGATTCGTTAGCCCATACCCATGACAATCACGTACCGCTTCTCACTTCTGGATTGTTCAATTGAGACTCATGTAAGGCCCGGCTAGCGTAACCAATTGTCCGAACAAACAGTTAACGTATTCTAATCCATAATCGGTTAGCATGCAACTACATCTGTTTTTGGGCTAGGTAAAACGCACCTGTTGCGGCTTTTGTTCTGGGCCATATGCAAATATGCAAAAGGTGTTGCATGAGGCGTCAGCATTTGGTTTTTCGGAAACCCTTTCGATGAATCGAGCAAATGCTGGGAAATTCCGCAATATGCAAACGTCTTGCAGCCAGCCACCGGCCACCAGCCACCAGCCAAACGAACAGCATCCAGGGCCATAAAATAACAATGCAAACACACGCATTAACAATAAGCTGCGAGTTTTAACACCTGTGTGCCACAATGCACTTGCAACGCCAGAGAACGGACCTGAAAATCTATACAAATATTTGACGTGAGCAGAATAGATTTGAGAAATTTGCATTTGTCGGCAAAAGAACAAAAATGAAAAGCAAAGAAAGGCAAATGAAAAGACGCGCAACAGGTAAGACTTGCTGTTGTTGTTGCAGTTGTTGTTGTTGTTGTCATTAACACGTTTATGCCTGACCAAAAACTCTGGTGGGGATTAGCAAAACGGTGCGAAAATCCATCAAATAAAAAATAAACGTTCAATGCGGCAATAGTTGAAAGCGCGGCCATGGAAAATGGAAATGGAAATGGCCAATGGAATGTGCACATGCACACATGTTGCAGCAACAACGACAACATCAACAGCAACAGCAACGACAACAGCAACAGCAGCAGCAGCAGCAACTCGTGCTGGAATTTAGCTGCCAAGTGGGCACGTTCGAGTGACAAATGTCAATTTGCATTCGATTCTGGGCCTGCTGTTAATTTGCAATTGAGTTTGGGCCCAGTTAAGAGTGTTGACTGCAGCAATCACTGCAGCAGCAGCAACAACAGCAGCAAAAGCAGCAGCAGCAGCAGCAATAGCAGAAACAGCAGCACTTTCAAGCTCAAGAACACACCTTAAACTTTTTTGGCCCGCTTTTTGTATTGTTTACCTTTACAATTGACTCGTTTTTGTCTGTGTGTGTGCATGTGTGTGTTGGCCAACTGGCAACCAGGCTACAGGCAAGCAACAAGTTGTTGTTGTTGTTGCTGTTGCTGTTGTCGCCTCGGCTGCAGTTCAATGTCAATTTCGATTCGTCATCCGCAGCTGCGTTGATTTCTCGGGCGACCTCTCCAATCGGGTTGCCGTTGCTGTTGTTGTTGTCGCCGTTGTTGTTTGCTTTGTAGCCGCTTTTATGGCCATGTTAACTTTGGACTTGGCTTTTAATACAGGACCACCGCCGTTGACCATTGAACGCTCGCCGCCATAGCCTGTTACATGGGGTTCATTCTACTGTAATTTATTGATCATGTATGTGTGTAAGTGTGCGTGTGTCTGTGTGTGTGTGAGTGTGTGTGTGTGTGGGCCGTCTAGAAGGCAGCTTATAGCGTCGCCTAAGCCTGAGCTCCACTGTGCAGCTGTTGTACGCCCACGCAACTATAAAACATATCTGCTATCCCTTTCCATTCGAATGATGCAGCCAGTCGAGATGAGATCATGACTGCAAATAGGAAATCATGAAGCTCCATTCCTGCAGCTGTGATTGGGGCTACGTAAATACGACAGTTGGTTTAGACAGTTATATGGTAACTGTAGATGGCGCACCTATTTGGGCAAGAGGAGCTTTAATAAAATACGAAAGTTGGCAACTGTCAGTTGTAGCTTATTTGACTTTAAGTCTAAGCTGTTATGTTATGTTATGTTGTTATGTATCAAAAATTTGTGTGCTATATTCCTAGATCTTAAAGTATAGGATAAGATCAACATTCGAGATAGCTCGAAATCCTTAGTGCTTTTATGGTAGGCTATCTCTGCATAGAATACTTTTGAATCAAGGTAAACTTGATCCGAGTTCATTATTTCGACTTTTTGCTTCCCTATTGCAATCAAATTGTAGGGTATCTAAAAGTTAAGTACTCTCAACTTTATTTTCCCTTCAGTTGTTTTATTGCTTTGGACATTTCTCAATTATGCGCACAGATTCTTAAAAATCTATGCCAGATCTTAGATCAACGTAAAACCCAATTTCAAGCCAAATAAAAAGACACGTAACACCCTTGTTTTTTTTTTTTTTTTTTTTTGATGATCAAATCAACAAATTTTCTCACGCACCCCGTTGGCTAACCCTTCACAAGGGTTCAAATGTTAACAATAAAATGTTTTCTTCACACTACAAAAGGCAAACCCAACGACAACTGCCTCCGATCTCGGTCTGGCTAAGGGTGCTTTGATGAGTCAGTTATGTCGAGCGGACAAGTGAAGCAGTTAAAGTCAAGGGTTACTGCATAAATTAGGAACTGATTAAATAATCTCAACTCAAAATTCAAAGCATTTACAGTTTGCTAAACATATTCTTTATCAGGCGAATAAAATCTTTTACAATTACAATTCGTAACAGCTAAAAATAGTGTTTATGGCATAGTTTCTAAAATTACAGAAAGAGTATTATATATCGGACAGCTTTACATACATACACAGATACATATATATATGGTGCAAAACATATACAAAGCTCAGACACTTGGGACTTTTATATACATATATATTAATAAAAAGAAAATAATCTTAATGTACTTTTTGTCGGAAGTTTTTTAGATTTATGTGAAAAATATTTTTCCTCAGCCTTTTCAAGCATTTGTCGCCCACTGTGCGGCGAGCAGGCGCAGTGATTCGTTCGCAATTCGCTCTATTCTCTCAATTCGCTGCGAAAAAGCCGCGCTCTCAATTCCAATTTGTGGAGCTAGTGCTGACTTGTTGGGCCTGGTCCAAGGCCATCTGCTGCTGGTTCAACAACATTTGCGACGGCTGCGGCTGCTCCTCTTTCTGTTGCGGCTGCTGTTGTGGCTGCTGCTGCTGCTGTTGTTGCTGTTGTTGTTGTGACTGTTGCGACTGTTGCATCGTATGCAACAGCAGCTCGCCCATCTTGGCCCGAAAGGTAATGTTCTGTAGCGGCGACATTTGCTTCATCAGCGGCAAAAAGCTGATGAGGAAATTGTAATCGGAGTCGCCCACGTGCAAGATGTTCTTGCAGCGCGCCAAATCCTGGCTGGTAGACTGCATCAGCTGCTGCTCCTCACGCTCCAGACTCTCCAGAAAGTTAACCTGCTCGTCCACACGCTTGGCACAATGGCAGCTGCTGGCCGCAGCGGCTGCCATGGCCGACTGCGAGCCCATGGGCATGGGACTGACGGGTGGCACCGCCTGCTCCTCGGCAGCGGCGCTAGCCAACGAAATGCTGTGCGAGAGTCGACGCAGCGCTTGAGGCGTGGCTATGGTTTGGAATTGCTGCATCAGATCATCGTTGTCCGCCTCCATTTCATCCGCCGGCAATTCCGTCTTGAATGACATGGGCTCGGCCAGGCTCAGATCGCAATCGTCGTCCTCGTTGTTGCTGCTGTCCGCGCGCAGCCGGCACCCGTCCAGAAAGCTCATGGCCTCCGCATAGGCCCATTGATGCGAAGGCGACGGCTGTTGTTGTTGTTGCTGCTGCTGGGTGCGATGCTGGTGCCGGCGATAGCTGCAGCGCAGGTTCTTCCACTTGCTGCGACACAGTTCCACTGTGCACCAGAGATAGAGAGAGAGAGAGAAACAAGAGAGAGCGAAATTTACGGCGCTTCAAGTTAGGTTTGCTTTCAGCTTGACTTGAATTGACTTGGCGTCTGACTCACCTTTGACGCCCAGCGCATCTGCCACGCAGCGCCATTGGCGTAGCGTCTCCACGCGGTTTGCATGCTCCGGATGGCTGGCGTCCCACAGTGCCGGTCGCTGCTTAACCTCGTTGATCAGCCTGTGCATGTCCATTTGCCTGCGTCTTTATCACAAAACTAAAATGACAACAACAGCAACAATGTGGCTAGCCCACGGGAACGAGAGAACCAATTTGCCGGCGACGCGCACTGTCTGCACTCGCTCTCTTGCTCTGCCTCGCTTTAGTCGCTCTCGCTCTCGCTCTCTGTGCGTGCTCTCTCAATATGGCAATGCTTATTGTTTTTGCATTTATATTTTGCACTCGAAAGTAACATTGATGAGTTCATTAATAGGTTTGTAACGCAAGCTGCTACACAATACGCAAATATCTAAAGTGAATAATGAATTTATAGAGATAATATTAGAAAAAAAACGACAACTAAATTTAGAGATAAATAAAGCTCAATTAAACTGCATATTCAGCAACTAACCCTAATGCAAACTAACTTCACTTTAAGTAGGGTATTTCAAGTGCGCTGCACTCATTTATTTATTTACTGCATTTGTTCTTCTTTTAGTAAAGCTTTAACTTCGTTTCCATTTCATTATTAAATTGGCTTCAGAGTGTTGGGTACTGGTTCCGTTATCTCTATTATTCGTGTTTGTTTTCGTTCTTGTCTCATTGCTCTTTGCAGCCTACGCGTTTGTTGTTGCTGCTTTTATTTAATTTTTTGTGCCTCGCTCTCTCGTTCGTTGACGTTGGCGTTGGCATCGCGCTGTGTTCTCTTTGTGTTCGTTTGCTTCGTCGTTCCAGACATTGAACTTGGCGCACCGGCAACGTCATCGGCTCGCACAGTGGCGCAAAGTGCACAAATATGCGTTTTCATAAATTCAGTTTTCTAGCATTTTGGCAGGCAGCATTCCGATTGCAACATGTTGCCCGAAAAGGCAGCAGCGGCAACACATGTTGCCTGCCGACAGTTGGCTGCAGTAACAGTAACAGTTGCAGTTACAGTTGCGGCGACAACAAGTGGACGCCAAAAATATGCGACAGCAATTATCTTTGGCAACGAGCGCAATCACAAACAAACACACACACTCACACAGACACACAGAGATATAGCCATATAGCATATCCATATCCATATGTCGCCAGTTTGAGTTTGTGCACGACTTTCGTTTAGCGTTCCGTTCCATATTGTCTGTCTGTCTCTCTATCTGTGTCTGTGTGTATGCGTGTGTGTGTGTGTGTGTGTGTGTTGCAGCTGCTGTCAATCTGTTGGCCATTTTGGCTGCTCCGCTTTCAAAAATTTCCATGTGTCATTTCAAAAATGCAAATATGGACATGATCTGGCCGAGAGCTGTGCCGCGTTTGGGTTTTTGTATTCCTCCATTCTGGCGCGCAATGTGCGCGCTGTCTGCCCGATTGTACCCTCTACACTGTTTACCTCCCCTCTAGCCATCGGAGCATATGAATGTTCCATGGCTGCAGTTCGTCCAGTTCGTCAGGCGCTTCAGCTACAGCGACTGACAGTTAAGTGACGTCTAAATTTCGTACAACAAAATGATTATGGAGGCATTTATGCATGCGTACCATCGATCTTGTCTGTGGAACCTGTGCCTAGCCAGACAGTGGGACAGACGGACAGACAGACAGACGGACGGACGGACGGACAGCCTTGCCAACTCGATCGCCTCTCAATGTGATTGTGTTGTGACTGGCTCAATTGATTTGTAGCCGCAGCTTGGCATCCGACTCCAAATCTGTTTATTCTCTTCTCTTCTCTCTCTCTCTCTCTCGTCAATGTTTGTATTCAAATTTTCAACTTCGATCTCTTATGGACAATGTTACTTTACGAGTCTGCCTAAGCCAGCGCGATTTATGAGCGCTTTGTTTGGACTACGAGTACAATGTGTATGCTTATATAACTAGCAGCTGTGCCTAGTGCTTAGATACCCTATAAAATTGATTTAGTAATTGTTAGCGCTAGAGCAACTATGAACAGCAGTTATCAGATTGACAACATCTTTATATGTATATCTCTATATATTTATATAGATATGATATAGATATGGGATATACATTGATAGCTTCATATATAGTCAAGCCTTGCGGAAGTAAACTTCTATTACACAATATTTCATTGAAAATTTGCTTTATCTATAGTTTTTCTCATTTTAATTGTTGCTCAAATTGCATAGCAGTAAAATATAATTAATATATATGTATATATAGTATATAGAGTAACAACTGTTAATCTTATTGTTGTTATCGTTAATTCTAACGCTCCATAAGCGTCACTTGGCTATTGCCGTTGTCGGCATTTAAGTCGACCATAAAATGTTGCTGTCGTCGTCACAGTTGTTGTTGTTGTTGTTGTTGTCGTTGCCGTTGCCGTTGATTATAATAACAAATTTGCATAATTATGCCGCTTATCTTGGCCATATGTCTAGTCAATGGCAGACACAAGCAAAACTGACAGACTGCCAGACAGACGGTAAGATTTGACATTGTCAGCAGCTGTTGCTGAGAGCTGTATTGCTGCTGGGCTGAGCAACACGCGCGCTGGCAATCGTCACTGTTGGCACCCACATGTTGCAATTACTCTGTTGGCGAATAACAACAGCAAAAGATATGCAAAGGCCATGTCAGCAACATAAACAAGTTTCATCTATTTGGCAATCTGTTCCTCAGCAACAACAACATTATCAAGCAGAGCAGCAGCGGAAGAAGAAGAGGAAGAGAGAAAAAACACAGTTAGGTACATTTGACGCACTGCGAATCATAAAAACTGACAACAAATTGATTGCCAATCAACAACATGAACACGACAGCAACACAACACAATGTTGCTGCTGGCATTGCGAGCAACAATTGCAGGTGTCAATGAATGCGGCGCATAAGGAGAAGCATGACAGAGGAAAGCACTCGCAGCTGAGCTACAAAAAAAGTTAATTGGCTAATGCCAATTGCTGCTAATGTGGCCAGTTATTATGTCAAACGGTCAGGCAGCAACATTTGCCAATGACTTGTCATGCAACAGCAACAGCAACAGCAACAGCAGCAGGAACAGCAACAGCAACTATAGCAACATGTTGCCAATGCCAAATGCAGTTTGGCAATGCGCCATGCAGCAACTGCAGCTCGATCAACCGGACCTGCAACAAGTGCTGCTGCTGCTGCTACTGATGCCGTCGCTGTGTTACAGTTCGCCAACCCACACGAGGCTCCAGCTGCGGCTTCAATTGAAAGATGTGTCCATGAGGCGCACACGAAGAAATTCCAATAGCAATTAAAAATATTTACAACGCAAATGCAACGGGCCCAAAGCCAATCGACAGCCAGACAATCAGACAGTTGGACTGATCGACAGATCGTTCGCCAGCTGCTCCATGGCTCAAAAATTGTTGATTTCACCAGCAACAGCCGCAGCCACAGCAGCAGCAGCAGCAGCAGCAACAGTTGCTGGCAAGACGCACAGTGTTTACTTTATAAATAGGAGCGACAAATATGAGAATCAGATATGAAAGACATATAGAAAGACTTATTGTGTATACAAAATATGAGATTATTGTAACAAGATTTATAATACATAAAAAAAATTAATAGAAAAAACTTTTTCAATTATAAAAAAATTGTTGAATCATTTTTTTATTGATTTCTTGGGGAAGTTGGCTCAGTTATGCCCAGCATTAATAATGAAGCGAGGAATAACAGCTACATTAAGTCAATTCTTTAATCACACATACAATAATATCTAAGAGAACATTGAAGTCTTTGTTTAGTAAATCAGAAACCTCAAATATTGGTAGATAGGTTATTGTAACTGACAGATTCACTGATTGATTGACTATTTGAATGACTCACTGCAGACTTCTGCTGGTCATAAGAGAACAGTAGTTCTGCAAATTGAAACCGAAATATTTACTGTTCAGTTAGCTTAATGCTTGGGTCACATAGGGAACGTATCTAATGAGACAAATGTTCATTTCGGGTATTACCAGTGCCTAGACTCTGCTAAGTACTAGACTCTATTAGTACTAGAATTACAAAAAACTCTTTGATATATCTAAGTTCATATTAATAACTCAATACATTCTAAACAAAAGTCTTGCGACAAAAATATTTATTAAATTTTTATTATAATTTGAAAACGAAATTTCTACTAGGTTTAGATACATTTGTATAATCTAAGCAATAGGTCAATATTGGATTCTAATATCTTGAATTTTAAAACTATACAAATTTGACAAGGTTTAAATGAAATTTCATTTCGAAAACTCATTTGTAGTTAAATGTCAGCTAAGAAATAGATATTAAAGTTAACAAGCTATTAAAATCAACAAATTGCGAAGATTTGTATATGATATCATAAGATAATCATTTCAAGATGTAAGCTAACTGAATAGATCTGATATATCAAAGAGATTATTAACTAAGTTTTATAGTTTTCTGAAAACTTTTATGGAATTTGAAGATCAGCAAATTGAAGATTTTCATTATGAAGCAATTGCCACTGTGCCAAGTCCGGCAGCAATATACATATACACATATAGCTATATAGCCATATATACATATATGTTTGTGTATGTATGCTTACGCAGTAGATCAAGCAGTAGAGCAGAGTTTCATTTACAACTGCTGGCAGCTGCGTGGCCGTTAGAAATGCTAATGAAAGTCAAGCGGACCGCCGCATAGTCCAGATCCCGTCTCGATCTTTGCCATTGGCAGCTGCTGCTGTTGCTGTTGCTGCAATTTGATTGCAAGGGGCATAGAAAGTTGCCAGCCAGCTACCGTTTGCGAACAGCTGCCCCCGGGGCCTGGTTGCAATTGCTGCGTGCGACATATGCGGCACAGAGAGTTGATCATCATGAATGTGGCAATGGCAATGGCAATGGCAGCGGCTGATGCCACATTTGAAATGTGTGTGCCGCAGTTTTCCGCAGTTTTTCCTTGTTTGCGCGGAAATTCAGCACACGTGGCAATCGTGTTGCAACTGTGACTCTTTCAAGTTTTTATGATTGGGCACAGGCGGCGCTTCCTGCTGCTGCTGATGCTGATGCTGCTGCTGCGGTCTGCTGGCAAGGACGTTTGGTTTTTTTTTTCTGCCTGCTTCTGCGTACGGCCTACCCTGGTTGCCCCCGTTTGCCGTTGCCACAGACATACATATGTGGCTTTGTTTCACACATGCCACACAGCCGGCAACAGAAGTCATGAACACTGTGGCAGACGCAAACGCAAAGGCAGGGGCATGGTCTTCGATTGAGATCGGTACTCGACGCTTCGACGCTTCGACCGTCGACCGTCGACAGCCGGCAGCCAGTTCGCCTGGCAATTGCCGCATCATTTTTATGGCATTCGGCGGCATTTGCGTTTTTTTTTTTCCACAAGATTTTTAACCCCAAAAAGCGGGCAACGAATGCAGCTGAACTTTTGTGTTAAGTACAACACGGCAAGCCAGCGACATGGCGGACATGTGCGTCGAATGCCGTTAGCAGCTGTGCCGCAGAGTCTCTCAGAGCGACTGCGACTCTTATCTGCGCCGTGCCGCATGTGTCACTAGTCGTCGTTGCAAGTTGCAAGTTCGCGTCTGCTGCTGATAAGCCAAATCTCCAAAAGAGAGATAGAGCAGTCGAGACAGAGAGAGAGAGAGAGAGAGAGAGAGAGGTAGCCCGCATCCGCAAGAGACTGTGGCATGATGCTACAATCACACGATTTATGTGGGCTTGAGAAAAATGCTTTCTTCATATGGATAATATGAGAAAAAGTATGAAATTCTTGGGATTCAAAAGACATCAAAACATCAACAAGAAATGAAGAAAGAAATGAGAGAAGGATAGAGTGGGAGAGAGAGTGAGAAAGAGAGACAATGAGAGAGGGAGAGATAAAAAGAGAAAGAGATCAATATCCATATCTATATCCATATCCATATCTATATATAAAATTTTGCAGTCCAACATTTCAGTCGCACTACTTCTGACCACAGCTGTATGCCTATACCTATATCTCAGATTTATGTAATATATATGATGTAAGACATATGTGTAACTACATGAGTTGATAAGCCAAAACAGAAGGGAAAATAGAAATCAATAAAACTACAGGCTCAAATCCCAGATAAGAGAGCCTTAGCCTAAGGCCTTAGCAAAGCAAAACTCTATCTCCCTCTTCATAAAATATTTGAGTAAAGGACAGGCAGAGGGACATTTCGAAATACAGATTTCTAACGATCGAAGTAAAGAATAAATATAAATATGATTTGTCCGCAAACTCTAAACACAATTCTATCTTGACAATTTTGTTATAATGGCCAGCCAAATGAACGGATTAACTTCTTGGCTCAACAAACGGCTCATCTGATAAAATTGAGCTGCGCCCGGCATCAGGTTTCAGTTTCCAGTTTTCAAATTTTTGTGGTTTTGAGTTAAAAAAGAAAAAAAAAGTGCAAGCGAATCGCCTTCACAGATCAAATGTCGGCTTAGCTGAGCTGAAAGGTGCATCCACTACGCAAACATCATCCATCATACAGATATAGATAGATATATATGTCGTCTATATGTATGTATATGTAAGCTAAGCTGATCGAGAGGTTTGCCTACTTCTATTTTGGGTAGCTGGCAATTAGCAACTGGCGACAAATTGACGAGCTCGAAGTGCAGCAAATGCCACAGGAGCGAATCCTTCGTCTAAGGACCACCTGCTGTGGCACATTTGTGCGAAAATCTCTTCAGTTATTGCTGTTGTTGTTGTTGCTGTTGCTGATGTTGTGATTGGCTTTGGCCAAGTGGCTTGTGGCAATAATATTTGTGCCCAATCGACCTGGTCGCTACCTGTTGAGTTGTCGCGACGGTGGCTAATGAAGTCGCAACAGCTAAATGACTCAGTTATTCTTCTTCTTCTTTTCGCTTAGCTAAATCTGCGCAGCATCTATAACTCAGCTCTGTTTCAGCTCTGTCAGCTCGTTAGCCCTGTCTAGACAGCGTCTGGCACAGCCGGCGGCGCTGCATAATGCAAGGACGAACCACATGTCTCATGCCACATACCACATAGATATTAGTCCTGCAACGTTGACAGGATATTCATCCAACGCCCAGCTGCTCCCAATTAACACGCCAGCAGCTCACCTATAAACAACACATTTAAAGGGTATTTATATGATGTGCTTGTGAATACCCTGTAAAATTGCGTAAGCTATGCAAATGAGTGAATGAATTGTTGCGGTTGCTCGAAGCAATAGAAAGTGTTTCTGTAGGGTATGTGCAAAGACATCAACTAGCTAGCAATTAATAGCTTACAGGGTATTTAACATCATTTATTCACCATTTTCGTAAGTTTTTCGATACTTTATCGCCATTTCCTTGAACTGTGAGATGCTCAAGTCCAGCTAACTTAAATTAAAGCTAATTTATAGGGTATTAAATGTCCAGAAGTCTGCTTTTTCATCAGTTATACAATTTGTTTTATAAGCATTATCCATTACGGAGACAATTTCTGCTGCTAACACACTCAGTTGTGAAACTCCCATATGAATGCACTTGTTTACAGGGTATTTAAACTCTAATAGCTTACCTTTTCAACAGTTATCTCCGATTCGATTGCCATTCAAAGACGCTAACTTGTTGCAAACACACTGCCATAGCAAACTACCCCATGCATGTACACATATGCTGTAGTTAACAGGGTATTAAAAGCCCGGTGGCCCGCTGGCTCGCTGGCCGCAGTCATTGGCCGCCGCCACTCGATACGCGGCGGCTGCAGCGCAACGGTAAAAATGCAATACAAATAACGGCAGCCGGCCAAAAAAATAAATAAATGGTGCAGATGCAATGCAGGACGCTCGCAGGACCCTCACACTCTCTCCCCTCTCCCTCTCTCCGCTGCGTTTTCCCACTCAATTAGGGTAGCAAAAATAGTGAGAATCGAGGCGGCTGCGCACATTTGCCTAAATATATTTCCCTGCTAGCCGCCCCCCGCTCCGGCAACCCTCAGCGACAGGAGCGAAAAAATGTTGTAGCATATGCCGCGGCGTGCGGCGCAGTTGTTATCCTTGCTGGCATTGTTAATCGTATCCTGCGTAATAGCATAATAATCCCTAATCGCATCTGATCTGTTCACCTGGTTGCCACACACTCACACTCGCTCTCTCTGTCTTTCGTTCTCTCTGTCTCTGTCTCTGTCGCTGTTGCTCTGTGACGGCTGCACATTTTCATCGATATCCTTTGGCAGCTTTACAAATAGCGCGACGCGTCCTTTGTGCGCCTTTTGTCGCCGTCCTTTTTATAATAGGCAGGGGTTATTTTGACAGCAGTTCATTTGCCTTCTGCCTTCTGCAATGCCATTGACATTTATCACACACACACACACACACACACGCACATACACACATAGGCAACTGCTCGCCTGATCCTCGCTATTTCAAACATTTGGAGTGAGCTCCGTTTCACAATGTGTCGACTTTTATTTGGCTTCCAGAGCGCATTTGTTCCATGTGCGGCTGCATTTCGTTTTCCATTATGTTGTTGCTTTGTTGTTGTTGTTGTTGTTGTTTGTGTGGCTTCTAGGATAAATGGAGTTTGTTATTGGTATGTAGACGCCTGACTAATGCGTATTTACATTTAGGTAAATTAGCAGCTCTTTAGTGGTTAACTCATTAATAACATTAATAATGATTTCAGTTTGTTTGCTTCTGGCTTGTTAACATTTCCAATTGAATTTACATACATACGTTTCATCAGTTTACCGTTTGCATCTTCTATTACACACGCTCTCTTTGCTTTAAGCTATTAATTACAGTTGCAAGTCGATTACAATGCCGCAACACTGCGTCATTTGTCCTTGATTCAACTGCTGATCAGCTTCCAATTGGAAAAAATCACACACACAAATGCTTTTCAGCATTGAAGCTTTTCAAATGAGTGACTTACTCAGCAGATGCTTTAACGCATACCAATGCGCACGTGAAGCTAACTCTACACAGCTCGCTTCGTCTCTGCGTCTCTCGCGCCATCCTGCTCACGCATTTGCGTAAACAAAGCAAAAAGGCCCATCACAGTTGAAGTTCTCATTCCCACGCAATGCTGCTGATTGCTGCTGTTGTTGTTGGACAGACAAAATAAACAAAAGCTCTACGAGTGCCGCTTATTGGAAGCGCTTTGACTGCTTGAATTAGTATTCAGTTACCGCATAACAGCCAAAGGCCGGATGCGAGCGACAAGGCTATGGCGAAAAGTCGCCAAATGATATGCCCAATGCCCGTTGAGAAAGGAGAGAGGCGCACCAACACCAACACCAACACCAAAACCAACACACACACACTCAGATGGTCACACATATGTGTGAAGCTAAAAATAAGACAAAGAATGAAACAAAAACGAAATGGGAAACAAACGCGACTAGCGCAGAAATTGTCGCGCCGAATTCATTAATGAGATTCGCGTATGCAACATGTCAGCATATGCTAGAAAGGGACGGCAGCAATGCGCGGGGAGGGGAGGGGGAGCGGTGCGCTTGTCACCCTTCAGGTTTTCTGTTTTTAATGGCCTAGACGCGGACACTGGTTGAGTGACGCGTATTGGATTTCGACATGCCATGCACGCGGCATGCGGCATGCATATCTGCAACGCCATCTAGCAAGGTGCCCCCCCCCCCCCCCCTGCCACTTGCCCCTCCTCCTCGGCTCAGTCCCAGCTTCAGCAACAGCTACAGCTTTGGCTACAGCTCTAGGTCCAACACTGATTGACATGTGATCGCAACGCTTTGCATCGCAAGTTCTATGCCCCCGCTCGCTGCCGCTGCCCCTGCCGCTGCCCATGCCACTTCCAGTCTGCTTCCACTCTGGGCTTAACCTGTTGCATCTGCTTGCGTCGTCGTCGAAGTCGTCGCTGCTCATTTGTCATTCATGCGAAACACTAAAGAGTCGTAAAGCAAGTCCTGCCTGAAGAGGCAGCAAAAAAAAGTCATAAAATTATGATCGGTATTTTTGCTGGAAATTTGAACTGTTTGTTGGCTTGCTTAAGTTATTTTTTGCTAGCATTTTTTATGTATTTTTTTTTTGTTTTAATTATTTGCAGTTTAGTTTTTCGACACGGTTTCTTGTGTATTTCATGCAACACCTTCGCTGCTTTACTTGGAAATTCGCGCGAAATTCCACAGCGAAGATTACAGTTGCCTTCCAGACGCCTACCCTCCCCCTCTCTCTCTCGCTCACGCTCTCGCTCTGATTGACGCTAATTTGAGTCAATGCATATAATTTTGGAGAGTAATGCGTCTCTCGCTCACTCTTGTCTTAGTGAATGGCTGCTGCGCTTGCAATTAGCACTTGAAGTGCTCCAGTGGAACGCAGACTATTGCCAGACGCGTCATTTTTCACAAACAGGCCTCACTTTCAATGAGCATTTCCCTCACATTTCCTCAATGGGCGGCTGTCTCAAATCCACATTCAAATACAAATACAAATCAAACACTCGACTGGCGTCGTTGTCGCCTTCACCGTCGTCGTCGTCGTCGTTGTGGTTCGTGGTCTCGTGTAATATGATCGTGATTTCATGCCCAGCAGAAACCCTACAAGTTGCTCTACAATGTGGGGGAGCGGAGTCAAGAGCAGCAGGGCTACTCACACACAAGCACACGCACACACACATACAAAGCGAGAGATGAATGTATCTGGTCGCTGATACCATAAACCCAAATTAAGATAAGCCACGAAGAAAGCAAGAAAATAACTTCTCATACTTTGAATCTTTTTCATTCACAAAATCACACAGTTTATGTGGAGAGGGAGAGCAACTGCGAGAGCAGCTGAGTGAAGCGTAGATCAAGAGAGCGCAATGCATTTGCAGCCGACCAATCGCAGCACAGTTGCGGAAGCTGGGGAAATTCTACAGAAGTTATTAAATCCACAATCTCAAATGTTGAGAATTGTGGCATGTGAGTGGAAGCCAAGTGGGACTCTACACAGTTGAGAGTTGGCAGCGCAACTTTAAAGTTGAGATTTTATGGAAGCTGGGGAAGTGGATGCCGGTCCACTCTACAAAATAGCAGAGAGTTGTGAAAACTTTTGGAATATGTATATTTTCATTTAACTTTGGAAGTATTTTTTTAAACTATACAATTATAAAACTATACAATTATATTGTACTCATATATTTAGCATTGAACATTTATTTATGCATCACAATTCAATAACATCTACAAGGTAACACATTGCCCCTTTCAATTCACATTAATAATCCACAGATGCCACTCTACACACAATATCCAGTTGCTGCTGCTCTACACTTCGTACTTCTACACTAATTTACCCCGCCAACATGAGAGCCACAACTGAGATTGATTTCAGTTCGACGCCGCACAACTCTCCAACTGGTTGAGGAAATCCTGTGGTCAGGCTCTACACAACATTGCCCCTTTTGTATGCACAGCAATTTTCCAACGCAACTCTGCTGCTCTCTCACTCTCCCGCTCTGCGATAGGCGGAGCCATTTTGTTTGCGTTCGTGTGGCCGTTCGTATTTTCGCTCTTAGAGAGGGATGATTGCAGAGTTTTCCACTAGAAATAATATTTCTAAAAATTTAAATAAACTTTGTTTTTTGTATTTAATAAGAAATAAATATTTATGAAATATATTTCAAAGTAAACAAATCAATATGCATTTCCCCTCTTTACGGCGAGGAACGAGTTTTCTGTTGTCTCCGTTGGTGGTTGGTTGGTTGGTTGGTTCTGTTTGGTTATAGAGAAAGAGAGAGAGAGCGCGGAGAGTAAGAGCTCGAGCGCGAGCGCGAGCGCGAGTGTCGTCTTCGTATCTGTTACACACGAAGCACTCGGTGCTCGGCTCTTGCACGGGTATAAAAGCCGCGCTCGGCTCGCTCTCACAGCCAAATACAAATTTATCGTGTCTGTTAGTGGTCGTTGCTACTCCGCGCAAGAAAAAATAAAATAAAAGAAATCAAAATAAAATTAAGCAAAAGCAAACGCAAAATTGAGCAACACTCGACAACAAATGCAATAGAAAATAAATTAAAAAAAAAAACACGCTGGATTAAAGTGTTTTGTTTTGTTGATCAAAGTCAAATGCGAATGCAAATGCAACAACAACAACAACAGGGCAGAAAGTGCGTGTAAAGTGAAATAGCAAAAGATTCAGAGAAATAATCAAAGTCAAACCGAAACTCGCAGCGAAACCAAAAAAAAACCACATCAAAGTTGAATTTTGCAAGAAGTTAACTTCGATTGATTCCAAACCTCGCAAGTAACCGGTAACAGCCGTGTAAAAAGCCGCCAAAATTCTACTCAAGGAGCGTAAAGCGATCATCTCGAAAATGAAGTCCCTGACGGCCGTTTGTCAAACAGGTGCCTCGATGCCGGCAATGAATCCGAATGGCCGCATCGCACGCCATCCTCCGCATCGCGGTGACGGCGAGAACGCCGAAATGAAAATGTATCTCTCCAAGCTGAAGGATCTGGTGCCGTTCATGCCCAAGAATCGCAAACTCTCCAAACTGGAAATCATCCAGCATGTCATCGACTACATCTGCGATCTGCAAACTGAGCTGGAAACCCATCCGGAGATCAATAATTTCGATGCAGCTGCCGCGTTGAGTGGCGTTGCCGCCGCCGCAGCTGCCGGCGGCTCCGAAGATGAGGATGAGGGTGATGAGAGCAATGAGATGGATCATGATGTAGCCGGCGATGTGTTGGCCCAGCGCCTGGCCGCCGAGCAGGAGCAGCTAGCCAAAATCTCTAGTCCCGCTGCTGCCGCCCGCCTGCCGCTCGCCGATCGTCAGAGTCCCAACACAATTCTGCCAGCAGCAGCCACAACGCTGGCGTCAGCAGCAACAGCAACGGTGCCACTGCAGCAACAGCAGCAGCAGCAGCAGCAGCTGTCCAACAGTTTAGCGACGGTAAGTCAAGCGCCTGCGCCCCCAACCACCCACAATATTGTTGCCGTTTTAGCATTTGCATTGCAAATGAAACGTCGCCGCTTTGACGTCGTCCCAAAAAGCAGAAGAAGAAAAAAAAAACGAAAACAGCGAGAAAAAAATTACACATGCAAGCGAATTAAGCAGGCGGCGACGTTTTTTGCATTGTTGTTTTTGTGACCTCATTTGCTGCTAAGCAGCGTAAGGACGTTTCGGCCGCTCCGTCTGTTTGTCGGCATTTTTACATTTCTCGCCTTAAAAATATAATTCATTTGATTTGCATGTGTGCGTGCGAGTCTCTGTGTGTGTGTGTGTGCGAAATTTACATTTTTCGCCTTGCTTTCTTTTCGCTGCAACAACAACAACAGCAGCAGCAGCAACTACAATAATAAATCTCGCACAATTTCATTTTGTTTTTGTAGACATTTCACATATTTCGCGCTGTTGCCGTTTCTTTCTTTTGTTGTAGCTGCGGCCGCGACTGCGGCTGCGACTGCGGCGTAGCTGTTAATTTTGTGTTTTTTTTTTCTCGCGGCCTTTTTTTTTGTCTTCCTCTCTTCTTCCATTTTGTTGCTGTCTGTGATGTTTTAAATGAACACCTGCAGATACTTAAATTTATTTCATATACATTTATACATATATATGTATGTGTTTCTGTGTGTGTATGGTTGTAAGCAACTACACACACACGCATCGCGGCTAACGCAGCTTTAAGCTTGACTTCAACATTTGGAGAATTGGAGAATCATCAGTCAGCCTCCGTTTCAGTTATTTCTGTCTGTCTGTCTGTCTGCGCCTGTTTTCTGCTTCTTCTTCTTTTTGCTGTTGCTTCACTTCATTAGCGCAGTTTTTGGCATTTCCCATTGCCCGCCCGCTGCAGCGTTGATTATAAATGATGTTGGCAAAAAATATATAAAAAATATTTAAAAAATTGTACAACAGGTTATGAATATGCTGTATTTATTTGTATATGTATTTCTACACAATTCGTGCTCAAACAATTCCAATAAAACTTCCAATCTTTACCCACTCTCTCTCTCGCTCTCGCTTCTTTGGTGGCATTTACTGTTTTGTTTTTTTTTTTTTTGTGCAGTTGATTAATTATGCATTTGCATCTTTTTGTTCGTGTAGAAAAGTATTTAAAAAAGCAAAAAACCACAGCACAATTAGTCGGTCATTCAGGCCTTATGAACGGCTGTGTTGCTCTTGCAAATAAAAAAAAAGAAAAAAGGCAAGCAAAACATCTGCACTGAGATTGAGACATGCTGCCCACGCCTCAGACTCTCCGCCCTTCTACTCTCCACCCTCTCCACGACTATTGCTGCGTGCGTATGTGTGTGTGTGTTATGATGTGTCACTCTGGCCGCAAAACAACAAATTCCTTCGTTTAAACATTCACACGCACACACACATGTGTGTACATTCATATGCGCATATGTATGTATAAGACGTAAGAAGAAATGCACGTGTTCAAAATGTTCTCGTTACGTAGTTGTTGTTGTTGCTATTGCTGTGTTGCTTTGCTGTTGCTGTTCTTTTTTTGTACTTTTTCGCGCCGCGCAGCTGTGCGCCAGTCGCCAGTCGGTCGCTTTCTACGTATTGCGCACCCCTGACGCTGCCCTACCTCTCCATCTCTCTCACTCTCCCTCTCCTTCATACTGCCGACAAAGCTCTGCGGTCGGTCAGTCAACATAACAGGCAGCGACATTAGAAGACGCAACAACAACAACAACAACTTCCACTACAAGCTCATTTGATTTTCTTAGTTTTGCGCTGGCGCTCAGTTGGCGCCTCTTCTTTGGCCCTTCTCCTGCTACGTCTCTCGGTCCGAGCATGAAAATAAAAATAAAAATAATAAAACAGCAACAAAATGCACACGAAGCTCAAGCGCTTCGTAAACAAACAGAGACAAGTAAAAAGCAGCAAGAAGAAGCTCTGTAAAATAAAGAACGAAAACAACGGCAAATTAATTGATAATTCGTGATTTGTTGTGCAAGTCAGCAGGCATACACTTATACTAAGACTTTCGCCTCAAGCCTCATATGCATATACAGCTTATACACACTACTTATACTTGAGACTTCGCCTTACGCACACACACGCATGCATTTATATAGTCAGCATATGTCTATACTGCTTACACTTATACTACGAAATCGAAGTATAAGTGTAGGCAGTATAGAAGCTTCCCGATCGTATACTTATACAGAACACTTATACTTTTCGATTTTGACTAATTTCTCGCTCTCTCTTGCTTACTCTCATTGCAGCAATTCAGCGGCGAAAAGGACAGCAGGCAATCGTAAAGCAGCTGGCAGCAGCAGAGGCAGCAGCAGCAGCAGCAGCAACAACTACAACTAAAAACTAAACATTTAAAGCTATAGAAATCATATTAATTAATGTTAGTCGCAGTGTAGTACAGTCAACTTCACTCAAAACTCAACTCCAACTCAAAAACCAACTCGTGTGAAGATCTCCACAAACAATAACAAACAACAAACAAACAACAAACAAACAACAGTAACAAATTAATAATATCTACAATTACATAGACACTGCAGCCTCACACACGCACACACACACATAGATAGGGCGTGTGGCTGTAAAAGCATTTCACACCAATACATTGAAAGAGTTTAGTTATTAAAAACAAAACAAAAACAAAAACAAAACCTAAATAGCATTAAAAACATAAAAAATGTAAGCACTAATACATTATTATTATTATTAACATTTAACGTTTAACATTTAACTATTAGCAGCAGTTAAGAAGTAGTAGATGATGAAGAAGAAGAAGAAGAAGCGGAGGTAGCAGAAGATGAAGAAGAAAAAACTTGGCAAAGCTTTAAACAATTTAATTTTTCCTTTGATAAAATGAAATGAAAAACTGAATAATTTTTGTTTTCTATATATTTAGTTTTTGGCTTAGTTGAAAAAAGAGAAAAAAGAACATGTTAATAATTTTACGAATCATGATAAGATGCAAAGCAAAAAAAAACAAAACAAAAAATAAAACACAAAAAAAAGAACAGAGCAGCAATAAAAGCAAAAGAAAAACTTTTAAAATAAAGCAAAAATTTTCATTCTCATTTAAATATTTTCCTATTAATTTTAAATACATAACAAAAGCAAACTAGAAATTCTTTTATCCTATTATCGTTTCATTTATTTATACACACACGCACACCTACACACACACACACATGGAAAAAACCTCAAGGAACAATTTTCTTATCATTTAGTTTAAGCGACAGCAAAAAAGTTTTCCTCCTTTTTAACTCTTGAATAATAATAATAATAATAATAATAATAAATATATAAATATATTTATGTTCTGTGATCTGTAGCATACTTTGTACAAAGTGTTTTTTATTTAGCATAATTATGCGTTTTAAAATATAAATATAAATATTTTCGAAAATAATTATGAAAACAAAAGCAACAAAATTTTCATTAATTTTTATTTGATTTTGACATTTTATCATTGTCGGGTAGACCACAATTTCCCAAACATGATGTAACGCGATTAAAGAAAAAAGAATGCAAAAAAAATTAAAATTAAAATTAAAAAAAAAAAAATTATAGATATTACAAAATAAAAATTACATAAAAATACTATATAAAATGCAATTTGTTTGATTTTTGCTGTTACGGATTTTTCTCGGAAAACTTCAATTATTGGCTACCTGGGCAGCGAAATTACGTGGAAAACAAAACAGACGAGCGCTGGCTTAACGATGTGAAAAACCATTTCCCATGTAAACAAGTGCAACGTAACAACTACCGTTAGGGTAGCACACACACATAGATAGAGAGAGAGAGAGAGAGAGAGATAGATAATGCGCTCAAACGAGTTTTCTCACGCATTGTCATTGTCTCCGCTGCTGCGGCTGCTGCCCATTAAGGGTTTTCCAGCCAGAGGCTCAGGTAGACGCCCAACTGCAGTTGCACGTGTGCAAAAATTGTATATATAACGAAATTCTCTTTCGAGAAATTTTTCGAATTTTGGGTTTTTACCCACAGCTGAGGCTGAGACTGAGACTGAGACTGAGACTGCAGCTGCGTCACAGTTGCTGACGTCGCTGCCAGCGACTGCGTCTGCGTCGCCGTCACCTATTAGCGTTAATGATTGCAGCTTACAAAGCAATTGACCAATTGCCTTGGGGGCTGCGACTGAGGCTGAGACTGGAGACTGAGACTGGAGACTGAGACTGAGAGTGGGGCCACTCGGTGCCAGTCGCCCCATTCAAATGTCAGTTTGGCTGCCCGCAAACCAAATCAAAGGCTGTCAGCTGCCAATGAACGACTAACAGTTACCCTGTACTTGAAATGTGTATGGGATACAGCTATAGAAAAATGCCAAAAAGGATTTTCAGAGTTTAAGTTTAAGAGTAAAGTTCGGCCTGAAACTAAGATTAATTTCTGAGAGAGTTCTAGAAGACTCTAATTTTTACATATAAGCCTATACCTACTCCATCACTAGATCCACATTTAGCTATATTACAACATGCCCATTGAACACTTTACAGGGTATCTAAACACTTTTGTTTCACATGCATTGTGGCTGCTGCAATTGTTTACCCCACCTTGTGGTGCGTTCTCTCTGGTATGCGCTAATTGTTTCTTTTTTTTGTGCATTCTGCAATGGCTACACAAAGCTTGCGCTCGCGCTCGAGCTCGCAACAGTTTCCAATGGCTTCCAATCGACATGTCTCTGGAACGCTTTGGCTTCGCCAACTATTACAGCAGCAACTCCAGCTCCAGCGCCAGCGCGAGCTCCGACGTTTGGCAATTAGCGCGCCTAGCTCGATTTTCACCCATTTGCCGCTGTGGTTTATTATGTTTTTTTTTTTTTTTTTGAATTTTTGGGTGCGACATGGAACGTGAAATCAGTGAAACTTGAATTACCATAAAAACTCGTGTAACAGTCAACAGCTGCGACTGCGCAGCCGGCGAAATACGAAAAAAAAGCAGAAACAAAAACAAAAACAAAAACAATTTTTGACATAATAATTGTCAAGCTGACATTTCGAACAGCGCAGCTGACAGCTGAGCCGAGCCGAACGACTCGACAGCAAAGCCGAAGTCGCTAAGCCGAAGTTGCGCTCAGCTTGGCAAATGGGAAAGCTGAGCCGAAGGCGGCGCAGCCGAAGCGACTGCCAGCGACGTCTTTGTAGGTGCGCATAAAAATTGCATTTAATTGTGATTTTCACACGAAACACAAAGCGCATGAGCAACTGGCGCCAGTTGCTGGGTGCCGCGAGCCGAGCCGAGCCGAGCAGCAAGGCGGGCGTCAATTTGTGCAACTAGCGGTAAAGCGTAACTACTAAACAGCGCGAGACAGCAAAGCACACACACACACACACACACACATAGAAAGAGACATAGACATAGACATACAATGGAAGGGGTTCGGGCAGAGGCTGACGTCGAAGTCGATGTCGAGCCGAGTCCAAGTTGGCAGTCGCTGCTGCTGCTGCTGCCGTTGCTGTTGCTGGTGGTGGCTTTTGGGAAACACCTGCAAAACGCAAACGCACCTGTTTTGCTAAGCAGCAGCAGCAAAAAACTAAAACAAAGTCAGACACCAACGCCAGCTACAACAACAACATCAACAGCAACAGCAACGCGGACACGGCTCGGCAACTTTCGTGGGTTTTCAGCTGCAGCGCAGTGGAATGAGTTGGAAAGAGGAGGAGGGGAGTGGCGGGGAGGGGGGCTGGTTTCAGCTGGAACTCTGCATGACTTTGTGTAATTGAAGCAGCCGCAGCAGCGAGTTGAGTTTTCAGCTTTTGACTTTCTTGGCTGTGTTAGGAAATCGAAACCGAAGCGTAGCCAAAAAGGGGGTGGCAAGGGTGGCGCGGCGACTAACACCAGGTGAAACCACAAGGCAGCGCTGATGGGGCGGCTTTCTGGTCAGGTGCAAGTGCACATGTTGCACATATATAGACACATGAATCTATCTATATGCGTAGTCTGTGCATCGGAAGCGGCCACATCAGCTGGCGGAAGCTTTTGACCAGCAGCTGTCGCGCTCAGCTGGCCGCATGCAGCAAATGGGCGCCGCTGGCCGTCCCCCTTTTTGCCATATGCCGTGTGTGGCAATTGGTCAGCGCATTGATTTCAGCTGCGTCACCTTCTTTTGTGGCAACTGCAGCCGGCCACAGTCACAGCCACAGCCACAGCCACACATGTTTGTCTAATGACAGCCGCAGCAGCAGCAGCAGCAGCAGCAGCGGCCCTCTGTCTTTCAGCTTCCAGTGGAACAATTGCGAGGTGCGGCGGCAACAATTGCATTGGCAACGGCGACTCAGACATTTGATCGAAAGCCAGCCGCTGCTGCGGAAGCACATACTTCACACTGGAGACTGTGCGGCTGTGTGGCATGCCACATGTTGCCATTGACGTTGTCGCTGTCGTTGCCGTTGCCGTTGCCAAAAGGCGCTGATTAAGATCGCTTGCAACGGCTCCTGTCTGCCAACACTTCAGATGCCAAATGAAAATGAAAACTGAGAAGGCGCAAAAAGATAAAAGCTTCAAAAATGTATCTTAAACTTTGTATCTAAACAATCCGAATTGTATCTTAAGTATTTGGTGAGAAAGTTTTCCAATGTATCTAAGCCCTATGAAATGTATCTTTGGCATTATATGAAAAGTTTACATTCTGACTAAGATATATTGAATGTATCTTAAAGATACACGAGGAGTGCACATTGTATCTAAGCGTTGGTAAATGTATCTTTGGCAATATATGAACAGTTAACATTGTATCTAAGCTAAATTAAGTGAATTTTAGACATTACAATTGTATCTGAGATGTATTAAATGAATCTTAAACATCAAAGGAGAAACTTATTTAAAGCCATATGAATCGACAAGGGCTTAAAAGAGCTTAAATTGTATTGTAAGTAATGAATCTTAGCCACAGTTCTTATATTACAAAGAAAATGGTTTGTTTTGTCAGGTTTGGTAAGATTTAAAGTCTGTGAGTTAAATTTTAAAAACTCTATTTGGAAGAGTGGAAGAACTCATGGAAATTTCCCCCCCAATCAATCTATAACTCAAGCTGCAATTAACAAGTTTAAGATCAAAGTAAATATCTGGATATATATATCTATCCATCTATCTACGAGTATATGTATGAGTATTTACGAATATCTATTTATCTAGCTATCTAAGAGTGTCTATTTATCTATAAGTATCTATCTGCGTGTATCTTTATATCTATTTGTCGGCCTATCCCTCTACTTCATGGAGATCTAACGATCTGTCTATGTAGGATATACTCTCTTTTATCCTTATTCATTTCTATTTTTTCTATATATCAATGTATCTATCTATAGATAGATATCTATCCGCATTTATCTATCTACCTTCTATATGTTCATGCATCTATGTATCGATCTATCTATTGATATATCTATCCACCTTCCAGAGTATATCTATATATATGTGTGTATCTATCTACCTACAATTACCTATCTGTATATTCAATATTTATCTACAAATATGTCTTTATCTACACATCAACAATTTTTCTAGCTCTTCATCTCTATAACCATCCCTTGCTCTATCCACACTTGGCTACACTCCACAGGTAAATGTTTGATCGTAATGCCACATTGTTGCCATTTTGATGGGTTAATTGAATTATAAATCACGCAAGATATCCAGATACTTAATCTTGCGGCTAATAATTGGTCAAAATATGCAAAATAAAAGTCAACTTCATTAAAGCCCATAAAAATATGCGCAATAAATTGCGAAAAGCGTTAAATAAATTATGCACAAAATAAGCAGAAGAAGAAGCGAAAACCAAATAAGATGAAAAACGGAAAATGCAAAAAAAAAATGAATATTATGCAGCAGAGCGCAAATATTTATACGAGCTGCCAATTGCTAGTTGCCAGTTGCCAATTGCCAGTTGTGAGTTTTTTTTCTGCTTTTCCTTCAGGTTTTCTTTTGGGCGCTGACGTTTGACAACAATGTGGCCAAAATGCTGATCTGCCGATCTGCGGATCACAGAGCCAATGACAAGGAGGAGGCGGCAGCGTTGGCGTTGCCAGCTGCTGCCGTTGCTGCTGCTGCTGCATCTGCATCTGCATCTGCATGTGCGGCATGCGGCAGCTACTGCGCGGCGCGTGAAAAACAATATTTATGGCAAACAAATTTTCATATCGACAGCAAACGGCGCCGCGAATATTGCCATTTTTTTTTGGCAGCAACTGTTGCTGCTGTTGTTGTTGTATATTTTGGCGCACCCAACGCCAACGATGCCACAAGAGCGCTGCAACCATTGGTGGCATGTGTGAATATGCGGCAGCCATATAAAATAATTAGGCAGCTAGTCATAAACAAATGGCAAAAGGTGGGACGGCACAGCAAAGGTGTGCGAGTGTGTGCGTGTGTGTGTGCGAGTGTGCGTGTGTGTGTGCGTGTGTGTCAACTGAAATGTCAACATAAATTTGCAGCGCATTTAAGTGCGTCCATCAGAGACGCAGACAGATCGAGCTGAGCAGCTCGTAAGTTAGTCAAGTACTTGGAACTGGAACTGGAGCTGGGAACTGGAACTGGAACTGCAACTGGAACTGGCACACGAACTGAGCTGGCAGTGCAAGCTGCATGGCAAAACCTAAATCAAAGCGCAGCGCATTATCGTAAATTATACGCGAATTGAGGCAACTGTCAACTGCCTTTATTTGGGCAGTCAGCGAAGGGGGCGGGCTCAAGCAGGGGGGCGGGGGACTGGGGACTGGCCCAAAGACAAATGCTTGGCGGCTTCTTCTGAGACTCTCTACTGACTTGGCTAACTGCCGTGACAACTTCGTTCGTTGACGTCTCGACTGCTTTTTTTTATTGTGGGCCGCCTGCCACGCCCCCGTTCGGGCAATTAACATGGTTATCGATCAAAAAATTGTGGATTGTATCTTAAGTAGAATTTGTATTTGCTGATCTCGTGGCGGCGATAAAGAAAACGTAACGAAAATTTATTGAATTTAATAACGCGCAAAGTTTTATCGCACAGTTTTTGTCAATTTAACAAATTGCAGCAGCAACTGTTGCCGCTGCAGCGGCAACGGCAGCAATAACCAAGCCCACAGCACACAATGGAAATGGAATTGAATTCCTTGGACGGCTCTAATAATGTCTTTGTGCACAATTGACGGCCGCAAACTGGACGCTGCCAACAGGTAGACTGGAGTGAGGGGGGGGGGGGGGGGGGGTGGGGGAGCAGGTGGGGGCAGGTGTGCAAATGACTGCAAGAATTATTTAACGAGCACGGTCTATCGCCAAGATCAATGAATCAATTAGCGCAAAACGCGAAAGAAACCAAAAAACCAAAACCAAAACCAAAACCGAAATGAAAATGAAAATGAATGAAACTCAGCTAACAAAATGGCTTTTTGCAACATGCCACAGTCGGAGTCAGTTCAGTTGCTGGCTACAGCTTGGCCTAGGCGTGGGATGGCATTTATCAAAGTCGCTTTGGCTTTGCCTCGTTTTGCAGCAGCAGCAGCAGCTGTTGCTGCTGCCGACTGCCTTTTGTTTTGCGTAGCGTGCAGCGTGCAGCGCGTTGCAGTTGCAGTTGCAGTTGCAACTTGCATATCGCATATCAATCATAGCAACTTTGGTGGCGCATTAGTCAGAGCCGCTGGCCAAAACAATTCAATTGCCGTCGCTGATAAGAATTATGCACAATTCTAATTCATTTGCATTTTGACACTCGCCATTTTTATGGCCAGCAGAAAAGAATAAAGAATAAAAAATCGTTTAACTGATTCATTTATTTTTAATCACAAAAATGATTTTCAGATTAAATCTTGTATAATTATTTTTGGATATTTTTATACATATAAAATTTTCTATTTATATTTTTTTTTTTATTTATTTATATTTTTCTCTTTGGTTAAGATTTAAAAATATATTTTTAGTTTGCATTTTTAGTTTGTTTAATTTCGTAAAGTTTTTTAAATAAATAATTAAATCTAAATTATTTTGAATGAGTTTACTTAAAGTAGAAAACTCTGCAAGACTTTAAGCAATTGAGTTATTTTGTGTTTTAGGAATGAGAAAAGTCATCAAGTCATCAAATCAAGTTTTTCTTTCTATTATTCTTCCATGATTCCATGTCTACAGTCTTCTGCCTATTGATAGCTACAATGGGAAAATCTGCAAGTAACTCTCGATTATAGACGTCATTGTAGAAGGACAAATCTCTTGACAAGACTCTGCTATAGACTTGATTGTAGATTGGTAAAGGCTAATGTAAAGCAGATTCGATTGAGGAATTAGTGTTAGGCAATGCCTAACTTGCTTTGCAGATCTGGCTATATTCCCCTTCCCCTGCTCCTTAACAGAGTTTATAGTCAGTTGATCAGTGTATAAGAATATGGACCATATGCACCACTTATGTCTACTTGTTACGAGTTTCCTTAGCCCCAATTCAAATAGCACATTCGCGATATATGTATATGATTATGCTTGTATATATGCCCTGTCTATGTATGTAATATATACCCTGTGATAAACGTGCTGTCAGCTGTCTAATTAGCGCAGCGCTATCAATGGATCCGCTAAGAGCAATAACAAGCCCAGTCGGCAAACACTAAAAGACCTCAATTGCGATCAGCTTGGGGAACGGAGAAGTGGCAGGTGGGGGCATTGGGGAATGGAGATTGAGGATTGGGCCTCATAATCGCTGTGCAAAAATCTCATTAACGCCGATGCTAAAGCTCGGCTCGACTCGACTGGGCCAATTAATAAAAAAGCGTGAAATTGAATTTTATTTTTTATTTTTTTTTTTTACTTTTATGCGCGAATTTCACACCCCAGAAATGTGGCCGCGCAGCGCCAAGAGGCAAGTGGCAGGAGGCTGTGGCAGCTGATCTACGCGCCCAAAAAAAAAGCAGAGCGAGCAGGCAAGATTTGCAGATAGAGAGTGAAAGAGAGAGAGAGAGGGGGGGAGAGAGAGGGAAGGTGGGCAGCAGCAGCAGTTGCAACAGAACTGCGAAAAGTAACACAGAACCACATCAAATGCAGGTGTGGTTCAGCTCTCCACTTCCACTGTGGCGGTGTGGCTGTTGGTGCTATTAAAACTCAATCTGAAATTCAAATCGTAATATAATGTGGCCGTCCTCAGCACAGAACAAAGGCAAACGACGAAAGCCTTGAAAAAGCCCAAAAAAAAAAATGTATAAAAAAAATAAAATTCAACCAAAAACTATTCACACACACACACACTCGCACACACACACACACACACACACACAGAGCGAGACCAAAGACTTTGAAGAAGACGCTGTGAAATCAAAAGGCGCAGGCGCAGGCGAAGCCACAGAAATTCTTAGGCGCATTTTGGTCAAAACGAATGACCAAGCCTCAAATCCAGATACCCCTGTGATACCCTGTGCATGCCCCTGCCCCGCGCACCGCTGTATACCCTGTACTTTGCCTGCCCCGACTGTGGCTATCTTTGCGTTTGATCTGCGACGAGACGAGTGGCCCGTCGACGTTTCTGCCCCGCAAGGAATTCTTTCAATTCATTTCGACTACCTTCCCTCTCTTTCTCTCTCTCTCTCTCTCTCACACACACACACACTCTCTTTCTTCGGTCGGTCCTCTGTCTCGCTTGCCTGCTTTTTATTTAGCGCAGATCCTTTGGGCACAACGCGCTGCGCATTTCAATGCTGCACGTGCATCTTGCCCCAAAAGCAGTCTCCATTGCCGCAAAAGCTGCCCCCCCCCCCTCCCCCTGCCTCTGCCTCTTTCTCGTCTTCTGATGTTGCTGCTTCTTTTTTCTTGCTGGCCGCCTTTTTGCCTTTGAGCCGAGATTGAAATTTGTTGAACACCGGCGTGGCATAACTTTTTTTCTCATTCTTTCTGCTGCCTTTTTTTCGTGTGCTTTGTGGTTTGGTCTTTCATTTGTATTTTTGGGCTCGACTGCGCTTCCTTTGGACGATGACGACTTTTATTAATATTTGGGGCTCGGCTCTGGTTTGGGGCCCTGCAGTGTAGCTTGATCTGCCAACGGCTGACTGAGACCCACAGCCGGAGACGTCAAACAAAGCAATGCGTTTCTTGGAATTGCCCTTACAGCCCGAGCTTAGTCAGGCTTTTGCCAAATGCCCTACACATCAAAGGCAGGGTGGATTGGGCTGCCAGCAAAGGCAGTCTGTCAGATGTTAGAGATGGCATTGAAATATATACATATATATATATATCGATAACTGTATCGAAACGAAGAGTAATGTATGATATTGTCTTTAAAAGTTAGATCAGTCGATAACAGAAACTTTATTCTTGGCCAGCCTATGGCAATGACTTTGTATGCTTATCGATAAAAGTTATCGAATTAGTATTTAATGCATATTTTCTTTAAATTAAGCTAAGAATCCATAGCTATTGATGTGTTTAAGTCAATACCAAGCTCATAGCTAAGGTAAACCAATAATGACAAAGTTTACGATTCATCGATAACATGTTGCTAATATCGATAGCACTCAAAAAACTGCTGGCTAAATAGCGAGTATTAGAAAAGTATTTGGCAATATTCCGCCTAATCCAATAATCAACAAATGGCTAAGCATCTCGAGCCCTTAAGAAGTTTACAATTTATCGATAACTTCTTAGATACGTGTAAGTGTAACATTTATTGTACTGTTAGGATAGCTTACACTCACGTTTTCCACTTTCCATAGTTAAAACTTTAATCATAGTTGACTGTAATATCTAAAAGTAAATCGATATTTATCGATAAACAGTTGCTAAGTGAATACAGCCAGTAAGCTGAGGCGTTTGATTCTTTTTAAGCTATTTTTCACATTCTAAATTATAAACTCTTTAGATTATCAGCTTCAGCCTTAGCTACAGCTCATTCGATCGGTCGATCAATTGGAATCGATTTGCAAATCTCGCATTTCGCATTCATTTGTTCAAAGTTGAGAGTTTTTTCGTTAGCTTCGCTCGGTCTGTGAGTTGATTTTGAAGACAAATCATGCCCCGTGGTCTCGCATTGGCTCGCATTGTGTGGCTTCCACTTTTGGCCACATTCATCGTCTCCCGCTCCCGCTCCCGCTCCCGCTCCCTCTACAGCTCCGTTGTCGCCCGAGGCGATTTCTGCTGCAATTCGAGCGATTGCCAACATTTTCGTTGCTCGAAATTAAGTTATAATTTTGCAATGCCTCTGCCACACTGCCCCAGCCCCCGCTCCAGTGGACGCTTATTCTTCTTCTTCTTCTTCTTTTTCTACCTCTGGCTAGTTGGGTGGTCGCTATTTGCATTTAAATTGCAAACAAATCATCGTGGCTTTTTGATTTATTGTGAAAAGTCCTCGAGCCGTCAATTAAATGACGGATATGGAAAAAAAAACAGAAGCGGCCTGCCGCATCATGCCACATGCAACATGCCGCTTGGCCCGCCTGCTAACTGCTGTCCAGTCAGCATTTTCTTATCTCTCATTTTATTTTCGGCTAAGTCAACAGACTTTACCGTAAGCCGGAAAACGAGGTGCGTCGCAGCGTCGCAGATACAGATACAGATAAAGATAAAGAGTGAGAGGCACAGAGTGAGAGAGAGAGAGTCGGAGTCAGCGGCAGATAAGGCTGCTGCAGTCATGGCGACAAACGACACATTGACGACGGAGCAGCGACGTCTGCCACAGAATGCCACAATTCATAAAGAGAAAAAAATCAGAAACAATTCTTTGGCTGCCACTTGGCAACGAACGTCACGTAGCAGCGGCATCATTAGCCACCAGCTCAGTCCCAGTCGCACCACCAGCTCAACTCAGCCAACAGCTAACAGCCAGCAGCCACCAGCTCAGTCAGCGACATGGCTTTGCTGTTATGCTACCCTGTAATTGAGTGAGTGTAATTGGGTGTTCTAGTTCCCATTCAAATGTAAGCAGTTGTAATGTATTGGGTAGCCTATGACTTATCTTTTCTTTGACTCTATTGTCGCCTACTTCTGCTGGAATCTACCATCAGCGTTCGTCTATTCCGTCTCAAGCTATTCACTCAATATAAACTATTTATCTAATGGTCATTCTCAAATCTAAGCCTTTCTTGACTTCTTGAGCATCGCATAGACGAGCCTTATTTGATTTTCGTTTATATCCATATCAACATTTTTCATATCCAACATTTGAGTCGCACTACTATTTTTATGAACACAGCTGCACATATGCATACAAACATACCTGTTTAGATATATACATATATACCTACACACATACATACACGCATTATTAATACATTCATACATATATATATATATATATATATATCTATAGCTCATTGCAACTCATTTTACAGGGTATCTAAACGTTTGTCAACTTGCTGCTCGCACTGTTCTCTTACATATTGCTTATTTGCTGTTTGTTTGCTCAATGAGCGGCCTTTCCATTTTCCCACTCACTTTGTAGCTGTTGTTGTTGTTGTTGTTGTTGTTGTTGTTTGCGACTGTTGCTCATTAATCCCGATTGCGATCCCGCCGCAGCCGCAACGGCCGCTGCCCCAGCTGCACCTACTTTTTAACGCTTTTGTTTGGCACCGACACAAACAGACGGGCGGACGGACGGACAGACGGACGGCGTGACGGACAGATCGGCACACCTGAGAGGAAATGCGTAACGCTGACAATGCCCACCCGTTCCCAGTCCAATTGCTGACGCTGCTCTTGTCTCTCTCTCTCTCTTTCTCTGTCTATCACGCTCTGTGATTTCTACGAAATTAGCCGCCTCTCTGTACACAGTTTGCAAACACTTTGCAGACCGAAGCAGCCAGCACAGCTACAGCTGTGTGGGCATTTGTCCACGCTGGAGGTCAACAGCAGAGACAATGACAGGGAGAGCAAGAGATAGAGAGAGAGAGGTGGAGAGAGAGAGAGAGAGAGAGAGAGGGAGAGAGCGAGGGCGTCAGTAGCTGCTCACACATGCGGGCTAAGGGTCCATTTGAGATCAATCTCTCTCTCTCTCTCTCTGTCTCTCTCTCTCTCTCTCTCTCTGTCTCTCTCTCTCTGTGTTGTCCCTGCTGCGCTCGCCTACTTCAAGTGGCGCATTGTTCGCCCTATTGACAGCCATTCAAGTGGAATTCCCGCGCCCAGACTCCGGCCTATTCGTAGTCGTCTTTTAATTGTGGCATAATTAATGTGGGAACTGATTGGAAAATTTGCTGCTGATTGAACCATTAGACGCACCCGCAGTTAGCTGCATAAACAAAGAGCCCAACGAACAGACAGCGGAAACACAAAATGTCTGCAGTTTCTTTTCTTTTTTTTTTTTTTGAAAAATTCCAGATTTCCAAACTGGAAGAATTGAAGACTTGAAGACACTTGAGTTAGGCGACGTCATGAAATGGTAAAGTGACAAAATTTTGTTGTTTATTTTATGAGTTGTGAAAAAAAGAGTTAAGAGTTGACTGAAAGCAGATGCTTTAAAGTATTTATATAAGTTTTGAAATAACTGAAACTTTAATAGACAAGCTAATATTCCAGTGCGTGAGCAAACCTAGCCTTACTTATATTAAAGGCATATTATTCAAGTATTCATTAAGTGAGCTAAACTTAGCTAGAATATAACTACATGTGACATGTTTTTCCAATATGGGAACAAAGAATTTCATACAAATCATTCCAATAGAGAAACCTAACCTAACCTAAGTTCTATTCCAGGCAAGCTCTGAGTGTAATCTAAAGCAAGCTTTTAAGAAAATAAAGCTCTTCAACAATAGTTTGTCGTGGTAAACTCAAGAGTAAGCAAAACTCTTCCATTCAAACAATGCATTCCAATGACTTAACGGACCTAACCTCACACATATACCAAGAGTGAGCTGAAATATGGTTAAGCCAAAGATAAAGTAGCTGAAATCACCACACATTTAGTTCCGTCTGTTGACACACACAGACTGGAAATTTATGATAAATAATGCTGAGTTTATGAAATGTTGTCTAGGTCTGGAACGATTCCTTTATCGCTAATCCCTAGAACATGAGCAACAGACAACCGACAGTTGAGAGCTGAGAATGGAGAACTGAGAATGGAGAACTGTTTCTTATGGGTGACAACTCAATTTGACGGGCGTGTCAAGAAATGGTTTATGGTGCCAGATGGAGACCCACCCAGGCTCTAATCCGTTAACAGGCTGAGCGAACAGCGAACAGCGAACAGTCGCAGCTAGCGCTGGGCACATGAAATCCACGCGTCAACAGGCGACTCCGAAATGTTGTCATTGTTGGCTCGCCGCATAGTTTAGGCCAGATAAATCTCAAGCTAAATGGCCAAAAGTCAAAATAAATTAAGCCCACATGCGGCCACACGGAGCTCGCAGCTCGAATTCGAATTCGATGTCGAAGCCAGCGACAGTCACCAAAAAAAAAAAAAAAAAAAAGAAAAAATAGAAAAAAGCAACAAAACAAAATGAAATGAAACAAACGTCACACCCTTTTGGCCAGGCATTTGACCCACCATTGCCATGGAACACATGAGGCAGGCCCAAAAATCAAACTCAAAATCGGCGTCCGCAAAACGACGCCCACATGCAGATGCCGTGGCAGGCGGTGCAACACAATGGGCACGGCTGCCGCTGCTGCTGCCGCTGCTGCTGCTGTTGCAGATTTGTCACCAGCTCGTTTTTGCCAGCGCCAGCGCCAACTGGGCCGCCGTTTTGATTAAGTTGACGAAACTGAAATTCAAATGCGGCGCACATACAAAAAATTGGCCAACCGACAGGCACAAATCAGCGCACTGGAAACTGACACTGGAATTGCAATCCATAAAGGAGGGTGAGCGAGCGAGAGAGACAGAGAGAGACTGCGAACAATCACTGCTCATGTTGCTGCTGCCCTCGAAATGTCAACGCCCTTAGGCTGCTGCACCCCAATTGGAATGTGGACAGACATTTGCTGCTTTCCAGTTGCGCTCTCTCAAGAGAGCTTTCACGCTCAGATACTGCTCGCATGTTTGTGTGTGTGTGTGTGTGTGTCTGTGTGTGTGACATACTTTTACTCCTGAACGCATTCAATTGTTCACTTTGTGTTAGTGTGTGTGTGTGTGTGTGTGTGTTTGTGGGTATGTAGGTGTGATATATCGAAAAACTGTTTGTTTTGCATTTCGCATTGCACGCGCCGTGCGATCGCCATTCGCAAATTTTATGTTTACTGCCAGCAGCGACGCAACGTCAGCGTCTGTCGCCCAATTATTTAGCCCATCCCCCGAATTCGCCGCGTTCGCCCCGCTCGCCAGCGCCTTAGCGACGCGTCGACATTTGGCTGACATTTGAGTTCAAACACCTGCAATGCACTCGCCTTCGCACTCGCACTTGCAGCGGCCGCTAGACGCCTTGCTTAGCACTTTTTTACGCGGCTTGCAGTCGGCTGTAATCGTCGCAGCGCTAATTTGACTAAATTTTTAAATTTATAACCATTGCGGCTGCAGGTTATAAATTCAACTTAATAGACTTTAATTGCGGCACCTGCGTCTAGGCTCAAAGTCGACGCCTAAGCTTAGGCGTTACACATACTAACGCACACACACACACACACACACACACATACATATACTAATACGCGTGTTAACTTGGCAAATCACAAGATCAACAAAATAATTCCCACAAGCCGGCAAAATGAAAATGACGTGAACGTAAAGTTTGATCAGGTGCGCACACACAAATCTTGCTTCAACTTTCAGTTAAACAAAAACAACAAAATATAAGAGCCGAACAGCGCAAAGCAAGCAAAAGTTAATGAGAAAGTCAAATAAACGAAACAAATAACATGCAAAGTGTCTGCTGTAACAGTGTGCGTGCGTGTGCGTGTGCGTGCGAGCGAGTGAGACATCTGCCTTGCGGGGGCGACAGCGTGTTAGAGTAGCTAAGCAAAGCAGCCAGCTACGCAGGCGTATTCTCTCAAAGCTCTTTTTACGTAGCCTTCACAGAGTGTCTGCAGCTCGAATAATGATGATGATGATGATGATGAAGCGGACAGCGCAGTCTGGCCCTGAGGTAAAAGTCGCTGCCGCAGCGCGCAAACATTGCCAAAGTTCAACAGCAAAAACAACTGCAGCTGTGTCAACACAATGAATCTTCACTTCCAGCCCAGCAACAATTTCGCCGTGCTCAAAAGTCAAGCGAACTCAGAGAGTCGAGCTCGAAGTCGAAGTCGCAGTCGAACTCGAACTCGAACTGCAGCGTTAGCAAATAAAACCGAAAGTGGCGCTACAAGTGCAGCCAGCAGCAGCGGCAGCAGCAGCGACTGCGGCTGATAAGCAAACAGCAACAACAGTAATGATAGACAGGCAAGTGGCTAAGACAATAACAACAAGGTCTAATCTTAATGCAGTGCTTGAAAGAGATTAAGCTAGCTGTCTTTTGGGTGACCCATACATGCATGCAATACATACATACATACATACATATGTGTGTGTGTGTGTGTGTGTGTGTGTGTGTATTTAGTATGCAAGCATGAGTGTGTGTGCATGCATGACTAAAGCTGCATTTATCAGCCGCTGTGCAGCGTGGGCTTCGTATTTATCTTAATTTCCACGCTGGAACTGCAATTGGAATTGATAAGCTTAAATACAAAAGACGGACAAAAGAGGGCGCTTTTGCTTAAATGATTTAATTGATAAACAGCAAATTAAAGATAAGTTTTATGACTCACATAAAACGTGCAAAAACAAAAACCGAACAATAAATAATTTTCGAAATTACTTAAAAGCGCATTTTGACCAAAAGTAATAAATGCATTTTTATATAAGGTAAATATCATGCAAGTATTTTTAGAGAGTCAAGTCCATAATTAAAAAAAATTAATAAAATGATAATTACTAAATATATATTTTTAAGTATTTATTTATATATAGATTGGTCTTATTTATAAATGTTTTTTTTTTTTTTATAAATATATACATACATGTTTATTTATATTTTTTTTATCTTCACAATTTTTGGCTATACAATTTATATTCTACTTGATAACAAAAGGTTCTTTGTATTTGGCTATAAAAACCCAATTAGATTGTTTTTTATTGTTATTGCTAATTTATGAACTTTATCGAGCATTAACATAATTTTTATTGTTTGCATTGATACTTATTTTAAAACATTTTTTAATAAAATTTTCTGCGAATTTTAAGGGGATTTTTTTTATTTAGTGTTCAGCTTAAATACAGTAAAGTTCCATTATATAAAACTTGATTTGTGATAATATCTATAAAAATTAATTTCGATTTAAAGAATTGTTGTTTTATATACAGTTATATATAGTATTATAAGACTGCAATGTTTCATTCCATATTCCAAGATTTTGTTGTTGAGTCTTTGCTTGCTTTTGTTTATATTATTATTATTATTATTACTATTGTAACAGAGCTTAGTTTTTTTCCTCGAATTGTTTTTGCCTCTATCTTTGTTTTGATTTCATTGGCGCCAGTCACCGACCGCGCCCACCGCCCACCTACCAGCTGCGAGAAAAACATCGCAGCTGATATGCAACGCTTAGACTCGTGCGTGAGCGTGCTTGTTGTCTGATTGGACTCTAATTCGATCTCGTTGACGCTTACAGTTATCAAATTGTAAGGCGCCACGCTATGTGGCACAGAGCTACACAGTTGTATTTCTATAAGTTTTGAGGTCACATTTTACATACATCATTAATTGTTGGCCAGCATTATTAACTGTTTAATGTCTGACTGTCTGTTGTCGCTTTTCATTTATAATTTTGTTGTTGTTGTTGTTGCTGTTTTTGTTTAATTGCAGCATGACATGACAAGGGATTTGGCTTTTGCGCGCTTCGCTAAGTTTTTTCCATTGCGAAATCGTTTTTCCAGCATTAAATTATTATTATTAATGTCATACAATGGTCATTTGTCACAGCTGTTGCTGTTGTTGTTGCACTTAGCCATACATATGTATGTATATATATATATATATATATGTGTGTGTGTGTGTGTGTTTTGTACTTTATGTTCATTGCATTGCATTGCATTTTATTTTTATTCAGTTAGAAACGATTATGGCAATAACACTTACAACAACAAGTACAACAGTAAATATCGCAACGCTTTATGCCCAACGTAATTAGCGCAATTTGCATTTCCTGACTGACTCCGTGCTTGATTTTCTCAGTAATCGCCGCAAAAGTACTCACCGTGCTCGGTACACAGTGCACAGTTGAGCTTTAGCTTATTCGCCCCGCCTCGCCGCGCCCCTCTCTTGCTTTACTACTTCGCCGCACACTCTATTGTTTTCGCTGCATTTTGCAATTCATTTGAAATCGAATTGTAACTGTTTTTGTTGTTCTCGTTGTTGTTGTTGTTGTTGCCATTTGCTCTTGTTTTACTTTTTTTCTTTTCATTTTTTGTTTTGTTTAACGTTTCGCATTGTGCCAACTGGAGCTGGGCGCTGGGAGCTGGATCTGATGTCGCTGCAATTTTAACGGGCTTTTCGTAATCGCCGCTAAACCTGCACCTGTTCTCGCAACGAAAGTGAAAAGCATAAAATTTGCATTGTTTACTTAAGTTGTGCAAGGGTTGGATCGCCGGTCCATTGAAAGTAAAAACTGTTACTAAACTAATTTCACTTTTCAATGCATTAATACATATTTATAATTAATATTGCTGTCATGCCGATTGCCGATTGTCGATAGTCTCTATTGCATTAATTAAACTGGCACTACATGTTCTCAATGACTCAATTTATTAGGTTTTCAAATGAATTTTCAAACTATGTATTATAAGCATATATTCTTATCAGCTTTGCTGCCGCGGCGAATTAACACGGCATTAACAAAAATTTCAAATGTCATGCATACACATACACGCGCACACACACATGCACAAACACAAGCAGAAACAGAAACAGAAACACTCACACTCACACACGCACGCACAGCGTGCCACAAAATGATTGAGAATGAGTAAGAAACCGAGAGAGAGCAGAGAGTGAGAATCAGAATTCGCTCAGCAAATATTCTAGTTCTCAGTGGCTCTCCGCTTTACATGCGCATTTGGCAGGCAACAGTCAACAGCTCCAGTGGCGCAATTGGTTAGCGCACGGTACTTATAATCAGTACTATTGTGTATGAGCAATGCCGGGGTTGTGAGTTCGAGCCTCACCTGGAGCAGGTCACTGTCGACTAATATTTTTATTTTTAAATTTACTAAATGCATAAGTGTGTTATAAAAACATATTTTAAAGCTTTTTTTGTTATGTTTCATAATGTATTATGAATTGTTTAAAATATTTTTTGTATGAGTTAAAGTTTGATATTGATTTTTTCTGTTGGAAAAACTGTTACAGTTTGTTTTAAATAGTTAACTAATTTATTTATTTTTATAAAATTTATTTATAATGTACAAAAAAATCTAAAAACCTAAATTTATTATTATTTATATTTATTTAAATTTATAATTTTATAAATAAATTTGGCCTTTATCAACTGTTTTAAGCTCTTCTGTTTCTCTTATGTTTTCTGCTTTGCTTTTGTTCTTTGGACTTTGATTAAATTTTAGGCATAAATAAAAAATAAATTCTATGATTGTTGGATACAACTTCGTTTGATTGTTTTGGCCAGGAAATTTACTTATAAACATTTCACAGCTCTGTCAAAAATGATTCAGCCAAAAAAAGAAGAAGAAGAAGAAGAGTGAAGCCAAACATCAGCAACAGCGTGGATAAAGCACATGGCCAGAGGCTGTGCCGACAGCTACGATGCCCAGACTCCTCCCGATTTCCCGATTTCCCGCTTTTTCACTTTTGTTTTTTTGTGGCAGCTTCAAGCAGCTGTGGCTGAGGCTGAACATGCCACCCAAACAAATCGCAGTGGCAGCAAAAGTTTTTTTTCTGTTGTTTAAATTTCAACAACATCAACACACAGGGCACCACTTCATGCCACACGTTGATGAAGGGGTAGCCACTACACAAAACATGTTAATCATACAGCTATACCTCTGTAGCACACACACACACACACACACACAGATGTACATATATATATACAATTAATCAATGGGAAATCAAAGTGGAATCGAAATTATGAAAAGTTTGTTGTTGGTGGCGGAGACTTCGATCGGCGTCTGCGGAAACAGATGTGGCAGCAGCCTATAAGAAGGTGTTGAAAAAGTGATGCGCTTGCGGCTGGCTGCTGGCTGCTGGCTGTGGGCGTTGTGTGGCACTATGAAGTGGCGTGCAGCATGTGGCATGTGGAGTGCCGACTGTTTGAAGTAAACTCAATAAAAATGAAGCAACACAAGCGTAGCCAATAAAATGTTTGCAGTTCGTCTGCTTCCAATTGTTTACAGAAAGAGGCAGCAGCAGCAACAACAACAACCAGATGATGAAGAAGAAGAGGACGAACTGAGCACTTAGCATATTTGCGGCAGCAGCAGCAGCAGCAGCTGCAACATCCATCGATCTTGCCTGGTGGTCCACTCCAAGCCACAAAGACTGGGCGTGTGTGGGCGCATGCAGAGCGCTCGGCCACTTGCCACTTTCCAGTTGCCAGTTGCCCGTTGCCCGTTTCCACTTGCCCCTGCCCCGGGGGCTGCGGCCGCGTGGCGTGCGGAACTTTAAACAAATATTTATTGAAGCAAAAAGTCGCAGAGCTCCAAGCTGATCATCATCGAGCTTCGATCATTGGCATTCATTAAATGTGTTTACAGCTGCAATATTTGGGGCAACATTTATGCAAAATAAACAACACTGCCCCATCCTGTGGGCGCCCCTCCTCTCTCTCTCTCTCTCTCTCTCTCTCCCACTCTCTCGCTCTGCTGCTTTCGTTATGCTTTGCTACGGAGGGCCGCAATTGATTTGGAACAGACCACCCAGCATATCAGCTCACACGTACCGGAACGACTCTTCACTCTCCTCTGCCCGCTCTCCGCTCTCCAACTCCGCTCTCCGCTGGCAACATGATCTGCAGGCGTCGTCTTGATCGCATCTGCATATAAAACCTACTCGGCCTGTCTGACACCCATGTTGCCAGCTTGTTCTGTTTCTTGTTGCTCATGTTGCACGCTTTTTTTTTTGTTTTTTTGTTTATTTATGAGCTGTCCGGTCCGTTTCCACCTCGATAGCTGCGTGGGCTGCCGCTCCCTCTCTTCCTCTCTCTGTCTCTCTCCGGAAAAAGTGAGAACTGGGCCAATTAGTAGTATTAGTTCTAACTGAATTTCTCTATATTGCACCTATCTGGCCAACATCTTTTTACACTAATTGCGATGTGGTCGCACCACCACCACCACCACAGCCACCAAAAGTGTGGCAAGTGTGAGGAGCTCACGCTTCAAACTGATTTGGATTATCAGCAGTCTCTATATGGGGTATATATATTTATAGTATATTTTGTATTGAATATTAATGAGCTGACAACAAGAACAACAACTCGTTATAAAGCCGTTTCACATTTTGTTCACATTTTGCTTAGCTCATTTTAATTAAGAATGTGAAGTTGTTACATAAATTTGATTTCTGAGAGATAACAAACAAGTACATTGGAAATTAATATGCCTGTCGGTTGATATTAAGATTTTTGCACATAATTCACGTTTGGCCATTAATATTTGTAAAACATGTAATATTAACATATTTAATATATGTTTTAAATCAAAATCTGTACTTAAGCTCAGCTAGTTGGACTCTCACACTCGCCAACAGGTGTCGCTGCTCAACAATGAGATGGTGTTGATGATAGCGCTGTTCCGAATAGCCTTGACATAACTTTAAATACACAAGTTTACATAGTCACACACACACACACACACGCACACATGTATGCGTTTGTCACACAACATTAGCATTAGCTGACGACAATGCCAAAGTCACGCCCAGCCAGATGTCGATCTCACTTGCTGCGGAGATCACAGATTGCCGAACCGTGTTACACCTACCCCCTGTACATTTACTCTTTCTCTCTGTCTCTCTCGCACACACACTCTCACTCCTGCTGTGCATAATAAATGCCCGCATCAATCAACGCTGACGCATGCGCTTACGTCAATTTGCTGTGCTCAGTTGTCGAATTCGAACTCGAACTCGAACTAGACATGTCAATGCTGCTTAATTACATGCCGCACCAGCAACAGCAACAGCAACAGCAACAATAATAACAACAACAGTTAATCAACGGTAGCTGCACAAATGGCAACCACCAAAAGTTCACAAAGTGCACGCAACACATCGTCGAGTGCAATTGCCATTCCAAGCCAAATTCGAGAATGAGTGCGAATTCGAATGCGAATGGCGAATGCGAATGCGACTGCGAATGCCAGTGCGAGCATTTGTTTTGCAACGAAGTGCAAAACGTGCCACTGACAAAGCCGAAATGCGGTAGCTAAAACAACAACAACAAAGGCAATGCGCAATGTGCCATTGTTAATTGCATGACATAATCCACAGCTAATTCGAAAACGAAAACTCAATCGAAAAGCAAACTAGAAAGAAACAAAATGCAAAATGGTGACTAAAGATGACACTATTAAATACCCTACGCGAAAATAGACTGATTTATTATATAAGAAAATTATTAGCTAAATATCAAAATTTAAAATAATTAACTAATGCAGTTTATATGTTAGTTTAATATTTTATCTAATCTTAGTTGGGAATATTTCTCGAGCTTAAAATTTATATAAGAAAAGAAAAACCATACAATACTTGGGAAAAACAATTTGTCAATAAACAAAAGTTATTAATTATCTCTTATATCCACTCCCAATTCCATTCCTTTTACAAGTTACATTACATAGTCAGCATGCCCCTTACCATACCCAAGCCCAATCAAAAGCTCGACAAATTGTGTTCGAACGGCCAAAAATGAGCAAAAAATAACGGTTTTTATTACCGTCTGCATTTACGTCTGGTGTCTTTTAATTGCTTAACTATGGCCCAGCGGCAATTGTTAATAACAATTAGAAAATTTGCATTCGATCGACAGCAGAGATCGCCGAGATCTATGTAGATCGCGATATCGAGACACATTCAGCTAATTTGCGAGGCTCCGGCTCGATCTTTGAGCGCCGATCGACGCTGGTGGCCACGGCGAACGGACAGCGCGCGGCGAATTGACGGACAAGTCTGTCAGTGGGTTTTTGTTTTTGTTATTTTTATTTTGCTTTTTGCTTTTGTTTTCTTTTGCAGTTGATTTTGTGTGTCTTGGACTCAATTAAGCCACACGCCGCGTTTCAATTACAGCTGCAATGCATGCATACAGTATATACTCGATACTTTTTTACTCGATACATTCGTGTGTGCGTGTGTGTGAGTATTCGATCCGTCTGTCGGTCCGTCTGGCCGTCTGTCCGTCTGTGCGCTGACAAATGCCATAAAAACAAATAAAACGCGCTCGATTTCATTAGCACGCCAATACGGCCAGCTGTGAAAATTGGAGCACAGCGGATGCTTCATCATGATCATAAAGATGATGATGATGATGATGATGACGATTATCAGCAGTGAGATGAGATGCGGATGTGCTACTGCTGCGGCAGAAGCGCAGTTCAACTGACCAGGGCCATAGTGTGCCTGGGGTTGGGGCACATATGTACGTATTTGAGCGCTGTTTGCACAGATGTTCATTATACGAAATTTAACGTTACGTAAATTTGACTAAGTGTGAGTGTGTATGTGTGTGTGTGTTTCATTGAAATTCATTAGGCCGCGTGTCAAGCTGAATGGAAATTTCATTGAGTGGCCGAGTTTCGAGGCGAGAAATGATCTGTTGCTCATGAACATCATTGTTTAGTGTCAGCCAACTGCCAATAGATGGCGCTCACTGCAATGGCACAGACAAAGTTGATCCATTGATTGATGTTTTTAGCTGCAGCTGCTGCAACTGTGCAGTAAGTAGGTTGCCCCACTACATCGCATCGCATCGCATCGCCATTTATGATGATCTTGTTGACGTTGATGCACCACAGTCCCCACCCAACCTGACAGTGCACGTCATGCCGCACCCCACTGCACCGCAGACCCAGCGCCACCTTCCATTTGGCTGCTGGCGAACAACATATGGAAGCTGAACTGTGTGTTCACTTTGATCATATCGCTCGACTACAGCTGTGGCTGTGGCTGTGGCTGCGGCTAAGGCTGTGTGTTTGCTTTGGCACCGACCAGTGGGTCACTTGTCATCCACCATGGGCAGCAGCCAGGCAATCGCTGCACAAAAACTTGCTGTGGCTCACATATTTTACTAGGGCAGCAAAGGAGCGAGGTTAGTGATAAGAAATTTAATGTTTGTTTATTTATTTTTTATCTATGATTAGTAATTGAAATAGTAATTCAGTTTTAAGTGAGTTTAATTACATTTTAAAGCGTGAAGTGAACCTGGAACTACGAAAAACTGAAGCGAAGCTAAATTTCTTTTAGTTAAGTACAAAAACTTTCTGGTAAAACCCAGTCATAAAGCAGGAACAAACAGATTGACCTTACTTCATCCTATTATGAAGATACTATACAATATCTTGCTCATCTTCTTGTTACTCTTTTTATCTAAAAATCAATTGCATAATAACTGCAGCTTATCCCACTGTACTTTGCCTTGATTCAAGTCACAAAACACACAGAAATTGTGTTTGTCTTACCTACTCACCCAGTCAGCCCACCCCTTTTCACTGCCCCAACCAGCCCAGCCCACTCTCCTTGGCTTGGCTAAATGGAAAATTTACAACATTTGTGGAAAATTGGCAAATTTCAACTTATTTCGTTGACCCATTGAGCAAATTTCGTATAATTTGGCTAGCAATTTGGCTGGCACTCAAGAACGCATCCGTAAATGTTTACGCTAATGGCGGCCACGTACGACACGTGAACCCTTTTTTTTTTTGCTTTACGAAGCCCCCACCTCAGCTCCGCGGCCCCCGCTCCACTCAGCCAGCCATTAAGGAGTGGCTCAAAAAAGAGGAAGGCTGCTTAAAGAAAGGCAAATAAAAATTTAATAACTTTTTGCACAGTAGCACGTACCATGACTCACACACAACAAACACACACAACAAACACACACACATACACACATATACATACACATACTCGCACATACACCCACAACGAAAAAGCAATCATGACATGTGGCTGAGACTGCAGAAACGAAGCTGAAATTGAGGCTCGAGCTGGAGCTGTGAGACGTAGTGCCGCGCCTGTCGTGCCACAGGCCGCATGCCACATGCCAAAAGCGCAGCCAAGCACTTGAGAAGCTGCCACTCCAGCAGCAGCAGCAGCAGCAGCACCAACAACAACAAGAGCAAGAGCAAGCAGCAGCCATCTGTCATAATCGTCAGGCAACTCGGCATCAAATTGTAACCTAATAATTCCCCATGGCCGCCCAGCTGTTGTCGCGCTGCTTGCCCCGCTAGCACCACCGATGTGCTGCATGTTGCCAACTCAATTAGTGCAGGGCTTAAATTACGCATACGCCGCTTGCAACACTTTGCGGCATATGGCCTATAGCAACGGAAAGTGCTCTGACGGCCCATGCAACACCCTCTAATAAAAAAAAAAACTTTGTGCCACATTTATGAATTATGCAGCGGACAGAAGATGCGGCACAAGATTTCCCCATGGACAGCTGAATGCTAAAACGTGTTTGCCATCAGTTAAGAGCGCAAAACAGAATTTGATTGAGCTAAACGGCTCGATGATCCTTAGGGTTGTTATGCCAGATAACTGTTTGATAAGGCTGTTCGGCTCGGCTCGGGCTGAGGGCTCAGGGCTCAGGGCTCAGGGCTCAGGTCTCAGGGCTGTCGATGATGTTTAACCCCAAACGAGACTCTCGGCTAACTGTGCACGTGCCTTAATTGTTTTGTTTATCTATTGTTGCGCAAAACAAAAAATATGAACTGAAAATTTTCCATATTTTATATTAGTTTCTATTCACAATTGTTGCTGTTGTTGCGCTTGTTGTTGCTGTTGTTGCTGTTTTCTTTTAAGTAGCTTAGCAAAACAAAAAAATTAAAAATCCATTTCGCTTGTGTGTCTACGACAAACGGCATTGCAATGTCATATCTGTCTGACTGTTCGACTCTCTGACTGTCAGTCAGTCAGTCAGTCAATCAGTCAGTCAATAATTGTGGCACACACCTGCTGCCGTCTGCTTGTTAGCTTTGTTGTTGTTGTTGTTGATTGCATCCCACGCCCCAAAAACTTGCGCGACTCGTCTCTAGCTGTTCGCTGTCTCCCTCTCCCTCTCCCCTGCCTCTCCCTCTCTCTTTGGCAGTCTGTCAATGGCGCTGGCAGCATCTGCCTCACTCTCGCTTGCTCAGCCGCCGGCATCGCATTGCGGAAAACTGCATCGCACGTTCGTTTTAATGTTCATTTTGAAGGTTGCCTTTAAGAAACATCAAGTTTCATTTGGACATTTTTATTTTTATAGGTTTTTCACGTTTTTTTTCTCTTGTCTCGTTTTGGATTTTTTTTGTTGTTGTTTTGTTTACTTTTGAGCGGGGCCAATTGAACAATTTGTCTTTGACAGCTGCCAGCGGAAGCTGAGGTATATCAAAACCTTGACTGAGCTTGACTTCGATTGCTGTTAGTCATGCGAGATGTGACAGAAGCGGAGTAAAGATTTTTCTCGGATATTACATATTACATAGTATAGCTGATCGATTTTCAGGTGGTATTACATAGTTATAGAGACTTTTCAAGGGGCTGTTACTTTGATGCCTTAGATTAGTTTTGTGTTCATGATGGCTGCGAAACTATCTTAGATTTTGTTGTGGGTGTTAAGTGGAGAGAGAAACGGGAAGAGAGAGAGAGAGAGAGAGAGAGAGAAAGGGAGGGGGAAAGTGAGAAAGTGAATTAGAGAGATAGAGGAAAACAATATCATAGAGAAAGGATGTGAGAAAGAGGAAAATTGATAGAGAAAGGGAGAGAGGGAAAGATTGAGATAGAGATGAAGAGAGAGAAAGAGAGAGGGATAATGAAATAGAGAGAATTATAGAATTATAGATATATAGATAGATATATAGATAACGATATAGAAAGATGTAGAGATACAGTTAGAGAGATAGAGATAGATAGATAGATAGAGTTAAAGAAATCGATAGAGAGAGAGAGGGAGACAGATAAAATATAGAGATAGAGAGTTAGATAAGCAGTAATGCTCTTCAGCCTTGTCATCTACAGTTCATTTGCCTAGTATTTCGATGTAGGATGTAAACCGTTACACGACTATTCAATTATCTATTAAATAACTCTCAGAAAGTTTTGAGCATATCGTTTGTGTATTGCTTAATTGGCTGCCCGCCTTTTGCAGATACAAATCGAATTGAATCGAATCGACCCGCATCGCATCGCATCGATTGGCAGTCGGCGAGACACGCGTTATAAACGCCTACAAAAAATGAATATATAGCGCACGCCGTCATATAATTTGCGATGCTGAACTTTGATCCGTGCGCTCATAAAAACTTCAAAAAATGGCGCATGGCAACAACAACAGCGGCAACGGCGACAGCAGCTGCAACAGCAAACTTGGCCAACATTTCGGCGACATTTGACGCAACAAAAAAGCGCAAATTAGCTTCAGGCAAAGGGGGGACAGGTTGTTGAGTCAGGGACAGCAGTAGGGGCAGGGTCGCAGGGTAGACAGGGGAGGCACGGGAGGCAAGGGGAGTGGCTGGCAGCCGTCGCTTATGTATAAAATTTAACGAATCTGTCAACCTGCCGACTGGGCCAAGATTTACGAGAGGCTGCTGCACTCGCGACTAGGTGCAGTTAACAAATTGTTCAAATATGGATGCCAACTAAAGCAAACACTGAGCGAAATTAGTGGCCACTTGTTGCATATTGAATGAGAACTGCAAACTGCAGTGGGAAAGTCGCATTGAAAATGAATGAATAAGAATTTCAGTTAGGAAATTGCTTAAATAAATAATACCGAACACTGAGAAAAATCAGTGGCAAGTTATTGAATGTAAGGAAAATTGAAAATTCATGTAAGAAAGGCGAATTGATATTTAATATATATACATATATATTAGAGTTGAACTTATCAAAATGTTCAGATATGTAGATATTTGTTGCTTAGAAAGACATACACTGCGACAAATCAGTGAAGAGTTGCAGAAGTAAAAGTGAAAATATAGAAATAAAGAGTTCTACTTAACAAATTGTGAAAACATGAAATCAACATTGTAAAAAATCAAGGTGCAAGTTGTTGACATTAATGAACATTGAAAATGTTCAATTCAAGGTGTAAAATCTTATTGAAATATATAAAAAAAAAAAAAAATATAAAAAACATACAAATATTTTATTTTAAATATTCTATTGATTTTTAGAAGTACCTAAGGTTTTTGGGCAAGTGTAGCCTCAACTGCGGTTGTTATGCAGGCGGGTGGAACTTTTGGAGAGCAGCAAAACAAAAAAAAAAGAAAAAAAAACTAACAAAAAATCGTTTGAAATTTATGCGACGGGTTCAAATTAAATCGATAGCCGTGCTTAAATGTCGGCTAATGCAAAGCGGCAAATAGCAAACAAATATCAATACCAGAGCCGCCTGCCAACAACTGCGATAATTGTTGCTGTTGTTGTTGAGTCACCTCATGGCTTGAGCTTGTGTAAGCCACCTGTGCGCCTAGCTGCGACGTCAGCTAAGCGCCAGTCCCAAGCTTTCGGCCTGCACCTGCGCCAATCGCCAATCGCCAGCTGCTCGCCAGCTCTCTCGCTCGCTCTCTCGCCCCCTCTTGCTGGCTCGTTCGTTTCGTGCGCTCTCTTTCTGGCCTCAACATTAAATTCAGCTTTAGTTTTTAGCTTTATTTTTAGCCATTTTTTTTTTTTTTTGCAAGCAATTAGCCGCTGTTGCTGTCGTTTTCTAATTAGTTTACGAGCTGTGCTGTGGCTCGTAGCTGGGTAGCTAACCTTTTCAATTGTTTCTTTTGACTGTATACCTCTCTGGCTCTGTCTCTGTCTCTGTCTCTGTGTGGCCTCTCGCTCTTTCTCTTGCGTCTACTTTGCGCAATTTCAATTTTAATTTTTCAATTTCTTGTCGCCCGCGTGTCAGTTCCGTTGGCATTTCAATTGAGTTATTTACCAGATAGCCGAATCGCATCCAGCCCCTCTCCTGCCCCCTCTAGCCAGCTGGGCTCTTGCTCCAGTTTTCGCATTTGGTTCCACTCGCTTTTTATGGCCAGCTATGTCAGCTAGAAAATTAGCCTCTAATTTAGTTTTTATCTTTATGCAATGGCCACTAATTATTTCTTTTTTTTAAAGCTCCCCAGTGGAATTGCTTTTTAAATGCTCTCCGGCTTGTTGTAATTGAAAGATTTGTTACGCGACTTAACAACACTGTTTTTATTTTATTTTTGTTTTCTTAAACAGACAACACCAACAATTAAGATATGAGAGTGAATAATGTAGACATGTGTACTAATGTGGTTAGATTTTTTTAAAAATGGGAAACTGGAAGGGGGCTTGGCTAGATTTGGTATGTTTGAAATATTGCTAAAATGTGCTGTTTACCAACACTAAACTGGAGTAGAGTTATTCGTGTGTTGATAAATTATAAAGTAGCTGAGAAACCAAGTGAGAAATGCCAAAATATTGTACTCAAATGGATTGTTAGCCAACACTGAAGATAGGTACACATCAGTAAGTGTTGGCTAAGCATGAATTTACGTAGTTTAGATAGAATTAATTGTTAACCAATATTAAACTTGGTTACATCTCTTTAAGATTTAGTCTTAAAATGTTTTAGATTAGCAATGGTTGAAAATGGTTTGTTTGCCAACACTAAACACAGGTATATTTGAGTATTGGTTAATTACATATCATGCCTTGCCAAAGTATGGCTAAAATGGATCATTTACCAACACTGAACTCATTTAAACTAAGCTTTAGTTATAGTTATCATAAATATCGTTTACCAACACTTTACTTCACTTAAATTAATTAGGTTTTGGCTAATTAAAAACAAACTGAAATATTTAAAAATGTTCTTGACCGGCTTTAAAAGCTGTTCCAATATATCTTCCCAAAGCATCGCACCACAATTTGCATTATAATTAAGTAAATTTTTGGGCTCCCGGTACGCTGAATGAATCAATTACGCGCAGTGCAATAAATCGACTCATTCGTGTTACACAACACACAAATTTCGCCACCTAAAAAGCTGAACATTGACACGCGACATGCGGGATGCGAGATGCGAGATGCGAGATGCCGCACTTATGTATATCCGCTACAGATTCACATCCACATCGACAGCCAGGACGCAGGGCAACGTTTGATCAGAACAGAGCAAAAATTCAAAATAAAAAAAAATCCATTCAGATGATATACAAAGTTCAGTTGTGATATACAGCTAAGTGCAGGGCGTCGGATCATGTTGGGGAAACGCAATTTCGGGCTCGATGTCCGCTGTCGGAAATTCCGATGCTCATTTCTCATTGATAAGTTTTGGTATTGAGCGGCGACGCACTTCGATATCAATTAAAAACCCTATAAATTGCCTGTGCGGTGCTCTCACTTTATCAACTCGGACAGCCACTCAGGCGCAGCTAAATAAAATCAATGGAAACGCTGTCAAAAAGGCGAAAAATGAAAACGTCGCCGAAAACTGAAATTCGTGCGAGTGCAATTAATTTTTGTTGTAATCATACCAAAAAAAAAAAATAAAAAATACAATAAATAAATAAAACAAATACAATTGAGCAGGTGGGCAGTAAGCGACTAAGACATACGCTGTAATTACATGCACGCATGTGCGGGAAGTGTTGGCTAACTAGCTAGGCTAGTGTAGTCAGAACCTCTGCTAGTGAAAGCTCACTAATTGATGTGCTTGTGAAACAGCATACGCACACTTCTGTCTAGTTAACTGAATGAATCATCATGTTAAGTCTCAGCTAGCTAAAAGTGCAGTTTAGACTAATCTAACATTGCATGAAGAATGACCAAACAAGAGTGCTACTATTTCAGCTGACAATATAGCAGCTGTTGCTTGAGTCATCGATAAGATTTAGCTGTTGACATATTCAATAATATTTGCTATTTGATTAAAAACTGATTAAAATCTGCTAAGCATGTTGAAATGTGATTTTGGTTCTAAATACGCATGATACTAAAATTGATAATTGAACATGAGCTTACACATGCATGTGGTTAGCTAAGCACAACACATTTAAGATACATGCCTTATATACTTCAAGTTTAACAACATGCATATGCAGGCATGCGACTGCATGCGAAGGTTTGGCTAGCTGTAATCATTGATTACACTTGGCTAGGCAGTTTAAGTATTAGTTTACAAAAATATAAACTTTTGACTATACAGATAGATTAGCTAGTGAATGGAACCCATATTTAGCGAGATATGTATGTTATATATAATTAGAGTATGACTACGTATTACATGCACGCATGTGAAAACTTAGCTATGCTGAAAGTTGAGCTTGCACTACATCTGGCAACAGTTGCTCAGCGCATGCGAAAGCATCAACTCGCCAATGTATAAAGATTAGGCTACCATATCTCCTACTACTATGTCTCCATTTGATTACGCATGCATGCATTGCTCTGCTCGCCCGTTTGCAGGGTATACGTAACCGAAATGCAGCGCACTTGAGACTTGCATGCGAGCATGCTCGCCATATCAGGCGCTGCACAATGTGTGTGCAGCGCGCGTCAGCGGGCACAGGGGTTTGCAATAAATTCATCACCTTAATTACAAGCGCAAACAAAATAATAATAAAAAAAAAGCAGAAAAACTTAATACGAACGCACGTAAAAAGCAAAAACAAATGCAGCAGCACGCGAAAGAAGGAAAGCAAAAATACAAACATAATGCTGAAAGCGTGCGGCAGATAAGAAGCTACGATCACTAATGGCAAAACCTTGGGCCCTCGGTGCAACCACCTGTTGGCTGGCGAGTGGGGCTGAATGGGGGAAGCAGCAGCAACCCACAAATAGCGCGCACACACATACACACATAGCCACTGATAAGCGTCTGTCTGCTACGTTTTGTGGTTTTTACTTATGGAGTACAACATTGTTACGAGCAAGACGACGACGACGACGGCGACGGCGACGGCGACTTGAGGTTCGCACCGGGTACGCTCGTTGTGGGTTGGCCATCTGGTCACATTTGATAAGCAACAGCCGCAACTGTGCGGGCGTAATGCGTGGACTGATAAGAGCTGTGAGTTCCAAGGTGCTGAATGGGTGCTGAGGCACCTAAAGTGCACCCAAGATAGATATAACTGGAAGCAGGCCTATGAATCAAGTTCTGTCAGCTATTTCAGGTTGAAATTCTTTTTTAGCTGTCAGTGCAAACTGATAATGGAATAATGAAATAACAAAAAAACCACAAAATATTGTTTACACACTCGTTTTTCTTTTTTCATAATTTGGAATTGCTTTGCACTTAAAGTTGGTTGAGGGCGGGCCAGGTGCAATTAGATGGGCAGGTAAGGCCAAGTGGGCACAGGTGTCGACGCGAATGGGCACGCATTTGCGACTTCTATAAATATACATACATAGACATTAAATATAACGCAATGGGAACGGGTGCAAATACAGATACAGATACACATACCTACAGATACAGATATAGATATAGATACAGGTACAGATACAGGTACAGGTAGAGCAACAGCTACAAGCGTGTCGCTTGAACATTTGAATTTCTAATCTGTTTTTTATCTGGATTCGTGTTTGTTTTTGGTTTTTTCGTTTTTGTTTTTTTTTTTTTTGTTTTGTTTTTGGGTACATTTGTGCTTGCGTCTTCGAAACTGGCTTTTTCATTGGGGCCGGTTTTGTCAACAGGTGTTTTGCACTAATCGAAAATAGTTTTTTTTTGATAGTCGCTCCAATTAATTTATAGCCTTTGCCATTGATTGAATTCACTTTGTCGCTGTGGCCTGGGGCGTGGGAGAGCCGGAAGTTAAAGAATTTTATTTATGGTGCGATTTTTCAGATGTTTCGAGTGCTTAGTTTAGCCAAGCGTAAATGGAGGTGCATCGATTGATATCTTCTAGAGTGATTTAGCATTTTTCATTAGCCGAGTGATTGATGAAATTATTTCATCAATTGCATTATATTTATGTAGAACTGTTTTTTATATTATATAAAATATTTATTGTATTTTTCATTATATCTGTAGTTTATATAAATTTGTATCTTTGTTAGAGATGTTTTAGATATATACTTATGTTAAGTTGAATTGCTTCAGTTTTGCGTAAGGACTGTGGCTTGATAATTTGAGATCGAATCCAATACTCAAAACCATTCAAGCCACAAACAATACGCGATAATGAAGCATTGGTTTACGACTCTTTTTATTGTTTTCATGGTATTATATGATATTCATAAGGCAAAGGTTACGCTGCGAATTTTTGGTATATGTAAGATCTATGAGATAAGAAAAAGATGACAATTCTTGAAGGAAATTATTTGCCTCTTCTAGATTGATCTTATATAACTTATATATACTAAAAATTCTAAGCATATTCTAATGCGATCCTTTGTTTATATTTAAGTGAAGTCGGAATCATATCTGCCTTCTCATATACAGATGTGTTCATGAAAATAGTAGTGCGGCTGTAATGTTGGACAGCTAAGTTTTGTGATAGACAAAATATTTTGAAAACAGTCAATACTCGTATAAATTTTTGTTTTGAAATATGATGTTTATCACAAAACGTTGCTGTCCAACACTGCAGTAGCACTACTATTTTTATGAACACAGCTGTATGTAATCGAAATCTTACTAACTTTTCTATATGCTAGTTGGCTGACTTATCTTAAGAGCTCTTTATACTTTCTCCTTTTAATACTCAACTACTTAGGAGAGTTACAAATATCAGTTAAAGGAAAATCATCACCTACTAAGACAGTTACAGATATCAGTTGGAGTATCATATACAAACGTCTCAATTTGCTGCAGCTTCATTGCTGTCTGCATTCCAGCCTCAACTATTTCAGATATAAACGTTTTATAAACTTATTGATATATAGCTGAGGCAAATGTGGTTAACTATAATAAAGAATAGATTTGCCCATTCAGTAATCCACATAAATGATGGCTTTGAGGATCCCTAATCGATTCATCTCACAAGCCAAATCAACAGTTTGAATCTGATTGACAGCAATTAAGCAAAGCATAAAGTCAAACATGAACAGTTGTACAACAAGTTGTTAACAATAGTTATTGCTGCTGCTGCTGCTGCTGTTGTTGTTGTTGTTGTTGTTAGTGTTAGTGTTATTGTTATTGTATATTTTGTGTTACATAGTTGCGCATACATTTGCCGTTTGCTGTTTGCCGTTTGCTGTTGTTTTACATTTTCATTTGAGCCAAGATTTTGCGCTGGCAGCTGGCAAAATGTTGGAATATTAAAATGGTTATAAATATAAAACACACAGTTTTAAAGGTTTTGCGCTAACGCTAATGTGTTAAACACGTCTTGGGCATTAAGTAAGCGAGGGGTTACACACACACATACACACGCAGACACACACACACACACACACACACACGCACACACACTCATACAAGCGGCCCCACTTGACGTATGCGTTATGACAATGCCAATGGCCAAATGAATTTTTAGTGCTTGGCTCTTTTATTGTTTTGTTTTTGGCCAAACAGTTGGCATCGCTGTCAGCGTCTTGGATCTTGGCCCATTCAAATCTTGGCCCGCCGCACACCTGTTGTTACCTGTTGGGCCGCGCGTTGTGGCCATGGCCAAAAACGTTGGCTCATACAATTTTTACAGTTTCTATGCCATTCAAATTTCGCACATGTGTGTGAGTGAGCGACTCTATGTCACTGTGAGTGTGTGTCTGTGTGTCTGTGTGTGTGCGTGTGCGTGTGCGTGGCCCTCTCGTGCTGGCAGCTGACAACATTTTTGTGAGAAACGCTGATGATGACATAAAATGGAACAAATGGCCTATGAGCGGCACAAATTAAGGCAATGCAAACAGCAACCCAATTGCAAAACAAAAGCCGCGACACACAACATTTGTCGGCTCAACACCCCCTTGGCAGGCCACTGCAGCACTTCCCCTCCACCTCTTAAGCAGTTCATCATCTGCCTTATAACTTGTGTTAAATTTATTCAAAACCTCTTGACTCTATGTCATACAAAAAGCCAACCCCTGGCGACAGTTGGCCAAGGGGTGCGTGTGTGTGTATGTGTGTATGTTGAGTGCTTGAGTGCCCCCGCCCCGGTCCGCCCCGGTCCGCGCCGCCCCTCTTCGCACTCTTCTCATAATTTCTGATCCCTTTTGTTAAGTGTTTTTTTGTGTGTTGGCCGTCTGATGTTATTATTACGTCTGTTTGCCCATTTGTCGCACAAATTGCCAGCTTCGCGCTGTTCATAAATCTGCGACTGCACAAATTTTAGCTATGCCACGCCCACCACGCCACCTGCTATTTGTCATTTGCACACCTGTTAGCCATTTGATCAATTGGGTTTTCATTTCATTCTTTCTCACTTATTTTTGATACGCATTAAATGCTTTAAATATATATGTATATACATACATATATACTTATATATATGTATTTATATATATATATATATAAAAGTATATTTGAAGCGGTCGCTCGCTCACAATTTGTGAACAGTTCCACGCAGGTGGCAGATGTTCGTTTAGAAAATTGTGAAATATGTTAATGGCATTTTGGCAGCAGCAAAAACTACAAAATATATAGAAACAGCAGCTAAATAACATGAGGTGTAATGTCACATGCAAACGTATGTATATATGCATAGAGAGCGAGTAAGAGTTGGGAGTGCCTGACTATGAAATACCCTGAACTCTATTTAGAGTTGATTTATCAATCATTTTAGGTTTCTTGCTCATTTTTCTCTCTCTTTGATTAAGCTCGTGCAGGCTGAGTAATAGGCGATTGCAGGAATGTAGCTGGTTGAATTCAATTTGCTTCATTCTGATTAAAATTGAATGTTTATATATACACTTTATGAAATTGGCTACGCCATCCGAATGCTACCTATCTGTACACACATTATATCCATTCTATCAGTTTTCCATAACTGTAGGGTCTAAAAAGCAGAAGGAATTTTATAGACAAGCCTGATTATCAGAATTAATCTCTTTCTCTCTCTCTCTCTCTGTCTTTGTCCACTTCTCTATTTGCTTGACACTGTTCGTGTATGCATACCGTATATTATCTGGTGATAACCTACTTCCACATATTTGTATATGTATAAAAAATAAATAAACTCTCCATATCCATATATCAAAAGTCTTTATTAATTAATTATAATTAGTACTATCTGTCTTGAAGAGCTTCCTTTGTTTTATCAGTTCCGTTTCCGAAATATCTTTAAGCAAATATTCGATTTATCTATTCAAAAATAAACCACAAATAATCAGTTTCATTATCTATAAACTTCCGACTTGGGTGCAAAACAATCGATTTATTATCAAGTACAGTTCGGTACATCCGTTCGCTAAATATTTTATATATATAATTGATAATATTTAAGTTAGATATACTAGGAAATATATGTGTTTATATATATGTATATGACTAATTGTCATTTGAGATGCGACTGTGAATCAAGGCAAGAGCAGCAGCTGTCGCATGAACCGGCAGTCAAATGGCGCGCCATTTTGTATGGGCTCGGTACACACACCTTTAGCTAGTCACCTGTGTGCAATAAGCTTTGGTAATTGAAGCGCAAATAAAACTATCTACAACAAAAGCGTAGCACACACATATGAATTGAATTGAGTAATTACCTGGGCCATAATGCGACGAGTACATTGGGACCCCCCAGCTGTGGCTACTCAACTCATATATATATATATATATATATATATATATATATATATATATTGTTTATATACATGTATAAAGATATAGATATATATGCATGTATATATACGTATATCTATGTTTGTATGTCTATAGAGATATGAGCGCGTTCAATGGCCGTTTGGCTGATAGCGCGCTGGAATCAAGTGCATAACACCTGAGCAAATGAAAAATGCCTAATGCGCGAGAGATCGTCACAGTGGCATGTCGTTGAACAGGTGGTCATTGCCACGCCCATCGTTCGTTAGCCCACTGCTGCACTCGGCATTTTGGCCGACTGAGACTAGGCTAACGGGCAACGGGCTAATCAGCTATCCAAGGCGTCGCTTCCGCCTCGATCGCCTCGCTCGCTCGGGTACAACGAATTTCTGGTCATGTTGCTGGTTCCGCTGTCGCGGCTGTTTGATAAAGTTCCCATACAGAAATTCATTTGTTTGCACTTGAATAGCGGTATTTATAGTACTGTGAGTACTCGCTTTGTGCGCTCTTATCAGCAATTGTTGCTGTTGCTGTTGCTGTTGTTGGCAATTCGATGACGCAGGCCAAGCTGGCTGGTGGCCCCGTATCGCTAGCCAATTCCTTTGGGTCTGAGATTGTTCTGCTCGCCCACGTCATCGTGTGTTATTTTGTGCCACGCCCTCGCTGTCCGCACTGCCCGCGCTCTTTTGCAAAATTGAAATGCTGCTCCATAAAGTGTGCACATTATGCAGCTGCTGTTGCTGCTGCTGCTGCTGCTGCTGTCGCTGTCGTCGAACATGAAAAACAATTTAGAAACGCTACAAATCAGTGGCTCAATGACCGCGAATCAAGGCGCCGCCGAGACAGAGAGGGAGGAATGTGGCATGCAAATGCAATTGCCGCAGCAGCAGCAGCAACAGCCACAGCCACAGCAACTGCAACTGCAACAGTCTCTGTCTCAAGATACAGCTATAACTATAGCGCGCAATCAATAAAGCGCAATGCATTGAAAACAGGTGCAACATGCAACATGCGGCAACAAAATGACAGGCCGCAGTGAAGGGAATCGCGTCTGCCTCCTGATGACACCATTCGCTGCCTTGCCCTGCAGCAGTGGGTGGCAACTCTGGCCAATATGCTGTCAATGATGTGTGTTGCAGCTGTGCGCCACATGTTGCTGCCGTCGCTGCTGCTGCTGCTGCTGCTGCTGCTGCTGTTTGCTGTTGCTGGTGGGGCGTTGTCTGCTGGGCGGCCATTAGCGGGCCGCCGCTAATGGCAGCCGCCGTGAAATGAGCACAGCAGCTGCAGGTGCGACCGTCCATCTGTCGTCCGTCCGTCCGTCCGTCCATCTGTCCGTACGCCGAAAGTTGACAAATTTACAGCAACCGCTCGCTCAAAATGGCCGACGGCAATTCATTTGACTGCCTGACTGTCCGCCCGTCCGCCCGATGACTAACCACATTCACATTGATGAACGCTAAATGGCCAACAGATTTATGGCAAACGCCGCCTGCAAGCAGAGCACATATACACAGTTTATATATATGTATATAAATATATTTATGTATATATGTATATTATTATATGTAGCTCAACTAGTTTGCTTGGCCGCCTTTCAATGTTACTCATACGCACCTGTGACCGACGTCGACATCGACGTCCGTCCGTCCGTCCGTCTCTGACATTCATTTGCAATATTTTCACGCGTTTCTGAGTTGTCACAACAATTGACACTTAAAGTTTTTAATATACATGCCACAAATTGTTGTTGCTGCCGCCTTGTGGCAGCCAATGAAAGACACATCGACAGCAGCTGCGCGCCAAATTAACAACAATTCAAAAATGCGCCGCACAAACTTAAATTTCTGTCTCTTATTTTAAACCAAAAATTTCACAAATATTTCATGCAATAATTTATGGCATTCATAAAAAAAAACCCACGAAAAACGCAAGCGGAATTCAACTCACATAAGGCAATGAAAAGTGAGCAGAAAAATACTTAAAGATAATTTAATAATAACTAAAACAATAAAAAGAGCAAATATTAAATTAAGTTCGACTAAGTTTGCCAACTACTCGACGACGTTCAAATATAAATAATTAAAACTGAATTCACGTCCAAATAATTTAATCAAGTTTCACATCAATTTCGTTAGGCGTTCGTGCACAGCTGGCAGATACCCTGTAAGTTATGCTATTTGTACGAAAATGTAGATTAAGTAAAAAAGTATTGCAAAAACTATTTGAAATATGAAATACATTGTAAGTTATGCTTTTTGTATAAATAAAAAAGGATTCTAACAACTATTTTTAATATGAAATGTTTCAAAATATTAGTAAAAAAAATGTATTATTGATAAAAGTTTTTATTACTTTTAGTTTTTAATTATTTTAAAATTTTTTTTTTGAATAAATAGTGAAACAGTAAGTTTAAAATTGGATATTGTAGTCGATATTTGCTTTATATATTATTCAAATAAAATATATCCTACAAAAAGTATTAATGTGATGTGTAGAATAAAGAATAGAGTTTTAGTATAAATATGCTATGATATATATATATATATATATATATATATATATATATATATATATATATATATATATATATATATATATATATATATATATATATATATATATATATATATATTTAAATACATTCAATACAATATATAAATGAGAGAAATTGAGTGTTAGCTATTGCATAACAGTTATTGATAAAAGTCAGCGGACAGCTGGCAAATTATTAGCTGCATTTCCATAACCAATTTTGAATAAGGAAAATTGAAGCAAACTTTTGAAGCTAGATTCAAATTCACCTTTCCTTTTTTTTTGATACTTCTCTCACCTGTAAAAACCTTTCAGCTAGCCACGTTTATAACAGCAGCTGCTTCGCCGTCAGCCCAATTTCCTGGCAATTTTCCAGCTGCAATTTTTCAGTAGCAGCTGTGCAGTTAACAAAAAAGAAACAACAACAGCAGCAACAGAAGCAACAGCAACAAACATTTTGCCACTTTAACGTTTGAATTAAAAGACAACATTAATTAACTTGCAATTTAGCATAAATACATCATCGCTCAACATGGACTGGAGTACACTTGAGTTGCAGTTGCACTTGCAATTGCAATTGCAGTTGCAATTGGAGTTGGGGCTGGAGTTGGAGCTGGAGTTGGAGTTGGCGTTGCTGCATTTCACTTCGGAAAACTCGTCGCTGCCAATTGGAAAACTGCTCCAGTTTAAGCCGGTGCACGTTTTGGACAGGTAGCCAGCTAGCTAGGCCACCTGTTGTTGCCGGCTGGGTTAGTCAGCCGCTGGGAAATACCAGTTAGGCTTAGCTGCTGGCCCCACCATGTCCCCCCGTTTGCAAGTGTTGGCCGTGCAGACGCCGTGGGCCGTCGCCAGTTTGTTACAGTTACAAGGCGGCCAGTGGCCTCGTCGTGTTGCAGTTGCAGGCAGTTGCTGGCAGTTGTTGCATGCAGATTGACTGCGATAACAGCTGCAGCAGAAGCAGCAGCAGCAGCGGCAGCAGCCGCAGTACACTAGAGCTCTGCAGTCCATTGGCAGCTCCATTGCATCGCATCAGCATCGGCATCTGCATGCACATCTAATGGCCTTTCCTTTTGACGTCCACTTCGTCTAATTGCGGGGCGTTTACTTTGAGCTTTTTGCATAGTTGATGTTGTTGTTGCTATTGTTGCTGTTGCTGTTGCTGTTGTTGCTTGGCGGCAATTTGTCTAAATGGCACTAACTAATTGTAAGACTAACGCCCCATAAATGGTTGAGAGCGCTGAGACAATGCCAACGCACACTTTCACCGGGGCTCCACATTCTGCGCCGAGCGCCATCTAGTGGCAGGTGGACACAGAGACTGTGTAGGTCGTGGCCCTGGCGAAAGGCACATCAGTTTTGCTTTGTCCACTCTTTTGTTGGTTGTGCAATGATGCGTGACAGCCTGGGAGCTGACATTTTTGGCAAAATACAAATATGGAATGTATTTGGGGAGGAAAAGATAGCAAAAGTTGGAGAGGGGCCGGGGAGAGAAAGCGGGAGATGGAGAGTGAAGCTCTATTGGCTAAGTAATTTGTTAAAGTGGAAGATTACTTGAGTGGGTTAATGAATTAAAATTGCTTTTTAGTCTTTTCTGAGTAATGTTATTCTTAGTTTTATATTACTATTGGTACGAAGCTTAAGCCTGCACTTGGATCTGATTTTTTCTCTGGTATACTTTTATTATCTTTTAGATCTCTATCATATATGTAGATCTAGATCTAGATTAAGGGTGGCTTTTGATCTTAATTAGACCTGGGCTAATCTTATGTAGTTCAATTCACAGTTGCTAAAATCTGTATATATTCCAAATACTTCCTGTCTCTAAAAAGGTATAAAAAGGTCTCTCTGGCTAAAAAGGTATTAAAGTTGCTTTCAGCCTAACTGAGACTTTCTTAATTAAATATTTGTAAAACTTTATCTCTAGTATGTACAGAATGAGTTCAGATGCCTCCAATAATGCGCACACACACTCACACACACAGCTTCTACAAACAAGGCTGGCGCCTAAAAATGTTTAATTTGTGATAGCTTTGAGTAATGTTATTAACTTTTTTTTGTTGATTGAGGCAGATGCTATTATTGTTATTGTTATTATTAACGTTGTTGTTGTTGTTATGGCGAGTGCTCTGCAGTTGTGCTGTATGCTGTGAATGCACTGCAGGTGCACTATGGCAAATTTTTATAACATTTTCGCTAATTGAATCTGTTTGCATTGCCGTTATGGCCAGCTGCCCCATCCCCCATTGGCCCGCCCACAGCAATGAATGCATTTGTTTATAAACAAGCGAGTGTGTAGAATTGTGCAATAAAAACGAGGAATGAAATTTATGATCAAGCTGAGATAGCAAATGGCGCGCTTTAGTGCCAGTGAAAAGCGATAAAAGCGCCTCAACTGCAAATAATTAGAAAATGGCAAGAAATTGCACCTGTTTTTTTTTCCATAGACGAGACGCTGATTGAATATGCGAATGCCATGTGGCTGGCTATACACCGACAATATGTATGAATGAAATATTGCCCATGGATCTAGCATTGCTCTGGGGTGCATAATATACCCAGGCCGGATAGCCTGTGGGGGGGAGGGGCAGTTGGAGGGTTGACCGGAGAGGGGGGAGATCTATGAATTCATTATGCAGCCAGTCAGCCATTGAGAGTGCAACACCTGCCAGCTAGCCGAGTTATCCAAGCCAAGCCAAGTCAAGCCAAGCCAGCCAACCAGCCAGCCAGCCAGCCGGTCAGTCAGCTAGCAACATGGCCCACAGCAACAGCAACGGCAACAGCAACATTGCCCAGCGGCAATCTTGCAGCTGCAGCATGCAAACAACATTGTTGTTGTTGTTATTGTTGCTGTTGCACTTGTAATTCATTTGAGCAGCGAAAAGGGAAAAGGGGCAACTTCTGCCTGCATTGTGGCACTTGGAAAGTACAAGAAGATGTGCCTGGGCCTCTTGTTACCAAAACGTTTTGTCAGAAATTATGTTTATTTATTGGCAAGTATTGTTGCTGTTGTTGTCGTTGTTGTCTAGATAACAGTTGCCGCTGCTGCTGTTGCTGTTGCAATTGTTTGCTTAGACGAGCGCCAAAACTGAGCAAAATGTTCTTAACTGCATTTACAAATATGGCACAGCTTACGTAGTAAATGGCAAATCGTAAATCGTTTGATTTTAGCTCTGAGCTAGGAGTTCTCTGGACTCCATTGCTGAGAGGCTTAAAAAAGATCTGGCACTCTATCGTCTGATCGATGCTGAATACGATTCATTTAGGAAAAGTGCGAGCTTCAAATTTAATTTTATATTTCTCTTCAATTTATTATAATATTAATATGATTTTTCTAAGATGTTCAATGTTTATAAGAATATTTAATATTTCAATAAGTATAAATATATCTTAATGCTGGTCTAGAGAAAACATATTTATATGGATTGCAATTGCTTATAATGCTGATCAGCTGCAAAAAATCTATAAAATTATATTTATATATGCCAACCGATGTCTTTATATAACTTTTAGCTATCGCTGCAGCTTTCTTCATTCCCGCGCCGTAAGCTGCTTTCGCTATGATCTTCAGCTAAAGTTTAGAGGTCAACAGCGCTGATGAAACGATTTGTCTGGATGCTTAGGCTACATCTCTAGCAAAAACAAATACACAACGCTGCCTGGCCTCACCAAAGTCAAACAGACAAAATAGTCAAACATAATAAACTGTCAGCGCGAACAGAAGCCGCAAAGCAATTTTGACAATCGAAATAGACACGCGATGACGACGGCAACTGCAATTTGTGCGGGACTCGAACCAGTGACGGGGAGCAGGAGTGGATGTGGAGAAGGAGGAGTAGCTGGTGGGGCCAATGACAAATGGATATTTTGAGGTGAAATTCCAATTGGAAATTAAGTTAAAGATGCATGTTTGTCTATTTTGGACTTGAATGTTTTCCATGCAACATTTGTTGCAATAAATCATCGGGCCGCAAGTTGCCAGCCAGCAGCTGTGGCAGAGTCAGAGAAATGTTGCACAGCCGAAAGATCAATTAACAAAAAACAAAACACACATATACACACACACGCATACAGTTGCAATTGAGTTGTCAATCAGGCGCTGATTTTTGTCGCCAGTTGCCGTCAATCAGCAACAGCAGCAACAACAACAGCAACAATTGCAAGCGGCCATCAATTATTTGTATGAATGTGTTTTTTTTTTTGTGTTGTGCTGCACGTGCGTCGTCGCTGCCGCATTGCATGTTGCCGGCTCATTAGTTTGGCTTTTATTTTTGGAAAAGCCAACGCGACGCATTGCCAGCCTGTCTGCTGCCTCAAAATCAGTTGCTGTTGCTGTTGCCGTTGCCGTTGCCGTTGCCGTTGCAGTTGTCGTTGCAGTTGTCGATCGTTAGTTGCCAGCACCGTTGTCGTCTGTTGCCGCTCGACAATCGTTCGTCGATCGTTGTGTGTTGCACCAAAAAAATTATTAATAGACCTTTGTCTGCCTTGGCTGCTGCAACTGCAACTGCAACAGTTGCCGCTGCTGCTGCTGTGGCTGCTGCTGCTGCTGCTGCTGCTGCGGTTGGCAAATGCCAAACACTGCAATTGTTGCTGTCATTGTTCTGTTACACTTGCAATCGCTTCATTTATTATTGTCGCGACTTGCTGGCTGCCTCTTGGCATACCCTACCAGCCGTTCCACAGTCCATCAGTCAGTCTGTAGTCTGTTAGTCTGTAAGTCAGTCAGTTGTCGCGGTCGTTGGCTCAGTCACAGTGTCTCCCAATTGCAGACGCCATCTCGAGACACCTAAATTTAATGCGACAACCGTCAACCAGCTGCATTCAATTATTTAGTCGCAAATCGTCATCATCATCATCAACATCATCACATCGCATAGCTATGAGTATATATTACAACCGATCTGTGTGTCTGACTCTGTGTGTGTGTGTGTGTTTGTCTAGCCGTCGAAGCAGACAATAAAACATCATTAAAAACCAGAGGCGTTGCAAATATTTTAATTGTTTTTTTCCTTCTAATTTTCAATTTAAATTTGCCTTTCTTTCTCTTTTTTTTTGGGGATTTTTGTAATATAGTTTTCATTTATTAGATTATCTGTTGATAGAGTAGGACATACGAAATGTCTAAGGTATTTGAGCGGGTCTGTCTATTAGTTCTCTTATATTTAAATGTGTTTTTCATTTTCAATTTTCTATTAAATATTAGATTAAATAACATTTGGCTATAGCCTGTAGTGAGGGTATTTAAATTATATCATGAAATTAAAAATTTTATCATGTATGTGAAACTTTCTATGATTTTTCCTATTTATTTATATACTTTTTATATTATCAACTTGAAGTTCTTTCTCTTTTTTCAGAATTTGTTTCTTTGTTTTTTATTTTTTTTTTACTTTTTGGCATTTTTTGCCTTAGGTTATAGCCCATATATATATATATATATCCTTATATTATAAATATTGCCTTAAGGTCAATTTTTCTCATATGCTAAGTTATATATATTCTCGATCAGAATACGGAGTTGAACTAAGTTTATGCGTCCAGAAGAATTACTCGTACATGCTAATGCCCTAAATGCAAAACTATTTCACCCTGAATAGGGCAAGCTGTCGACTTTCAAGATAGCCCGCTGATTCTATCCTTATTCCTCAAAGTAATATATTTTACAACTTTTATCATGTTCTCTCTCAACAGATTAAGAATTTCATTGTATATACATTTGACATGTCGTGTAACTAAATCTTTAGAGCTTAACTCTTTTTAAGATAAATGATCTGCAAATATACTTAATAATCTGAGCGCTAAGCTCGAGCTCATTATGAATAAACAGCAAGCGAAATACGCCTCTGGGCATCACATGAGCATAGTTTTCATTCAGACTACACACAGAAAATCAATCAAAGAGCAACAAAAAGCGAATCATTCATTATCGCAGAGCCGCTCCCCTTAACCCTTATGTAGAGGGCCAGAGACAAGCCCCGGGGCTAGTCTAGGCACACCTGTGCGCCGACTCTATAAGTATGTTCTTTTTTTATATTTATTTTTAATTAAAGAAAAAATAAAATTTACATTGCGAGCGATCATCAATCAACATGGAAACGGTTCAAGAAACCAAAGTGCCAAAGCCGCAGAAAAGCGAAAGCCGAGTTAGAAAACCAATCCATCAGGTCCAATGCTCATTTGCATGGTATTAAAAGAGGCAGAGGCAGAGGCAGGGCAGGGACAGGGACAGGGGCAGGGGCAGGGGCTGGGGTAGTAAAATAAAACATAATGAAACCTTATGTTCACTTGGAATACATTCCTAGTTTAATTTTTTTTTTGGCCATACGGCCGAGAAACAGAGTGAACTAATAGAACATATGGATGCCGTGTCGAATGATGATGATGTTTTGGGGCACGGCTGAAGTGCGGAGGTACGGCTTAAGCCTTAGCAGTGCATTTTGTGGCATGTGTCGTTTAATTATGCTAAAAGCTAACAACAACAACAGCAGTAGAAGCAGCAGCAGCAGCAGCAGCAAGTCAAACAAGCAACAGCAACAACAATAACAACTGTCAATGTTAGTTGGGATGGTCATTGATACGCGCCTGGCCACAGAAGAGGGTGCGAATGCAACAACAACCCCTTTGGCAATATAGAGCAGCACGACTGGTTCTCCCTCTCTCACTCTCCTGGGAAATTTGTTCGGACAGCTGACTGACAGACGGACGGATGGATAGACGGATAGACAACTGGCTGAATGTGTGCCCAGTGGCGCGTTTATCAGCTCATTTCACGGCGCACAACAAACGGCCCAGGCAGGCAACTAAAAATTACACTTTTGCTAATATGTGGCATAAATACCAAGATGATGACGACGACGTTGGCGATGATGATGATGATGATGATGATGATGATGACTGACTGACCAATGGTCAGAGTCGACGTGCCAGAGTCGCCACGGCAAAGCTCATGTGCGCGAGATCTTTATCAACACGTCATGCTTAAGTCTTCATTAGCGACGTCTTCAAGTGGCCGACAGAGCCATCGAGCCATAGAGCCACAGAGCCGCAGACAAAGCCAAGCCGAGATCCGAGCCACATTGCCCACATAATGATCATCAACATGCAGCCAAAGCGAAAATTGCTCAGACGCGCGCTAACGTGTCTAACTGCCAAACAGCACGCGGCGACTTCCAACTCCAACTCCAACTCCAACTCCAGCTTCAACTCCAGCTTCAGCTGCAGCTCTAGCTTTAGTACATAGCTGGAGTCTCTCACAATGACAGTAGACACCTTGAAGGCACTGTGGTGCGCGTTAGAATCAATAGAGTTAACTGGAAATCTATAAGACAAGTTATCTAAACTGGTAACTAAGTCGATTGGGAATTGTTGTTTTGGACTGCACAAAAGTATTTATTAAAGACTCAATTTGATTTTGAATTGAATTTATCTATGTATATATACCAAAGGAGTAGTTTTTTGTTTGAAATCTATATGGTATAACTATATGATATAAAAATTTCAATGTTGCCTAAGTTCAATGCTGCCATCAGTTAGAAGATAAACATCAAGCACATCTTCAATCCCAGATTGCATGTGAGGTAATTGAAATCAAATCAAAATAACTCAATAATTAAGTAATATGAAAGTTTTTTATGTGAGCTTATAGCTCTTTTTCTTGTATACATAAACTTAAAGTTAATAAAACTAGATATAGCCGTTTTTTGTCTAATCAGAGCAGTCTGGCTGCGTGGATGCTGCCTGCTATTGGGGCACTTCATGCGCATATATTATGCATTCCCAATGTTTTTTTTTTTATGTCCTAGACATTCACTCTTTATTTCTAGCTCCATTTTCAATAGCTTTCGGGCCACTGTGCCTGGTGCTCGTCGCTGTCTGGCCTGACTACCGGTATTAGTCGCTCCAGCTGTAGCCTCGCCTGGACGCCAGCATCCACATCGATATTCAGAGTCAACTTTTTGGTTAACTGCACACGCGAAAATCCAGCCAACATTTCCCGCTGTGTGGCGTGGTCAAGCCAAGCCAAGCCAAGCCAAGCCAAAGCCAGGCTAGAGCCGAGTCGAGCCTAGTCGAGGCTAGCCGAGCAGTTGCCTTCATGTTTTTCACGCTGTTGTTGCATATTTCACACACAGCTTGCGGCAACACCTTGTCGAGTGGACCACAGCAGCAGCAGCAGCAGCAACAGCAGCAGCAGCAGCAGCAGCAACAGCAGCAGCCGCCGCCGCCGCCGAGGCTTGGCTACAAAATTAGTGCAAAGTAGGCTCCCTCTCTGTATGTGTCTGTGTGTGTTTGTGTGCATAAATTTGTGTGCATGATCGGCAGCAATAATTTTATTTGTTTACGATTATGTTCGCTGGCCAAACAGGCAACAAGCGATCGTCGCGTCACTCATACGCCCCGACGACAGCAGCCGCAGCCTCACAGACTTTGTGGCAACTATAGTTCCAGCTGGCCAATCGATATGAGCCAAGACTCCATTTGTTAGTCGTTGCTGCTGTTGTTGTTGCTGTTGTTGTTGTTGTTGTAGCCAGGCGCCTACTTCTCGCTCCTTCAATTCATGTGAAAATTGCTATAAATTTGCACAGTTTCGGGCTTCGATTTGCTGTTGCTGGCTTTAGTTATGGAGTAGGGATTTATTGTTTATTGCAATTGCCACAAAACGGTGCAAAATAATGAGAAAATCGCTGTAGTTGGACAGTTTTATGTTTTCATTTCAAAAGTTGTTTGCATTTTAAAAGCAACGACCGCAATTTGAGTCATGTAACCATAGACGCCATTAGATCCGAGCCCAACATTTTAAATCTCTGCCACACCAAGACTCTATCGCCCAGTGTGGCACGTGCACATCTTTTGTTGAGTCATACGATGCTTGAGTGTTCTCCCCGGACAGCTTGTTAATTTTTATGTTTTGCGCTTGTGTCTAAAAGCAGAAATCACATCTAATCAAGATTGATAGCGCGTAACGCATTTACTGCTGACTTTCGACACCGACTTAACAACCAACCCCCAGACGGAAAGTGCTGGGGTGCTCAACCCCCCACCCGCCCAACACACAACTGTTTGCACATTTGTTGGTCAACTGCTTATACCACAAGTGACAGCCACCAAAAATCAAAAAAACCAAAGCCATCTCTCGCTCTCTCTGTGTCTCTCTGTGAAAACCTGAAAGCGCATAACCCAAACGCAATGCCCACATGTGCCATTAGCGACGGCTGCGTTGATTAAGTTATACAATGCGATTTCCCACTCTCAGAGACTCTATTAAAGTGTGATTCCAATATCGAGTGCTAGTCTTTGCAGAGGGACCAACAAATTTGCAGAGCTTGTTCTGTTTAAAGTTGAAAATGCAATTTCAAATGTATTTAAGCAGACATATTTGAACTGAGTCATGTTCTCTTCAATACAAATTGTATTTTCAGTCATCTTTTGAGTAGTGCTTAAAACCTGCAAAGGATGTTAGTTCAGAATAAACTGCTTTGATGGAGAATTAAACATATATAGCTTAATTTGATGGAATTTGGTATTTGGTAGTCTATGAGGAAAGCAATTTCTAACTTGATTGTTTCTGGATGATGATTGCAGAAGCAACTTTGTGCTTGGATTCAATTCGTTTTATAACTAATACATTATTTTTCTGTTTTTCTATTGTTTCCAATTTGTTTTTTTTTTTTACATTACATAAAAGAGTCGCCTTTAAAAGTTTTCTTCACTTCTCTAAGACTCCTAGATTTCTTCTCTCTTGCTTTTTCTACAATTCTAACTTGAGCTATGCTTCCATTGATCTATGCTCTCTCTCGTTATCCTAACGTAAGCTCTTGAATTAATCGTGATTTTCTTCTTTCAGACTTCCACATTCTCTCTTATCTGGCGTTAGCTCAGCTTCAGCACTTCGCTTAGTGTTCGTCGGCCACATAACATACTCTGTATACCAAATATTGTTCACAAAATGTGTTTAAAGGCAGCAAAAAACAAAATAATAATAATTAGTGAAGCACTTGAGCACAGCTGCCGCCTGGCCATTGAACAACTGTCGAAGCGACTTATAAACCATATCTCACCGTCAATTCGAACAGATTTCTCATTTGAATCGCAAATATTTGCGAAGACAAATGCATTGCAAATCGCGCATCGAGTCGAGCCAACAAAACGCGGAAATTCTAAAACAAATGTCCGAAAAATATATTTTTGCTTCGTTTTTCAAAGCATTTGCCAAATAATTCGCACGCAAGTCTGTGCACATTTTTTTTGTTGTTGTTGTTTGTTTCTTTGTAGGCCAGCAGTACTTGGAGGGTTGAAACAAATGAGGACGGGTGCGAAAGAGAGAGAGAGAGAGAGAGAGAGAGAGAGAGAACTGAACTAGGAGATACTCTGGATATGGTTGAATATGATGATCAAATAGATTGGAAATATTTATGATAAAATGGAAGATTATAAAATAATATAAAACAAATTTATATGAAACTGAAAGTAATTTAAATAATATTTTTATACTCTGTAAAATAAAACATTTATAACTGTCAACAAAACTTTGCTTCATTCTAATTGCTCTCATATTTCCAGTCGATCATAGCCCAATTGCAATATTTTCTTTTGTAGGGCATCAAAACAATAGTGCAAATGCTTGAATGTGAGTCCGCTGAGTGCGTGACTGAGTGCGTTATATATTTTGAGTGGGCATTCGAGGTGCCATCAATCGATTAGGTTTTGGCCCCGGGGCGGGCAACCCTCAAAGCGCACTGCAAATCGCCAAATGACACGAAATCCGTGCAATTAACTTAATTAAAATGAAATAACAAGTGCTCAGGCAAAATGTTAATACCAAGTCCACTCCACACAAAATCCACACCCAAACCTCTCCCCTCCCCAGCCGCTTGCCACACAGAGCGGGCCTGTTTGCCTTTGTGCTCGAACAAATGTCAACCTTTTTCTCTTCATGTTTTTCTATTCGTTTGCTCGCATGTTTGTTCAGTTTGTTTGCCCAGCGTATGAATACAAAATGATAATAGAAATAATTTTAATTTGTAAATGCACTAAAACCAAATTGTTTGACAAATATGCGCAAGTCTATTTGCTGGCTGTTTGATTTGCTGCTGACTAATTAGAATCGAGACCACAAACCCTAGAAACTAGTCAACAAATAGTCTCTTTATAGGCTGAATATATATGTATATTGAGAGTGTTTGTATTTGTTTAATGTAATTGAAATGTTCTACGAGCAGTCGAGAGGGAAGATTTCGGCTGGAAGTTAGAATGTTATACATAAGTTATGTTTGCTTAGTGGAATAACTTTCCGACTGTCTCTGCTTATTCTTGTCTTTTAAGAATTAACTTTTGCCTCTCTTTTAATATAACTAAAGCTTGAACTGAAAATACTATGAAATACTAATAATAATTTCAATATTTAATATTATTATATAGTATTGTACATCCATATCTTAACAAGTTTCCAGCTTTAAGCATTTCATTTGCTCAGCTTTAGTTGCGTCTAGGCAAAATATGCCAATGAAATACCTGACATAACTGTCCCAGCTCTCTTTCATTTAATGCGTAAAGAATTTAGCTCATTTCAAAATTGTTTCCTTAACAAATAAATACCTATGCACAAACATTTCTATTTCCAACTCTCGCTAGCCCTCCACTCACTGTGGCAACTCGCAATTCATGCAGCTGCAAAAGTCAATAAGTGTGGCATGTTTTCTGGCTCTGATTTCAATGGCCAACAAATGGCTTTAAGGCTTGCAAATCAGCCACAGTCGAACAAGCCGACTTTAATGGCACAGAACTGAGAATCTGAACTGAGAATCAACAAACCGAAACGAAGCGCCCGTCATGGCAGCCGCTCGAACTTCCTGTCGAGGCGACCCGGCTAAAAGCTTTCAGGGCAAATTTATTACACTCCGCCGCCACCGCCGTCACCGTCGCCGTCGCCGCCTCAGCTTGGGGCTGGCAGCAGGAATTCTAATAAATGTCAGACGCTCCCCAGCGTACACGCGCATACACAGCAAATTCCTTTTGATGAACTCGTAGTTGTGCACGTGCAAAGCCAACGAAACCTCCAGGCGAAAAGAGAAACCAACCCCAAAACTGTGGCATTGTGGATTGTGGGGGGTTGGGGGCGAAAAGTTAACGAGTTCAAATGTATTCATGAGCTGGCTCTTACCAGTCAGCAGGATAGAGCTGTGCGTGGGTGTGGGTGCTGTCTGCCGGCTGGGGGTTGGCTATGTTTCAGCGAGGGGTTGGCTGCCTGTCAGCTGTTTTTGCGGGCTTCTGCTTTGGGGGTTGGTCTGGCCGGCCGACCAGCCGGTCTGACTTATTGCCTTGCATTTCATTTGGGCTCTGTGTGACGAATCGTCTTATGTTGTGCAATTTGCAGGTGTTCGAATGAGCATCTGTAGATATTTTGTGGCAAGAGTGTGACTGTGCGTGTGTGTGTGTGTGTTGCGTGTATTTGCTGTGTGTGAAATGTGCGTAAGCATTGATCGAAAAACAAACATTTCAATGCGAATGAGGTGGCAACAGCCTCGCAGACAGCCAGCGTTGTGATGCTAGACAGAACTCTGAAATCGAAATTGAAATTGAAAGCTATAGCCACCCCGATCACCGCCGATCTTCAGTCAGTTGAACGAAGTATATAAAATCAAATATTTCCACATAGATTTCCAAATGTATTGAGAATATCAGGCAGCAGCTCGTTAAATTGCCTCAACATAATTCCCAGCTCTTTCACACACTCTATCTCCGTCTCGATCGCGATCTCTGTGGATTGTATCGTGTATCTTGTGGATACATCAATTACCATGTGGTAAATTTAGTGGGCAACAAATCGGCGTTCATTAGCCGCACAAATCGCGCACTTATTGACCGTTTCATATGCATTCATTACATGAATTTATGCGAATTTATTATGGGCAAACGAAATGTGAGCGAATATTGTAAATATGCCATTCAGTACAGTAGTTAAACGCTACGAGCGCCTGGCTGCCCGCTGTGCCAATGATCGTTATTGCCTCCATAAGTACGATCTCTATGTCTATGTCTATGTGTGTGTGTGTGTGTGTGTGTGCCATGGACTCAGTCAAGGTGTTAACTGTGTCGAATGGGCCACCGCGCAACTGGGCTTTAATGAATCAGCTTAGAGATTCGCTTGGGCACGTTAAAAGGCAGTTAGAAATGCCCGGCGGCTGCCCAAGCAGCATAAATCATCGCACTTGCTAACTTATTTTTAACCACATACGAAGTACATGTTCGATTCGATTCTCTACGCCTTTTTCTATCAATTTTTATTCAAATTTAATGCTGTGCAGCCATAAATTCCTTACGAGCGGCTATTAAAAGAGTTTTGTATAAGTAAAATAAAAGTATTGGATGCAGTTTTAATATACATAACTATATACAGGTAGCTATATGCATGGTTTGCATAAACTAAAGCTATGGCTTTAGCTACTTGAAGGCTATAATTTTGGAGTAGATGCAGTTTATACTTATTTGGAAGGCAGTGTAATGCTGGAGTTTATATTAGTTACATCGCTAACAGGGCATCTTATGGTTATAGGGTTTATAATTAACACTAAAACTTACATCTTAGATAAAATAGTTTAAATTGTTCAATCCATATCACTGGGTATATCGTATTTCTCTCTCCTCACCTTCCAAAGTCTCTGCTGTTTAGCTTTTTCGAGAAGCCTTCCATAATACAGAGTTAATATAAGAATATATTCTTAAAGATTTACAAGGTATATTCTTTTCTTTACAGTTCATATTTTATACACCAGGGTATATTCTGTTTACTTTCAATGACAGAGTAGCCTAATATACTTATTAATATCAATATATCCTCTTTAAACTACTCAGTGTTACAGTGTATATTCTATTTAGGCTAATATCTTGCAGTACAGTTTAAGCACAGAATATTATTATTCTTCCTTCTCATAAATGCTTAAACAGTAGTAACTTTTCGAAGCAAAGTATACTCCAATCAGAAATACTCTATGTATATCTACTCTAATCTCTTTTGGCTACAAGTTTTTCACTTTATTTGCCATTTGAATTGAATGAAAAGCACAGTCTACTCATCTGCTGGCCACTGCCTCACCTGTGGCATCTGCTCTTCGTCCAAGAATCTTCATTCATGTGCTGCTGCCGGCTGCCAATCAAAGTTGGCTCGGCAGAGGAAATTCTCTTTTCTTTTTGGTTTTTTTCGGGTATTTCACTTTATTTATCTGGCGCATAAATAAAAAATTTTTCTGTACATTTTGGTCAGCTGTTTCACATCAACGGCGCCTGCTACCAAGAGGGCGAAACAAGCCAAGAAAAACCGTCGGTGGTCCACGTTTTGGGCCTGATTCTCTGCAGATCGTATCACCTACAATTTGTGGCAATGGCATAAAAAAGCGCTAATGTTGCATTAAATTCAAATGAAATCAACTGTTAAGCGGCTTTCAGTGAGCTATTTAATTTCCCTACACTCACAGAAAAACATTAGGTCGAAAAAGATCTGCGAAAATAAATAGAAAATTTTCATAAATATGCGCATAAATATTTGGCCAACTCGAGAGCTCTTCTCCCCCCTCACCAGTCATTCGCATCCACTGACTGATCTCTGCCAATATTTATTTACACACATATATATTTTATTTACACACATTTTCCTTGATTTTCAGCAGCATTTCCCAGTTCCAACGAAGCGAAGCCAAGAGTGTGCATAAAAAAGTTGATGTTCAGTGTTTAAATATCAATTATGTTTATGCAGCTGTCAAGAGTACAGAAATACTGGGGGCAATGCTTTAGTTTATGGATACAGATAAATATTGTAGAATAGAAGATCTAGAGATTTAATTTGGAAGTAGATCATGTGTAAGTGTATAATAGCTTAGATATAGAATGTGATAAATAAGAAATGGAAATATAGACTGAAACTTGCTCTTCTCTTCCCTTCTCTTCTCTTCTCTCTAACTGCCCCCTAATGCTTACGTTCTCCATACTATTGTGGGTGCAGCAACACTTGGCTTAACATTTTTTTGAAAGTATTCGCTCGGAGGTCAGAGCTTGACATGCACAGCCGACTCAAAAAGTAAGAGGTAAAAGGTTATGGGAATTGCTCAAGTTGACTTCTCGGATATATCAGTCAAAAATCATGTGTCTGCTGCCGCTCATATGTGAGTTGTCAACACGAAATCTTTGACGAATGGTTAAGCGACACAAGACATAAGACACAAGACACATGTTGCCTGTTTGTTGCGGCCATGTTGCAAGACACAAAATTCTAACAAGCAAATAATTCTCCATTCTCTTATTTGATGTAGATATATCTGGCGTACATAGATATTTACATATATTTATTGCATTCGAGGCACGGCGACGAAAGGCTTCTTAGAATAATGTGTGTGTGTGTGTGTGTGTGTGTGTGCAGGCAGCTTGTGGCAGCGATTGATGGGGGAGTCGGCAACAGCTGGAGGCGTGCCACATACAGACATTCGTGGTCTGGCAGGCGGTGGGTCGGATCGCGGCTGCCAAATGTGTACGAACGATTGACTGTCGTGAAGCTTCGTTTAAATGCATTTTTAATTAATTATGCGACGCGCGTGCCACATGCAACATCAGCTGCAGCAGCAGCAGTAGGAGCAGCAGCGGCAACGACATAAAAATGCGAGCGAGCGACAGTCATAAAAATGCGGCAAGAAATTTTCAAATTTGTAAAACGCACAGCATTCCCCATGCTGCACGCTGCATGCTGTATGCTGCATGCCGCAACGAACCGTGCCACATCCGCAACTGTTGTCATATATGCCCCAAATGCTGCCACGCATGTGTTAATCTGCTTGGAGCACAATTAATTTTCTGCAAACGCATCTCTCGAGCCTAACAATGAGACGTTCATGGAGCTGGCTTTATGTTTTATTAATTGCGTCCAAGTGCAACGCACAGCTAGGGGCATACAGCAGTAGGTAGAGGGGTAGGGGTAGGGGTAGGGGGGGGGGTGGAGGGAAGGCGCCGCCGACTAATTACTAAAAAATTGGCAGTTGTCGTTGATTTTATGCTAAATTATTTGTCAGCCAAGGAAGATGGCAATGCGTGACTGCCCCAGCAGTTGGCACAGCTGCCACAGCTGCCACACGAACTGCTCCCCAGTTGCAGCCAGAGCCAGAGCCAGAGACAGAGACTGATTTATGGCTGCCATTTGAATTTTTATGAATATCTGAATGCGCGCGATTGGCTTTGACATTTGCATTTGCAGTGCCTCCCAACAGATTCCAGATTTCAGATCCAGTAGCTGGCTGAAATAGTTGGGCCTGGCTAATGCTTAAGCTAATGGTTCAAGTGTTAAATGTTATAGCTGCCAACAAATTGTATTGAATTACATGATTTGCGGCACTTTTAATGGCTCACTATATTTTACCCGCTTCAAATAGCCTGTCCGTGGGCTAATTTAATTAGCTGCGCGCTTACAGCCAGCGACTGCCTAACAAAAATTTTAATTTACCAATTTGTAAGCAAATTATAGAGTTTATAACATTTTATTTGCTTAAACGGTCTTATCTAAAGTTTGATTTAACAGAGTTCGAGCCACAAACTGTCTAATAAATCCATATACATAAATAAATAATTTCATATACTAACTAAAATTTAGTGCTCAGTCGTGCTACTATTTTCATGAACGCAGCTGAAGGTTTCATATCTAATTGAAATATTAGCTAATATAATAAGCGATTTATTATATTTTTTAGGCACTTTTGTTAGTTTTGCCAAGACTTTAATTCTGGAATATAAAACACATATTTGTTAGTTTTTAACTAAGAGATTTGCAGCATATTTATCTGTAGACTAAGTCTATTAGAATCTGTGGCCAATTGTGGCTTTCGCATCAAGGAATGAAATATCTTTAAGATCTTATTTATAATTTCACTGTTAATTACAATTTACCTATTCTTACCTTCCCCATAATATCATTTAAAGCCCCATGGAGTGCGAGCCGTTGACTTCTTATACATACAACTAAAATCGAGAGACTGAAACAACTCTGTCTGTTTACAACCTTTCAACGTTTTAAATCTCAACAAAATGTTGCTAAATCTTTAGCCTTTGCCCACACAAAATACCAATTCAGATGACATTAAATGCAGTTGGAAGTCAATTTATAGAGATGTTCAGTGTCTCCGAACCAGGGCTATTAAAGGGCCTTGTCACCGGGGCCCACACATAGAACTTGTAATTTAAAATGTTTAAGCATCTTTGTCGTCAGCAACGTGGTAAAGCGGGCATGAACGCATTGAAGAGCTCAATGTAACAGGCAACAGATAATGTAGAAACTCGCAAAGTATCTTTTAAAATCTCTGACACAAGATTGCAGATCAACGATAGCTCGAGTAGAACTTTCTAAATATATATTGATATAGAATTTGAGTGAAATACCAAATGCAAGTCACAAAGACATATTTATAGGGTATCTAGTTAGTCACGATTAACTGTCGCTGCTCTTTCCTGCTTGTTTTTACGATGCAGCTGGTTAAGATTACAACTAATCAAAGTTCTTGAACTGCTTTATGGACGCCACATGCTTTGCATAGCTCGACTAATTCTCTATCTTGGCTATGCGTACTAACCGCTGCCGCTGCCGCTGCCCCTTCCTCTGCTGCTGTTGCTTTTCTGGCCTCTGCTTTTTATGTACATGCAACATTCTTTTTGTTAACCAAATGCGAATGCCTCATAAATTGTCAGCTGATTAGTGCAACAATTTCAGTGCCACATAAACAGATCGAGAGCGAGAGAGCGAGAGAGATAGAGATGGAGAACGACGTAGACTAATTGCAGGATGCGAACGCTGGCAAAAATGTATCTCATAGATACACAGCTACAACAGCTCTAACATGGCGCTACAATTTACAAGCTGCAATAAAAATCAAATTGCAACGACTAAACGACTAAAACGACTAATTTTGCACAAGTTAATAAATTTTGGGAAGCGGCCGAGCGGGGGGATGGGAAACAAAACTGAGACGCAAATGCAGACACAGCCGTGGATCGTGCCGCACGACTCGCAGAGAGGAAGGGAGAGAGGTAGAGCGGGGCGATAGCAACTGGTTGATCTTCATATTTAGTGAGCAACAAATTATGGCGGCAATTTCCAGGCGCAATTTGCCGAAAAAGGCAACAAGCAGAACGCAATGCAGGGAAAACATATGGAAAATTATAGTAATAAATATTTGCAGGCTGAGAATTGAGAATCGAGAATTGTGTTAAGTGGAGAAGCAGGAGCAGGAGCAGGAGCAGTAGGAGCTGTAGCTGTGGACGACACGCAGCTGAGCCAGAGCTAAAAATCTGAAGAAAAACGATAATGGCAGCACTAATAAATTGCAGCCAACATGTTGCATGTTGCACGCTGCAAGCGGCAACGGCAACGGCGACGGCGACGGCGGCGGCCCCTTGCACCTTGAGGATCGCGCGCGTGAGTCAAACGGGGCGTGCAATTAGAGTACGAGAGTAAAACATATTTGGGCGCAGGCAAACAGGTAGGCAGAAAGGGGGAGACGGGGAGAGTGGGGCCGAGCTCATGCAAATGACGGCGCAACGCATGGCCGCAAGGGACACTTATTAAAAACAGTTATTAAATGCGACAGGCAACGCGCATTGCAGACTTTTTTTCTGGGTGCGTGGCCCAGCCCAGGTCCAGCTTCAATTCCAACTCCAACTCCAGCTACAGCTCCAGCTCCAGCTACGGCCTCGTCACAAAAGTCGTGCAAGTCCCCCGCGGCTTTGCACGTGTTCCACGCTCCACTCATTGCTCGCACTCGCACTCGCATTTGTATCTGTATCTTTTGGCTGTTTGTGTATCTGTGTATCTTTGGCTGTTGCTGTTGCTGTAGCTGCATCTGTGTTTGTACAGGGACATGCGTACGAGCGTCGTCATCATCGACATGGCCGCTGGCCGCGATTACAATTTCATGTGAGTGTGTGTGTGTTGCCATATCGCATATTGGATTTCGTGTTTGCACACTTTGGTGCCCCGTCTCCGTGCAACATTTTATGCTGATTACACGTCTAATCCGCAGCGTGTGCCTCAAAACTGATGCCCCCTGTGTGCTTGTTGTTTGCCTCCTGTTGTTGCCGCCGTCGCCGTTGTCGCCGTCGCCGCCGCCGTTGATTGGGGTGGAGTCCAACTCGAAGACGAAGTCCAAGTTGGAATCGTGTCATTCAATTGCCGTTTGCGCTATTGGCGTTTCACTTGATATGGTAGAACTTTAATTGCATACAGGGTGCTGCGAGTGTTGCCACAAGAAGAAGCCCTAAGAATTGAAGTTTTTGTTAGGTCTTCAGCGGACAGAGCATACATTTAGAAGGCTTTGAAGTGGGCCTAGAACGAAACAAAAGAGAACAAATGAAGGAGGCATTTTCTTAGTTGTCAATTAGTTTTGGGAGAAGTGGAGAGAGTAAAAGATAAAGACCTTAGGCAACTTTATAAATAAAGAATTCCAATAAGATATTTCATCATTTCATTAAAGTTACTTCTAAAATTCCTATGCTATTTATAGTTTCACATTCTCATCATATATACATGATACATGATCCCGTAATATATTATACAATATTAAGTATGATATATATCTATCTAAATTGTTGTTTTTTTCTATTAAAAAAATCCAATAGGTTTTCACGTATTTCATTTCGCCCAACTCATTTAACCCTTTTCACATACTTATGCTCACATTACGAATTCTGTGTACAATTTCTGTCACACCCTGTATTATGCTCAGCATTGGCTGCCTCAATGCCTCAATAATGCTCATCCCAAATCCAAATCCCATTCCCATTGCCATTTCCATTGGCGTTTAATTGGAATTCTGTGCAAATATAGAAACAAATAAAAACACAGGCAAAAATCCAATAAATGTCCTGTGCTGCACGTGCAACACGAAGCGAACGTGACGCCGAGCGGCAGCCGTGGGAGCGGACGGACGGGCGGACAGACATGCGCGCCGTCTCTACGTTCCACTGGACAGCGTTAATTGAGGCGCGGCAAGGTTTCTCCAGGCAACGCATGAAATGGGATAAGTTGCATGGAAATATGTGGATGGGGGTTTTACTACTGCTGCCGCTTGCCACACACTGCAGTGTCACAACAATCGATTGTCCTTTTTGTTGCCCGCATGCTGACATCATCAACATAGGCGTAGCCACCCTCTGAGCAGAGGCAGCTACAGGGAAATGGCAACAGCAAAGACGAAGGCCAAGGCGTAGGCAGCAGCAGAGACGAAAGCAGCGATAGAGACGTAGGCAGCGGCAGCTACGCACTTCCGATTTCCGGGACGTGTCTTGATGGATGTGCAGCAGCAGTAGCAACAACAGCAGCAGCAGCAGAAGCAGCAGCAGTCGCGGCTTTCAATTGATGCCGCGTGACACGTGTTTCGTGTTGTTTTTGCCGCTGCGCAGCTACCCTTGGTAATTTTTTTTCTTGCCGTTAGTGGATGCACGTGTGCGGCTTGAAAGGATTCGTGCGCTGGCCGGAAGCCCATAAAACAGCCGCAGCAGTTGAAACCTTATCACATTGGGAAAATCGATTGTGCCACCCCCAACCGCTAACCAGACTAGGGAAGGGCGGGAGTAAGGGGGTCCAACTCCGTCTGGCCGCCATTGCTGCGCAGTAGAAAATTGCGTTTAGAGAGCCGCTCCCGTTTGTAGACATTCCCAAAAGTGCAGGAGACACGTGTGAAAAACAGCAAAATCTGCGCAAACCAAGTCTGCGCGTAGTTCATGAGTCAAACGCAAAACGAAAACGAATAAATGTCTACACGAAAGCAAAGGCCCCTCCACACACAGCTGCAGTCAGGCAGCCAGGCAGTCGGGCAGCTAGGCAGCCAGCTATCCATCTGTCTGTCCGTCTGCGTCCGTAGCTGGGCAAAGCCTGTCCAAACAATTGCCTGCGTCGATCTGTTTGAAAGCTGTGTTCGAACAAACGTCGCATTAACGCAACATTTTACCATTTTTATGGCCCAGAGCTGGCCAACAGCTCTCAGCTGCTGCCTGTTATCCAACACGGCTACAGTCAGCCAGCCAACCAGGCAGCCAGGCAACCAGGCAGCCAGGCAGTCGGCCAGTCAGCCTTTTGGCTGGCCAGCTGTCCAGCTATGCGCCAAAAGCAGTGCAGTCTCCAGCTGTGAGTTGAACTCTTGCCAAACACGCGCCCAGTTGCCAACTAGGCTTTTGTCTGCCAACGGGTGGGTTGCCAATTGGAAAGCTGGGAGGAATGCAGACCAGGTTATCGCCAGCTTCATTTGGGCTAATCAGTGCAGCGCAGTTTGGCTTCGGCTTGCAGTTGATATTCAAAAAGAATCTGACTTTGTCCAATAGCATAACAGATATGTATATTATATTAGAACATAAAAGAGCAGTATAAAACAAAAAGAATGACAGAAACACCGTTAGTTTGTTAGAGAGTACGTTGTGACGCCTATTATGGCCGCTTTGCCCAGTGTACTCAAATAGGGTGATATTTCAGGCAGGATATAGCAAAACAGCGACGGTCCGAACCGCGCGACGGCCGCCGCTGCCGCAACGCCCACGTGAAAGTAGTTCTCCTCCTGTAAGCCCAAGTATGTGCCGGATGCTACGTTGGTCAACAGCGATAGATCCTTCACCGTCTCCGTGGAACTGTTCCAGTCATCACCCAGGCTGCCCATCATGTCATAGAGCAGCAGTATCAATGAGAGGGCGTGCACGAAGGCAACGTTTGATTGCGAGGACTGCAAATAGAATTCAATGTTGGCCAGCGGCAGAGGTATGGCATCCACAATGTTCATGGAGACGGCATAGGAGCGTGCACAATCTTCGCCTCCCTCAAGGGCACGGACCACCGAAAGCAATCCGTGGACCAAGCAGAAGGCAGCTGCCGTATACGCGTATGGAAAATCCGACGGTGTCAGTGAGTAGAGTGCATAGCAGCAGGCGCCTATGAGTATTATGTGGGTAAAGGCCGTTACGTACATATTGACAAAAGTTCACAAAGCTAAAAATCTAAAAAAAAAATTTCCGATAAAAAAGTATCAAACAATTTTTACAGAAACTAAAATTTGTTGTGTTCGGGTTGAATAAAAACTCTAAACTGAAAATCATAAATGAAAAAGGCGCATATATCAACGTTCATATAATATCACAAAAAAGGGTTAAGTATGTTTGGGGATTATTGTCAAATCGTGTTTGACATATATAACACATATATATATATATATATAATTGAATGGAATATATCAAGTTTGAGTGTTTTGATCAAATATTTTCAAATTAATATGAATTTTAGACTTTAAGTATAAATTTGTATTAAACATGATATTATTTAATAGGGAGGACACTAATACCCAAGATAAAACATATATGACATGCTTAAAGGAGGTATAACTGGGTTAATAGAGATTACAATTTAATTCGATATGTTCTTTACTTCTGAAAATCTTTAAAATGTTGTAGAAAAGTTGAATATAATTAAAAAAGTTTCTTCAATTGCCAATCGATGCTAAGCAAACCGAATATCTGGCTCAATTTACGAGAGTTGCAATTACTTAAACTCGTCATAAATACATATGTAAATTCCTATATACAGCTTTACTTTATGGGGTCAGAGAAATTTGCTTCTGGCTATTGTTGGCATATGCAAAAACGGCCAAAATATCACGTTGGCATATTTTCAATGGGCTTCAAAAAATGTTCGACCTGTGCCTGGTTTTATGATACGATCGCATTCCTGGGATTGGACAGTTGCGAGTACTCCGGTTAGCCTGATTGACCCTCATAAAGTCAACTGCCAGCGAATTCGTTGCTGGACACGATCTAAATCAGCGCAAGCTGGTAAAAGTGCGCAAAGCCACCAAGTGAACGACTAGAAGATGCCCTGTAAAGCGTTGGCAGCTGTGACTTCCCTTAGTGGAGGTAGCCATGCTAGTCCCTATACTCCAGTAAACTATACTTAAAAGGATAACTGATATATCATAGCTTATCATATGACCTAGAAGAGTCTGCATTCCAAGGGATTTCCTCATTTGAATAACTATATTATACCCTATTTAGTATGTACTTTGTTTTAGATCCAGGGTAAACAATTGCATTGAACAGCGCACTGTAGCGCCAACATAGTTATAAGGCAAACTAACAAAGCTAAATGCAGGAAACGCTTTCCAGGAAACACCAACAACAACAGCAGCAACAGCAACAACTGCTGCAGCAGCAGCAGCAATACATGACTGGGCTGCTGGCTGATTGTGTTGTGTCCAAGTTTTTGGGTGCCGTGGCAAAAGCAAAACAAAAAACAAAAAAAAAAACAAAAAACAGCCAACAGCAGCCATGGCCAAGAGATTTATTTGCAAAAACCAACAACAGCAACAACAACAATCACAGCAACTGCAGCAGGAGCAACAGCAACAACAACAGCAGCAACAACAATCAGCAGGCAACATGACTTGGTAGTTTTTCGTGTGGCTTGTTGCGCTGTTGTTTTGGCAGTTGCTAGTAGTCCTCGAAGATGAGATACTTGCCAGCTGATTAGCTGACACACAAACAACAACAACAGCAACAACCAGCCACCAGCAACCAGCAACAGCATAGTGGGCAGCACTGTCAGACGGCTGCCAAGTCAAATCGTGTACACAATTGGCGCGACATGCAACATTATTCTGTACCTTTGGAGCCCAAGCAGACTCCACTCCAGCTCAACACGTCCCTAGCTATCCCTATGGATTGGCCGTAGCCTCATTCCCGATGCAGCTGCTCTGCCCAGGCAATTGAAAGTGGCTTTGTGGTGCTCTGTGGTGCGGGTGCAACAGGCCAAAGTCCCGATCGGTTCGATTGGTCGAGCCGATTGGCAAAACGTTTTGCAGCAACAGTTTGACTTAATTTTCACCGATCTACGTCTGTTGTGTCTGCTGTTGTTGTTGTTGTTGTGTCTGACTCTATTGTCTGTTCGGCTGGCTTTTCGTTTTTTTCTTTTTTTTTTTTTTTGGTTAGAGCCGCGCTTTCGCTTTGGCTGCCGCTTCGTGATTTGCGATTTTATCGCATTGAAATGAAATAATTTGAGTTCAAAATGATGAAGTTAATTGTGTTTATTAGGCTGCCAGTCACAAGAGCTCTAGCTCGTGTTTCAGCTGCTGCTGCTGCTGCTGTTGCAGCTGACTCACTCGCTGCGACCTGACTGTTGGATGTGCCCCGAGGGGCGCTTCCCTCTTTGCAATTGCAATGCTGCCCAAATAGTCGAGTCGGTTTATGCAAATTCGTGAATTTATGAGCTGTTTGCCATTAAGTCATTTTAAACGAAATCTGTTGGGCCGCCTGCAGCACCACCAGCAACCACCAACCGGCACCAGCACCCACCACAAGAAACAATGGCCAGCATCATATGAAAAACCAAGTCAGAGTCAAAGTTAGAGTCAGAGTTGGCATCATGTTCCACACAGCCAAATGGGAGCTCATTGTGGGAGCTGCTGCTGCTGCTGCTGATTCGACTTGGTGCTTGGTGTCTGGACTCTGGAGTTTGGAGCTTGCAGTTTGGAGTTTGCTCCTGCCCAGCTTCGTGTCGTGTGCGATATTAATCGCTTTTGCTGAAACTGTGATGTCAGGCTGTGTGTCGTAACATGATTACGTGGTCCGAGGATACAAGACCAAGACATCGACTGCTCCAAGAGCCAACATGCAAAACCCAAAAGGAAATTGCCTGTAGAAAGCCTAAACGAAGCACGAATACTCTATGCGAGTTAGGTAAATATAACTGTAATGAAATTTAGAAAAAATTCTTAGTGAAGAGCCAATTTCTAGATGAATACTGTCGCCTTTGCTGTTAAAGTTATAGAAAGGATCTGGTTAGCTAAGGGCAAACTACTCTTGCTTACATAAGCTTGGCTAGAAGTTCATTTCTTCAGACTCAGACTCAGACTCAGACAGACATGACCTAAGCTTATCCGATAGCTATAAAAGTGGAGATACTCGTAGTTAAGTGTTAGTAAACAGAATATTCTAGGATCTCCTCTAAAGGATCTGTGAACTACATTTGAGTGTTGCAAGATCATTGAAAATATCGTCAGGCCTGACACACCAAACGAGTACAAACTTCTGCCTTACACAAATACAAAGCGTGATGAAATGCAATGAGCTGTAAACTGCTGCAGTTGTGGCAGCAGTCTGTGACATGCCACTGGCGTGACTTTCCCACTGTGCAACAACAGCTTAGTGGACTTAATCACAGTGGGTTGTTAAAGGAGGGTTGTTGTTGTTACTGTCGCTCGAGAGAGATTTGGCATTTTGATGATCATATCGCGAATGGCAAAACGCTTGTCAGCCTTTCTTAATGAGCAGAACATCGGCTCGTGTGTCGGTCACGTGCACTGATTGCTTGCCACAAAGCGCAGCTGTCAAGTGGCAGGCGGCAGCATTGTAAGGTGGTTAAACCGGGTTGATATACGTATGCCTATAGCGTTTGTTCATCTAGTTGTCGCATATAGCATTGCAGATAGTGGGACCCAATCAAACCGTACCAAATTGTTTGAGCCAACGAAATAGCTTGCATCTGGTGTCCACTGCAATCGATTCCCAGCGTTGACGATGCGTGGCAACCCTGACCGCCCTGGCCGCCCTAACCGCCATGGCCACCCTCTGGGCGCCAAGCAACCCCCAACCAAGTGGCCTGGCTTGGCCTGGCGTTGCCAGGCAACCAAGGCGTAGTGGAGACTACACATTCTGCCTCCCTCTCTCTCACTCTCTCTCTGTCTGTCTCGCTCTCTGCGCGCATGTCACTCGCTTTTTTGAGGGCAGCCATTTTGAATTAATTTGCCGACTTTAATATATGCTTATCTCCCTCTCGCTCGCACACACGCTCAACTCCTGCCAGTGGGCAGGGGAGAGCGGTAGCAACGCAGACGCTTTGTAGACTTTTCTGTTCGTCTATCGATTTTCCTCTTCACCTTCTTTTTTTCTTCTTTCTTGTGGCAACATAATGTGACGCCCACATTGGCGGCAACTGGAGCCGTTGCCATAAATCTGTAGGTCGCTGACAGATTTCCATGAAGCCAATGCAAATCGCAGTCAAATCATGGGAAACAGCAATAGCAAAGAGCAACTATTGTGGCACAGTCAGTTGCCAGTTATGGCAGCCGCTTTTTGCATATGTCAGGAGCAACGCTCGCTGTGGCGCCACCACCGGCGGCCCACCACGTGCAGCTGTCTGTTTTTTTTTTCTTTTCTTTTTGTTGGTTGAAGGAGCGCCCAAGCGCTGGCTCACGATCTCGCCGACCGCACGAATAACAACGCGGCCAAAAGCTCCTGAAATTATCATTGACCCCGGCGTGGCAATTGGGTCAACGGTGCAACATTTGTTTGGTGACACAACATGAAAACATTTTCAGTTCCCATTCAGGCATTCGCATGGAGCTCCGCTGTGGCCACCACAGCTGCCACGTGGCTGGCTTCAAGCGCTTTTACCTGGTTCCACGCTAATGAGACTCGCACTCCCCGACCCGAACGGCCAACCTCTATTGACTCAATGCACAATGCAACGGCCACGTGGCAGGTCTCCTTGTGGGCGTGTGCAGCGAACGATGTCGCTGAGCAACCACCAAAGCTTGTCCCTAATTGACGCACGTCCGTCTCAGAGCTCTGCATCCGCTACGTGCGTCCTGGTCGTGTGGCACGCATATGAAAATTTAATTGCCGCATTTGTTTGATTTGTATTTCTATGGCTTGTAAGCGAACTGGGCCCGTTTGAACCTGGGAGGGCTTTAGTCTTCAGTAAATTTGCTAAATTAGTTTAGATCCATTGAATTGCTCACAAATTGGCAACAAAATAAAATAAATTAATATAAACAAGCGGGCGAGCGTGAGAGCCACGCGCTGCTAAGGGTGGCCCATAAAACTGTCTAAGCAATCGAGACAATGAAACCATTAAATGGCTCTAAGGCAATTCGTTTAGACTTTATGATCAAATCTGTCAGATAAATGATATCATATGTATCTATATCTCTCAAATATATATGTTATGTCCATATGCTTCTATTCTTCATCTATATCTCTTCTCTTCTCTTTGTCTCTCGAATTCTTGTTACCTGTTCTTTCGCCTATATCTCTCTATTCGACTCTTGCTCCTGTTGTCGCTCTCTCTCTCTCCCTCTATCTCTCTCAATTGCTTGCTATTTCCTTATATTATCCCACATTCATTAAGCCATCTAGACTTTGACTTCTCCCAACTCTGACTAAAGAATATCTGCATCTTGCAGCACTTTAAATATCTTCTTATATAAATAATTCTCTACTTGGATTTTCTTCATTTCGCATTCTTTCGATTGCGTTGCAGGATTTGAGCCAAGTGCTTTGGCCAACAGCCGCAATCTCAGGCAGACGAGGCATGCAATGCATATAAAACTGATTAACAGATGTCATCATAAGTTGTGGCAGGCAGGCCAGCGGCAGAAGGAAGCTGCTGTAGCTAAGTCTTGCAGATTGCAACACAAATTCACTTAAGATTGCAACAAATGTTGCAAGCATCAGCAGCAGCAGCAGACGCTGTAGTAACAGAGACAGCCTCTGTATCGTTGCCGGGGTCTGTTGCCACTTGAGTTCTAAGTTGCTCGACCCCTCAGCTCGTCTGTGCGAGTCTGCATGATTAAGCGAGCATTTAACGGCTGCTAATGAATTTGGTGCAGTTGCCACATAGATGTTGTAGCAATGTCACACGCAATGCCACTGACACTGGGGGTCGCCAGAGGTCCACGCCAGCCACAGCTGCAGCTGCAACAGAGGCGTCGTCGGAGTCAAAGCTAATCAAGAACGCATCATGCGTACGCCGACGCAAGCAGTTGATGATGTGGCAGGCAGGTCTCGAGCTGCAATTGATGTGGCAGCAGCAACAACAACAACAACATCAACAGTGCCTCGCTAAGTGCCGTCGCGTCTGAATCCCACATGCTCTGCGTCTGGCTGTGGGGCTGGCTATTCGCTATTTGCTATTTTGCTGTTGACTCGTCTGGAATGCAGATGTGGATGCAGTCGGACAACGCTCACAGCAGCCCACTTGCTGCTCATATTTTCATAATATCAACAACAGCAGCAGCAGCAGCAACAGCAACAACAACAACAACAACATTAACTTGCAACCCACTTCGTTGCAGCTGCGAAATTTACCAGATTGTAAAAATATTACTTCTTCACTTGAAGACTAATTAAATTTGAATATATATTTTCGCTTACTCTTTATTAAACAAGCTCTTGGAGGGCAGGCGGGAGCTGCCTTTAGAGCTGGGGCACAGTTGCAAGTCTCTTGCAGAGGCGTTTTACCCATAGTCGACCAGCTCCTGCTGTTACACGAATCCTGCCCTGCCTGCCGCATGGCTGGTGGTCCAGCTCCGTCTGAAATTTATGGCTTAATTTGGCGCCTCTTGTAAATGCGTGTGTGGGCGTGGCAGAGTTAACTTTGTGGCAGCGAGTGGGTGGGCCGTTTAGCTGTCACAATCTTGACACTTTAAGTGTATTTTGTTTGACTCTTGACTAAGCAAATATTTTGCACTATGAAGGGCTGTCGAGACAGAAGGCCTGTCTGTCTGACTGTCTGCCTAATTGCCAAATTGCAGTTCCATCAAGTAAATGGAAAACTGTGTGCGATGAATTATGGAAATGTTCTTCATGTTAGTGCTAAGTAAATTTATGAATTGCATTTAAAATTCAAGAGATACAAGAGAAATGTATTCTATTATATTTAAAAATATATAGACTAGCGAAAGCTCAAAATATATGCAGCGGGACAGAGTAGATCGAGCAAAAAATAATGCTACAAAGAGAGAAGAGAGAAATGGCAAATGTGAGAGAGTTAGGTATATAATGATGAGATCTAGACCTCATTCTATATACAACACTTCTCAACATGGTACTAATAGTTAGGATATGAAAGACTATGAGCTTTGCCTGAACTCGTAAGAATTGCATGGGCATGAGTCTATGAGTTTCGCATAGTTACGCTTGACAACATCTCAAATTCATGGGAATGGCATAGTAGAGCTTAAAAACCTTTAAGTCTTAATTGACAATCGCCTGAGAAACTTGAGAATCACACAGCAGAAAATGATAAAATCTAAGGCTAACTTAAACTCATGGGAATCGTAAACAATGTAAAACTTTATGATCGAAATTAATGAGAATTGCATAGTACGACACTAAACGCTTTAATGCTCACTTGAACTTATGAGATTTGCATAGAAGAAGCATGCAAACTCTTAATTGTACGATCATGAGGATGACATAAAATGACATAGAACAGCTAAGATTAACTTGAATTCATATGAATTGAATAGTAGAGCAAGCTCTTTGTATATTTACAGTGAGCTGTTTTGTAGTCTGTGTAGTCTGATATGAAACCTGCTTAGGCCAAACACATGCAAGTCTTAAGCTCTGACTGCTCTTAGCCTTCTTTTTGATATAATTTCAGTATACACAAATCGTCAGAAATGAATGAATCTTTCGCCATTTCTATCAAACTCCAATTCATATGCAAAGCAAACACATTGCTAAAAGTCTTTCCTCAATGAATCGAATTTGCATTGGTAAACAGCAGAGAAGAGTTGTTGACACTTTTAATGGTTTGGTTTATTAATAGAAACAATGTCTAGCCGAGCCAAAGAAAGTCTGGGACCTAATCTAGACTCAGCTACAAGTAGCCAACGGTGGGTGTGACGTATGTGTGTGTATCTAAGCTACAATAGTTTTCTAATTGTCATGCGAGTGGCAGCGCCGGATGTCGTCGTCGTCGTCGTTGTCGTCGTCGTCTGCCAAGTGGCTGGTTTTTGGCATTGTGGTGCGCTGTGCGTGCCTTGTAGCTCAAACCGAATGTGGTCTTTGCTCGAACGCTGATCGGTGGCTTGTTAGCTTGTCTACAGACAAGCTATGCTACAGTGGCTGGCTGCCATGTCCAGGGACTCCCCGTGTTTTGGGCCTGATTTGAATGCGCATTTGGTATCGAGCACCATTTTGGTTTGTCTGTTATTTTTTTTTAATGTTTGTCAACGTTTTTGTTGTTGTTGATGTTGCTGTTGTTGTTGTTGTTGTCCATTTCGATTGACAGCCCGTAAACAAATCGTCGGGCAATTAACGCCAAACAATTGCTGACAACATGAGGCGACAACTTTAGCTTTAGCTGCCACGCCACGCCCCCATCGGCAGTTATAATTAGACGCAGCAGGAAATTGGCTAGCCATGCTGGGCTACAGACTCGCATAATTGATATTTAATTCAGCCCGTAGGTGTGGGCGTGGGTGTGCCAGTAGGCCATAAGCCATGAGCGATGAGAGCTGTGTGATAAATTTGGCACGTTGTTGCACCACGACATGACCGACAAGCATCCCATGCTAGCTGCCACCTGCCACATGCCAACTGCCAACTGCCCCCAACCCTGTCCCCATCGCCCTGTACCAAGCTCTGCTGCTGTCGTGAGGGAAGGTGCAAAATTATGATTTACTCGATGCCAAAATGAAGATAACAAACAGCAGGCTGCCAACCTGGCCACGTCGTGCCGCAACGGTCTTACAATGCAGGTGACAAATCTTGGTTAGCCAATCCAAACAGCAAAATAGCAAAATAGCAAAACAGCAAACAGCAAACACCTGCGATGCCATTGCAACACCCCGCGCTAGAGCAACACCAAAAAGTGTCTCCACTTAACAGCAACAGCGACAGCAACTTACAGAGCTTACAGTTTCCATACTCTCTCATTGCAGTCTTTAACAAAATGTGTATCCCAGCCAAGCCAAACATATTTAAAGATTCTAAACAAACTCTGCTTTAACTACTCTAGCGAAATTCATTTTCATGTGAGCTCTTCTGTTCATCATAATTGTTTTCTTAGCTGCCTCATCTGAAATTTTGGTGTCAGAGCTCTACATACCTTCAGAGTGAACGAAAGTTTATATTTCTTATCATTTACAATATAGTCTCTAAAACTCTGAATCCGAATCGTGTCTTATTCAACATGCAATGCAAATCAAGGAGTTTTGTGTCACAACCAGCTACATATTCCTCAAAGCCCATTGAGACTACCAAACAATTAGAATTTAGATTTGAGTGCTAGACGAGTATATGTTAGTGTTGTCTTAGTTGTAGACCCCAGTTATGATATAATAAAATTTGATCCCAAACTCATGTATCAAGCTTTATAAAGTCAATCCAAGCTGTTGGCTCGAGATGTTGTGTAGCTCGCTATGTATTAGTAAAATTCCAAACACTTCAATTGTAGTTTTAGCAAGCTAATACTAATAAACGAAGCCATATGAAGCTTTCCCTATCAGTTCCAACGTCTTCTCAATATTTGATTGAAAATGACAAAAATAAGTACATTAAATATGATTAGTTGAGTGAAAGGTGCAAGGCGCAGGAATTATGAACAGGCATTGCGCGGCGCAGCAGTTGCCAAAAAAAAAGCCGAAAACAAAAAAACAAAAATGTGAAATATCGGTCGTCTGGCCTTATAGAGACGGCGTCGCTCTTAGCGTATATGGCCAAGTTGGGTTGGCCAAAATGCTGCCAAGCAAACAAACCACAAACGACAATCGAATATCGAGAATCGAGAGTTGAGAGTCGAGAGTCGACAACTGGCAACAAGGTGCACCTTAAGTGTTGACCATTTTTGGCGGCATGCCGCATCTGTTGACGCACTTGTTGCCACAACTGCCGTTGCCGTTGCCGTTGCTGTTGCCGTTTTGCCACTGCCGTCTGTCGGCTGTCAACTGGGCGTGTTTCAGATGCACTTGCCATAAATGCTGCGACTTTGTTAAATGTCACTTTTGTGTCAATATGCATTCGAGTGCTAGCCAAAAAACAGAATAAAAAAAGACTCAAATTAATGTTGGCCAAGTGTGTGCCAGGGGTAGGGGCGGGGGCAACGGCTGGGGGCAGAGACATGGCGCAGCCAATGTAGAAGCTATCAAAATATTTTCGTTAAATTTAAAGCGCAGCCGAGAGAAACGAACAGCACCCAGTCCGACCATAAAATATGACACGTGGGTAATATCAAAAAGCCATAAACAAGGCTAAATTATTGGGCAACACTTGGAAAAGTATAAAAAAAAAAGAAAATGGAAAAATGGGAAAAATAGAAAAAGCGGCAAAGCATGAGCCTCGAAATAGATCGCAGCGTGTTTAACCCGTTGCCATCATTAGCAGCTCATCTATGTATATACATATATATGAATAGAAAGATAAAGAGTATATATATATATATATATGTGTTGGTTGGTTCGTAACAGCTGAGGCTGACATGTGGGAACCCTTAGCAGTACTAAAACCCCACCCCCTCAGCCACCCTCCTCTTCTGTCTATGGCTTGACAGAAATAGCGTGATAATCGTGGCACGCTCTTTTTGTCGAGGGGTCGTGATTTCCACTTCCGATTTAACTGGAACTGCGTACAGGCTCCCCCGCCCACTCGCCTACATGTGTGTGGTTTAGCCTGCCACGCCCCCGCCTCCCCTTTATTTAAGATTCTTTTGGAGCATGCGGCTGTCATGTGTGCCAAATGTGCAGCAGAACGATCGCATGAACCGTACCTTATGTTTGATTTCATAAATACAAAATACTCGAGCGTATTTCCAGCGATCGCACATATCTATATATATATATGTATATACAGTTATAACTATATCTATATCTGTTGCCGCTGCTGGCATATTTTGCCCTGTTGCGCATTAACATGTAACAGATGCGCTCCACATTGCGCCCACAGCCCACACGGAGGCGGGCCTGGCCTATGGGCAATTGTTTATGAACTGCATCCGCAGTCAATAAAATTTATACTTTTTGATACACTGCCGCGCCGATCGTTTTATATAGAATGGCACACAATATAGTATGATCTATATACAAACAATAATTCACAGGCCTTTGATCAATTCCTTGAGCTTTTTTTTGCACAGCCAATTTTAATTAATGAGAACTTTCTTTTCATTTTCTTTTTTGGAAATGGTTAAGTAGTTGTGAAGCATTCAAAAGGTAGTTCTGATAGCTGAGCAAAGTTGAAGGGATGAAGGAACTATCAATGTACTCAAATGATCGCAGATATCTAAGTCTACAGGAAGTGAGAGAGAAAGAGAGAGAGCTCCATGCAGTGATCTCCTAATAGAAGAGCAGCTCCGTTTGCTTTTAGGTGTATCATTCGTTCATTTAGGATTCTTTGGATTTTTTATATCTAAACGAAAAGTAATACCCTGAACAACAGCTGTAATTGTAGTCACATTCCACATTCTCCAGATCTCAAAATGTTCTCAATTTTCTTCTGCTTTACCCGGCTTTACACACTCTACATAATACCTTAACTATGCCTCTCAAACTGTAAGCAGCTTGAAGGCATTTCAGCTTCTGCCAGATCCTACTTGTATCCCAAAGCCGAACCCATTCGTACTCTCTTTTAATGCATGCAAATCAAAGCATAGCTAATCGCATATTGCCCGAGCGCCAAAAATAAATACAAAAAATAAAAGCAATCAAAGGCCGCGAGACCCCGACCGGGCCAAAGTGAATGAATGAATGATGCGGAGCAGAACGAAATCGAAAAGCCGAAGAAGAGGGCCAACGGGCCAACGGACCAACGGACCAACGGCCGAGCGGGCCAACGACTAAAGCAAATAAGCCCAAAAACCATTCCATATTCGATTGCCTCCAAAAACCTTTCGAACTTTAACAGCGGATTCAAGCTACGAAAATTGCGTGAAGCGGCGCATTATGGTTATTACTTCGATGTCGGCATGGCTTTAGGGGCCAGGGGTTAGGCAGAGTCTCTGGTTACGGAGAGCGCTTTGTTTGCTCATCGCTCGGCGCACCACCTTTGATGGCAGCGCCATGCCAGCCAACAGAGCTGACCTTGTTTAAACATCAAAAACCATATTATTGCCATGCCGACGCCTTCAGCTTGAAGCTTAGTTTGCTTTACTCTTGGCAAAAGGTGCAACGATTTTCTCATGGAATTTGTCAGCCCAGAAAATCTATTTTCAATTAAGTCTATATATATATATATATATATATATATATATATATATATATATATATATATATATATATATATATATATATATATATATATATATATATATATATATATATATATATATATATATATATATATATATATATATATATATATATATATATATATATATATATATATATATATATATGAGATATTTTGACTCAGTATCTAGACTGTTGAGGAAACGAAGAAATTTGTCTTAACGAAGAGATTTAAAGTGAGGTTCAAGAAACGAAGCTGAAGAGACAGAATTGGGCTGAACCGTACAGTCATCAATGACTGCAGCTCTGCTATGCATATTCAATATATATATTAAATTATTCATTTTTGTTATATATATTATATTTTTGATAAATATTCATTATTTTTATACAATTCATTATAACATATTGATAAAATTCATTTAACTATCCCTGAAAGTATTTTGCTTATATTTAGATATCTTGATTTCTCCATATATATTTATCATTCAATTTATATCATTCTATATAGTTTGGCTTGTAAGCGCATTCGCTCTTCGTTCATTTCTTCTCAACTCTCGCACATCTTTTATTATTGCTTTTTTTTTGGTTTTGCCGTTGAAAAATTGCAAAAGTTAAAAACCATTTCATTGCATTTACAGGGTTTCACTTGCCTCTCGGTTTTTGTTTTTGTTTTTTAGTTTTTGCCGCAATTCGATTTGTAGCTGCGTTGCAGCAACGCAGCGTCGACTGTGTGTTGCATTGTGTAATTTATATGCGGCACAGAGCAGCGCTGGCCAAATGAAGGCGTTGCATGGTGCCCGGACAACTACGTGACCTCCAATTCGAGCTCAGTTTCGGTTTCAGTTTCGGTTTTAGTTTTCATACGAGTCTGAGTGTGCACATGTTGCTGCGACTTCGACTGCGACTCCAACTGCGTATGCCTGCTACGACTGGGGCAATTGTTGGTGGTCGGCTTTGATGCGTGCCGCCGCCTTCTTCAACTTCAAGCCAAGAAAACCACACGCACCAATCCAAGAAACACACACACGCACACTCGCACACACTCGTTGTATGGGTCTGGTGTAACACCCAAAACTTATTCATATGCTAATTTCGCTTAGCATTCAGAAAATATGATCGGGCGAGCAGTTCGACTTGTCGCTTGCACTTGTTGTTGCCTTTGCGGCTTTGCGGCATGAACAGCCGAGCCAATGAACAAATATCCAATTAAAATTGTTCAACATTGCAACAATAGTGTTTTGGGGACACTCGGTTAGCATGATAAAGAGCACATTTAGCTAAATTATACGACTCCAGCTGGCAAATGAGCTATGAGAAAACCGCCTTCGACTAGCTGCCGCTCGAAAATGAGCTAGACAAATGTGATTAATTAGTCGATAGAAATTCAAATTTAAAAAACAAATTGATCAAGTGAAAAAGCGAGGTTAAAAAGGCATTCGATAGTTCGATTTATCAAGTATTAATAGAGCTTAAGAGGGCCAGAGAGTGAGAGAGTTATGAAGTAGAGAGAAGCAAAGAAGGGAGAGTGGATAGAAGCTCGAAGTAGCTAATTAAACTCTGTTAACAAAACTATCTAAGAAATCGTACAATAATATTCTATAAATTACTCAACAAATACCTGCAAAGATCTGCAGAGGGAAAAACATAAATAATTATGGAAAAAAATAATAAATTCAATATGTAACAATCACTTCAATCAACTCTATAACTTCCATATTCATCTACAAACAGCTGTCCCAGCTGGCAACCCTTCAACATGATTGTTTTATCTACCTAAAAGCCAAAAATTCATATTGCTATAAATAAATTGTTGAGAAAATTATGAAGAGCATTGTTTAGCCATTGGCTGGCAGCTAATTAAGTGTGGAATGTAACAGCAATCAGCTGAGTCTAGACAATGCTGTGGCCCCAGCAGTAACACCCCCACCACCACCACCAGCATCGTCACCACAGTGTGGCTGCTGCTGCCTTGAGCGATTGTAGTGCGGTGGTCTCTACACACAAATGGTCAGACAATCTCTGGGTCTGACTTTTGTTCGGCTATCGAAGCTATCAACGCATTTGTGCGTGGACCTGGAACCAAAAAACAAGCGATCTGTGGCTGTGGCTGTGGCGCTGGCTGTGGTTGCTGTTGTGGCTGTGGCTGCGTGATTATCGTGGTCATTGTTACAGCAGCTTAAATGGGATCTCATGTTGATTGATTGTGCACACCTGTGTGCCGTGTGCTGCCAGCTCTGAGCTCGTTGCCTGAATTTGGGTTTTAGTTTTTTCTTTTTCTTTTTTTTTTTTTTTGCTTTGTTCAGATTTGGTTTTTAGCTTTTTCAGCTTTTGTTTTATTGTCTGTGATCCGCAGTTGCTGATGGCTTTAGACCCGGCCCAAATGTCGGGGTGAAAGCTGAGCTTTCATTTCGTTCATTGTTTGTTGTTGCTTTTGTTGCTGTTGTTGTTTTTGGATTATGCAATGTGAGACAATTATTTTGGCAAATGAAATCAAACAACAGCCACATTTTGGAGCTCGTTGCGCTTCGCTGCCACTTTGATGGACAGCTATTGTTGTTGTTATTGCTGTTGCTGTTGCCGCTGCCGCTGCCGGACATGTTGGCGCTGCATGGGTGGCTCCAGTTGCTGCCCCCGCATGTGGCAAACGCTGCGGCTATTGTCTGGTTCCGCTCGCCGCTTGCAATTTGTATGAATTTCAAATTGTTACTTGGCAGAAGCAGCCAAGCCCGGCCGAAGCTGAAGTTGTGGCAGTGGCAGCAACAGCAACAAGAGCAGCAGCAGCGCTTGAATGAATAATTTCCGCAGTTGGTCGTCATCAGCGTCGTCTGCGTCTCCGTCATCGTCTACAAAGATTCTGTTGTACAGCTGTTGCTTCTGTTGCTGCTGCTGTTGCTGTTGTTGTTGCTGTAACTGCGACTGCGGCTGTTTATCGTTGAGTTCTCTGCGCCAAATGAAAATGAACACGTGCGTCCGGTTGCTGCCTCAGCTGCCTTGGCTGCCTTGTCGTTCATACAATACATGTATATATATATACACACACACATATGTATATATATATATATATATGTGTATGTGGATGTATAGCATATGCCTCGTGCATGTGTCCATCAAAGCACAACAACAATCAGGCAAGGCTGCACGCCCCAAAAGCAAAAATTTCACTTTATTGATGAGCGCTGCACTTGAATTATTGCTGTGTGGGTGAGCTGAATGATCACATTTACACACACACACACATATATATATATATATATATATATATATATATATATATATATATGTATATGTATATATATATATACACTTATGACAAACTATTTGCAACGCCTGGCCGCACAACGAGGCGTATGCGCAATTTGCTATAAACAACAACAACATCTGGCCCGCCTGCTGTTCGGCTTGTTTGCCTTGTGCGTGGCCCGTCGTCTGACAGTGAATCGCTGAGCTCAGGGTTGTGGACAAATGTCTAAGAGCCCCTCCACTCGGTTAGGCTTGGGAACGTAAACACCGCACTGAGCAGTCCATCCAATCGGAAACGGAAACACCAACAGCGACAGCAGCAGACTCCAAGACAAACAAACACTAATCGTGGTTTATTACACTCAAATTTCATTTAGTTTTATTGAACTTCTCAGCAGTTCTCGTATTTCAATTGCTTGCAATGTGTAGTCGACCTCGGTGACCATCTCTTGTGGAGTTTATCAGAAAATATTGATGACTTTTTCCACACTTTCCATACTATGATTGTCTGATCTACCGTGTCCTAATATGCGACTTTAATTTGCAGATCTGTCTTTAGACAGAAAGAAGGTGAATAATCATAGACCTCCTAAGTAGACTTTTACCCAAATACTACTCCCCAGTTGCCAAACATCTTGCCAACTTGCCAGTCTGTCTACATACTGATACAACCAATATGCTCACTTTTCACTTCTTGACAGAGCATACAAATAGGTTAAGTCCCACTCTCACAAACAAAAGTTGAGCCCCCAACTGTAAGTCGAATGCTTTTTCATTGCTCTTTCGTTTGGTTTGTTGTGGCAGCAGTCAACCAACTGTGCAATTTCAACTTGATAAACTTTAACAACAACAACAGCAACAACGCGTTTCATTCATTATTTGTGCAACAACTGCAAAATATATGTATGTATAGTCAGTCGTATACCCAACGCACTTGGCCGGCTGTGTCTGAGTTTCAACAGCTGTAGGAAGTTGCTTTATATATATACATATGTATATATATGTATATCAAGTATATGCCTCATGATTCAGCTGTGTATGTGCAATACATACAGAGTATATAAATATATATACATATATATATATAAATATATATATATATATATATATATATGTATGATTATATATCGGAGCTCCATATCTGACCAGATTGGTGCCCAACGAAGCTTGGCTTAAGCGAAATGACCCCTGGGAGTCAACCTTCAAATGCAGTCCATGAAATCTCGCAATCAGACTTTATTTAATAAGCACTGAAAGTTTTGCATATTGAATTGGATGAATTGTGCAAATTGATAAGCTCATTCCTAGGAAATTTAGCTGACTGCTTAGAAATATAGTTGTATACTACATTTTATTGCTTATACTCGACTGAACAGAGGGGCACAAGTTGAAGTTGAAACAACGTTAGAGGGGAGGGAGAAGACAACGTGAAAGAGAGACGGATAGAGGCGAAGATAAAAAGAAATGGAGAGAGAAAGAACGAGAAGGAGACAATATGAGAGGGAGAGCAAGAGAGAGAGAGAGAGAGAGAGAGAAACCAGCGAAAAAGAGAGTAAACTGTTTAAGAGTTTATCGATTCAGAGATGTTGAATCCCTTGTAATTTACCGAAATTCATAGAATCACATAGAAAAGTAAATATATTTGAATCATTTATATAAAACTTGATTAGCACACTACGAACTGTAAATAGAAATCCCAAAAGCCGAATGCTCCTTTAAGTTATTTTTCAAATTTCCATCTGTTTTTTATGCCTGTAAAAACAAATCAGATTTGGTTGATTGCAGCCAGTTGACACTTTTAGTTAATTAACAATTGCCCCCATACAGTCGGGCACTTTCAGAAATGTGCTTTCTAGCTATGCTAATGATCATTGACTTTGGCCTCTCCCACCCTTTTGGCTGGCCCCAAAATATCGATTAGACTTTTGGGGGCAGCAGCACATGTGGTTCAGCTGTTTGCAATTACGAGTCGAGTGGCAAAAGAACCAAATCAAAGGCATTGCACAATTGCGCAATAGCCAAGGGGGAAAATGGGGCCTCGAGGATGAACAGCTGCATCAAATGTGTTTCTTTTTTCTTCTCTCTTTCAGGTGCAGATGATCAACATTTGCCGGAACTGAGACACTTCCGCTTGCTCGCTCGCATGTGGCAGCAAAAGCCGAAACCCCTTCACTCAAAGCAAATGCGAAGCGCCAACTGAATTGACAAACAACACGTGTGTCGAGAGTGTGTGTGGTGAGTGTGTGTGCGAGTGTGTGTGTGGCAATATATGTAATGTTTATGCTGACGCTCGACCTGCCGTCTGCTCAGATCACCCAGCCACAGCAGACCCCACCTCAATTCCACTCACTCTCTCTCTCTCTCTCTCTCTCTCTCTCTCCCTCTCTCTCTCCCTCTCTCTTTTCGTCTCTCTGTCTCGCTCACCTTTTGGTCTGCTACTCCTTGGCCTCAGTTAGTCAGCCGCAAATTGCTTTCAATTATGTTTGCAGTCTGCTCCCGTTTTTATGGCTCGCTGGCTCGACGTGTCTCTGTTGCGGCTGTGGCATGTTCGTGTTGATGATCTGTGCGAGTGATCAACGTATTTAACTGGCAACTTGCAACTTCAATTGTGACTCCCAGCTTCAACTGCGACTGCGTTCTCGACATCTCGCAAGTGGCGCAGCTCATGTACCCTGTATAATTGATCGAGAGGCAGTTCTGGTAATGGAAATGACAAAAAAGACGCTGAAGAAGATTGACTTCGCCTCTATCAGATCATCACTGGCTCTCGTTAATTGATTGTTTGTCGAGATAGGAAAAGCGAGAAATTTATCATATGCAGCCACTTTTTCTAAATTTGCATTCTCTTTCTCTCTCCTACTTGTTCCTCTTTCTCTGTATAAACAAATTCATTACATAGGGTATCCGCCGAGTCTCCACTATTCGCAAGCTTCTCCTACTCGTTTTATGACTTTGATTTTAATCATCAGTTTCAGCATTAAAATGTTCCATTATGCCCGCCGCCCAAGAACCGCAGCAAATTGCTTGCGGAAGTGGGCCACGCCCATCAAAGTGCATGTTTTCATACAGACGAAGGCATACGAAGCGCCGATGCAGAGCCGTAAACTAAGAGATTGCGATTGAGTTACTCAACGCATCATCGTCATCAACGCAGTCCAATTTGTGCTGCTCAAAAACAAACTCAAGTGAAAATTATGTCAAACCTGTTGAAAGACGGACACAGAGAGAGAGAGAGAGAGGGGGGTAGATCTGCATCTGTTGCTATCACAGCATCAGCAGCAACACGGAATTGAGTAATTTGCTGGAAAAGACAATTAGATGCAACAGATTGTTGACTAAGTGACTGAAACGTTTTCCCAGTTGAGTTTTGTCGTTGAGGATCAGAGATCGCAGAGATCTGCCTTCGCCTACGGGCGAGACTTGCAATTGGCAACAGCTGGAGCTGCTGACAAGATCCGCAGCAGTTCAAATGAGTTCAGTGGCGCACACAAAAGTCTCCTCATCACATTTCATATTTGTTTCAGTCAATTATGCGAAAATTGCCAGCCAAGCCAAAACAAACAGACCTTGGGCCACGTTAATGACACTGAATGGGGTCAGCCCTACGTCGAGCCAAAGCCACGCACGCGAGCTTTCATATGTAGAAGGTAGATAAGTACATTCAACTGACCACGACAGATTTGCTGACAGCAATCCGCAGCTGAGCATGCGGATCCATATGCCTCGCATCTGAGTGTCATTCTCCTTGCCTCCTCCTCTTCTGCTGGCAGGCGGCAATTAGTTTTTTATCTGCTTGTCTTCTACTTCTTCTGGTTAGACCCTACAGCTGCTCTGACAGCTGAGTGGATCAAATCGGAGCTGCGATTGTGGTGTAAACCAAGCAAAGCGAATTGATAACTTTATGTTCTCTTCTCAGATTCTTGCAGATCATTATAAAAGCAGTTAACTTTAGGCTCTGTTCAGCTTTGAACTTTATAAATGAAAATCTTTCCTTAATATTATAATTTGCCTATTTTAGCTGTAGAAAGTTACATCTTTAAATGATATATGAATTTAGTATAAATCATAATTTTTAATTGGTATCCACAAAATCAAGAATCAAGCGATGTTTGTACTTTCAATGACTGTAACTGTAAAAATGGTGTGCGATCTTTATAAATTATAGCTTTTCGAGCTCATATAGATCCCAACTCTCAATTAATATAATATATTAAGAGTACATATTAAAACTTTTATGAAATTTTACCATGAATTTAAGGTTTTTGTGATAGCAACTTTGTTGTTGAAAAGTGTTCGATTCATATAACTTTCTGGACTCGATTATCATTAGCAATTCATATTGCTTTGAAGTTTTTGAAGATCTTTTAATTTCATTTACATATACCAAAACATATATAAAGAACTGACTCTGCTGCTATCTTTAGACTCCGTTAAATAGTTCTACTACAATTTCTAAGAAGCTTTTAATCTCTTTCAGTTGCCTCAACGTAATCAAGTTGTCTTATTATTTTGCTAAGCACCTTATATGCTGATCCTCAGCCTCTCCCCTCGCCTCTCTACACGTGCACATCGAAATCCATGCTGTATAATTGGTTTGTCAGGCGAAGAGAGCAACCGGCTCACAGCTGTGCCTAAACGTTCAACGTCCAAAGCTGCTAAGTGAATTAAAATAATGCTGCTCCGACTGCCAATGAACATGATCATGATCATGATAATGCTCATCATGATGGTGATGATGATGATGGCGGTTAGACAGCCCCAAACCGAGACCCTGACTTTAACTGTCTGGCTCTGACCGGCCGCTGCCTGGCTGGCTGGCTGGCTCTGGCTGGCTGATGATTCTATTTATTACATGGCCCGCAATTTGCAATTCCTCTTCGCTTTTTTTGCTGTGCTGCGTTTTAATTATTTGGCTTGCCGTTAGTTTTAATAAAGTTGCTAACTGTGAAACGACGTGACTGGAAAATGCTCGGAAAATGAGTATTTCATTTACAGGGAAAGTGTCGGGCAGTGTCTACAGCGAGTCAAACTGCGAGACAGCCAGACAGCTAACCGATTAAAATCTCAGCGAATTCGCAGAAAATTCTTACACGCAAGCCAACAACGAGGACAGCTGAAAAGTTGCTGCGTTAACACCCATTTCCATTTCCAAGCTCCAACTTACAAGCTCTCCAGTCTCTCAGCTCTTTCATGCGAATATTTTATCACGCGAGGCATTTTTGATAAGCATCTAGCTCAGCTGCTGCAGCACAGCCCAAATGGAGTTCGATTCAGATGCTCAGATCGTTGATCGCCCAACGCTGATAGCAGCCAGCAACGCCCCAACAACAACAAAAACAACAGCAATAAAAGCAACCAAAAGCTCAGGTACAGGACATCGGAGTCCAGACAAAGCATTTGCCTTATCTACAACTGGGCATCTGTGCAAACGCTGAACGCATTCCGCAAATGGATATGGCAACAGCTCCCAGGCGCACCCATGCCAGACACAAGCTGAGCTAGGTCGACTAGCGAATGTTCTGCCAGACAAAGGGCTAAACGATATGAATAAATGATAAAAACTTGAGCTGTGACTAAAAGTTTCTATAGGCAGACATATTTATACTTATGTAAATTAATATCTTGCTTAGTAGAAAATAATTAGTTTAAAAACAATCTGGAACACGAACAAAAGTCCTTTAAAACTTTATCACATTTGCTCTACACCCTCTCCCATAAAATTGCAACACCACTTTGAAAGGGTATCAGAAGTAGGCGTGGCTATGTTAGGGCAACATGCGGTGGGCAAGTGTTTGCGCCAAGCGTTGATTGTACTTATCGGTGGCGCGATCGATGGTCAGGCTGCAGCTGCAAGTGGCGTGAATTGCATGCGTAGCTGCTGCCTGCAGCTTCTCGTTGCAGTGGTAGGTTGTTGTTGTATTCTGTTGCACGCTTGCGTGTTGCAGCAAAAAGTGCAAACAAGTGATGAATGTCCGTGTTATGCGATCTAATGATCTAGAAATGAAGTTAATAAATCGTTTAACCAGATGGCGCAGCGCCAGCTAGTTGATGCAACTATAACTATGCAAGCTCCTCTTGCCCTCTCGCCTGTCCACCTCCCTGCCACAAAGTGGAACAGTTTGCGGATGCTTGCTTTATGGCCAGGCCACCGGCACCGGGCCAAGAACGAGAGTTAGGAGAGGCACGTAATTTGCATAACTACTGTGCTTATAACTCGGTACATAACAAATTACAACAATTTGATATTGCGCACATACCACAGTGAGATGGGTAGAGAGAAAACTAGAAATGCTTGGCTGATACTCGTGGCATGCCACAGCCGTAGAGTAGCGAATGGAGGTAAACAAGGCCAAGAACCAAGCTGCATACAACCCGACGACCACATGGCTAACAAGCACATGCAAATTAAGACCCAATTTGTGCTTTGTATACATTTATTATTATTATTAGAGTAATATTGAGGCTTAAACTACAAAAGTGCGGCAATTAAGTATGTTGCACAAATGTTGACTTTATGCAACAATTAAATCTAGTATAAATAGGCAGTCGTTTAGTGGTTGTGTATGTTGTGTATTAATGTGCATCCTACATCTAAGCATTACCAATTACGTATTTAAACTGCAATGAAGAAGAAAAACATAATTAGTAATTGTTTTAATTATATTTCAATTGACATTCAAATTTACCTATTAAATATTTTAGATTTCAGCCAACCAAAGAATCCAAAGTACAAGAACAAGCTGCACAAAAGAAAATAAAAAGGATATATTAGTATGGTGTAGATTTTCTTTTCCAATTCGAAACTTTTAAAGCTTTGAACTCAGTAATTAATTTACAATCAAATTATTTCATTAGTCTAACATATGTAAAAACATCATAGTAAAGTACTAAGTCATTTTCTCTTAAATGCTTTATCTAATTACCTTTTCAGCTATTGCAAATGTGTTCCCAGATTCCAATATATATATGGTTGAGTTACTTAAAGGACTGCAAAAGATTAAGGCAAACTGTTAATATTTATTGACCAAGTAGTTAATTTTTGGTTTAATGGATTATCAGCATTATAAATTTACACTAATCAAGGCATTTCATAGGTGTCCCAAGGTAAAAGCTAAGCTCATCATGCAGCAATTTAAACCAAAGTTTGTTTCAAGAAAACTTACCTTATATAAAAATATGCAATTGGGAGTCCCTAAGCATCCAAAATCAACTGAAAATAACAAATATAAAAAGCAATAAGCATATGCGAATTAATTAAAAGAAATTGTATTAAAAATTCTTTCAGTTGTTTAATGTTTACACTAATCAATATACAATTCATAGGTGTCCCAAGGTAATTTCTATATCATCAAGTAACTATCGCCACATTATACACATTATAATCTGTCCACTCACCTATTTAGAACGCATAGCGTGTGCGTATGTCTTCCAGCTTCTTGCAGATTTGATTTGGCGTGCGGAACATGTCGCCCGCAATGCTCTTCTGCTTCACTGCATCAATAGATAAATACTGCTCGCACAGATCGCCGTCCAGTACATTCTTCACAGGATAGTATGAGCTGCGGTAACTGAGATGATCCCGACCACATAATGGTGGGTTCTCGTTGCGCATATGCATCTCCAGGTGCTGGAAGAAGTCATAGTCCTCGCGACTTGTGAACGGCACAAAGGCGCCAACAGTGCCACTCAATGTGGAGTAGATGAGCGCCTCGGAGCCACCAGGAATGAGTGTGGCTTTCTGTAGTGACATGATAATCTCTCCCACATGGAATGAGCAAATATTCTCAGACTTTTGCGAGGCACCCGACAGCAACCCACGATCCCAGAGCGACTTGGTGCCGGTGGGATCTTCGTCCACATCATCGGTCACCGAATGCGGCAGCCGTTGAATGCTCAGATTGCCAAACTTATCAGCAATGGCAATGGTATCATAATCCAAGAGAGTTGTAGCCGTTACCCAACGTGGATGGGTATCATCGGCGAATATGATGAGCTGATTCTCAGCGCGACGATAGCGTATAAAGAATACAGACTCCTGAACATCAGAGACATAGACACGATGGCCCATTGCTTGAATGTTGACAATCTGGTAGGGAATGTGCTTATTCTCGCACTTGCGCAGCATCTTCTTCTTGCCCAGATCATAGATGCGCAGCATGCGCCCACAGCCGGCCAGGAGACGACCCTGGAAACCGCACAATGCGCCGGGTATCTCCTCAATTTCGGTGCGATGCAGAAATTCTAGGGCCGAGCAGGTTGGATCGATTTTGTAGATATCAATGCATCCGCCTTGTGAGATGCGCGGATTCAGCTGTAAATCTTTGGCAATGCCCACTGCCAAATAATAACGGCCATCTGCAGCAACGGAAAACTTAAGCATAGCCATAGACATGATTGCCTCGTTCTGCGTCAGTGCCACATTGAACATCGTTTGGCCGTGCATGGCATCTAGGCAGCGTATTTGCGAAGCCCATAAACCAAGTCCTGCCTTGGGTGCAGAGAACACATCCTCGGGCAGGACCTCATTTATGAAAGCATTGGCCATTTCTCTGGCCAGTTCGCGTTCCTCGTCGCCAGCAGCGCTACGCATTTCCTCAGCCATTTGCTCTTTACGTGTGCTCTTCGTCTCCTCAGTGTACGCATTATGATCTGTTTCGGCAATTAACATGCGACCCGTATCCGGATGTATGACAAAGGCTCGCGGTGTGAACTGCAATGGAAAAGCCACCTGATTGAAGACGGCACCCAGTTTCTCCAGGGCGAGGATACGCAGTGTGTTAGTTGATATAGCCACAATGCCCTCACTGCACTGTTCGCTTGAGAAGCCCGAAGCATATTCTAACGTCTCATATGACAGCGGTGTCAAATGGAATCGATTCTGATGGTAATAAGACAGCCAGGTGCGGCTAGACATGGCCAACACGGCCTCTGCGCCTTGCATCTTTATGCGAAACAGCTTCACCGGACGCGATCCCAAATAACGTGTACGCGTATCGGCCAAATCGCCAGATACAGGATCCAGCACAGTGCGCAGTAAGACGCCATTGCTCAATCCAATATTCAGATAGATTGTGCCCTTATTACTGCCGCTGCGTTGTGCCGGCACATCATCATCTGCACCGGCATTGGTGGTACTCTCCGTGTGACCCATTTCGACCAAACACAACGACTCGGCTGGCGAAGGTAGCGCCTGCATAGAGCACGGAGAGAGGCAATTATTTGGATCCAGAGAAAGTATGCGCACAGTGTTATCAGCCAGACCAACAGCTAAGAACCAAGATCGTTGCTCGCCCTCTGGTACCGTGCCCAGAGCCATGCACATGATCTCTGCAGGCATTTCCGAACGTTCCGTATACTCGTTCAGTTCACCAGTCTGTGGGTAAAGTAAATCCAATTAGTAATCTTCACAAACTGAGTTTGGTTAATAAAAATACATTGTCTAATGATTGCTCAGCACTGCAGGACACAAAGTGTCTCAACATGATTGTTCTTTTTCGTGTTTTTGTCATCAGCGCAATTTATCGAGAATATTTAAATAGTTTAAATTTAGAAATATATTGACTGTACTTAAATATCCCCTTTTATTATCTTGACTTAAATGCTTACCGGATCCATTTCAAAATAAACCAACTCGCGACCAGAGAGCGTGATGACCACCTGACGTTGATTGACAGCGCATTTGGTAATGGATTTCTTGCCGGGTGCCTTCCACTCGTTTACACGCTTATCGGAGCGTATATGACGAATGCCATCTGGATAAACTTGAACCAGAGCATCGTCGCCCAGTGCAGCACAGCACAATGTTGGCGTGGTGCCTAGAAAGCCACTGTCCGTCACTTCCTCAACGGTCTCGCCAATGCTCAGGACCAGTGTAGCATTCACGAAGGAGACTATGATATAGGCATCAAACTCGTCTAAAAGTAGGAGCACAACACAACAAATTTGACCGTCAGTTAAATATTCTTTGGAAATGTACCATTTTAAGGGAATTTTTGGTGACATTGAATAATCAGGTTATCAAATTGTAATCAATGTAAAATTCAGCTGAAACACGGTTGATAAGTAATCACATCATGTTCAATGTCAATCTCTTAATTATAATATTCAATAATAAAGGTTTGTAGCAATTGTTTTGTAGTATCTGTTGACTTAAGAGCTGCAGTAATGTTGCCTTACCTATCGCTTCACAAAAGACAAATATAAATTATAAGTATTATAGACGAGTCTATTGGATAACTCGGTTTTTATATCTGTCAAAATAGTCACACAACAAACAGTTGACGTCTGTGTTTAAGCGCCTGAAATAAGAGAGAACTGGTGGTTGATAACTTGTGGCTTTTGGATCGTGTTTATGTATAGGTATATAGGCTAGGATTGTTGCTCTTTCTTATGTATCATATATAGGGTTCAAATAAATGGATTGGATGCCACAAATCAGATAGCAACTCAACTTTACATATGTTTTCAAAATTGAAATCAACAATCGTAGCACAACCTGTACATATATAGCATTATTATTTGTTTTTCTTGGGGTATCGTGTTCTGTATCATCAATGCACCAGTTGAGTTATTAGAAATATTTCAAAGCTAGCAAACTTAAGGCCTAAACTTAATAAATAAGCACAAAGATCAAATGAAATCTTTGTTCTCGACTCACCATCAATGCGTTTCTTGACAGTCCACACGGCATTTGGATTACCGGGCAACTCAGAGACGGCCATCTCTGATACTTCAAGACCATGTCGCAGTACACGCAGTGTGGAGCGCGGTCCACGCCCACAAAGCACATACAACTGTGGCGTATCCTCATTGGCCAAATCAGCCACTTGTGAGGTGATAATTGGTGCGAATGAAGGCAACTCATCGACCAGAACGAGATTCTTTAATGCACGTGGAGCGAAGAAGAAAGTTTCACCCTCTTCCAGTGGCATAGCAGAACTGAATTCGGGCTCATCATCGTCATCGCCCAGATGTGCTATTTGGTACAAGTAACTATAAAAATAAAAACAAGGGAAGTTAGAACACTAACAAATGGTCTAAATTTCCTGATTTACTTACTGATTGCCAAATTCACTGGCTACAAACAGAAAGCCAGTCTTTAGCACACACATCGCTGTCGCAGGTGGTACTGTATCAAAGTACTTAAGCTTAATTTCGGACACCACATCGTCGTCGGTCTCAAGGGTGATCTTAAATATATCGCCCTGCTCCGTTTGAAGTAGAAAGAAGTACATGCTCTTGGTGCGATGTGTTGCCGAGCATATAAAGATCATTCCTCGCTCCGGATCATCAAGATCATTACGTCTGCGTGGTATGGGACAACGTATATCATGTTGATCACCCAAATTCTTGTAGGTCAAATAATTCTCCGAACAAATGAGCACACCGGAGGGTCCATCATTGCCACCCGGCACAGAAACCAAGAAGTTGGCATGTTCTTCAAGTGGCTCAGAGTACTTGCGAACAACATGATTCAGGCCCAAGTCAAGCTCGTAAAATGTGAGCGTTTGTTGCGTGCGTTGAGCTGCATCACCTGGAAATTTATAAAAACCCATGTTTAATGCAAAGTTTTAAGGGGAAAAAATTTGCAATTAATTTAAAGCGGATGTGGACCACAAATCAGTGAAGTGTAGCTAGGTAATAACGGCAGCACCAATGGTTCAGTGGTCACATTTATCTAGCGCTAAGTACATAACAATGTCATTGGTTTATTATCCATATGCACTGTGAATTAAAGCGCAAAAAAAAAAACAAAACAATTTAGATAGACATAAGCATACCTGATGGATCCAAGTCAGCTTCCTCGTAATCGATTTCCAGACAGGCAAACATAGGATTATCAAAGCCGACGTCCACGCCCACCATATGGTAAGTCAAGGTGTTGGATTTGTGTGCCTCCAAAGGCGAAGATATGGTTAGTCGTGCCTGGGTATCTCGATTCATGATATAGGCCAACTTTTGTTTCTCAACAGCACCAATCATCACGGCACGACCCTTGGGATCAATAGCAAAGTACTGTCCCGGCACAATGCGGCGGCAGCCCGATTTGCCAAAGGTCTCCTGATGCACTTTTTCCAAAGCATTCTTGCTTGGAATGTACTCCAGAATGACAATGCGTCCAGAATCTGAGCCCACGACAATGTAATCTATGGGAAACCAAATAGATAACCTGAATTTATATTGAAAGCAATAAAACTGTACTTTTTTGAGGTTAGAATTTCTTGTAACTTGAAGTTTCAGTTCGCCAAGCCATGTGGTTAAGGGTCATAGCAAATGCGACGCCAAGTCAAATTACTATCGCACTTAGACACATTCAATAAGGTCAAACTGGGAACAACCAACAAAGTTGCCTCAATTGGGTTTTGTGCGTACATACTATGAATATAGAATATAAAATTTTGCTGTAAAACAATTTATACCAACCTTTTGTGCCGCCGGTAAGACGAAAGGCCATTAGCGCACGTATGCAGCCAAATATTTCCGTCGACATCAGTGTGTGGACTTTGCCTGTGTTGGGATCGGGACGCAGCAGTTCCAGTGACTTGCCACGTGACAGCAGCACCTCCTGCTGCTTACCGCCCGAGAAATTTCCGTGCACGGCATGCGTGACGCCGGTGCCCTTTTGGAGCGTCAGATTATACAAGTACATATTGAAGCTGATATAGTCAGCCTACACAGTTGCACTGAAGAAAAAAATTAGTGTTGAGGTTAGAAACGATCGGCATATTTTACATGCACAATATTAAGATTTTTGCTAGAATGTACTACTTTATTAATTCCAAGGCCACAGTAACGAACGTCGTGTCGCCTAACGATGCAAAGTAAGCAGCATTTGTTTTCTTAATTTTGCACGCTTATAATGCGACCAAAGCACAGACATTTCTGATTTCTGGAGATACTTCGTGCATAACTATCATTGAAATACTATCAAATTTATATAGAATACATCTTAGATAATTACCTTTTCTTATTTTATTCAATGAATTAACACATTTTGACAATGATGCGTTTGGATTAAATTTTTTTCACATCACTTAAGCGGCATCATTTTCAGAGCTGCCGCTTGGCTTGACCGGTGAAGAAAAAGTAGATAGAAGAAAACGCGAGCGACCATTGACAGTACTTACTGCAGTGTTGCTTTTATTTCGATAACAATAGTTATAGATCCTATTTGGTATCCCTGGTCGATCAGCTGGCCGATGACAATAATATTAAAATACGAACAAAAAAGTTTTTAAGCTCAGCAGGTGGCAATGGAGATGGATAATGCTCTATATGCAGAAGCCAATGAGAAAGTCAGGCTAGGCGAGGAGCTTAAGAAATCGTTGGTCGAATTCGAGGACATTCCCGGAGTAGCAAAAGTGCAAAGGAAAATAGAACAGGAACTCAAATTTTTGGAAAAGGTCTGAGTGCTTGAACAAAGTAAAAAGTCTATTAATAGCTAATCCATATTTAAATACAGGTTATACGTACCAAAACTTTAAAAGAGAATCATATTACAAGCAGCAACTTTGTTAATTATGAATTTCTAATTAAAACGCTGCGCCTGCAGCAAGGAGTCGTGGATATAAATGCAGTATTTAACCTTGAGTCACGCGAGAGTCCTCTGCGTGTAGACATTGTTGCAAATAATGGCCTAAAATGGATAAAAGTAATAGCGCGCAACTCTAAATCTATTGAAGATGCTGCTAAGGGTTGCGTCAGCTTTGGCGCACGCAGCGTTTTGGACCAGGCAAGCGATTATCTGGAAGCCAGCGAACTGAACTTCTGCATGTTTCAGCGTCCCAAGGTGAAGGCGATCCCTCCAGCTATATTTTTTAATATTTTGAGTGATATCTTTTTTTCACAGATTGTTTTTTACTTCTCTAATAAAATTGATAATTCGTTACACGATGAGCTTAAGGAAATGGGAGTGCAAACTGCTTCGTTGGAAGAGCCCGACTTGGATCTGGATCAGTATGCCACCTTATCAAATGAATTAAACTTAGATGTGACTACCTTGTTGGCGTATGTGAGCGCTCTTTCGAATGGCGGCTGCAATTACGTGTTCAAGGAACCGCTTCTAACGGAACAGGCTGAAAAGGAGCGCGAATCACCGGTTAAACCAATACTTGACAAAATATTTAAAGACAAGCGCTTGGTGTGTTGCCAATTGGCCAACGATGCATTTCAAAACATTCTCACTGTATTGGGCGGGCCGGGTGAGCGCAAACTCGCTGAGGAGCTGATGAAACGTGTAACGGTGTATCCGGATGTAGAAACGATACCACCGGAGTTTTCCAATATACGTTTTACGGCTAAAGTGAATGAGCGAAGCTTAAAGATATTTAGTTTTGGCATGCAACGTAAAATATTTACAGTTACATCAAATAAGGCTTTTGTTAGATCAGCTAAAATGCAGGTGAGTGTAACATTTACCAGGATAAAATTCCATTTTCGTAACTTTTGATTTATTTTCAGGGCATAAACGTACCCGTTTTTGTGCATGCCTCACGTGCGCTTACTGAGGGTAAACAGGCGAACGCTGTGCCGCTTTAGATTATTTTAAAACAGTTTTAATTTATTAAGGCTTCTTTCTCATTTGTACATAAAAAAGTTCAATTTCAAAACATTGTATTTGTTTCGATAGTTTAACGTCGATAATATATCGGTACAGCTGTGATACAGAGTTGCCAAGCAGCTCCCGTACTGCGCAGGTTAACAAGAAAAAAAACAAAAAAAAAAACATGGATTGTGCACCGCTAAATTTGGTAAATAAAAGAAAATCTTTCAAAAACTGTAGTTTATCTTTAACAATGTGTACAGGCACATTTCCACGAACGCCGTTCAGAGCGTTTCATACGTCATCATCGCTACGAAGAGGCCATAAAGGCGCTGGAGACTTCTCTAATCTACTTACAGGACGCATACAAAAATGTTCAACTGGCAAAATCGAAAGAAGTGCTCGATACCTTAACGCTTGACTTTCAGCGCAAGCTTCGACAAATTGAGATGCGCAAAACGCAACATGGGCTCACAAAGATGAAAGATTTCGTGCAGCTTAAAGAAACAAGTCCCATGCTGCCATTGAGGCCAGAGCAGGGAGTAGGTTCAGCTCAGTCCGTGGCGAAGGCCATCGACAAAACCGTACAGGATTTCGATGCCAAGTTCACCTCGACCATTGAGCGAAAAGCGACGCCTGCTTTAGTGGAGCTTAAAGTGGAGACTATGATCCAAAGTGATTCACAAGCGGAAAGTCAGGAGTTCCACAGTCTTTCCACGCTCGAGCGCAGCTCGGAGCATGAGATGCCTTCCCTAACTCCATTGGAGCTGCCCACATTCGATTATACCATGTTTACGAGCTCGTCGGCTCCATCACTGGCCAGCTACATCGGCATGGCCGAAAGTTTTCAAAAGTAGTTTGTGATAATTAAAAAGAAAACATTTAGTTTTTATGCATATTTTACATATTGAGTTTTATTACTTAGCCAGCAATCCTTTTAATAAATCATCCACATCTGTCTCCGTCTCCACGTTTTTAAGCAACAGTAAAACTTGCGCCTCCATCTCGCAAAGTATTGGGGGTTTCTGGTAAGTTATGATAAGTGTGTTGAACTGATGATGAGTGCTTATATTGGCCTGGACAGGTGGTACGCCGCAACGATCCAGTTCAGGTACCGATATAACCTTATAGTATTTCTTATTGTTTGTGCGCACGACAATTGCTCGCTGCTCAGCATCTGCACAAATATTGTAGACATCTATAGGGTAGGGTAGATTACGTATGCGCCATTCAATATTTTTCTTGGTAATTCGTTTGGTTAGCAATGGAGCACTATTGCTTTCTCGCAGTGTGAATTCACCACCAGAAATGTTGTCCGCATCGCCGCCGCCAGCTCCAGCTGCGTTTTTGTTGGCGGCAGCCCAATTAAGTTGACGCGGCTCTTCGCCCAGCTCGATTTCCCATTCGGGTTCACCCATTAGTTGTTTGCATTTACGCCAAGCTCGTCTTTGCACTACGCCTGTATCCATATTGTACTCCTCCGCCATTTGCTTTCCGTCGGGGAATTTGTAGAGCACCTTGCGCAGTTTGTTGCTGATCATTGAGTTCTTCTCAGCAGACTCCAAATAATTTAACCAATGTTGATAGGACATTTTGTGAAAATAACAAACTTCATCTGAATTTGATCGATGGCGCAAAAGCACATTTGGTGTTTTCTCTTTACCCTGGCAACCAGGGCTGTCAGATGTCAGCTGTTCGGCATTTGTTTACAAGCAAAATAGAAATGGGCTGCCAACTTGTTTCAAAAGTTGTCAAAAATCAAGACAGCGGAGTTGACGTGGCCGCCGATGAGCGCATAAAAATACGCATATTTCATCATTTGCAGCTGTATTTTAATGTCTATAGCTATTTAAAGTAAGCCAATTCACGGTACGTGTTTATAAATAGCTACATAGGCTAACTGGACGTGTGTGTTTCATACTAATTAAAAAAAAAAACAACAATATTTTACATTCTTTGCACAGGAGAAAAAGCATCAAGCGCATACGTGAAATAAAACTTTTCACTTTTTTTGATTGAAAAAGTAGCAAAAATGAGTTTGGTGTGGACTTTGATCGCCGCTTTTCTGTATACAGAAATCGCAGTGGTTTTGCTGCTGGTGCTGCCCGGAATCAGCCCGTATAAATGGAATCGCTTCTTTAAATCCAAATTTCTAGCCATGTTGGCCCAACAAGCGCATCTCTACTTTTTCCTCATCATGGGTGTGCTGGTGCTGTTCTTGCTGGAGGCTATACGCGAAATGCGCAAGTACTCCAACATTGACAACACGGGCGATGTCCATCTGAACGTAGAGATGCAGCATAGCATGAGATTGTTCCGTGCCCAGCGTAACTTTTATATTTCCGGTTTTGCCATTTTCCTTGTTCTGGTCATTCGCAAGCTGGTCACACTGATTTCGGCACAGGCCAATTTGCTAGCCCAGAGCGAAGCCTCCATGAAACAGGCCCAGAGCGCAACGGCCGCTGCTCGCTCGCTGCTGACAGAGAAGACCGACAAAGCAAAGGAGGCCACCGAGGACTCAACACTGAATGAGGTAAGTCCGCTCATACGAGTTTTTAAAAGTTGGCATTTGGAGTTTTTGCACATCGTCCAGGCCAGGCATGTTTAAAGAGCTTTGCCACCCCACCTAACACATAGACCGTTCGCTACTACCAGCTGTACAATCAAGGCAATTTCTTCTTAATATACCCGCATGGAAAGTGTTGGGCGAACACCAAGAGACAAAACCAAAGTAAATACTCTTCGTAAACTCTTTAAACAGTTGTCACGCCTGCGGAAACGTGTGCAAGGACTCAGCGCCAGATTATACTAAGTTTTCGATACGACATTCCCCAAATATCCCCCGTCCACACACACACACACACACACAAATACACAAAAAGACCCACTCTCCGTGGATAAGTATTCAAACATAGCTGATACTCGTTTTACAGCTCAACAAGCTGAAGGAACGCGTCCAAGAGCTAACCTCCGACTTGAACCGCGAGAAGAAGGATAAGGAAGCAGTTAAGTCCCAAGCAGAGAGCTTGAACCGGGAATATGATCGCCTCACCGAGGAATACAGCAAGTTGCAGAAACAAATAACCATTGGTGGCGGAGCTAAAGGTGCGTCCAATAAGGATGACTAAGCCGGGCGCATCTGATATTGAGCGCAAAATAAACATTTAAAGAATGATAAGACTTATAACATGGCGGTGGGGGCGAAGGCATCAACTGGAAATATATCAAGATTATAGAAGATTATAAATCGATAACATAACCAACACACAAAAAAAAATACGAAATAAAAACATAGCTCTTAGTACACATGTTTCACTGTTATCTATTATCTCTCCAGTTCTCAAGCTGTATTTATAATCTTTGTATTAATTAGTAAACTTTATACTTTGTTTGCCGCAGCCAAGAGTTCATTGGCTATTTCAATAAATAACAAAATCTTATTAATACTCACAAAGCACACTATTTGTGATTCATGCTCTACATACTACGTCTAAGTTATGACATCATCTATGACACACCTCGAACAAATTCGTTTATCTATTCCCACCAGAAACTGACCGAAAAGCTGGCTGTTTCGGAGCGTACGTAGTGCCACCACTTGGGTGGTAAATATAAACAATCGCCCGGCTGTAGCAACAGCTTATAAAAGCGCACACGCTTTGCTAATGGAAAACGCTCAAAGTCCGGTTTGGCGGCATCAATTTGCGAGGTGTTGTTCAAGAACTCGCCTTCGTACGGGTACAGATACTCGGTGTCTGCACAAGAAGCTAATATAATAGTCTTACAACCAAACACTTGGCATAGCAAATTATGCTTGGGATCGTTGTGCATCGGTGAGATGGTGTGACGTGGTCCTAGCCAGGCTTTGATATCCACTTCGGCTTCACTATTGGACGAAACAGTGCAGTAGTCCGGTACACAGATGTCCGCCTGCAGTGCTGGTATTTGTTCAAAGAGCTCATGCTGCGCTAGATACTCAATATTCTGATCTCCGTTCCCCTGGCCAAACTGCCTGTAGAGGAAATCACGTAGCTTGACCAGTTGCTGTGACCAGTCATTGCTGACGTAATTGGAACCAATTTCAATTGGTACGGTGCGATTTCCAGCTACATTTAGCAGATAATTTAAATCGCGCCATTTAGTCAACGCTGGCCAATGATTAATCGTGTTAAGCAGCAGCGTTGGCTGCAATTCCTCATAGCATTTCGTGCGAAATTCCATTATGCTAGGTGCATCCAGTTGGGCTATATCACAGTCTGCAGTGCTTCGCTCGACGGGTGCTAAAATGGGTAGCGGGTCCATAGCAACTTCATTAGCATCTTTGTCCAAGTACTTCATCAGCGCCTCTTTCAGTTCATTGCCTTTTTCATAAAGCTTATCTGTGCAGCCCAGTAGCTGAGCTTCGTCCAAAACAGCGCCACATAGTTCCCGTTGCTTCACGCTTGTGTCTTCCAACAGCAGAAAGAAAATCTACTTAAAGAAATGGTTATATTAAATTGATTTGTTGTGTAAACTATATCACCTTAAAGTAGCAACCTAGTGCATAGATTTGCCTTATGGTCACCGGCACACTACTAAAATGTCCACTATGAATGCGTTCCCAGCTTTTGTCCACCAATGCACGTATCAAATATGAAATTTCCTCCCCTTCTCCATTTGTAGGCGCATTTCCAAAGTGATCTGCTGCTCGCTTTAGTATGTATCTCGCTTCAACTTCATTTTGCAGCAGCTCTTCAATGTCTGCAAATCGAGGCAGCAATTTAAAAAGCTGCTCTATTGAGTCTACCATTGGCCGATTAAAATAAATAAAGCCGGTTGAGCAAATTTTAAACAGTTTCAAAACAGCTGATCGTTTATTAGTGCTGTACAATGCTGCATTTTGCAGTATTGTACTGGTATTTTTTATTGCTAGTGTGGTCGCACTACGCGCCGTCTACAAAATATTCGTTGAATGTGACATGGAACCAGCCATAAAGAAATCGAAAATGGTTAATAATAAATTTAAGCATGGCAAAAAGAAGTATTTCCAGCAAAGCAAGAAACAAGTGTTACAGCCAGGACAGCGTGGCTTTCTTGTCACTTGCAACATGAACGAAAAGGCATGTGTGCGCGAATGCTATAATTTACTTAACCACTATGCTGACCAGTTGTACGGCCCGGAAGGGCAGCCAGATGAAAGCAAACAGGCGGAAAACGCGGAAGCTGTTGGAGAGTCCGATAGTGATGATTTGGATGCAGCTGTGGCTAAATGCCGTGAGATGATTGCGCAGCGGAAACAACGCTTTCAAAACGTGGACACAGGCACTACGAACTGCTTATTTATACGCACTCAACTGGAGGATCCAGTGGCACTTGGCAAGCACATAGTCGACGACATTAAGGCAACGGGCAAAGCCATGTCGCGCTTTGTGCTGCGTCTGGTGCCTATCGAAGCTGTCTGTCGCTCTAATATGCCAGACATTATCAATACAGCTGGAGCGCTGTTCGACAAGCACTTTCTCAAGGAGGCGACCACATATGGCATCATATTCAACCATCGCTACAATCAGCAAATCAAACGAGAAACCATTATCAAGGAACTAGCCGACCTGGTCAACTCGAAGAACGTTGGCAACAAAGTTGATTTGCAAAATGCCAAAAAGTCCATCATTGTCGAGGTGCTGAGAGGCTGGTGTCTGTTGAGCGTCGTGGACAATTATTTAGAATTTAAGAAATACAATTTAGCCGAGTTGGCAAATACCAATGGACAGAAGTCAAATGATGTGGGCGATTCCAAGGGAAATGAAACTGCTGAGCAGGAAACGGAGAGTACTACAAAATCCATTGAGAATACAGCTGCCGCTGTTGAGAACTAATAAAATTTACTATTAATTTCGTTTAACTCTGTTTATGTTTTCTAATTACATAAACATTCACCCTTATTGGCTAACTTTGGAGTGTACATGTGTGCTTTCCGTATCCATATCCCGTCGTGTCCACTTAATTTACATCTAAAGTATTTGTCGTTAAATTACGCATAGACTAGAAGCTTCTTAGGCAGATCGTTTCAACAGCAGCTTAACTATTCCAGCTATCTTCTCGTAGGCCATAAACATCAGCGCAGCTGTCAGCACCGTTTGCAGAATCTTTGCTTCCAGACCACGGAATAAACCACCAATGCCTTGATGCTGCAGTATGCTGACCATTAGCTCTAGCATCGATGGCGTGTTTTGCTGCTTGCCAGCCTGCTGGGATGTGGATGGCGTATTGGTCGTATCGTTGGTGCGATGACGCTGCTTGGTCTGCACCAACTGCAGTGGATAGGTGAGCACAGTGGCAAATGCTTTGGCAATGGCGCCAATTACAAAGAAACTCAGGCTTCCCATTTCGCCGCCCGTGAATATCTGCAGGTTCCGTTTGAGCAGCTCGTACATCATGAATTGTAGAGCAGGATTCGAGACTAACATTAGTGAGGGTATGGTGCCTGACCACAAGCCAGCCAGTCCTTCCGTTTTGGCCACATATTTGAGACCTTGTAGCAGATTTTTATAATGCTTGTTCACCTCCTCGGAAGTGCCGGCCACATTGCGCATGCGTAAACGCGTATTCACCACCCAAAACGGGGTCGTTGTGAACACATTTATGATGCCCGCAATACTGCCCAGCAAAAGATCCTTCAAGGCGCTTTGCTGTCCACGCGCCCCATTCGAGGTGACCATTTTGAGGGCATGGAATGTGTAGAAATAGACAAAATTCGAAATGCACAAGCTTTGCAGAACTGGACCAAGTCCACGATACAGCGCCTGGAAGCCCTCATTTAGGACAATCTCTTTGATTACACGCTTTGTGCTGCGCACTTCGCCGCTCTCCTCCACTGCAAATAGATGAGATGAATAGAGAAACCAATCAATGAATTAATGTGCACTATCAAACTATATATATCAAATTAAACTGAATTCCATTGAGTCCAATCGTCCAATCTTTATCTATATACAATTTGCTTATCAATCGAAACTTTTGATTAGCTGAAAACTACTTACATTGCAAGCGGGAGCGAACGGTATCCAGTGGGTAAAATGTGCTCATTGCTATGCAGCCACCCTGTGTAAATCATATATTTGGATATTGAACATTCAAAAAATTGAACTTTAATCCCAATTTTAGGGAATTACTTACGGCTGCACCCGAGACGGCATGCACCCAGTTCTGATAGCTGAACACCTGGCTAATTTTCGACTGTGCCACCATATTGTTGCTGTATACTGAACTTTTTGCCTTTTTTTTTATATTAATGCTTTAATTAATGCACATTCAACGGCGTTTTGGGACAGCTACCGACTGACTGATTGCTTTGACTGTCTGGCACGCCGGTCTAAACGTATATTCAAAACGATTTCACAAACACTAGAAGCCAGATTAGATTAACGCGGCTCCAGCGCGTAGCCTTTATTGTTCGTTTGGCTTTTGCGCTTGTTAATCGTATTTACTGTCAGTCAATGAGTAATAATATTATGGATGATATTTGCATTAAACAAATGCTAGCGCTTCCCACAATTTTTTTGTTTTAATTTTTCTGGGAGAGCGGAGAAGTGTTGGAAAGCGACAGCAGGGGTTGTGGTGCACTCTTCCAGTGTTGTAAGTCGGAAATAGCGGCTAGCAGTCAATATTTAAAAATATGTTATCTTTAATTTATATTTAATGATAATTAGAACTATTTAAAATTAATTAAAATTTAAAGCAGCTGGTCGATAAGGCACTTCTCCCGGTGAGGCTCCAGTCGCGGCTTTTTCATAAAGTTAATGCCCGTTTCACTGCTGCTGTTTAGCAAATCTGCCGCTTTTCGTTTTTGATTCTGCAAAGGAATAGTTGAAAACTGAAAACAATCGGGAGTCGCTTTTTTACTAACCTCATGCTCCTCCTCAGTTAGCGTGGCAAACACAAAGTTTTTAGCTTTGGCTGATTTTACGGAAACAGTGCCAGCTGTTCCGTCCAGATCACCTGAGCCTTTGGTCAAACCTGCTAGTTTGCTGAGTGTCTCCTTGTCCCGTACCAGAAATGACCCACGCACAGATCGTTGCTGTTGCGGCTGCTGCTGTGTGTTCTTTGAGATCAAGAAAGGCGAACTCTTTTTTGTCTCCACTGTGGTTTTCTTAGCCGTTATTATTGTTAGCTTGCGTACAGTTGCGTTGCTGTTGGCCACAGCGGGTGACAGAGGTGACGCGCTGCCTGCTGCTGCCTATGAATATAATTGCATTATTCTACTCATTCTACTAGACTCTTCCATTTAGATAATTACCCCCTTAAGACCCTTCTCAAGCAACAGCTGCTCTCTCTCGTAGCGAATCTTTCGCCACAAATGCTCGTTCTCTTCATCTCCGCTGCCATCATTAGCTTCAGCATCGCCGTTCTGATTGCGGGGATCATCTAAGCTAAAGCCCAAACCATTTTCCGAATTCTTCCAACGAAATTGACGCTGACGCACTGCACCCTCCTCATCCTCAAAGAGCATCTCCTGTATCTTGCGCACCTCTCTTATGTCCTGATCAAGCATTTTGCGGCTGAGGGTGATGGAGAATGAGTCTTAGAGTAAATTCCTAAATATACTTATTATCTACTCACGCGTGAATCTGTCCTAGTTCATGGCGGATTTTCTCCCTATCAAACTGATCCTCGTCACCCAGCTCAATATCATAGCAATCCATGTTCTTTTCATCCTCATCAGCCGAGCCCCATTCTGATTCAGATAATTCAGCTTCATCCTCCACAAAGTTCGCTGCACGTAATTTGCGATCTTTCTTTGTCATTTCGATTACTATTTCATTCTCTTCGGAGTCATAGTCAACGAATGTCTCCGGCCCTTCCTCTGGCTCTTCTACATCGCAATCTGCCTGTTCCTCGTCCACATTATCATCGGGATCATCTTCGCTTTCTTCATCATCAGAGAAACCCAATTTGGCCTTCTTCTTTTGCCTCTTCTTGGTCAACTTTTTCTGCCGCGGCTTATCAGTGTCCAATTGTTCCTTTGCCTCCTCATCGGTGGACAGTATTTTATTGCTCTCTGGTGCTGGCTGCGTTTCAAAAGTGCCCGAACACAGCGCCTCCAATTCTTCGGGTTGAGTGTTTTCTGTTGTTTGTGTCATGGGAATTTGACTAATAAGTGCTCCGATCGTCGGTGCTGCTGACGAAATTTCGGATTGAGTGAATCTTCCGGAGCACAGGCCAAGCAGTTCCTTTTCTTCGTCGCTAGCTGAACGCTGAATTTCCGTATCGAATAGCTTATGGGCGGATAACTGGAGTTCGTCGTTTGTTATAGGCGGCACATTGCTTGGCTTGGGCGTCTGCAGCAAATCCACATCCTCCTCATCGGAGTTGTCGTCTTGGAATGCGCGTATTATACGATTTTTACGCTTGCTTGTTTGTGTCTGTTCGTCTGGTTCGCTATCACTGCTGCTAGTTTCCTCTTGATCTGCTGCCTCTGCTCCTGACTCTCCCTCTAGCTCTGCATTTGCTTCAACATCAACTTCCACATCTTCATCCTCTGCTACATCTTCAATCTCTTCTGCATTCTCTTCTTCAACAATTTCCTCGTCATCATTAATTATCAATTCACATTTTTTGGGCTTTGCATCTGGCTCATATTCTTCAGCCTCATCTACATCCATATTCTCATCTTCATCTGCTTCATCAATTGCATTTTCCATTTCCTCAGCTTTCTTTTTGCGCAGCTCTTCCATTCGCTTTTTGGTTATCAATGTCTTGAGGTGATCCTGCATCTTTAGGTAGGCTGCGCCTGGCTTTTGCTCCTTGTTGACTGGCTCCTCCTCATGCAGATGTATGCTCACCTTCGATAGCTCCAGCTTACCATGCGTAGCGGACAATATGCTGATAAGATTTCAATATTAAATATTGAAACTGATTAACCTGAGGCTTTACTCACTTAACTGTCTCCGTAGTCTTGTGCTTCTTAGCCTCCCGTGTCTTCATCAGACGCTGCAGCAAATCATCAACTCCCGTTGGCTTCTTGGTAAACATGTCGCCCGTTTCCAAATCAATGACCATGTTGGCATCACCCTTTAAAGAAGGACTAATATCGCTGCTCTTCTCATTTTTTAGACGTCGTATGGCTTCACTTATACGTGGCGTAGTGGGTTTCGAAGGTGGCGTAATGTCCAAAGTGCTTAAATCCAGCTTGGGCAACTCCACTATCTCAGTTACCAGTTTTGTTTTAGTGGGCGAAATGGTTTCAGGCATAGCCTGGTGATCTTCTAGTGCTTCGACCTCAGTGACTGCTGCAGTAGTGTCAACAACTGGTTTGATTTTTGGAAGAGCTAAATGATCCTCAGCTGCAGCCGCTTTCTCATCCAGCTGGTCACCAATCTCAGTATCCACTTCATCTGATTTTTCTTTTATGTCCATTGGTTCATCTTCCGCATCTTTATCTTTATCTTCAGCCTCCTCTTCCTCTTCATCTTCGTGCTCAGATTCAGATTTAAAGAACTCGGTGGCCTCTTTGGCGCGTTCCTCCATTAGTTTGCTGTACAAAAGTAATTTGATTTAGAATTAAATTAATTCGCTAAGTTAGCAATAGCTTACGCATATGCCTGCAGCTCCTCGCTATTCATGCGCAGAGCTAATGATCTTCTCGGTTCCTTTTTGCTTGGCATGGGACTTCCGCCAGCCAAGGCCACTGCAAGAGGTTTGTTGATGGTGCGCCTGCTAAGAAACTCTTTCAGCGTGCGAGGTTTGGGTTGATGATAGGGCACATTTATATGCGCCTCTCGATGCAACCTTTGCTGCTCGCTTTGTATGGCCTGCATCCCATCCAAAGCCTTCTTAGCTGACGCCTGCAAGGAAGTACAAAATTGAATGGACTGCTTGCATAATGGTTTGCTTACTTACCCGCATGGGTTTGGCTTTGTGTTGCTTGTCTGAAGAGGCTTCACTTGTCTCCTGTTGTTCCATTGGTTCTTCATTATTACTGCGATCCGATTCGGATTCAGAATCAACAATGTTTGTAAGTTTATTTCTTGTTTCTTTGTCGCTTTGGTCGTTATCACTCGATTGGGCGTTCAACTCATCATCACTTTCCAAGCGCTGTTTTCTTTTCTTCTCTGTTTTCTTGTTCTTTATATTTTGCTTTTTGTGTTTCTTTTTCTCCTCCTTAACCTGCTCCTCCTCTTCGCTGTCTGTGTCAATAATTGCACTTATCTTTTTCTTAGGCTTAGGCTTTGATGTGGGGTCTTTGCTTTCTTCTGCATCATTGTTTATATTCTCTTCTGTTTTTGCTGTTTTCTTAGAATCCTTTTCTTCTGCGATTTGGTCTTCTTCGCTGTCCGAGTCTATTATTGATGATATCTTATTCTTCGACTTGTGTTTTGATATGACCTCTTCTTCTTCCTTATCAATGTTTTTCCTCTCTTCTGGGTTTGCTGTCGTTCTAGACTCCTTCTCCGCTTCCCCTTGCTCTTCTTCACTATCAGAGTCTATTATTGCTGATATCTTCTTTTTATGCTTCGGTGCTACATCATTTTCCATCTCTTCTGTTACTTTATCATCATTCCGCTTTTCTTCGCTCTCCTGTAGCCGTTGGTCAGTCTTTCTGGGGGATATTTGTTCAGTTTCTGTTGCAGGCGCTTCATCATCTTCACTGTCCGACATTACCAACGCTTCGCCACCTAAAATATCTTCAACAGATACGTTCTTTTCGTCATCATCGTCCATTTGCAGTTTTTCCATTGAATCGTCAGCTTTCTCGGCATTTTCTGCTGCTGTTGCAGTTTCTGCAACTGTTGTGCTCATATTTCTGGGTCAGTTTATTTCTCTTCTTCTCAATCAAATTTAAAACACAAATAAAACGCAGTTGAACACGCACACAGATAAGCGCAGTGCAGCTCAATTTGGCGCGAAATGCAACAGCTGTTTTATTTGAGTCATGTTGGCAGCGCCGTTAAAATATATAGCGGAGTGGCAGTACATATTTGTGATCACTTTTTGTTAACGGTGTGTGTCTTTGCTAAGCTATGAAAAAATTGGAATACACCTGGATTACCGCTTAAAGCTCTGGTGCAAGCATTGTAATGATTAAAAATTCGTTAAACTTTTACAAATGCAAACAGAAGATATGAGAATGTTATGCATCATGCTAAATAAAGCTTACTAACTTTGCTGTTAGCGCATGTTCAACTTTTCTATTGAAAGCCACTCTATCGGATTGTGCTGTTAATCCTTTTGGGTTGTGTCCTTGCTACGCGGTGACAAATTCGGAATACATTTTGGAAAACCGTTTAGTGAAACCGGTTAGGAAACCGTTGAATGTAAAGAATTGTAATGCATCAAAAATCGCAAAAATTTTTAATTCACATTTTTTGAAATGCGTAGACATCCAGCCCGAATACCGTGAATAATTTCGAGCCAAATTTCATTTCGTCAATTAACAACTAACTACATGAGGCTGAACAACACAATCGAAAATAATCACGAAAATAATCAAATCGTATTTGCATATCAGCAAAACACACACAGACAGAGAGATTCACCTGTAAATATTTCACCTGTTCTGTTGGCTGCTGCTGCTGTTGTAAATTTAGCGAATTGTTGCAGTTGGTTTGATTTTGTCTTGTCTTGCTTTCTCCGCATCTCTTTTTCTTGCTCATTTCTCTTTCACAGTTTACAGCTAAAAGTTGTTGTTTGGGTCATTAAGTAACCCCGGTGCGCTGCCCTAATGGCATTCAGTAAACCCAATATTTATCCATTTTAGGCATAAACGGCATACAAATTTAATTAAAGCTGCAGCCCGAGCCAACGTCGTGTCTAATACTTAATTTTTAACGAAAGCAAAAGCCACTAACCGCAACCAAATTGATTTTTTTTTACTCAGGTGTCAAATTCCATTCAGCTTTTCACTTTGCGAGCACTATTCTGTACCACATAATCGCTGATTAATCGCATTGCCAAATGTTTCGTTTTGGTTGCGCAACATTTTTACCTGCGAGTCCTACACAAAAACCTATCATAGAAAGCGAAGTCGAACTCTAACTCTTTGCCATATTTATGCATACTGATAAGCTGTTTATTTTCTAGCAAAAAGATTCATTTTAAATTTCTATAAATAAAGTTTTGTTTAGGCCAAATAATACAAGTTACAGTTAGCTGAATAATAAATGCTCTTTCATTGATTGAAGATCTGATTATGATATCAATCCATATTACTCAATGCAATTAAAATTTGTAATTAAAAAGTATACACAAAATATTTATATATATCTTAAAAATAAAGAATAACTGAGTTACTCATGTTTATGATCTTAATTAAATGTTATAAAATAATTTTAAATATTTTTTTTTATGCTTACGGCGCACATTCAGCTTGAGCGTTTTTATAGCTCATTAAGACTTGATAACTTTTTTAATATATCATATACCGTTTTTATCTTTGATAAGCACTAACAGCTGCAAACTCCCCCAATGAAAACGCGCAGCTCATCTATCATCTCCTCATATCGCTTAAGAGCCAAAGTCTTAGTCTGAAGTGTGCGCACCAATTAGCATATAAAATCTGTTTTTTTCCTCGTCGGACGGGCGAACGAACAATTTCTCTTTCATTTGCCAAAAAAGAAGAAGAAGAAGAAGAAGTTAAAAAAAGTTTTTAACTGTTAACTGCGTATGCTGGTAGTTGATAGTTGGCTGTTAGCTGTTGGCTCTTAGCTTAAACTGCTGCGCGTATTGGCCATCTTTCTCTCATATCTGTAGCAAAAGATTTTGCTTACGGTTGTTCAACTAATTTGCATATACACACACATACGTATATATATATACACATATGATATCTGTCAATATCTTTGGCTATTTGGCCAGCGAATGAAAGTGAAAATCTTGTGACTAAACTATGAGATATCACGATACCAACACAAAGAAGAGCCAAAATAAAACGTCTTTCAAAATGAGTTAGATAAATACTTATTGGCTATTTGTCTTCGAAGTTCGTATGCGACTTCGAATTCCAATTGGAAGTCATTGCAAAGGCAAACAAAGCGTGATTTCTTAAGGCTTTAGAAAACTATTGTGTTTTCTTTTCTTCCTCTCTTCTTATTCGTTTTTTTTCTTTTTGGCAAAAACAGTTAAGTGCTTATGCAACTCGATGATCTTACAACAACTCAACTTTGTCTGTATGTGTGTGTGTGTATGTGCAGCTGCCACAAAGAGTTGCAAGGCGTTGTTGAAAGGCATTTTTATAGAATGTTGACTGCAAACAGATATTTCACAATGAAATGCAAATAGCCCCAGGGGCAGTTCCTGCAAGCACAGAGCAACGCCGAGGTCAGACAGAGAGAGATAGAGAGTGATGTGGGCAGAGGTAAAGACAGAGACAGACAGAGAGGAAGGAAAACACGGAATAGGATCTTGAGAGTAGGGAAGACGGAGTGAGAGAAATAAGGAAAATGGTGTGTAAGAAGAGAGGGGATAAGCAGAGGAAGAGAGGTGGGCAGGGTTTTGCTGTCGGGTTTTTTGGTTGTTTGCCTGATTGAGATTTTTGCTCGTTGCTGTTGTCATTTTTGCTATGGCAAGTGAAAGTGATATATGGCGCATGACTCAGGCGCAGGCAACGACCACACACACATATACACACACACACACACTTGTATTTACACACCCCTTCATATGCATAAGACAATAATTAAGCCGCATTTTTATGCAGCAATAGGCAAAACAAAAATGGCAAAAAAGGGCACAACATCCAAAAAGGGGGAAAGAAAAAAAAAACAAAAAACTTAAGAGTGAGAAATCGATTAAAGCAACTATGCACAGCGAGAAGCTGATCAGATGCAGAAAGCAAAGATGTGGAAAACTTTAGATATGCTATAGTCTCTGAGGAATATTCAAATTTTTATTCTACAATTGAAAAGGATTAAAACGAAGAAAATATACTTCAGTCTAAAAAGTTTTATAGAAGGAGATTCAGCTGACAATTGGAATAAGGAAACTGCTGGCCTGTAGGGCGATCTAAGTTGTATCTTGATCTGAAAGTATATCTATATCTGCAACTACATATATATCTAACATAAATATCAAATACTTGAAAGTAGTTAATGGAAATATCATATCACCTCTTCTAATATATATGTATATAAGATTAAGTTAAGCTTAGACTTGAGCTGTCAAATATAAGAAGACCTTTCAGGTCTTTCTATCAACAACTTTCTTTCTTTCTTCTTCTCTTCTATTCTATCTACTCTTCTCTAACTATAGCTTTATTATTTTTATTTATAAATGTACTTTGGTATATCAATATCAAATGGGGCTCTAGCTATCTATAGCTGACTCTTATAATTATTGTTCACTTATACTGTTTCGTTTCAGTCCATAGGCAAAAGTCCAACATCATGTGCAGTCTTGATTCAAGGTTCATTGTGCATATGGCTGCATAATCATATGACTTTGCCTCGCATATGCGACAGACTGCAATTAAGGGCCGGCAACAGCAAAAAGAGAAACATATACACACATATATGTATACGTGTTTAATGCAGCTGACAAAAGAAATGGAAAGTGAAGCTGAGAGTAAAGCGACCCAACAGCCAGCAGCCAGCAGCGATGGCAACGAAGCCAACGAGCGCGTTGACCGAAGTTCGGATCAGACTTGCATAATGATTGGCATCATTTGTGTGCTCCCAAGTTGGCCGACTTGGCCCTGCCTTGGGGAACGGACACATTATATTTTTATTGTTATTGTTTAATAAACAATAAGAGCTTAAGAGCCAGGCACCGTTATACTCGTAACTGCACAGCCATCAAGCCATAAAGAAAAACCAAGCAAATTGTGCAAAACGTTGTCATATATAACTTGTTTTTTTTTTTTTTGTGTTCGAAAACAAAACAAAAAACCTAAACTGAAAATGAAACTGAAACCGAAACTGAATGAAGCTGAGGAGAGATATAAATTTCTGATGCTGTTGTTGCTGTTGTGTTATTATTGTTGCCTGGCAGCGATTTTCCCCGAATGGAAATAATGTGTGAAAAATGGACTTCGATTCGTTGATCATTTATCAAAAGATGCTGCAGACATTGACTGAAGATCGCATTTTAGTGATTAAACGTTCATTGGACGGAGATCAAAAAGAAAGATATATATGTAAGCTTTTCTATATATACTGATACAAGATTAATCTGAATGCTTTGAGCTAAGCAGGGTTTTGTTATGACTATCCTATGCTTGACGATATACCATGTTATTAGTCAGTTTAATTTTTCATCTGCTTGTTTATAAATAGTTAATGAAGAGTGGAAGTCGAATGGTATCATAGGAGGCATGGCAGATCTTCTAATTTATACAAATTCTTGTGGAAATCAATTGCCGAGTCCATCAGCCGGACCTTCCATCTATCCGTCTGTCTGTTTCCCTATGAATGAACGTATTCATATATGTCGATCTCAAAACTTATCTGATATATGTAATATATCTATTTAGGTTTTCGCCTGGAAAGCTTTCATATTTCTGGTATTTTCTATTCGAGCACTCTCCTCTAGAGCAAACTTAGTTCTTTATAATGCAAAGGCTAGCCTATAGATTCGAACCCTGATTATCGTTGCTCCTTTGCCTATTATAAGCTTAATTTGCCTTCTGCAATTGCCACGCTTCGTATGCACACATCAAGTACCTGCAGAATTGGGCTTCAGATTAACCTTCTAGAAAAGCGCCCGCATTTCCCAATTTCAAATTAAGCTGTGCGTCATATATAAAAAGTGTAAGCATAATTTGATTAGCATGCTGAGCACGTCCCTGACCCAATTTCGTCGGCAATTCCGTTTTCAATGTTTTGATGATGAACACAAAAGTTGAGACTAGCTCAACAAATAATGCGCAGGTAGGCGCGTTGGCAGCGGGACGAACGTCATCAAAGTCTCGACATGTGATTCACTCCGGATCCGGCGTGCGACAACTGCCAAGCAGCAACAGCAACAACAACAGCAGTTGCTATAACAACAAGCCATGTGCCCATATGCCTTTAATGAAATGGTAGCCAAGCCGGAACTTTCGATTTCTTTCGATTAGCCGGGTGTGTCCCATGGTTTTCAGCTTCTTCTTGTTCGCCTTTTCTTCGTGCCTTCTCAAATGTTGTCATCGCTTGGGCAGCCACATTCAGACAAGGCAAGTTAACGCAAGGTAACGCGCTTGAATTGGCCAACAGCAAATCCGCCAGCGAACCACGCATAAATGAAAGTTCAAAGCACAATCTATAAAAGTTATTTTTAACCAGCCGTATATACAAAAGTATACACATATATACATAAATATATTTTTTTTCTTGAACATTTATGTATATTTCGCCAAATTTGTGGCACATTTTCTTTTCATTCCGTTTTTGGTAATTTTTGCAATTTCATCATAAAAAATTGAGCTGATTTTCGAAATATTTTAAGTGCTTTACGAATTTTTAGCACAATTTAAAGATTGCGTAAGCTATTGGGGGCAATTTCGTCGTTGTTAATTGTGACATTCCAATTAATATATTAATTATAATACATACATAACATATAAATAACAATTTAACAATATCCGATTCCAATTGTTTACAATTTATCGCACCTAGCTACAATAAATAACCTGAAAAGTTGCTCAAATAACTTTCAATATTTCTTAGAAATTGAGTCAATTTGCATTTTTATATATTTTGACTACTTTTACAATTTAATTAAATAATTTCTTGCATACAAAATGCACGGCTTAAACAAAAGACTCAGGCAACAAACTTGCTTTTGTAGTTACTTTGTTTACTTATTTATGATGTGATATGTTTGTCTCTGTATACCGTAAGGTAAATAACAATGAATAGAGGAGTATGATAGTTTCTTGTTTGAAGCAGAAGAAGAATATATATGTATATATATATATATATATATATATATATATATATATATATATATATATATATATATATATATATATATATATATATATATATATATATATATATATATATATATATATATATATATATATATATATATATATATATATATATATATATATATATATATATATATATATATATATATATATATATATATATATATATATATATAATATACATATATATTCTTCTTCTGCTTCAAACAAGAAACTATCATACTCCTCTATGACTCGAATGACTTAAATTTAAATGAGGAATCAATTTAGAATATAAATCTTAAGTAAACTAATGCTAATCATCAAAATTGTTTCATTTTGATAATTAGTTTGAGTTTTAGAAACCTCGTCAGCTTGTTGGCAGCTGCTCATCATAGAGCTCAGTGTGTCTGCCAGTCGTTCATGCCCGACTAGTTCAATCATCTTCTCATGTCTTCCAGATAAAACAATGCATTCGATAATTTACAACAAATTAAGTTATTTTATTATTTCCGCTAGGCTGCAACAAAGGTCAACGCCTAATGATGATTTAGTCAGCCCATTAAAAAAACCAAAAAAAAAAAAACTGTCGCCACAAACAGTTAGTTGGTCGCATTATATCATTAGTGATTGCATAACGTGGCCATAATTTAATTTTCCAATGCATTGGCCAGAATAACAAGCAAAAGACATGGACAACTGGCAAATGAATCAGCCGCATCCCTTTGTGAATAACAATGGGAATTAGGCAATCGCGGCGACGCACTCGACGTCATCCGTTACCTTGACACGAAGACGACGGCGACGACGACGACGACGACGACGACGACAGCGACGCTGCCAAAAACAAAAGCGCGCCGAAAGCGGGCTGAAATGAAAAGTAGCTATAACGGGTTCGCAGTTCGACCAGAGGGACACGAGGCTGGGACTCGGCTTTGGTCGGGGCGCCGAAAAGAAACAGAATAGCCGGAAAGCCGAATAGCCGAAAACGGCATATTTTGCATTTGACTATAGCAAACACTCTCCCACATTCGCACTGCTCGCGCTCTTTCGCTCTCGCGCGCTCTCTTGGCGTCGGCAGCGACTGCGCTGGAGCGAAGCGGCTGCCGAGCAAGCGAGCGAGCGAGCAAGCGAGCTGCAAAACAGAAAGGGGTCAAAACTTTCACGCGATATAAAATCTTGGTTAGCGATACGGCCCAGCCGCATTTTCATTTCAACTTTGTGTGCGACGAGTCAGTGTCTCTGAGCTAGAGGTGCGACGTTGCTGCAGTGCATACATATATCGATACCGATTCCGATACCGATATCGAGTACCGACACTCAACTGAACGTCCTGAACCCTCAACTTAAGCTACATCGCGTTCGAGCCGCGCTCGCGTTAACGTTAACGACTCTCTGTGCGAATACTCTGAAAGTGTTACCAAAAATAAAAACAGACGAGCAACTCGCATTGCTCCTGAATTATATATTTTGTGCGAAATCTGAACAGATATAGAATACAGTTGTTGAAGCTGGCTTATACTCGATCCATATAGCCAAAGGCAAACGTGAGCCGCAGTGCCATTCTCTACCTATCTCTCTCTCTCACTCTCTATCTCTCTCACGCGCAAGCAACCGGTTCGCAAAAAGGGATTACAAAAATTAAAATACCGCTAGGGATTAACACTAAACTGAAGGTAAGACAAACGAAAGAGCAAAGAATTTCGTATAATTGCCAAAATTATATGAAGAAGTTTATTTATAGCCAGCATTTGCCATAAATAAAACGTTAAAAAATAAAGCGAAGAATGTTGAGAAAGTCATGAATGAAATTTATAATTATAATTGAATTAGTGCTAAAGAATTTTGAGACAACTTTGAGTGGATTTGAAATGAGTTATTAAAGCTCTCTAAATATATTAAATAAAACAAGTGCTGCAGACGCTTGAGTGAATGGAATTTGATTAAACTTTACAATATTTTTTATGAATTCTAATTCTATAAAACTGTTTGTATTTCGTAGTTCTTGATATAGATATGTTACACTCGATGCACTATGCATACCTAAGGTATAAGAAAATCGAAGAATATTAAATTCTGTGAGTCTTTAAAAGTGTGGAATGGAATAGCTTAACAATTTCTAATTGTCATTTGAAATTTGGATGATTCTGGACTTTTATTATACAAATAGCAAAAAAATCCTTAATAGTGAAGACTTTTGCAGCTATGGCTTTAAATTCTTGATACTTAAGAGTTGGTTACTTAAGGATAAGGGAGATTCATCAAGCACGCTCTTTATAGAGGCATCATCAGAGCACTTAATTTGGACTATCATCATTAGAAAATATCATCAGTAAAGATCATTTATATTGACTTTAACAAATGTTTAATATACTTTAATACTTTTCGTATGCACTATATCGTAAAGGATATAGGATATTTTTCTTATATACTATTTCTTGAAGCAATACCTTTTAGCTCTTCAGATATATTCTTTGATCATCATCATCACTATTTCTGTGCGATTGAAGTAAGCCAGGTTACAGACCTACAGTCTACAGTCCACAGTCGCAGCTAGTTAAGGAACTGCCAAACAATATTCCTGCTCGATAATAATCTCTGTTAAAGTAAACCAATTTCGAATAGTTGCAAACGCATTTACAGCTACTTTCGATAGGTGCCGCAAATACTTGTTGCCTTGCAACAAGTTCTATGCAACGCATCTGAGTCAAGTTGGTAAACGAGCTTCTCTATAAAAATAATTATAATAAAAATAAAAATAATAATAAAGCCGAAGCTCCATTTGCGCACAAAAGCGTTGCAACATTTGGCAAAGAAAAGCAAAGTGTTTTTTTTGTTAGCTACTACAACATAAGTGTGTGTGTGCGCGTGTGTGTGTGTGTTTGTGTAGATTTGCCTATTATTGAGATAGCAAAAGAAAGCAGACGATAAAACTTTCGTCGAGTTGCCTTGGCGTGCAATACGCGGAAATTATTAATAACAAAAGAGCTGTACTTGCCACACACACACACACACCCAGAGACACTATCGCACACACGCACACACTCACACGCAGCTAAACAGTCGCTGCTGAGGCGTGAAGCAGCCAGCGGCATTTGAGATTTTTTGTTCATTAGTTTAATTTGCATAAATCTAAGTGATTTGGCAGCCACCCGCTCAAGCCAGAGCAGACACGTTTCTTTAATGGAACTGGAACTGGCAGCGGAACAGGTACTGGCACTGGCGCTGGAACTGGAACTGGAACTGAAACTGGCTGCGAAAAGTTCTCGTCGCGTTTGTTGGTGAAATTTTCATCGCGTTTCGCGCGAATGAAAGTCTGAAATTGACTTGTGCCGCTTCTCATTTGGCGCTGCTGCAGCCGTTGCTGCTGCTGCCGCTGCTGCAGCAAGTTGTTGGTGGCTTATGCTAGAGCTACAATTGCAATAACTCTGCAGTTTTCCACATATGTGTATATGTCTCTGTCTGTGTGTGTGTGTGTGTGTGTTTGATTAAGCTAGCGAATTGCTTTGTTCAAAAACTGCTCCACTTTGGCGCACATGAAAACAATTTCGCTTTGCACACACACACACAGAGACGTTGGCAATTCGTAGATACTTTCGTAGCTGCAACTGTAGCTGTGGCAGTCAGGCACGCGTGTATTGTGCTTGCACTTACCTGGCTGCTTAGCTGCCTAGCTGCCTGCCTGCCTGCCAAGTGGGTTGCGCATACGCAGCGTGGCCCGTCAGCCAGACGTGCAACTGCTGTTGCTGCTGCTGCTGCTGGCACTTGTCATTTGCCCAAACATAGCACTGGCAATACTTTTAATTGATTCCACAGACAAACGCGCACACACATCTATATACACACGCAGGTGAAAGAAGCTGCGCCACTTGCAGCGATATAATTACTGGTTTACTGACTGCTGTTGCTGCTGCGTCTGCTGCTGCTGCTGCTGCCTGGCTGTAACTGCTGCTGCTGCCTGCTGGCTGCTTGCCTTGGCGACAATTTTAAATTAACGGCAATTGTTTTTGCCGCCTGTACAATTTTCACGCAGTTTTTCCAAGTCAGCGTGAACAACAAAAAAACTTTCATTGCTCAGACTTTGGCAACAATTGCCGCTGTTGTTGCCGCTGTGCAGCTGCAACATCTTGGCTTTATGAGCCTCTGTTGACGTTAAAAGCAAATGTTTAGAATGCGCAGGCATGTCTTACCCACAACAGCAACAACAACAACAATTACGCAGCTATTTTCGAGTGGAGTCTTAGATTTTCTCCTCTCTCTCTAAATGCGAGTGCGGCAAAGCAGTTAGAAACTCGTCCACAACTGATATTAGACTAAGCAGTTGCATTATGATTCAGTTAAACTATAGCAACTCATTGCCACACTCTCTCAGCAGGCAATCGCATTACATTAAATCAAATCGAAATCGAAATGGAAATCTTTAACGCCACAAAAACTCATTTGAACTTTAGCTTTCAATTCAATTGGCACTTTGATTAAGCATAATCAAATTTTCTTTTGATTTGAATGCAATTCAAATGGGCTGAGGGAGAGGCAGCACGAGTGAACTGTATGAGTGCCCCTCGTTTGGCAGCCGCCACTTGCAACTGTGGCAAGTGAGGCAGCCCGCTGACAGCAATTGTAAAGAAATGAAAACCACTTTCTTTGCATGCATGCCACAAACTACGCCAACACCAGCAACAACAACGACCAACTGCAACAACTGCAACCCAAGTCAAGCCAAGCAAATTGCATGCGTTTTGTGGCCGCTGTGGCAGGCTGGCCGGGGCAGGCAAGCGGAACACGCCGACGCCGACGACGACGCCGTTGCCGACGTCGGCAGCTCGAAATTGGGTCACTAATTATTTCAGAGCAAAATGCAACCGGCCCCCAGTTGCCGTTGACGTTGCAGTCGACGTCAACCAAGCTGCAGCCACAGCTAACGATGCGTTGCGAAGCCACGTCGAGGATATGCTAGCTACATTCGCGTTGTGTCTCTCATCTCTCTTTCTTTCATTCGTTTTCTTTGTTGTCGACTCTCTTTTCTGCCTGACTTTCTGCTCTTTCACTGCACAGACCCGGCTGCGAACTGTAGCCAGAAAGTGCAAGCCCTTGAGTTTTTACTTTCATTGCAGCAGCAGCAGCAACAGCAACTGCAGCGGATACAGGAGAGTGGGCGGAAGGGAAGCCAATGAAACTGGTTTTCGGCATTTGGCAAGTTCCAAGTGACCAAGTCGCAAAATGCATGTCCATGTCCGCTGGACTAGCCTTTGCCTGCATTCGTGAATTTCGCTCCGTTCGTTCGGTTTACCGTTAAACGAAATGGAAAGTAAATGAATGGCATGGAGGGAGGGAAGTTGTAAATTATGTTAATTGTGTCTCGTTTCTGCTGGGGTGCACTCCAGCCAATGGCTGCTTATCTGCGAATCCTGACTAACGGCACTTCGCTCAGCTCATTTGGCATGTTTAGTGGCCTCGTCTTCTTCTGTTTCTGCTTCTTCTTCTTCAGCTTTGGCTATTGTCGTAGCTGACAGTGGAGGCTATCTTCAATCAGACAAACGAGGAGAAATCTAATTGGACACTAAAAGCTGACACCACTGATCTAATAGATCTCCTATATGTGCATACACACATACATATATACAGATATGTACATCTATATACATATGTAGATGTCAAATTGTAGCCCATTTGTCGCTCCATTTAACATGCCGCTGCATATCAGAAAACTATATTCAAGCTCGCTTTTCACTTTCCCTATAAATGCGTTATCTTGTTGCTGTTGCTGTTGTTGTTGTTGTTGTCTACGCATATGCGAAAAATTTCACGAAAAGCGCTGGAAAAACGGAGTGAATGGATGGAATGCCTGGCAGGCGCCGTTGGCATGCAACAATTTACTTTCATTTGCCGCACAGACGTGTATGTCTAGGCAGCACAGGTGCTAGGGAGGCAGGCCGAGAGTCTTGTGCGCCGTTGGCTGCGGGCGCCTTATCACTTTTTAATTGTCGCCAAACTGTCGCGGCGCCAACAACAAACAGCAACAACAGCAGCAAGAAACTGGAGCATAGAAAACTAATTGTCTGCTCTATTTTACATAATGCCAAGTCGCTTTGCTGCGGGCATTTGTGAAAATGCAGTCAAGTTTGTTGCCTAAGTCATTTGTTTTTTGCGCTTAGCTAAAAAGTAATTGATAGTTTTTTTTTTTTTTTTTTTTTGTTACATAAATCGTTTTATTGGCTATCCTAATTATTTTTTGTGAACAATTTTAATGGCCATAAAGTTTATTACTTTTGTTTTAAAGATCTTTAACAATTATGCTGGCACGCGCTTAGCTCTCTGGCTGGCCCAGTTTCAAAGGCACTAACAACTGCCCCTTGACAAAACTATTTGAGATGTGAAAAAATCGTTACTTAATAGCTATAAAGAAACTGCAGAGTGAGCTGAGTGGCTGGCACATACCACAAAATGAAATGAAACGTAAATTGCCCCTTCACTGTCAGCCAGAGACAGCCAAAGAGGCAACAGCAACAACAGCAAGAGCAACAGCCAGAGCAAGAGCAACAACAAGCATGTGTAAAACCTTGGTGGTTAACATTTGTTTTGTTGTTTGCTTTTCTTTGGCGTTAACAATTTCACTTTCACAGCATCCGAGTTCGATATCGATATATATATATATATATATATTTATGTATGTATGTATAAATACAGCTGGCTCGATAGAGACATATGTTAGTGTTTAATTACGCATGGGGAGCTACAATTTCTATGCCACAATGGCAAATAATATCGATCATTTACAGACACAGCCACAACCACAATGACAAATGCGCATGTGTGCGTGTGTGTGTGTGTTGTTGCCGTTATATTAAAGAAGCAGCAAACGCACACAGACGCTGCACAGCATCTGCTTGGCAGTGAAACTTTTACTTAGCAAGCAAAAGCCAAGGCAGCAATCGAATTGGTAAACAAAAACATTCCAACACATAAAATTGACAAAAAAAAGACAGCTAAAAAATCTCTGTTTCGAGTTCTGTTTTTCTTATTGTTGTGTGTGTTTAAGCAAAACCTGTGCCCATTGTTTGCATTTGGCTTTTGGGCCGTGCTTCATCTCTGGGTTGGGCCACACTCAGCTGTGTCGCACGCAAAAATTTGTCAGCTTCTGATGTTGTCTCTGGGTCTGGGTCTGGGTCTGTCTCTGTCTCTGTCTCGTGCTCAATTAAGCAAAATCTATAGCTGCCGCTGTACCCCCTTTTGGATGCTGGACATATGTCTTGCCAAAAAGTGTTTGGCGTTGGGAATTTGTGAAAGCGTTCAATTAATTTAATGGAAATAGCCAAGCAGCGTCTTGCTGCCAAAAACTCATCAAAAGCTACAAAGAAATTAGCTTTATGTTACATCAAATACATTTTATGGCTTGGCTAATTGACAAGCCTGGAACTGGCTGGCATGTGATAAACTAAATGAAAATTATAGATATATATAGAGATCGATATCTATATATACATCTGCCTATGACTTGTTATTTGGCATTGATTGCTAGCTGAGCACTAGCATCAGCTGTCAGTGAAATTCGTGTGTCAACAATGGCAAGAAAAGTCAGATTCAATTCAATATCCGTCTCAGCTAGCCCAAATTGCTGGTCATCTAAGCACACCACGTAAATTATCAAGAATTAGAACAAATAGACTGTGTGTGTGTGCCACAGTGCAGTGGTTCACCTAGTTTCTAGCAGCAACAACGACAACGATAACTACAACGACCAGTCAAGGAGACAGCTACGATTGTCATTTCAATCAATAGACGGACGCCAAGCTGAGCTCCCTCTGCTAAAGCAAACAAACAACCCACCAGCAACAAGAGCAACAACTTTTCATTGCATTTTCACTAGCTGCTGGCACTTTTCACATTATTTAATGTTTGCCAGCGGCAAATGTTGAAGCGTATATAACAAAAGAGTTGGCAGTTGCTGTTGAAGCTATTGAAGCGGGCGAGATGCTGCTAAGCTAATTAGACAGGAAGACCGAAAACGCATTTCTTTTGTCTTTTTGTCTAAAGGCAACGATAACGCTGGCGATAACGATAACGATACGTAGCAATGTGTGTAAGCAGTAATTTGATTGTGTTAATTAAAAAAGAAAACAAAAGGCAGCAGCAGCTACAGCTACAGCTACAGCCACAGCTACATCAGCAGCAGCAGCAGCAATGCCCTTATATGAAAAAGAGATGCCAGACGAAAGCTCGCTGGGAGTTGCGCATGGCAAACGTCAACTTTCACTTGCCTTATGCCAAACAACCACAACAGCAACAGCAACAAATAACAAGCCAAGTCAGTCATCAGCATCAGCAGCAGTTACACATTACTATAAACAATAACAACAATGACAACAATAACAATGTTCACTTAAGCTGAGCATGGCTCATCATCCAAATGCCAATCAGCTACAAGAGCTGCCTAGAAGGCATTCTTATACACTAACTAAAGGAGTATGTTGACTACAAAGACTCTATTTGTCAAGTTGATGTAGCTTGTTGATATAGCTTACACTCCTTTTAAGATATAATAAAGATATATAGCCTTATGTATAAAGAGATATATAGAGATGTCTTCTATTGTGCAACTCTCAGTAAGTGTATCTGGTATTCGTCTTACATCTGATCAGGTATATATATATATATCACAATCGCTTGTCTAATTTAGCGATGCGTTGATTTGATAACGCATCATTTTGTGCTAGCTGCTGTTGAGCAGCAATTAGCAAAAAAAAGAGATGAAGAAAAAGCCAACAAATTTCGCTGCTTGTTAATTGCCAAATTTGTGTTTTAACTCTTTCGTATGCAAATGGGGAGACAACTAATTTTTTTTTGCTCAGGTGAAAATAGTCGAATAGGAAGAAAGTGAAGCAGCAGCAGCAACAACAGCAGCAGTACGAAGCACCGTTAAACTAAGCAGCCCACACACACACACACACACACACATACAGAAACATTGTGGACAGCCCCATTCATTGAAGTTCTTTTGGGAGCATTGCGTAACGAGCGACTCAGTGTTTGTTTGGCTAGGGTCAAGCGGCATTGGCAGCGCTGCCGACAATAAAGCAGCGACGCAGCGTCCGTTACTGTCTCAGTGGGTTAATAGTACACTTGCTCAATGGCAGCTTGCTGACTGGCTGACTAGCTGGCTGACTGACTGACTGACAAGCCGGTTTTTATTTTTAGCTGGCGCGTCGATTTATGGCCGAGGCTTGTTAAAAACCCATTTACATGGGGTGTGCTCTTGCTCTTGTACACACGGTGCAATATGATGGGCCGCTTTGCTGCTGCTGTAGTTGCTGCTGCTGCTGCTGCTGTTGTTGTTGTTGTTGTTGCCATCTGTAAAAGTAAAACTGCCCGCTACAACATTCACCCAGGCAGCCCAAAAACGAAAAAACTCAACACTCAGTCAAGTGAAATGCGACTCAGACGCCGCAGCCGCCGCTTACTTTTTTATATATATATTTTCTTACACTCTCCCCCTCGCTCTTCCACGCTCCGCTACAAGCGGCAGCCGGCGCGGCAACCTGAGCTCTGCGTGGCAGCAGGCAGCCAGCCAGCCAGCCAGCCAGCCAGGCAGGCAGGCAGGCAGCTTCAGTTGGAGCTGTGTGAAAGCTGCGCCTCAGATGCGGTCGACAGTCGGCGTTGAGCTCAGTCGCTCAGTCTCAATCGGCAAGCAGACGCAGACGCAGGCGCAGCGGCAACGTCTTCAACTCTCAAGTTCAATTCCAAACTCGAAGTCGAATTCGAATTCGAAACAAGCGCGCGGCACGTGAAATGTTTAGCGAATGTTAACACAATGTTAATGCTATGCTAGGCCAAACTGTAAAGTAAGCAACATGGAATACAAAAACACAGACAACCACACAAATACAAATACAAATTAAAATACAAATACAAATTAATGGGGCCCATAAAGTGGGGCCAACCACTGTGAAGAAAACTTGCAACTGCGTTGGCGTTGAGGCTTCTCGTTGTCGTTGTTGTTGTTGTTGCTGTTGTTGCAGCTCCTCGTTGTACTGTTATAGTGAAAATAGAAAGTGGTTCCTGTTTGTTGCCCGCGAGTTTTCATTTGCTTTACATAAAATGCAGTTTCGGCGGCACTAAATGATCGTGTGAGTGTGTGAGTGCGAGTGCGACTGTGAGTGTGTGCATCTGTGTGTATATATGTAGTGCCATTTAAGTGCTGTTCAAGTTATGAGCATTAAGCCATTAAAAGACTGTCATTAATTATGGCTTGTTGTGACTCTAATGTCTAAATAAACAGAAAAACACATTTAAAAATTTTTAAAGTTTAAATTTAGTTAATAAAATGCATGAATAAAATTTAAATAAAAAATATATAAATAAAAAAGTGATCTTAAGTTATTAAAAGTTAGTCTTCAGTATGAATATTTACTACGGATGCTATGGATAACCTTCAACTTAAAATAAATTATATTAAATGAATTTGATATTTGATAAAATATTTGAAAATATGCACAAATTGTTCAAAATATTATGAGTTATTAAAATGTCGTTCATTTTTGATCAAGTTATGCAAGAAAACTAAGCAACAATACAAGGTCATGGAGAATATGTAACACCCTGTATAATATGCATATATTCTGTGAATGTTAATGCTAAATGCAGATAGTTCGACTGTTAAGAGAGTCGTAATTCCATTTAGCTTATGCAAAAGTTGAACTGTTTGGCTGCATTGTTTACCCTTGTTCCCCTTTCTATTCTGCTACTTACAGAAAGAGACACCAAAAGATCAACAAACCCGAGAAGAAATCAGCGAGGAACGCGAAGAGACGAACAGCAGCCTCAGCAGCAGCAGCAGCAAAGATTCAAAACAAACTGTTTTGATCTTAACGGACAGACAGACAGAGAGCGATTCGGCACACACATATATATACATATTTGCAGGCTATATAGTCGAGCGGATTTATATAGCAGCAATAAAATGGGACACTATACGCGACACAGTTGCCTCTTGGCCTTAGTCTTGTGCCTGGCATTCAACACAGAGGTAAGTGCCACACAGCTGTCTGGGAAGAAAGTGTAAAAAGATGAATCTTACAAACGACATGGTGAAAAATGCAGATCGCTGTCCGATAGCCCAATCAATATGATTTCAATTCAATTAGGAAACACCAAAAGCAATACAGTTATAGTGGCCCACTTCCAAGTTGACAGCAAGCGAGAGAGAGAGAGAGAGAACGCGCGGCATCTTTCTTACATATGCAAACCAAGCTTTATAGCGGATCTGCTCACTTTCGACGCGACGGACTACCGTTTATCAATATCCAATTCAATTCGAATGCAAATCAGTGTGAGTGTCCATTGTGTGGCATATTGATGGGTTGATCAAAAACTGAAAGAAAAAACGTTCAGATGAGCTGTATTGCTAGCGGTATAATAGAGATCAATCTGCTAGCAGAGGCGGATGCGGAGGCAAGGCGAAGCACGGCGAATCGCGAAGCGCGAAGAACTGCAGTAAGTGCGCTGCAGTCGCATTAAACGGCACTTTGTGTGCTGCTGATCTGTGTAATTTGAAGCAGCACAAGCTGACAGCAGCGCCAAGATAGCACAGGAACTTAGTGAGCGCGAGCGAGAGCTTAGCTTAACAGCAGCGCTGCTGACAATTGATTAGCTCAAAAGAATGTTAAGCAGCCAAACGGTTATCAATCGAAAGAGAGAGAGTGAGACGGAGTTCAGTTTAACAGTGGCGCAATTAGCTATGTAACAGCGTGCGAAATGTTAGCCTAAACGGTAATCAATCAAAGTACAAATGCTCATAACAGTGACGCTGTAAAAAGTTGAATAGGAATATGTTAGTCAGACAATATGTTAAACTCAAATCAATGAAAATAAGGAACAGACATAACAGACAGAAAGAGAGAGAGAGAGAGAGAGAGAGAGAGAGAGAGAGAGAGAGAGAGAGAGACTTAAGCTGTTGAGCGTTTTACAGCGTGTTAGCCAGCGCAACGGTAATCAATCAAACTAATGAATGACGACAATAAGAGAGAGCTTAGCTTAACAGTGACGTTGTTAACCGCTTAAAATGTTAGCCTTAACGTAAATTAATCAAAATTACGAATGGTCATAGGTTTTGAGGTTGTGTTTCTTTTAGCCAAGTTAGATGCGCTTTCGATTGAAATGCAAGATTTATATGAAAACGTATTTAGCCACATATATGCGAACATGTAAATCAACGCAAATTGCTTATTTATGTAGCCATTTAAGCGGCATCAATCACATACACACACACACAGACACACACACACACAAATGCAGAGCAAATATCTCGCAGATGCAATCGCGAGTCACGGAAAACTCCAGCTCCAACTGCAACTAACTGGCCAGCAGTTGGCGCTGCGTGTCTGTATCTGTATTGGGGCAGCGAAATTGCAGTTATGCTCTGATTTGTACCAGTTTTGACTTTCTTGTTTATAGCGCATTAATACATTAAGATTGCTATATTATTCATTTAACGCCAGGTTTCTTCAGCCGCGAGTGAAACGCTGCCACAGAATGGGGGGAAAAACTAGCTAGCAGCTAACAAATGCATATCGATACGTTATTAGAATGCATTCATAGTATATAGTCAGCTATATAAATAGATGCTGTAGTTCAACTCTATTTTAATATAACGCTTCTTTTATTTAGTTTTCATTTGTTTGTTGTTCGTGGTCATTTCACTTTCAAAACCAACTCACGACATCTCGGACGACAAAAGATATCCAAAAAAAAAATGAGAAAAAAATCCACAGCGTCATCGTCTTGAACTTTCGATTTTCGTTGGGCTGAGCCACAGACACAGCCAGAGCCAGAGCCAGAGTCACTGCGTTACATCCGCTTTCCGGGCATAGCCAGAGGAAAGAAAGAAGAAAAAAAATACAGCTATAAAATTATGAACCAAATGTGAAACGGGAATGAAAAAGATACAGTGAAAAGAAAGCGACGCAATCGAGTTACCAAGCCAAAGAGCGAGAGCGGGGAGGAGGGTAAGAGAGGCGAGTGTGTAAGGGAGTAACATGTAGCTGGCTTATGCAATAGGCCCTGCTTTCGGCTTAGGTAAACGTGCCTCGCTCCACTCGGCCATTCAATTTCAAAATAAATAAACTGCTGCGCAATTTTCAACGCTCTGGCACGCTTCTTTCGAAAAAGGCGCTCTTGTCGCTTAAATTTTGATTCGGATTGCATAAGGCGCCGCAAATTAAATGACAAAACAGGCAGCCAAGCATGCGCACCAGGTTTTCCGCTGACAGAGTTTTAAGATCTTTTGCAATACAATCAAATGTCTTTTACTTAAAATATCTGGAGACGAAAGATATTTGAACATTTGATAAGAAAGTAGAGAAATCTGTCTGAGAAGTTCGCTCAATGAAGCTGTAGCTGTAGGTTAACAAAGACTTCACTGTATATTAAGTTAGCGAGCTTACTTTACCAAGATTTCCTTCGCAAATATTACTTATTGCTCTTGTTTGCTCTCCCAATACAGCATAATTCCGTGCACGGCGATGCATCACACATTGAATCGGCTGCGTTGCCATTGGAACACAGAGCTGGCTATGGACCGCCAGCGCCTTCACCTATCTATGGCGCACCACAGGGACCGCTGAGCACCGCTGGCGCTGGTCCCAGCAATGATCTGTCGGAGGAGGCTTGGCCACTAGCCAGCACCAATGACAGTCCACAGATCAAGCATCTGCAGGTGCAGTGCGAGAAGACACACATGCGTGTGAACATTGAGTTCGACAGGCCCTTCTATGGAATGATCTTCTCGAAGGGCTTCTACAGTGAGTCTCACTGTGTGCATATGCAGCCGGGCACGGGTCATCTGAGCGCCACCTTTGAGATCTTCCTGAATAGCTGCGGCATGAGCAGCTCGGCCAATCATAATGCGGCTGGCTATGGTGCACCCACTCCATCGGGCAGCTATGTGGAGAACACAATCATTATTCAGTACGATCCCTATGTGCAGGAGGTTTGGGATCAGGCACGCAAGCTGCGCTGCACCTGGTACGATTTCTACGAGAAGGCTGTCACCTTCCGCCCCTTCCAGGTGGACATGTTGCACGCTGTCACCGCTAACTTCCTGGGAGATAACCTTCAGTGCTGGATGCAGATTCAGGTGGGCAAGGGACCCTGGGCCTCCGAAGTGTCGGGCATTGTGAAGATCGGACAAACTATGACCATGGTGCTGGCCATTAAGGATGATGAGAATAAATTTGATATGCTTGTGCGCAACTGCGTCGCTCATGACGGCAAGCGTGCTCCCATTCAGCTGGTGGATCAAAATGGCTGCGTTGTTCGACCCAAGATCATGAGCAAATTCCAGAAGATTAAGAACTTTGGACCCTCCGCTTCTGTGGTCAGCTTTGCCTACTTCCAAGCCTTCAAGTTCCCTGACTCGATGAACGTGCACTTCCAGTGCGTGATCCAGGTCTGTCGCTACAACTGCCCCGAACCCAAGTGCGGACCTGGTCTGCCTGGTGGTGAGTACGGACTGCCACAGATCGGCGGCAATGCGCTCTCCGAGGAGTACGGTCCACCAGAGGCCTACGAACGCAATGACTTTGCCTTGGGTGGTCTGCCTCCAGCAGCTTATCCCGATCCACGTCATCCAGCTGCCGATGCCAGCGGCGCCTACTCCGAGAATCAGCCCGATGTTGTACCCTCGCCACAGGCCCAAACCTCAGCGGTGACCACAGCCGAGTCGGGGGGCAATGTTGGCAGCGGTCCAGCCAGTTCTCAGGCGCCACAGCCGCAACCACAACAGGGCAGCAACGAACTGGGTCTGCCGCCTCCACCACTACCTGGCCAGCCTGGTCAATACAGCACCGTCAAGCGCAAGGATGATCTGAGCGGTGGCAATCTTGTTTCACTGGGTGGCCGTCCACGCTCTGTTGAGGGTCTGGATGATCTGCGCGGCGTGCGCCGGCGTCGTGACACAATGGAGATTGTGGTTAAGCCAAGAATCTACAAACGGAATGCACAGGAGATGACCGACGTGAACACGAGTCGCATCATTCAGGTGGTGGCACCTGGCGATGTTAACTTTGCGCTCAATAGCAATGCCAGCAATGAGACGGTGGTCATACAATCGGCGCGCTCTGCCGATGCCGAAACCATTTGCATGTCTGTGCCCAGCTTTGTCGGTGGCTTGGTGATGCTGTTGCTCGTCCTGGCTGTGGCCTCTCTAGTCGCCGCCTTCCTCTTTGTGCGCGTGCGCCATTTCGATCGCAAGGGCGCGGGCATGGCCTATGTCAACTAAGTAGAAGGCACAAAACACACAACACACACACACACACCACACACGCATACACACTAGGTATCCATGGCACCATCATTAGCACGGCGTGAATTGAAAACCAAATCAGTTTTATGTGCACCTCTCTTCATTTCACACTTCTAATTTCTAACTTATTTATGCTGTCTCATGCTCTAAAACATTTCCTTAACTATTTATTATTATTATTTTAATTTTTTTTTTTTGGCTATTTATTGAATTGTATTTTCGTATGGCAACGATTTGCCTTATCTGCATAATTCTTTAGTTCTTTAGCGATCGAAATAAACGAAAATTGTGACGTAATTTTTCTCATTGTCAGATTTGTTAAGTTTCAGTTATACATAAATAATTTAAAAACAAAAACAAAATGAAAAAAAACGGAACTATCTAAATTACGAGTTTAAATGGCACAGCGGATAACAAACGAAAGAAAATTAAAAAATCAAAGCTGAAAATCGTTTACAATAAGTTAATATAGCAGATGTATATATTAAATTATTTATTTATTACTTTATCTGATAGCTGCGAAATAATAAAAAGTTTACTTTTATTAAAACAAAAAAGAAGTCTATTCCTATTGCTTGTTGGGATGTGCTGAATATATGTATAACAATGCTGAATTCGTAAGAATGCTGAACACAGATGTAAACATGCGACAGTTTAGGCATATTTTATGAACATTTCAGATGTACTCTACTTATTTATTTACAAACACATAAATATTTACAATTCTGTCGTTTTACAAGTTTCCGAGAATAAAATTTGCATAAAATAAAAATTCATTTATGCAGAAAATCTGTCTAAAATAAAAACCGCCTGAGCCTTTGTTATATACAACAATTTTGTTTGAATAATCGACTATGATTACGTTAACTATAGCGAATAGCACTCAAAAATTGAACAAATTTGAACAGATGAACACATCTACGCTGCGCGTGCGTCGTTTATTGTGGCTGGGACATTCACCTCAAGTCCGTCCATGTCCTTGGTCAATGTAATTTGGCAACCCAATCGTGAGGTATCCGTTAGGTCGTACGCCAAATCCAACATATCCAATTCCTCATCTCCTGGCTTTTCCGGCAACTTCTCATAGTCCGGCACTTTAAATATGAGATGGCATGTTGAACAGGTCAGTGTGCCCTCGCAGGCACCAAAGCCGTCCAGATCCACATTATTATTAACGACGACGTCTAGCAGCGAGTCGCCCACCTTGCCGGAAGACTTTATTCTCTCGCCGTTCGCTCTAACAAAGGTCACATTCACACTGAGAGAAACAGAGAGAGAGAGAGAGCGAGAGTTATATTTTAAAACTATTTCTTAGTTTTACCATGGGCGTATTTGTTAATTAGATGCCACTTACACATCTTGTTGCCGCAGCGCCAGACCCAGCGAGAAAGTGCGCGTGAAATTTGTTGTAGCTCGAATTTCGTTGGTCAAACAATTTCGTATGTAAGCATTACGCAGCGACAATCTTGCGGAATTTCTGATTGTGTTGATGACTAGCATTTTTATTATATGTATACAACTTCTATCTAATCAGTTAATGCACAAGCAACCACGCCCTGTTTTTATAGCAAAATAGGCGATTTTATTAAATAATTAAAAACAGGAATTAACAAAAAATTTACGTAGTGCACGCAACAGCTCTCTACTGTAAATAATTGAGGAAATCTGATGATGACAGGTGGAGACAATCATATGGTAAAATAGAGCTGCCAGATTGTTCTGTGTTTTCAGTGCTGCCCAGCGTTAAGCAGATGAACCGCCAACAAAAACGTGCTTATTGCTATCATTTTGGTTTAAAGCTTACAAGTTATATGATCTATGATCTCCCTCATTACTGTAAATGGTTGATTACTTATAAAAACTTGCAGTATTTAATGAATATTATATAGATGTATTATTTTAATTATTCTTAGTATGTTGCCTAGTTTTAATTTTGAATTTTAAAATTACTCGATACTAACTTGGAGATCTGGCAGCCTCATTTAAGACTATCGACAACTTGAATTGTTTACATTTGGTAAAGCATGGCGAGTTTACATTTTTGGAACGAATTCGAATTAAAAAAGCCTCCATTAGTGACCTTACAAGTTAAGGATACAGGATTTGGTAAGCTGCACCACAATGTAAAGTCTAAAGACCCTTATATAATGAATCATTCTAAACGCAGCAAAGAATGTCTATGTGGTCATTAATCGTTACCTGCAACAGCTATCAAGACCAGATTTCTTGGAGTTCAACCACACAGCCGCCTTGATAGGACGTCTAATGGCACGTCGTAAGAACTCTTTTCGTGGGATGCCAGGTTTTCGAGCCGTCTGCAAATTGAATGCAGCGCTTTGTCGGCTGCTCCGTCTTGACCTACCTCGCGATCTGGAACATTTTCGCGGAGCCTTGCCCGATGCATGCGATGAAGAGCTTTCTGGCGATATGCCCACTCGAAACAGTTTTGAATTTGTCTTGGCGCGACTGCTAGCCTTTTATAGTTTGCATGAACGCATTCGTGACTGCTGCCAGGCGGCTATCAAATACTTTGGACAAATGATACGCAGCAACTTCTTCATGGAGTTCCTCACCTTACTAATAGCAGCAGTTGCCAAGATAAATAAGTTAAGCTTAGTGCAAGCCAACAATTGTGCCACATTGTATAACAAGCTGCAACCACAGTGTCTAAACTTTCCAAAGGTGGAAAAGCATAATTTTCTGCCTGAAGACAGTAAATTGCCAACGCGGTTGCGTGTGATTAAAGAAAACAAGACAGATATAAGGGAGGAAGAGGAAAGTCCTGCAGGTGTTAAGCTGCTCATACAAGCACCGCCACTAATTACGAAGGTGGAAAAGGCCAAGCAGCAACTGAAGGCAGATGTGGGCACTGTGATAGCACGCGAAACAGTTATAGCTCCGACACAGGCCGCTTTTCAGCTGAGTTCGCTGGCCACCGTGGAAGACGTCAAGCATTTTATTGTGCGTGAGTCCAAGGCACGCAAAAAGAATCCTGAGAACTGTGTAACGAAACCAATACAAAACCATGAATGGCTGGCAGCGAAAACGCTTTTTGAGCGCAAACTGCAGGCCAGGGATCATGCAAAAGCTTTGAACATATTTCGTAAATTTATTGGTAGTAAAATATAAAATATAACATGAAGAAACTCACAAAATATATAAGTTATTTTACACTTACAGCCTAGAGAGCATGCCCTCAGCCAGCTGCATACGCTTGAGTTCCACAATATGCTGCTGCGAGTTCGTATTGCTCTTCTGTAAAGAGAGAAACATTAATTAATAACATAATTGTGATGATTAGTCATTGATCAGTGGCCCTACTTACCTTAACAAACTTTTTAAAGTTCGGGCGACCGATGTATTTGCTGTCAGTTATGTTTGCCGCATCTGTTTTGTCGTCTGTGCAGCTAACACTGATGCTCATGTTGCATAAGCGCACTTGAATGCTATCCTTCAAGCTTGCCAGCCATTTTACATGCTCCAGCTTATATTTATCATCCTCATCATCCAGCTCTTTCTTTACAGCCTCTACATCCATTTGTAACTCATCTGCATCGGGATTCGTTTTCGGCTTAACATCCTCATGTAGCCCGCTACATGATAGCCAGCCGCTCACATTTACTTTACGAGACTGTTCCCTCGGCTTGCGCACAATGTACTTTGATTTTGGTTTTGATTCACCTACAAATGGTTCTGTGCTCACTGAGTCCTCATTGTCGTCGCTCGCAGCTTTGCTTTGTTCTGGTTGATCACGTTTTTTAAAATTGAACATATTTTCATCATCAGAATCATTTTCTGATCTGACAAGGCCAAGCAATTGCCTTCGCTTCTTGCCGTCGCTAAACTGGAAAAGGTTTTCATCGTCGTCGCTGTCACTTTCGTTGATTTGCTGCAAGCAAAGACGTTTGCGTTTCTGAGATGCAGCTGGAGCCAAGTTTTGGCTTGAAGCCTGACTTTGTGACTTTTCCAGAAAATTTCGCACACTAATTGTGCCTTTTTTATTGATCTTTGGGCTGGGCACAGCTTCCTTAGCCAATGTACTATTGGACTCCATGCTGGTGGCTTCAGTCGGCTTGAATGGTGCCTGCTCCACAGGTGCTGAGGCCTGCGATTTGAATTGGAAGATTCCCTCATCATCTTCGCTATCACTCTGAACTATTTTCAATGTAACCTTTTCTGCAGCCGGCTTGCCACGTGTAGATCTTCGGGGTGATATCTCCGTTTTCTTTATTTCTTCCACTTCGACTTGTTGCTGCGGATGAGCACGAGTTGAACGTCTAGGTGAAATAGTTGTAGTTGGTTCTATCGCAGCGTTCTGCATGGTGTCTACGGATGACAAATCAACGGAATTTTCTAAGCTTGGCTCGACTAACTTTTTTGATCTCTTTTTCGATTGCGTAGATGTGGGCTGCTCGTCATCAGAGGAATCCAAAATACGTTCAATTTTACGTTTCGACACTAATGTTTTTGCCTTCTTAGTTGGCGATTTGACCACTTCGACTTGAATGTCTTCATCCGAGGAGGAGTCCAAATATATGGCATTATTTCGTCTTTTAAGCAATATGCCGTTTAATTTTTGGACTGGTTCTGGCTTTGGTTCCGATGACTTCTTCTCACTTGCAGTGCTTAGCGCATATATTTCCGACTTTTGGGACTCGGCGACGATAAATTCGGAAGCTTTGTCTGCGGCTCGTTGTGTTTGACTTCGCTCTGTGTTTGGTACCAAAATCGAAGAATCCATGGATTCGGTTGTAGCCAATGAGTTCTCAGTTATCTTGTATGACGGATTACAAAACTTATCCAATGAGCAGTGTAAAATGGCTAAGCCGATTTCATAATCGGGCACAGGACGAAGGCCGGCCTGCTCCAAAATACCTGGAGGAGTACATAGATTAGATTGAAGAATAAAATTGGAATTGATATTTGTGAAGCAAACTTACCTTGTACACTAAAAATAGTTTCTGTTGCTTGGGATTGAGTAGAGGTCACATATTGTATGACTACGACGTTCACTTTAGTTAGAAATGGCTTCCGTACGCCAGAGTTGAGATCTTTGCAGGTGCCACTTGCCTTCTGGACGACCGGGCCATACATGTCGAGGTGCTTTCGATTCATGAACACAAATGTTTTACCAGCAAAGAGTTTGGTGCGTTCCGGACGCCACTTGATGCTGGGCATATCGGCTGGTTGTACGGGCATAAAGTCTTCAGGCTTTGGCAACTCATCGGACACGTGAACACGCTTTGCTAACTTCACCAGCTCTCGCCAAAAATCAACCCGAACAATAGGTTTATTGTCTAATAGTGCATGTAGAAGTTTAACTGTAATCGTGACCGTATCCATGGTTAAATGCGAGCACTCATCCGTCCAAGAGGGCAGGATAGCGCCATTTAATGGTTTTATAAGCTTATTTAATTCACGTATATCAGTGGGATTCAGCGCAGATGCAGTGGTCATCAATTTAAGCTGTGACAGCTTCCACACATTCTTTAGAGCTCCAAAGCGAATCTTGTCTCCAACTTCAATTGGAGTTGGCGTCTTGACTTTCATCTTTTTGTTACGCTCAATATCACTGTTGATGAATGTACCATACATAGAGCCCAGATCTTCCACGGTCAGCGTCCCGCCATTCGAAAGACAAAGCTTTACATGAGTGCGACTTATACTAAGGTCCTCGGCCAAAATCACGTCTGTTGACAAGCGACCGATAGTGTATATCGCTTTGGAAGGAATCAAAACGATTTTCTCCTTGTCTGCAACACATCTCTTGGTTAATGTATAAACTGTGCATATATTTTTAATTTTCTACAAACCATTATCTACTTTAGACAGAATAAACATATTTTCAACAATTTAAACAGATAACACAATTTCACAAAGACCGCTAACAGAAACATCTGTCGGAATGCTGTTAGCTGCTAGTATTTCTGTTAAAACCTAACAGAATAATGTTACAACTAAAACTTACTCATGTTAATATGGACTGCATACCAGACATTACGTTCACAGTTGAATGGCAAACCGGTGAACTACATTCGGTTTTCTGCATTGGATTTGTTTATTGTTTTCATTTAGTTAATCAATATTTTGTAAAGTCAATGTACATATATAAATAGTTTAAAATGTCACATTTAACGGGCACACGTGTCAGCATGTTTAACGAGTCGTTTCTCAACGATAATGAGCACGATTCAAATGCGGTGCTCATGGAGCTGGACAAGGGGCTACGTAGTGCAAAGCAGGGCATACAATGTGAGGCCATCGTGCGATTTCCGCGACTTTTTGAAAAATATCCCTTTCCCATACTTATAAACTCATCATTCATCAAATTGGCCGAGTTCTTTGTGAGCGGATCGAATCTTCTGCGCTTCTGGGTGCTGCGTGTGTGCCAGCAAAGTGAGAATCATCTTGACAAGATTCTCAACATTGACAATTTTGTGCGGCGTATTTTTATGGTGATGCATTCAAATGATCCAGTAGCGCGTGCTCTACTCCTTCGCACTCTGGGCGCCGTTTCACGTGTGATTCCAGAGAAGCCACAGGTGCACCATGCGATACGTCGAGCTCTCGACAGCCACGACACCGTAGAAGTGGAGGCTGCCATCTATGCCAGTAGCTGTTTTGCCGCCCAATCAAGTTCCTTTGCCATCAGCATGTGCGCAAAGATCTCCGACATGATTGAATCACTGCAGGTGCCGGTGCCGATGAAGTTGCTGCTTATTCCGGTGCTCCGACACATGCACCACGATGCCAATACAGCGGCCTTAGTCAGTAAGCTATGTCTGGAGCTGTTGCCCAAGTATCCCGCCGAAAGCTTTGTGGTAGCCATCATCAATACACTCACTCAACTGTCGTCTCGTACGCTGGTGGGCGTGCCTGGCCAGCTTAATGTGTTGCTCGATTTTATGCAGGATTTGCGTACGCCGGTGCGTATTCAAGTGCTACGGTCCTTCAATGAACTGGCCGGTAAGCAGAGCGTCAATGCATGGCCCAAGCCTGCCATTGGTGCCCTCATTGAGAAATTTAATCTCTGCACGAATGGAGCGGAACAGTTTCTCTTCCTCTCCATACTCTTAAAGCTTAGCGAGTGTCCACTTACTTGCCAGCATTTGCTGTGTGAACATCGCGACGCCCTACTACGTCTGTGCAATGAGTGTATCAACAAATTGGATGATTATACGACAGCCACGCAGGCAATGGCTGTGCTGGCTGCCTTGTTGGCGTTTGGTCTCAAGAAACAGGTTGCACAGGTGGACGACATCCTGGATATGGTGAACTTACATATGGAAGGGTTGCTGTTTTGTACGGCCCGTCGGGTGGAGTTCAATCGAGATCTGCGCCGTGTGCTGGCATATGGCATACGCATTACCCAAGCTAATGCGAGTTTTGGCGCTGACTTCGTTGAGATGGTGACCAATACGCTAGGCGATAATGTGAATTACCCGCCTGATAATCTGCAGCTCATTTGCGAAGCGGCTGTTGGACTCTGTGAGCACTTTCAGTTGCGGAAGTTTGCATTCTCCACAACTGAAGGGCTAGAGGATGAAACAGCCATGGAAACGGAGGAATCTGCTTCAGCTAAGGTAAATCTCACATATTCAATAAAGAATTCAAATACTAAAACTTCGATTTGTAGGCGAATCCAATGCTTGCTCGTCTGCCGCTTATTCTCTACAAGCTAAACAAACTGGTGGATAGCGAAGAGCAGCCAGAGCAGCTGCTGCGCACAGTTGAAATACTCAGCGCCTTGGTCTGCCAAACGACCATGGGATGTTATCTGCCACAGGAGCTGGTACACTGCTTCGAGAAGTGCATCGATCGCGTGAACTGTTGGACTCTTTATCGCATAGCTCGCACGGCTAGCCGCTATGGACATCACTACGTGGCGGCGCACATCTATACGAAAGTATCACAGATTGTAATCAGTGATCATATGCACTATTTTTTGGTTGCCCTATCGCAGATCTCGCAAGCCGAATGCATACTTAACTGTGGCTTAGAGTATTCGTATATGCGAGACAACTATGCGCCTACGAAAGCGCCGGAGCCCTTGTTGCCGTTAATGACGCGCTTGGAAGCGGCGAGCAATCTGTATCAGCAGGCGCTGGCCAGCATGCGTGCGTGCTCCTCGCCCCAACATCCGTGTAGCTTCCAGCTGGAATATCTAAAGTTGCGCGCACAGTTCTTGCAGACTCTGCATTTGGCTGTGACGGTGAAGAATGCTCAGGTGATTGTGCCACCTCCGGCAATTGCGGGCAGCCTGGCACAGAACTCACGTGATTATTTGCAAAAGTTTGGCCATGTTACGAATCAGCTGCGCAAGCTGGTCAAGTCGCTGAAGGCCTGTGAGGAGACATTCGCGCGTCTCTATAAGTCGTCATTTGATGCGGATAATGTAACGCTGGAGTTTCTTGAGGTCGCTGAATTTCAATGCGCGCTTTTTGCCCACATTATTGAATCAATTTGTTATGCTACGCCACCCGAACCACCTGTCTTCCTGACCACAGGCAATCATCCGGAGACACGTTTCTTTGCTGCCAGCTGTCAGCGTATGGAACAAATGCAGAAAAACCTTCCACAGGAACCACCCAATGCCAAAACCATTAGCAACAGGCATTTAGACGTAATCATTGCTCTGATTGAAATCATAACGAAGACGCCGCTCTGCTTGCCGCGCTACTTCTTCCAGATACTGCAGTCTACACAGATCAAGCTGTCGGTGAGCCCACAGCCGCGCAGTGCCACAGAGCCGGTCATTGTGCAGTCGGGCAGCAATTTAGTCATCAAGGTGGAGGGCGTACTCCAACACTTTAGCAAACAGCAGAAACACTTCCGACGCGTCGACTCAGTGCAACTGAGTCTTACATCGCAGCTGCTGACGCCTCGCCCTGGCAATGAGCTGGTGAAGTCGCCCAACAATGACACCGTCACACTCAATCAAATTGTAAAACCACAACGTGACTTCCTCTCTGGTAGCTTCTTGCTGCCCATCTCCAGTGGCGGCCAGTTTCAGGTAACGTTAGAAACATTTGTTGTTGATGAGCATGGCATAACTTGGTGCACAGGTCCGAAAAGCTCAATGGTAGTGCGAGTGCTGGACGATCCGACTAAACCAGCTGCAGCTCCTGTGGCCAGCACTTCTCAAGCTACAAGCCAAGCCAGGCGCTACTAAGACTTCCAAACATAAAACAGAATTACAATAAAGTCAAATTTCAAATATGTATTTGAATTGTGCGGTTTCGTTTAACAATCAGGCAGTATTGCGCCGCATTGGGCTCAAGTGGCATCACGGCGTTGATTTTGTGTGAATGGCAAAGCAGCTGTTCCACACTAGCAATCGTGCTCTTCATAGTGAACTTTTCACGTTAGTCGTTGTAATAAACAATGTAAAGAAATATCTAAGAAAATTTTGTAGTTTATTTTTTTTGCAAGAAATGCGGGTGTGTATCAACGCAGGTCAGCTAGCTCGCACTAAATGGAGTTTATTGGCAGTAAGGCAGCAGTTTATCTTTGATATTTGATACCCCATAAAAGAGCTGAATGCCAGCCAGCCAGCTAGCTAGCGAGCGAGAGAGCAAGTGGGTTTTATGCTGCGATTGTGAATTTTAATTAAAATCAATTAGGCGCACACACAAAAAGTAACGCACGCAGAGAGAACACACCATTCAAATTTCAGACTATCATAACACAAACCCGACAGTTGTTGATCAAATTCCGCGCTTAACCTGTGGTGCATACACCACAACCCATGGACATAATTGCCCTAATTGGAAACAAGAGCAGCGGCAACAACAGCAGCAGCAGCAGCGGTGGCACCAGAGCAGCAGCTCCACTAGCATGGCACAATTTACGCTGTGAGTATTGAAGTAGACAAGCTAGGCTCTTTTAGCACAGAGTCCATTACTAAGCGAGTAGGCGACGGCACCGATAGCGATTGCTGTTGCCGGGGCCTACCTAAGAGGGTACGTTAATATATCTATTTGTATTGTATATATGTAGTTATGTATATATATACATATGCATATAGAGACAACTTTGTTAATCTATTGAAGTCGTGTTATACGACGCGACGCGCGTAATATTATGCAAGTGAAATGGCTGCCGTCGCCTACTAATACATAATGATCTACACACACACTCACACATTTTGAAATTAATTATTACATATCTTTTGGTTATTGGGTGTCGTCTGGTGGCTTTAGCTACAATAAACATAATGCTCCGCCCAACAACGATATCATTACACGCGTCGACTGCGATTGCGAGCATGTGCCGCTGTGCTCGGTCAATGATGTCCAGCTAAGGTTTTTAGTGCCCGATGATTTGACGGAGGTAAGTATGCACACCTGTTGGGGAATATACACTCATTGAAACTGTAATTCCTTTAAGGTTCGCACGCTGTGCCAAGAATGGTTTCCAATCGATTATCCACTGTCATGGTACGAGGATATTACCTCAAGCTCGCGCTTCTTTGCGCTAGCCGCTGTTTATAATCTGGCCATAATTGGTTTAATTGTTGCTGAAATCAAACCGTATCGAAATGTTAATAAGGAGGTAATAGCCAATATCAGTGATAGTGATGAGTTTTACACGAGGTTGAGCGGTTTTCCCATGCAGGACAAAGGCATATTGCCGGACTCGATGGGTCGCACCGCGGACGTGGGCTACATATTATCGCTGGGTGTTCATCGTTCCCATCGTCGGAATGGCATCGGTTCGCTGCTACTGGACGCACTGATGAACCATTTGACGACAGTAGAAAGACATGCGGTGAAGGCAATCTTCCTGCACACGCTGACCACAAATCAACCTGCCATATTTTTCTACGAGAAAAGAAGGTAACCCACCTCCATTAACCCACATTCCATATAGATAATAGCCCCACATTGCTATTGCTATGCGTGTCGTTAGCCAATTAACGGTCATTCCTTTCTGTTTTTTTTTTTTGTTTTGTTTGTTTGCAGATTTACGTTACATTCGTTCCTGCCCTACTACTATAATATACGAGGCAAGGGCAAGGACGGCTTCACGTACGTGACCTACATAAATGGCGGTCATCCACCTTGGACATTATTATATCCTTTTCTCAAATGCCTCTACTGTATTATAGCTTGTATATTCTTATTCACGGTTTCTTTACACTTTTGGTTGCCTTAACTCCTGCCACACAGATCACTTCAAGCACTACGCTTCCAAGCTTCGTCACACTGGTAGCCTTTGCGTGTGGATGGCATCCCGCGTGCAGCAAATGGTACGTTGGTTCTACCACAAGCTGCTAACCCGCTTCAATGTTATTGAATGAGCCAAAAGGACTGCAACCACTCCCCCAATCATTCTTCCGACACTCGAGAGAATTGTGTATGATAAATGTGTTCTCACATATACATCTGTAACACCTGTAAAATCTGTCTAACATCTTGAATCATCGTCCTGTTCATAACGTACACAACATTCATTTTCAATGTTAGGCGAGCCAAATCATTTCGTTTTATATATACAAAATTAAGGAACAAATTATGTTGAAAGTTGTAAAATAGTCTTATATACATGTAAATTAACGTTTTTGAATATGTTCACCGCTGTAAATAGTCGTATCATCTTTTATTTCAAATGCTGTACAAAATATCTATAGCGCAAGTGATTTTTATACCTTCTTTTTTATATCTATATTATTATTTTTTATTTAATCTATTTAATGTTCTTTGTAGGTTTTTATCTTCTACGCACAAGACAGTCATTTTAGTTAGTTTAGCAAAAACATAAAAACAAATACAAATCGAAAATACAAAGATGCTCATGATTAAACGCTTTATTTATGAAAAGTGCACACAAATAGCTTTGAGAACTGAATAACGAAACGAATAACAGATGCATAAATCGAGATCCTACAAGCCTAATATTATCTTTTTTTTTTTTTAAATATATGTTTCCTTTATAGTATTTTGTAAAAGTATTTTAATGCAAAATCACAGTCGATTCATGTTATATTAGACACAATTTAGCAAATTGTCATATTTTTAAATAAAAACTTGTAAAGTTACAAAGATAAGCAGCTGATTGTGTCATATTTTTTTCAGGAATTTTTGGGATTAGATAGTACAGATAAATATTTTGGTGAAGTAAAAGAGTCACCCAAAATTAGTCACCTGTTGTCGCGCCTTGACAAAAAGAGCGCGAGAAATTTTAAAAATGCACAAGCCGACTGTGAGTGATGTTATAAATACCAAAAAGTTGACTCCAAAATATAATACCGCAATTTTGGTATTTTTGTCTTACGAATCTGGCAGCACCATACAGACGTTTGTTAAATTAATCGACTGTTGTTTGTTATCGATACATGCGATAGTTTTCGGTGCTCTATTGTGAACTTCAGAGTAGGTGAGGACCTGAACATCAATTCAGTAGCATAAATTCGTTGAAACATTATTACAAAAATGTTCTCAAGAGCCGCACTCCTTACAGGTAAGCGTAGAAAATGTATAATTGTTTAAATAAACTATACAAATTTGCGGTTTATTTTCACAAAGCGTATGCCAATGTATCCAAACAGCGACCGTGAAAATTGTTACGGCACCGCAAATTCTGCCATCGTGGTTTATGTAATCACGAGCACAATTCGCATAAGAAATGTCAAAATTGATTTTTTTTGGCAATTGATTGAATGCCAAATATTACTAATACTGTTTTACTTATTGTTTAGCCCAGCGCCCATTGACTTTGGTTGCTAGCCGTTCGGCGGCTGCTGCCGCGGCTCAGCCAGCAGGCGGAGCTGTTGAGCGCCGTCAGCGTCCCGAACATCCCGGCAAGGTGCGTTTGGGTTTCATTCCAGAGGAATGGTTCCAGTTCTTTTACAACAAGACTGGTGTCACCGGCCCCTACACATTCGGCGTGGGTTTGATTACCTATCTCTGCTCCAAGGAAATCTACGTCATGGAGCACGAATACTACAGCGGTCTGTCGCTTGGTATCATGGCCATTATTGCGGTTAAGAAACTGGGTCCACTTGTCGCTCGTTGGGCTGATGGTGAAATCGATGTAAGTTTGTATAATCCTAATATGGAATGAAATGTATATAAAATCTCTTTTTCTGTAGAAAATTGAAGCCGAATGGAAAGAAGGTCGCGAGGCTGAGCTCAAGGTTCTTGCCGATGCCATTGAAGCCGAGAAGAAGGAGCAATGGCGCGCCGATGGTGCCCTTTTATTGATGGAAGCCAAGAAGGAGAATATTGCCCTCCAGCTTGAGGCTGCCTTCCGTGAGCGTGCTATGAACGTCTACTCTGAGGTCAAGCGCCGCTTGGACTACCAAGTGGAGTGCCGTCATGTTGAGCGTCGTCTCAGCCAGAAGCATATGGTCAACTGGATTGTGTCCAGTGTGCTGTCCAGCATCTCGCCCCAGCAGGAAAAGGAGACGTTGAACAAGTGCATTGGTGATCTGACCGCTTTGGCTCTGCGTGTCAAGAGCACCTAAACGACTCGACTTTTAGTTTGTTAATTTGTAAAATTATACAGAAATGCGAGACGCAGCAAAACAAATCGGAAATGTACCACAAAATGTAAAAAACATTGAATACAATATCTATCTTGGAATGAAATGCTGCTCCACCAACTGGCTGTGTTTTTACCTTCCATGGGGATCATCAAAGTACATTTATTGCAGCTTATCTTACTAATTACACACACACACACACACTTATCAGTCTTCATCTGATTTAACATCTAATGCGCGTCCATCTTTCAGTCGCTCTTCGAACTTATCCACCACATCTTGATGGCGATCCTCCTCCAACGTCTGCACACAGTATTCAAATGCTGTGACCACGCAGAGGGGTTTTTCGCCGTCGTAGAAACCGGTGCCCTCTCGCAGATAGGTCACGTGATTGGAAAGCAGCCAACGTTCCAGCTGCGTGAAGCAGGCGCACTGCCAGGGATTGCCCTCAATGGCCACACGCTTCAGATTGCTAAGTGTGCCATTCAGATCCGGCAGAAAGGTTAGTTTGTTGTTGTCGATGAGCAATTCCGAGACGCTGCTGAAGCTGTCAAGCACAACAGAGCTAATCTGGGACAGCTCATTGTTTCCCAGATGCAGTTTCTGCAGACGCCGCATGGGCGCAAACATGCGTACATCCAGGCTGGAAAGTTCGTTGTTGCCTAGCGACAGATACTCCACAAAGGGCAGCGAGGAGAAGACCAGTGCAGGCAAGTGCTTCAAATTGTTGGCATTCAGATTCAGTTTACGCATGCGCGACAGAGTTCGATTGCCGAATGCCTGCTCGTGCAGGTACTCAATGTTGTTGTGCGACAGGTCGAGTGTGTCCAAATCCTCGAGTGCTGCAAAGGTGTGCGGTTTGATCTCGATGATATCGTTGGACTGCAAATACAGCTTGCGTAACGAACGCAATCCCGCAAAGTGTCCAACACTCAGGCTGGCTATGCTGTTGTGTGATATGTCGAGCACCTGAAGTTTGTCCAGCGGTCGGAACTGGTTGTCAAAGAGCAGACGTATGTTGTTGCCGGATAAATCCAGTTGCTGCAGCGCAACCCCAGCAGAGCCAAAGACTTGTGGACGCAGTGCATCCAACTCGTTGTGCGAGAGATTTAAGCCACGCAGCTTAGTCAAGGGCTGAAAGGTGTCCTTGCCAATGGTCTTTAGAGCATTCTCAGCGAGCTGCAGTTCGAGCAATCCGGCTAATCCTCTGAAGCTTGTTGCGTTGAGCTGCAAGCATTAGAAAGTCGTTTAGGAAATTTAACTTTACTTGGAAATTTCTGATGTAATGATTAGCTAATAATTGATATTTAATTATTACTTGCGTTTTGTAATGTATGCAAATTAATCTCAAATGCTTGTAGATACGCAATTGCTTAAATCAAACAGGTTCTCATTTATGCCCTGATCATCAAGATGCTTTAGCAAGGAACAGCAACTATGCGCTCTGCTATATATCTAGAGACTAAGTCAAAGCTTAATTGATTTGGTTTATAGATGTGGCTTACAAATTGAAACAAAATGTTGCTTCGAACCGTAAACCCAATCAATTTTGTTTACATTTTTACCAGAGTATTCAATAATCTTCTGGAACTGGTATTACCTAGCAGAGCATACTCTTTCTTCTAAACGATACTCTTATGGAATGAGATTAAGCAAATTCGTGTCTATATGTAAAAGTGTAGTAAAAATCGAATATAGATTAGATTAAATGCAAACTGCGACCTCTCAGCGAAGCTCATAATTTAAGTCGTATATGCAGAGCAGACGATGTATAAGCTCGCAGTTGCTTGGGGTCTGGAGTCTGTTGCTTACTCACCTGGCTCAGTTGGTTGTCATTGAGGCTGAGCTGCTGCAGCTGAGGACAAAGAGCAAAGCTGGCATTTGTCAATTGATTGTGGCTCAGCTGCAGCTGCTGCAGCATCGGCATGTGTGGCAACTCGAGTTGCAACAGTGAATTGTGTGAGAAATTTGCATAAATCAATTTGCGTAGGTTGTCGAAGAGTTCCTTTGTCAGAGCGGGCAGCTCATTGTGGCTGGCGTCGAGCAGCTGTAGCGACGAGTTGGCTGCAAAGTGCGTGGCCAACAGTTGCTCCAAAGCGCAGCCGCTGATGTTTAGCTGCTCCAGTTGGGGCAGCCAGGAGAAGCCGCGCCGCTCCAGCTGCAGCTGCGGCACATGCGACAGGTCCAAGTCCAACAGGCCAGCGAGGCTTTGAGCGTTGGCAGCTGCAAAGAAGATTCAGCTGAGCTGAAGTTGTAGTTGAGCACCTGACTCACCTATGCCCATGCTCAGACCTGTGCGCTCATTTCTAATGCTCAATCTGTGCAAGTTGTCTTTGGGAAAGTCCTTAACGTTTTTGAGCTCCTTCAGGCTGCTCAACTCACGACACTCGAAGCTGCGCCAACCTTGCGCCTCGCATACTTGACTCACCACTTGGGAAAGGCCGCAGCACAGCAGCCAGAGAACAACTGGGCCAATGCGGAAAGGTTTCGCACTCAGCGACATTCCAGCTCGAATGCTCAACTATGACTGAGCAGTAGTTGATAAGAGTTAACGAGGCTAAAGCAAGTTTTGTTGCCGGCAGAAGCAGAAGCAGCAGCAGCTGCAGCAACAGCTGATCCGGTTCTGAAACGCATCTTGGCTGAGGTAGATGAGTCAAGAGCTGCCGCCACAGACGACTGGCAATTGGAGTGGTGGCTATCAATAAACCTCAGAAATTCCCCCTAAAGGAAAGAAAACACACCCAATTCTATAGATAAATAGCATCTGGCTAGAACTCTATTTAATAAGCTTAGCATTGTTTACAATTGGATTTTTGTTGTCATATAAGTATTTTGGATAATTACGATTATTGTGCTCTTTAAGTAGAATACATAAATATATATATAGATGTAATATTTGTAGCATCAAGTAGTTCGTATACTATAATACAGTTTAAAAAAAACCACAAAGAAATTAAATACAGAATGTACTAAAGCTTAGACTACAAATTAAATAACATAATTAACAATTAATTAAGTAATTAAGTACTAGACATAGAGCAGAAGTATTCCATTAAATTATATGAATTTTGATCATATTTTTATATATATTTTTTAAACTGTTTTGCATATATTTATTTTGTACATAGAGATAAATGTAGGCAATTTCCTTATCAGCTAGAGTATTATATAAATTTAATTGAATCTTTAAGTTTTATTTCTTTTACTGGTTTGGTAAGACTGCAAAAAACAATTTGAGAGTAGATCAATACATATTTATATATATATATATATATATATATATATATATATATATATATATATATATATATATATATATATATATGTATGTATATATATGATATATATATAAATAATTATTTATTAAACTTTCTTTAGCTTAGTGCTTAAGCGCCTGCTGGCACTTGTGCGCATTTTATATTAATTTGCTTGTGTCTTTGTAGAGTATCTGGTATTTTGGGGCTGCTTGCAGTGTAGGGTATCTAAATCAGACTATAGTTACGGTTGGGTTTGTCATCTTGTTGCTGTTGTACAACGGCTGATAATGGGCGCCCGGCAACGCGCTGTTCGCTCCGCTCTGGCAGCCATTTAGAAAGTGCGCCTTGACGCCATTTTGTTGTGATGACGGCGTCGCCGCTGCCTTATGACAGCCGCCATTTTGTTGCGGCAACGGCTCACCAATCAGCGTTATACGCACCGGCTTATGGGCAACTGCCGGCACAACTGTCTCAGCTCCGTCCCAGCCGATCGAGGCGCGACGTGGATAAGCCGCTGCGGCCAGCTGTTGATTGTAGTTGGTCAACGTGGTTGAGATAATCGTGTGACGTCGGGTCTGGCTAAGAGCACGGCAATTGCTGTTGTTGTTGTGATTAGTGTTGTGATTGGTGTTGTGATTGATGCTGTGGCCATTGCATGATTGTGTCTGTTGCTGCTGCTGCGGCTGTTGCTGCTGTTGTGGCTGTGGCTGTGGCTGGTGACGAATTATCGTAGTGGCTGCCAGCGTGGAGTCGTTGCAATGCAAATGGAGCGTCGGAAAGTGTGTGGTATAACTCGTATATTCAGGCTTACTTCTGCGAACATTAGAGATAAGGCAAAGATTAGTCAGTTACAGATTTGGCTTCTATAGTTCAAGTCAGACTACTATTTTGGTATTTGTTAGTTTACAGCTTTACCTGGGAAGTCTATTTAATTGCCGCATGCAATCGAAATAGTTCACAAACAGTGTTAAGTGTCAGGCAACAAAGTTTTAAGGCTTACAGCTAACAGTACTTAGAGTTAGTTTAATTGGTATTTAAAATCATAGTTAGTTTAACTACCAAACAAAAGTTTCGACGGCGACTCGAACTTTGCTATGATTCATTTCCTTCTTTTTGGTATTTGTTTAGTATTTAATACATTTAAAGCGTTGCACTTAAGCCTAGTTTTTGGTTTAGTTATCAATTTCAGTGTGTCATATGCGAGGCAAACTCAATGTTATGCAAATATTAGGCTGAGGCTCAAAACCCAAGTTCGAGTCGCGTTTTAATCTTAGCATTTGTTTAGTATTTAATACAGTTAAAGCTATTCATACACTAGTCTAAGAATTCCAATCCTGTTTTAGTATTTTAGTATTTAATACAATTAAAGCTCAGCTTCGATATTAACTACGAGCTAGACCGTATTCAGGTGCAAGTGTTACAGTTATCAAAACAGTTATAGCTTAGGTGTAGTATACATAGTAGATTGATTGCGCAGAGCACTATAATGGCTAAAATGAAATCACAAAATAGTACCTGTTGCTCCCCAAACTGTAGTCTATATGCATATATATATGTACATATAGATGGATAGATAGATAGAGGCAGCATAGTGGGATGATATAGGCATAAATATATATATGTATATATAGGTATATAAAGAGTGGTTAATCAGATGTATTAGGTAGTTACGAATAGTTAGATAATGGGCACAAGCTACATACAAAAAAGTGAGTAAGTGCAACAGCAACTGCTGCTGCTGCTGCTGCTGATGTGGCTGCTACTTGTTGCAAGCTGGCCAAATTGGGCCGCTGCCATTACAATTTGTGGCCATTAGCGTCAAGAGGCAGCAACTGATTTGCATGTTGCCGCAAGCCGAAAAACTCAGCGTTGCATGAAAACCAGCCGACAGCCGACAGCTGACAGCCGCGTTGCAGCCACAAGCAGCAGCAGCAGCAGCAATTTGTTTCAGTTTAGTTGCAACAAAATACAAAATATAAAAAGTAATTTGAAAATAAATTAAGAAATTTAAGAATAAATCGCTGATGAACGTTTGCCTACCTGGACAAACCCTCCGCACCAATGGCAAGTGGACGTGTCTGTGAAATTGGAATTGGAAATGTTTTCAATAACTTTCGGTTAGTCAATGTTGTGCACACACACACACACACACACACGCACACACATAGTACTATACATATGTATATTCGGCTGATGCACTTACCCGCTCCGTTTGGGTGGCCATGCTAATGCGTTCCTTGTTGGCCTGTTGGTCTCCCTCAGTTGCCTGGCGCTTCTCCGCCTCCAGCTGCTCGATGAGATCTCGCTGCAGGCGTATGGTGCGATCACGATCATCCACTTGACCCTGTTTAAAGATACACACACACACACACACACACACGCACACATACATATGCAGATACGTTCGTATGTTGTGGCAATTGTTAGTTTTGTGCTTGAGCTTAAGCGGAGGCCACTAAATTAGATATTCATGTTCACAAACTAAGCCAGAGAGTGTGTGTTTCTTTCAAGACATTCACAAAAAAGAGTTGCATAAATACGGATTATACACTATCCATCAACGTACACAGCCAAGCTCCAAATTCCGAACAAAAAACGCTTTTTCAAAAATTGCTAAATTGCATACTATTTCAGTTGCCAAGCATTCCAGCCAAGCTTTTTTCTTTTAGGAATTTACTGCCCAGTTAAGTTTTTTTTTATGTTCAGTTAAACTCAAAACCTAAACTAGACGCAAGTCAAAACAAAACATGAAAGAAAAAAACATAATTGTACAGGTTTGCAATTGATAATTGGGCTGCAATTGCCAAAAGCTGTTTCTAGTTACAATTGTGTTTCACATTCCAGTGGACCGCTGTTGTCCGCTGGTAGTGGAGGACACACCAGAAGTGGAATCTTTTGGAGTCTAAAATTTGATTCAATTTGATTTAAAATTTTAGTATTTTTATATATTTACTGGGAGCAGTATAGTCCATGTCTGATATCTCTATAATGTTAAAAAGTTTCATTTTCCAATGTTTCATTTTCAATTCTTTCTTTTTACACATAATACCGAAGACTTTTCTCATTCCATTTCACTTCTTTTGCAACTAGGAAAAACTTCTTTTCTTCATATAAATTTGCCAAAATTCGGAATTTAGAGCAAGGCCAATAGACAACAGCTAAAATGTGTGTTTTTGTTCTGCATAATTGAACTATCTAGATGTAGCTAGTTATTAGAGTAAAGAGTAAGAGTAAGAGTATTTGAGAGTGCGTGTTTGAATTTTGTACTCATAGCAAATATACAAGATATATATGTATATATAAGATATTGTATGTGGAATATATGTAGATAACTATGTATAATAAGCATATAGTTTGTATGTTTTTTTGTTTGTCTTCTTTTGTATGTGACATGCCAGAGTGGAAACATTTATATAAAAAGAAAACAACAGCAAGTTCATATATTGTTAAGAGAAAACGCTTCAAAATTTGATTTTTCCTGTTCAGTGACTGCTTCGTATATATGTACTTAGATAGTTGATAAGTTGATAAGAAAGCAAAATGGTGAGCTTTGGATACTCTCAGACTGAGTTGGTTTTGTTTTGTAGTGGTACGAGCAAACGAAAGGCAAAAGAACGTGCAAATACCTGAAGGTAAACCACCTGTCTACGTAGATCCGATAGCTCCTGCAGTGGGTCCTCCGTGGTGGACGAGGTCAGGCTGGCCAAGTCGATGTCATTTAGCTGCTTGCTATCCAGCCCACAGGCGGCAAACAGTTGCATGTTGTCATTCTCGAAAGGATTCAGAGTCTCCGTCTGTCAAGCAGAGTAGAATGAGTAAGGAAAATGAATGAGCAAACATTTTCAATGCAAAATATATGAACTGGGCAAATTGGTGTGGAAACTCATAAAAGAAAATGAAACCTACCCGCTTGGAGTCAAATTCAGCATCCTGTGCAGGTGCGAGTGTGAGTGTGTGTGTGGATGTTTGATGAGTGTGTGTGTGTTGGTGTGCAAAAGAAAATTGAAAATGGAAATGGAAAATGAATGCAAACGAAAATAGTGAGTCACCCACCTCCTGAAGGATGCGACGTAGGCGCAGCAGCTGCTTCTTGAACTGCAGCACATCCTGAATCATGGCATTCCTAAAGGATTTGTCATACAACATCAGATCGTCCGATGAGCTGTGCAGCTCCGTGTTGCCAGCCAGACCACCTGCTGCACGTCTCGAGCTGGAGGCACCTAACTGATGCTGCTGCTGTTGGTGGCGTCGCTGCAGGCTGGACGTCGACGAGGCGGTGGAGGCGCGCGAGGCAGCGGTGCTGCGTTTGCGACTGGAGGCGCCGCTGTGCGTCGAACGCAAACTGTTGTCCGAGTCGTTGCCGTTGCCAGTTAGCTGCTGATCCTGCAGCCTGGAGCGATTCAGCAGACGTGTGGCACGTGCAGGCAGCTTGGCGCTGTAAATGGAGAAGCAATTGGAGCAACGATTAGCTAAAGCTGTTAAGTGGAGCACCTTCATGGAACCTGAGATATGTGGCATTGGCTGTGGGCGCGCTGCTGGGCAGAAAGTGGAATTGCGGGCTGTGGGTGTGGTGCTGGTTGCAGCTGAGCTGCTTTATGCCCAAGGGCGAACTGTTGCGCTGCTGATTGGACTGCAGGAATCTATTCTCCGAGGTCTTCAGGTCCGTGCGCACCCGTCGCACACAGCTGGGCGAGGATGTGGCTGCACCGCTGGACATGCTGAAGCGACTGAGGACCGCATCGATGTTTCGACTTTTCTAATTTGTTGTTCTTAGGACGACGATGACGATGACACAATCGGGACATGCGCAGTGCAGCACAAACAGCTGAGAGCGGAGAGTTCAGGGTGTGCAGAGTGGAGAGTGGAGAGTAGGCTGTTCCTTAAGGTAACCACATTTGTTTGTTTTTATAACAATTATTCAGCTTTAATTAAACGCAAACGCAATGAAAGTGAAAAGGCATTCATTGATTACAGCAGGTGATGGCGGGCAGACGGAGGCAGCACGGAGGCGTGGCACGCAGGGAGGTGGTGCGGCCGTCAATGGGCAATTAAGTGCGCCAGCCACATGCTGGGAAGCTGCTACGCTGCCAGCCAAAATAAGTTACGTGGAGCTGGAAAGATGTGGCGACTGCTCTTGCTGCTGTTGCTGTTGCTGTTGCTGGTGAAAGTCAACTGTTGCGTGTTGCAGCTGTCAGATAGGGTTGAGGGGGAGGCAGAGGAGTTGTAGACAAGTCTTACACATGCGCGCTTGTTAAACATTTCACGGCATAATTTATACAAGCTATTCAATACAAAACAAATGCCAATAAATACTCAATGAAAAGCAGCTCACATTTGTTGGTCAGGGGCGGAGGCAAAGACTCAGCCAGAGGCAATTACAAAATGTGTTTAAGGTCGACAAATCTTGCCTTTAAGCATAATTTTAATGCTTTTGTAATTCCAGTTCACATCACAGTTAAACTAACTCACGTCTTATGGCCAATTCACACGGCAGAAATATAAATATATTTATACATATATATATTTCAGCGAGCCATAAAACAAATTGTTTGCATTTTTATTTGACTTTCACAGCGCGCAAAGCGAACTTAATTATTTTGAATGCAAAAAAAAAAAAAACCAAAACAAAACAAATGGCAAAAGTGCTACGTAATTGCTCAAGAAAATGGGAACAAAATTCACTTGAATTCACTTGGCAAAAACTAAAAGCAACAAACAAAAAGCTTAGCAAAGCGAAACAATTTTAGTTAATCTTCATCAAACATTAGACTTAATGGTTATTCCATTTTTATTTTGCTGAAGAAGAGCTTAGAGTCAAAATAAAAGAAGCAGAACTTTAATTATGGCAAACATACTTTCAGCTTTATGATCCCTTTAATTTGATATATAATGACATTCTAATGCCAAAAAGAAGAACTGAAGACTGCCGAAAGTGGGTTAAAGCGAAAGAAGAAACCAAAGAAAGAGTGTGAAGGATCGATTAGTGGAGAGCAGAAGTTGAGAGTGGATCTATAGGAATATACATTGTACATATGGTGTATGTAGCTTTGCTTGGGTTTCAGAGTTTATAAAGACTATATCAAATCACAGAAGTTTTCTTTATGTCAAGAGTAGCGCCGAAATAATGTTAAGCCTCTGAGTTAAGCTCTGAGCATAGCTAATGAAAAGTATTACAAGGCCAATTGACATTTGACATCTACATTTATAGTACATAGAGCTTAATAGCCCGCACTTGTTGCTTGAAAGTAATTTGCAAAGTTTGTGGGGCTTAAGTCGCAGACTGGTTTGAAAATAGGCTCCAGGCACGCATCTTGCTTATTTACTCAGTCAGGTAATCTCATTTGGATAGCTTACATATAACTTTGATAGCTATAACTTATATATTCTCTGTCTCCCTCTCCGCTTGCCACCCACTCGTTTCTCCCTTTCCCAAGCAGTTTCTACCTTGCCATTCCTATCTCTTTAATGATACGAAATGTTATTTCTTTCTTCTGCAGGTATATTTGCATACGTATTGCTGCCGTTGGCGCAGACAGACCCACATTTAATCTAGGCAGCTTTCGTATGCAAATTTCAGAGAAGTCAATACAAACATTCATAATTTCGCACGCTAACTGGATTGTATTGTAGGTAGCACACACACATATATAGTATATATATATAACTGCCTTATATGGTACTTAGGTATGCAGAAATCAACTGTGAAAAAGAAGTTTGAAATCAAAACAATGCCGAGCACTTTGCACAACTGCACCGGAAATTTCAAGACTGGATATATTTATGTGAGTATATATATATATGTATGTGTGTGTGCATGTATGCATATATGTGTGTGTGTGAGTGTGTGCCATGTGGTACAACAAAACGTTCGTCATTGCAACAGCGGCAGCTAATGGAGTTTGCAATTGGCGCAGCGAGCGTCGAGTCATATAGTCGCCTAGACGTAACTGTGTGTGGAGTCTCCTATTTAGTCGAGGCACATGCCGGAGGCAAGTGTCGCCGTTGGGGTCGTTGTGGCAGTCGCTGCAACTGCAATTGTCATTGCAACTGCCAGTGCCACTGCCAGTGCAACCGTTAAACGACAACTGCCAGCGCTGACAAGCAAAAAAAGAAACAGTTTACAGAGGCGTCGACAAGCGCTTCATGTGGAGCCTAACGGCACTTATCAATTTGTTTGGTGAAACGTCATTTGTCATAGGCACGGAAGTGCTGCAGCACATGTCGACACGGGCAGGGCGAGCGACGGCTTGTGGCAGCCACAAAGGGCGCTTCATTAGAGACGCTACGAACATAGGAGATTGCCAACTGGCGACTGGCCGGCGTAATGGTAATAACCATAAAAATAATCACAGCATACACAACATTCTCACACACACACACACACATACACATATGGACTGGGAGTCAAGGTAAATCTGAGCTGAGAATCCGAATCCGAATCCGGTGTTGTTGTATGTATCTTGTAGCTTGTGGCTTGTATCTTGTGGCATGCCAGCGAAGTTTTGTCTGCGCAGCTAAAGATGATGATGATGATGATGAGGCGATGAGGCTGGCTGGCGATGATCAACGCCGACTGCCAGGTAGACAGAGGAAGAGGCGGCATCGACGACAGACAGACAAACTGTGAGAGAGTGAGACGAAAAGACACACAAGCAGACGGACAGACAGATAGGTAGGTAGGCAGGTAAGTTGCTTGATTGGTAGCTGCATAGATACACTTCAAGAAAAAGCTAACTTGTTTATGATCTAAGCCAAAGCTGCTTGCTTAGAGCTCTGAATACATTAATGCTTACTTTAAGAACCTTGAGACCAGGCCAGACCCTCTAAGCCGGAAACTTCACAATTGTTCAGTCTAATACAGTAATTTAATAAGTTATCAGTGATTTTTTTTTTCAGTGTAGCTGTATCCGCATCTGTATCTGTATTTGCACTCAATGGCATTTTGTGGTCAACGGTCTCACATTCTGTTGAATTATGCATGTCCAAAGCTGAAAGCTCTAAGTACGCACAGCCAGCGCACTTAGAAGCCCCTCAGGTTGGCTGACTGGCTGACTAGCTGGCTGGCTGGCTGGCTGGCCAGAACGTTCACAGCTCAGGGCCAACATGCCACAAAAGGCAGCAACTGCCACAGCAGCAACAGGAACTGCCACTGCTGCAGCAACTGAACTTGAAGCGTCGACGGCTTTTACTGGCCATAAACAGAGCTCAGTTTACTTGGCCAACACTTGCTGCTCTTCTTTCTTTTATTTTGTTGTAATTATTTATGGGCATCAAATTCCAGCGAATTTGTCGAAAATGCATTTGCATGTGACACACTTTTCTACCTGCTATTGTTTTTCCTATTGTTTTCCGCTGCATATCAAATTGCGCAAATAACACAAAATAAAGGGGGCGGAAACTGACACCCGCTTGGCCAGGCTGTAACCACTTGGCCAGCGACTTGAATGCTTGCTGGCTACCAAATATAAGTTTTTGCGGTTTCGTCTTACAGCTGAAGTCGCTTCATCATTTTGCATAATTTACCTTTGTCTCTGTTATGCGTTCATCAGCAGGTAAAAGGCGTATATTGGTTGGGTTTAGATACTAAACTGATGTCTTTCTATATCTCCATATGTTTTTAAATCTACTTATATTTATCTATGTGTATGTCTCTCAAAAAATCACTTTATATGTTTTTGTATCTATATATATCCATCAATATTTATATCTATATCTATACTTCTATATCTATGTCTATTTAAATCATCCTACGGCCCTTTTCATCTGTCTATATCTAGTTACGTCGATCTATATCTCTATATATATTAAATGGCTTTTGTTTATCTATACATCTATCTACCTATTTACCCATCTTTCTACCTATCTATCTACCTATCCATCTATCTATCTATCAATCTATCAATATCTATCATAGTCTATCTATATATCTCAATGTTTCTTTACGTCTCTCTATATTACCTAATATCTTTCTATCTATATCTCTCTATATATCTGCATATCTCTCTCGACTATAGTTTCCACTTTCCCACAGCCAGCAAATTGTTCATTTGATTTCCTAATGCTGCCCTCCTGCAGCTCATTCAATGCGATAGATGCACACAAATGAGACTCATCAATGACCATCAAGATCTATCAATAATAAATGTAAATTAATATCATATTCCGAGCGAGTATTGGACAGTCACTCATGTTCACATTCTTACTTTTATCTTAATTTTTGTTGTTTTGATATTTATTGCAACATTTTTCTACTCACATTTTGAGCAAACCCGTTGCCTGTTGGCAATTTGTTTTTATTTTAGATTTTTTATAAAATATTTTTTTGCTTTTTTTTGTATTTTTAGTTTCTGCACAAAAGTCACACAAAAAGCATTGACACTTGTGCCCGCGGCGCGTCTTTATAATAAATGCTGCCCGATTTTTATTAGCATTTGCTGTTGTTGTTGTTGTTGGAGTTGCTGTTGGTGTCGGCTTTGTATTTGTGGCATGAAAAAGGCAACAGTGCGTATCGACAGCGGCGTCCGCGAGGGCGGTCTATTCGGTCACTGGCTCTTGTTTTTGTTTTATTCTGCTTCTTTTTTCATTTAAGTTTTATTTTCTATTTTCTTATATATTTATTTCTATATTTTCTGTTTGGCTATTAAAAACGCAATTATGCTGACTCCCACGCAGCTGAGCCTTTTGCACAACGGCGCGCACTGATTAGCTTTATTGTTCGCTTTAATCTAAGGTAAACAATTTATGTTTCGTCGATTGATACGCTGAAATTGCCTGGCTGCAGCTGACCGCATCGAACCGTTGCGAACGCTTTGAGATCTTGTTTAATACTGAAGTTTTGTTTGAAGTTGACGTTGCGAGCGCCAAGGCTGACGGAATGTGGGAAACGGAACGGCACAGTGGAACGAGCTGTGTTTGAAGGCGGTGTAAATATTGTTGTTTGGGAACTGTTTATGAAGCGTTATTGTTGAAAGTATTTTAGGTATTCTAGAGTTTATATTGGGATAAATGCTTTGAAAAAAACAAACTAAAATAAATCTAAAATATTTTTCGATTGTTTATATAAACATATCCTAGAGCTCAAATGCTATTCAAACTATTTTGTAACTAAATTCACTTTTATCTCCAAGCATTTTTCTCTATTTCATATATTTTTATCTATATACATATGAAAACCTAGTCTAGCATTTGTGTAGGGGTATCTCAACTTTAACCTCAACCCTACACATTCAAAACTAACTTAGCCTTGGCGGCGAAGATAAACTTTGTTATTAATTTGAATATTTAACCTGTCGCCACTTGCTTCATTTCGTATTAATCAATACTAATTACAATTTATGAAGTCAATTAAAGGCTGGCTCTCTTTCTAGCGGCAAGATACACACACTTTTATATCGATTTCAGGCCAGTGTGCGCATTCCAAGCTTCAATTCCAGAACGTTTCAGGCGCAGCAACAAGAATGTTTTGCCTGAGAGCTGTTCTTGGCTTTGTTATTGTTGCAATGAAAGCTCTTTGCGTGTGTCTTTGCCGTTAGAATAGAAAGCTTTCTAGCATTACAAGATAGCCACAATCAAGGCGTAATAAAGATCACAGTGCAACTGACAGCTGCAATTGGCAGTCGTTTGGCAGCAAGTTATTCAGCAGTTTTTCTTTGTATTGCTGCTGCGGCTGCTGCTGTGACTCATGGCATTTAGCGAGTGGGTTACACACGTTGTTAGCCCAAGGTTAAGCCACAAAGCGTGTGTGTGTGTGTGTGTGTGTGTGTGGGTTTGTATATGCTTTGCATATGAATTATGTTTGCTCAAACGATTAAAAGATTTACAGATTTCAGCAGCGCAGCTGTGGGCCGCCGACTCGGCTTGGCCATTTTCTTGGACAATTTATGGGGACATTCACCAATACAGCATGAAAGGCAATCCCCAAACGCATGCGTATGGAGACACGATCGGCAGCAGCAACAACAACAACTACAACAACAACAGCAACAGCTCAGCCAGCGGCATTTTGCAGTTATTTTTCGCTGCTTTTCCAGCGAGCAGGTCGAAACAGGTTCACATGGGCAGACAATTGATTTTTCCTTTGCCAATGCAATAAAGCCGCAACAGAAGAGAGGGATAGAGAGAGAGAGAGAGAGAAAAAAAAACACATTTTAACTTTGGCTGGAACCAGAAACAACTTTTCGTTGTCGCTGACGCTGTCGTGCCGTTGCCGGTTGTTGTTGTTGTTGTCGTTGCCATGACAAAAGAATGCGGCACTCGCCATCAAGTCTCAGTCCAAAGTCAAAATGTTATCTTAACTACGGCCACGATTTGGCCAGGCCAAGTCAGACCCCGACCAGGCACAGGCACAGGCACAGGCAGAGGCAAAGGCGCTCGTTGGCAAATGCCAAGTGCCGTTGCCGCTTGGCTCTTGGCTCTGTCTTTGGCTTTGGCTTTGACGCAGTCGTTGGCCAACAGCCCCGCCGCTTCACCAACTTCCCTCGTCCTCTAACCACATTTCGTGGTAGCAGGCGCTTAAGCATTGCAATTGAGAGCGCCAATTGGTAACACGGCAATGGGAACGACCTTTTGGCCAACTCAAATAACAACAACTTTTAAATCTCAACCTGTCCCAATGTCTGGCTGTCTAATGTTTTGGGCTAATTTCAATTTTCAATCCACCAAGTGCCTGCGGCATCGACCTGCAATTCCAATGCGCTGAGCTGGCCGAGCTGCACTGACTGCAGTTATTAACCCTAGAAAGGCGGTGGGAATGGAAATGGAATGTCTGTGGATTGATGATGGAATAATGAGAAAGGTAGAACTATATTGATATCTTTTAAGTGATAAGCTAAGGGAGAGATAGACAAATTGAGCAAAGGAGTGAGCTAAGTTGAGAGAGGAAGGTAGAGAGAGGAAGTTATAGGGACCGAGAAATAGACATAGAGGGAAAGAGGCAGAGAGAAAGAGAGGCAAATAGATTGAGCGAAGCGGGGAATGATATACAAAGAGAGCTAAACTTTAATACATTTAATACGCCCAGTGACTCAAGGTAAGTAAGTATAAGGTCAATTCTATAACATATATATGATGACTAGATTCCAGATGTTCTATAAGTCCCAATCGAAATAATCTTTGAAAGAAATATTTTACACGAATTTTCTATCACAATTTTACTCTTGAGAACACTTGAGAAACCCAAAGTTTACGCCAATTGAAGTCATCACAAAAAACTCAAAAGCTTTCTAGTGTTAAATTGAAGTCAAGATGCTGCCTGCCACAGAGATAGAGAGAGAGAGAGAGAGAGATAGAGCAAGAGCGAAAGGGAAGGTGTGACAAAGCAGGCAAAAGAGTGCAGTTTGTGGCTGATTGATTAGGCAGAAGTTGTATTACTTTCGAGTGGTTGGGAGTGGTGCTATGGGAATGGGAATGGGAAAGGGATTGCAATTGCTGGCCATGTGCCAGTTGAGCTAATAAAAACACAAATCAAAGGAAAAGTCAAAAGCGGGCCGCTGCATTTGGGCATATTGGCAGCGTGCCCGATAGTCAGGCGCAGCCAATTCAATTTAGTTGGATAATGGAAAAGTTTTTGGGTGGGGCCAGCTGTGGGAAAGTGGTCAAGTGGTCGAGTGGTCAAGTTGTCAAGGTGTGGACTCACCTGATGCGCTCCCTGGGACTGGGTGCGCTGCGCTGCATGCGAGCGCGTAGCAGAGTGTTCAGCTCCTTCATGACATCGCTGCCCTTGCAGTCCAGCTGGGCGAGCAGTTCCGCCTCGGTCTCGGCCTGGTCGGCTTCGAGATCTGCGCTTAGCTTGTGCAAGTCGGAGCCGCTGCGACTGCGCACCGAAACGGTGCGATCTATGGAATCCACGCTGCTGTTCATATCAAAGTCCATCATCAAATCATCCGAGCAAATGGATTCGCAGGGCGACAAGGTGTCCAGAGACTCGGCGCTCTCGAGCACCGCCCGTCGCACGGCTGCCGGGGTTCGTAGACTCAGCTCTATGGCCTGCTGCAGAGCTGTACGCGCCTTGGATTGGCTCTTGAGCGAACGCATCGATCCGGTTGTATGGGTCTCCATCAGTGTCGGCGTATCGGTGGCATGTTCCGGTGCCTCGCTGTTGCACAGCAGCGCTGGCTGATCGGCTATCTCGTCATCGATCAGATTGCCACAATCCGAGCCCAGCGACAGCGAGTGCGAGGCGTGCGTGGGCGTCCCTGGTGAGACGGGACTGTGACTGGCCGGATCCAGTTCCAGCTCCAGCACTGGCGATATATCATCAATGTCCACATCGTTGACCTTCTGCTGCAGCTCGGCATTGAGCTTGTGCTTCTTGAGCTTGCCGGCCGCCTCCTCTGACTCCTCGGTGCTGCTGACCAGGCTGTCCGTGGGCGAAGTCTCGTCATCGAGCAGCAAGCAGGTGCTGTTGGCCAGCGCCAGCTCCGCAAACTTGGATTCGTTGAGCGCATTGTTAAAAGAGCGCGGACGCTCGCTGGGCAGCCGCACCACGATTGCCTCACGATTGTCCACAATGTGCATGTTGAGCAAGTGTTCCTGGCCAGCTGCGCAGCTGCTGTTGGGCTTGGGCGCTGTTTCCGTCATTGAAGCTGGAGTAAGGAAGCATAAGTGTCAGATAAGAGCTTTTAGATGTTAGAGAAAGGAAAATGGCTTTAGGAGGAAGGTGTCAGTCACAGCTCGCAGCTGGTTAAAGGGTATCTCGCAGTCAGTCAGGCTTTACTTACACAGCGTGCTGATTTGCATCTCCGTATTGATGAGGCTCATGTCATCTAGGCCCAGCGACATGTCTTCCTCCTTGTCCTCCGCCCGAATAGGTGCCTGTGTGTCGCTGCTCGTGATGCTCATGCTGCTGCAATCTTTGGCTGCCAGAGATTCGCCCGCCTGGCAGCGCCAGGACATGGAGGACGTTTGACTGTGGCTCTGCTGTTTGGCACTCTTCTCGGAGGTGGACGAGTCGAGGTAGAGCTTCTCCTCGTCCACGCTCTCGCTGTCATCGGAGCCACTGGCCTTGGGCTTGGGCGGTGTCTCTGGCGTTTGGCTGACATGGGCGCCCAGTTCAGTTGTCGCCTGCCTGCGCTCATAGCTCTCGCGGCTGAGCACTGTGTTGGAGCGTACGAGGCCGACCAGCGGCAACGGCGTCGTCTGACTGTTGTCCGTGGGCAGCTTGGGCAGCGCCAAGGTCTCCACGAAAGAGTTGGATTCACTCGAGGGTGGATCGTCCACGTCACGCACCTCGAACGTGTGCCGGCCACTCATCACCATCTGCAGATTGCGTGGCCGGCTGCGACTACGCTTCGAGCTGGAAGCACTGCCGCCGGAGCTGCTGCCCGAGTCGACGGCCATGTCCATGCTGGCGATGCCCGAGTCGGCGCTGATCTCGCGGCTGCCCGAGAAGCCACGACGAGTCGAATTGTTGGTCAGCTGCTTGACGCTCTTCTGATCCAGCTGCCGGCTGCTGGGCTGTGCGTGTATGGAGGTCAACGGATGCTGCCTGGAAGAGCTGGCCACATCCTTGGCTCGCGCGCCAGTCGAGTGTGCCGGCACGGGGCTCTGCACGCTGCTGCTGGGCGTGGTGGGCGTGGTTGCAGTTAGGCTAATAGCCACTGGATACTCTGGCCGTGGCAAGCTGACCGTTTGCAACGTGAATTTGGCAAAGCTGGCCGGCACAGCACGTGGCGTGGGTCGAACGCTGCAAGCAAGGATTGCGAATTGATGAGATTTACTTGCTGAATCCACCAGCTTCAATAGCTACTCACATCACATTGGCGTGCATGTTGGCCAGATTATTGTAGTTGTAGCGCGGCCGTGTATTGGCAGCGGCGTTCGCCTCATCCGGAATCTCGCCAAAGAACTGACGGCGCTGATACTCGATGGTTGTGTTCTGGTTCAGATTGAACGTCAGCGTCTTTGGCTGGGCTATTTTCGGCTCCCCATCAATTGTGCGGCCCGCGTGTGCACTCTTGGAGCGACGTTTCACTGTGGAAGATGTTACAAATGGACGGCGGCAGGGAGTGAGACGTTGCCATTGAGAGATGTGTCAAAGAGTTGCCTTCATTTGGAGCACACTTGCAACGTGTGCTGCAATTGAGTCATGAAATGTGTAACGAGTGGAGGCAAACAGTTGATAGTCTAAGGAACTTGTCCTTCTGATCATTGGAAACTTGTCTGTATAGAAATTTAACTAGTCATATCTCCCATATTCTAAGCTAATCTTAATACTCCTAAGCTTCATATGACATGAATGGAACTATAACTTTAAATTATAGACTTCATATATATCAAGGAAGGGTATTTGTAGTTCGGTGTGTCAATGGGAGCGCCTTCTTCTACTTACGATTGCTCACCAGCACGTTGCTGGTGTTGTTGCCGTTGCCATTGCCGTTGTTGTTGCTGTTGTTGCTGTTGTTGCTGTTGCAGTTGTTGTTCTGAGCATTTGCAGTTGCTTCGTCGGTGTCCTCGCTGCCGCTAGTTGTGTTTGTTGTTGTTGTGAGGCCTGCAGAGGCGGGGCGTGGCACGGCGCCGCGATAGCCAAAACGTTTGCCAGCCGCACCTGTGCGATTGGACGCATTTGTCTTTTGGGCCGCAACGCCCACTTTCTCGAACTGAACTGGAGCTGCGTGGGTGGTGGAGTGGGTCGAGTGTGATAAAAATGAAAAGCAGTTAAGTATGGCTGGCATGTTGAGTTGTTATTAGGCAGCGTCCTAATTGGCTCAAATTAAAAAGCCATAACACTTGCCAAGGTGCGCTCATTACTCACCTGCATTGCCATTGTCGTCCTTTGTGTCTGTCTGTAGCGTCTCACCACCGCCACCGCCACCGCCGCCGCTGCTGCTGCCCTCGAGCAGTTTCTTGAACTTTTTGGGCGTACCATTGAGCTTCTTGCGAAAGCCAAAGGACATGGCGGTGCCTTTGGTATGTGGCACTTGGTGGTGCTGCTGCTGTTCACCCAGCTCCTGTTGGGCACAGCCATTGCCATTGTGGCGTCGGCCAGCCTTGCTGCCATGCTTCTTGCTCTCCGTTTGCCCCTGTGGGTGGATGAGGTGGGAGAAAGTCGAGAAAGCAGGTTAAGCAAGCGATTAGCAGAAGAAAAACGGGTCAATAGATGAGCGCAGCAGACAAAGCCTGCCGCCACACAATGCAAATAGAACAATCACAGAATGTGGTCGGGTGTGTGGGTGGGATTGGCTGGTTGGTTTGTGGGTGGGTGCACAGTGGTTCAGTGTATTGGTATGCGAATCTAACTAGTCGAGCGCATGAATGACTCATACAAAGCTATCTACAATATTGAATAAGAGCACAAAGCGTATCTGTTGTGTGGCACAGTGTTTACCATGATGACTGCCTCGACTTCCGCGTCAACTGCTGCGTCCTCCTCGGCTGTGGCGCGGCTGGTCGAATTATCTCTCTGCTGTTGCTGCTGCTGGTGCTGCTGCTCTGCCTCTGTCTCTGTCTCTAATGCGTTGTCATCGATGTCAAAGTGTTCTTTGTGCAAATTTTTGAGCTGTTGCTGTTGCTGTTGGTGCTCCTCGGCTGTTGGGTCCTCGTGTGCGGCTAATGTGACGACGACGAGGTTGTCGCATTCATCCATGTTGCACGTCGGCTGCAGCGGCACTCGCTAATGCCGCGTGTCTCCTTCTGCGTTTTGGCGCTACTTGAATACCGAACGTTCGCCGTTTTGATACTTGCCACAGATACCAAAGCAAATGTTTTAAATGCTACTATCAACTGAGATGCGCTCAAATCAATGTTCATCACACGGCCGCGCACCAAATTACGCCATTTATAATTGGACTTGAGGCAGGTACACGACTACAGTGACAACTACACTCACACTCACAGTCTCAGAAGTCACTCTCACAGTCACTCTCTCTCGCTCTCACAGATACATATAGAGGAGAGCACACTTGTACACCCACGGGCGTACGGCAAGTTTTGAAGGTCTTTGAAAAAAGTTTCCTCTGCTGTTGAAATTGTTATTGTTGTTGCATCAATTTGTGCCACTTGCCACACGCTTTTTATCGCACTGCCCCAAAGTATGCAATGCAGTTAGCTAATTTATTTGGCTGCCAATTTTCTGTGCAGGTTTTTAATTATCTTTCCTGTTTTTTTTTTAGTTTTATCAGATTTGGTTAAGTTTTTCACTTGCGAAGCAGCAGCACTCGGAAAATTGAATGTTCTGGCTGAAAATTCTAGCAGCCTGCGGATTTCTCGATTGAGTGTATGCCTTGCTTGCTGAACCGGAGCGTGGCTTGAGCATGCGCCAGGCCACATAAGAACAAGTGGCTGTATTAGCTAACAACTGGGGGTGGTTTCAAACTGGCGCCATCTAGTGCTCGTTTATGTTTTCATAGGGGTTGAATGGGATTATACGGTAAGTGGGTGTGTGTGTTAACGGTTTTTTAAATGCTTATGGCCAACTATTGTGTGAAGAAGGGCGAGAGTTTGCGTAGAAAAATTTTGTGATTTGAGTTGGAGTTATTAGTTGGAGAGTCAGTCAGAAGGTCAATCATTTAGACAGACAGAGCAATACTCAGTCAATCATTTAGTGAACTGTTGAGTCAGTTTTTCACCCATCCTCAGTCAGTCAATCATTTGCTGAGACAGTCAAATAATTAGTAGGTCAGTTAGTTAGTAAGTCAATCATTCAATCACTGAGATAGTCAATCAGTCACTCAATTAGCCAGTCATTTGGCTTATTAATCATTCATATAATGAGTTAGTCAATCATTAATTTCAACTGTCACCGAAGTCAAAGTTGATAAATCAGACCATCAATTGTTAGTTTGTCAATCTGTTGGACTACTACTCACTGAATTAAACTGTCAATCTAATAGTGAAACAGTCAGTCAGTGTGTCAATCAGTCAATCAATCAGTCCATCAGTTTTATCAATCAGTTAAGCAAGTATTGCATTAGCCAATCACTGATTGCCTTTATTTTTGCTCAAGATTCTATAGCCAACTAAAGCATCCACCCAAATTTATGAAAGCATAACGCATATGCTCATCAATCAGGATACTTTTCATGGATTCTGACCATATGCTGCTAAAGTAGAGAGCGTGATAATAAAAAATAACAGTAGCACTTACCTTATGTAGCTCATGAAAGCGTAGTTCATGCTGGATATCGCTATCTGCCAGCTGCCAGACTGCTGGCCTTTGGCTGTTATCTTCCGGCCATGGAGTTGCGGCATTCGCTTGATACTCGTCGAGTGTCTGGACCAGTTCCTGCAGTAAAAATTCCTGGCAAGTGGCATATGCGTTGCCTGTCAGCGCGCTGCCAATAACATTGCCATTCGCATCCGATTCCGCTTGGGCATCCAAATGACTATAGACAGACTCAATGTGCAGCACAGCAGTTGTCTTCAATGAAAGTTGCTGCTCTGTCTCCTCCTTCTCCTCGTCCCCATCCTCATCCTCCGTCAGCTTCAGCTCACGCTGGCTGCGGCTCACCACATGGTAATAAAATGGCGGCTCATCTGTTGGGGCTGCTGTTGCCGTTGCTGCTGGCTCTGATTCTGTTGTGGCTATATATTCATTACTCGCTGTCAACTGTTGCCATATTTTGTGGGCCTGGGCCAAATCTTGCTGGGACAGGGCGATTGTCAGCACAGATTGATGATGTGCTTGAGAGCTCTGCCGGGAGACACACTTGCCCATCAAGGCGCAATATCAGCATCGGCATGGGCACAGCCAATAACTGGCGTTGATTTTGATTGCAATGCGCTCACGTACGACGGCTGACAGCTAATGCCTAATGCGCTGACTTCCGTCTCGCGATTTGTCGATTTGTCTGTTTACCGGTTTGTCGGTTTGTCTGTTTGTCTGTTTGCCTGTTTGCCCGTTTGCTGGGGGTGTTGTTTGAGTGGATGCCTCCAGTTGCTGCAGTTCGCTGGCTGCTGTGGCACTTGCAACGCCTGTCAAAATTAGTCGTAAATGCATGAGTGAGTGGGTTATCATATTAGCTGCCTTGGCAGCCGTTGTGGCATATTGATATGCTGTGAACGTGTCGAGATACCATGCGGTTAGCCGCTACTAGGCGCTGACAATACACTGCGAGAAATTTGCTGTCAAGTTAAGGCTTAATGAAAATATATATGTCAATCTGATTTGTATGTTGATCAAAGCAAACTAGCAATATTATTATTTTATTATTTTATCTTGAATGAACCTGAAGCTTTAGGCTTAATCTTGAAAGTTTTAAGGTTTTCCCTTCAGTCCGATTTTCTATAAAACTGATCTCCTTTATTGTTTCAAGCTCTGAGTGGCTTTGGCTAACAGCTCTTTGTCAAAGCTTCTTTTGCATTGTATTAAAGAAATGTACTATAAAGCTATCTATTTACAAAGCAATAAATAGATTAGTTATTAAACAAATTTTATATTCATATTAACATTAGATCGGCTTAATGCTTAAACCTAAAGCTTCAGCTTAAAGCAACCAAGTTAGGACACTTTATAATTAAAGTTGAAAGCTCACATATTTCGTAATAAATGTGTAAGTTAGTGAGGGAATATAATAAATATTTTAATCAAATATCTAGCCTAAAGCAGCTTACAGCTCTAAGCTTTAATTTTCAAGCATTTTTCTAGCTGTGCTATAAATTTTACACTTCTTCAGTTTATTGGCAATCTCAAGTGCAACTATTTAATGTTGTAATCAATTTGAAGCTTTACTTAATTTTTTACCAACAGTTTTTTTGCGAAATGTAAAAGCATGTAAACCCCTAACAGCCCCACAACTACCCGCACCGCTGGCTGCTCCTCTGGCTACCCCCGCGGCTGCTCGCTTTGTCGATGCATTATGCGAGGCAACACGTTTTTTATTAAATTTTATTAGAGTGGCGCATGCACACGGACAGAAGCATAGCTGCCGCAGCTCCCAAAAGCGCACCACAACAAAAACAACACACACACACACATACATACACAGTTAGTGTGTGTGAGAGAAATGTAAGCAGAAGCCTTGGGGAGTACGCATCCTGATCCTGGCTGCTAGCAGCTAGCTTTATGGCGCATTTGCTGCATAACAAGATTTACACCCACAGCGGTTGCCGCTGTCGGTGGGGCAGAGGTGTTTGAGGTGGTTGCAGTGGCTGGGGTCGAGCTTTATTTCTGCTGCTGTTGCACTGTTTATGCCTGCTTATGTCGTTTGGCTTACTCACATTTGCCACGCGGCTTTGTGCTGCATAAATTTCACTGGCACGCCCCTCTGGCTGTCCTGGCTGTCCTAGCTGTCCTAGCTGTCCTGGCTGTCCTTCCGCCCCCCCTCTACAAAGGGAACGTGGCCCCTTTGTATTAAGTGCCAAGTTTTTATTTGCTGCGTACTATTCAACATAATGAGGCAATTCTATGTTTTTGGCTTTGTCTGTGCGACTTTACAGCCAGTTGTTGCACTTGCACACGCGCTCGCAGTTGCCGTGGCCATCACCGTTGCAGCTGCAATTGAAGCATGCGGCTTTAATGCGGCACTTTGTATGCGAGCAAATCCTTGAGCTGCGATTGGGTCGCATATGTAAATTGAGCATCGAGTAATTATGCGCATAAATAAGCGTAAGCGTGCCACCAACAACTACACAGCTTGCAAACCTGCAACAAGAGCTTCGGCTTAATCGACGTGGATGCCACAGATATAACTGCCTGTCTGCCTGCCTGACTGTCTCTCTTTTCCTCTCTCTCTCTCTCTCTCTCTCTCTTGGTGTGGCACGTAGCTCATGCATAAGCATAACAATGCCCATTACCATTACCGTTACTATTCTGATGCTTGCACCAAATCGATGTGGCATGCAACAGCTGCACGCTTACAACTTTGGCTGCCTGTTTGCCTGGCAGACGCCACTGCCACTGCTGCCACTACCGCCACTACCGTCGCCGCTGTCATGACACGTTGGCTCATGCATTTCAATTGCGGCCCAAAATGAATGCGACTCAAATGCCTGCCGCCACGTGGCAGCTGCAACAAAATGCCATTGCCACCAATAAAGCCAAAAAGGATTGAGGTTTTTGGCTAGCAATGCTGACGCTTTTCATGCCACCAGGCATCAAAATAAAACTTCGCCCAAAGACGAATGCCAACTTTCGTGCATTTCTCATGCAAATTGACAGCGAACAACTACGGTAAACACTCATTGCCGCTGACACGGCGCTCGAAGGTGCCACAGCTCGCGGCTAGACCAAGTGGCGACTTCACTCAGTCACTGTCCGTCCGCCTGTCCGCCTGTCTGTCTGCCCGGCATTGCGTGGTTAAAAGCAATTGCATTTTGGTAATTGAACAAGTCAACGCTTAATTATTGCACTACACTGAAAGCCAACCATAAATGTCTGGCTGCCTGCCACAACAAGCGGCGGCGGTGGCAGTGGTGGAGGGGGAGACGGGCGTGGTCACGGGGCTGGGCAGCAGGCGAAGCGACGATGAGGACGACGACGACGACGACTCGAACGAATTCTCATTTATTCACGGGACTGACGGAGGCATGGGGAAAAGCGCATTTTCATGGCGCGGAAAATGTGCAAAAATGAGCAATTGCTTCTGTAAACGTTTGTTGTAACTGCTTGCTGGCTGTTGCTGTTGTTGTTGTCGTTGTAATTGTTGCTGTAGCCGCGCCAGCACATATTGTGGCAGTTGCCAGTGTCATAATACCCAGTAGCTGCTCTGCAAAGGTTATATAAAGCATATGCATTTGCCTGTGCTAACTGCAACTGGGCATAGGGAAATAATTGAAGTGAACATGGAGGTGGATGCAACCGATATGTTGAAGTCAGCGAAGTGAGGAAGTAATTTGAAATAACTTAATAAAGAGAGTGAGTCAATGCTAGTTGTTTTAGTTTAAAGGAGTCAGCAAGAAGTCTAAAGTAACTTAGGAGTCCCATTTTAGAGTTCTAGACTCTACTGAGGTATCGATTTGCCACGCCCCTAGTGGGTGTATCTGGAAAATCTTAACACTTTGTCAATCGAGGCTACCCACGTGTATATAGTCAAAATCTCTAGTCTCTAGCTGCAATAGCGTTGAAACGGTTTGCGTTTATGCGTAGAGACGGACAGCCGAACGGACACACGCACAGATGGACAGACAGACAGACGGACGGACAGCAAATAATAAATAGTATGGTGAACTTGTTGAGTCAGTAAAACCTATAAGATATCTTTAAATGTTTGCCTTATGAACGCAATGAAATGTGTCTGATAGACAGTTAATAAAGTGACCATTGAGAATTATTTATAATGAATATGAACAACTTTTCGAGTAAGTACAAACTATATGTTTTAGAGGTAAATAGAACTGCTCATCGTATAAAATCATTTTAGATAATACAGCGCAGTAACTTGGGTGACCATGGAGAAGGATTGTTTGAGCCCTACTTAAAGAGCAGTTAGCCAAAGACTTGACCAATAAAGCAGTCGAGTTGCTTAACAAATACAGCTTAATCGGATAAAAGGGCAGCTGGGCAAAAAGGTTTCAGGCAGGATGAGCACATGTGAAATCAAGCAAAGCACACTTAAAGTGGCTAAGGAACTAAACTGAGTAAACTAACTCAACTAACTTATGTATTCAGCATGTGGAATGCTGAGGTAAACGAAGACCTCGATTAGCTGCACTAAATTATTCAGCAAATACTGCTACGTTGTCAGTTGTCGAAATGAAAAGCAAACAAACCTTTCAGACTGCTCAAATTTTAAAGTAGTGACAGCAAATAAAATATTTACACTTAAAGGATATCTTTAGGTCTATCAACTCATTGTGTTGGGCTCAACGTTTGCTGTCTGTTTGCGCTTGATGCGTTTTAATTGACGGCTCATTTTGGGGCAACTGCAGTTTCAGCTGCCGAACGACAGTTCTGGAAATGCTGCGCTTTAAGGAACTTTAAGTTTTGTCTAGTCAAAAATAGATCCATTTCCGTTATTGAGAAAGTTTCAGTATAAATGGTGGAATTGGTCGAAAAGCCTCAATGAAAATATTTTGCTCGACACACAGCATAAACAACAACAAAGTCGGACACTTGATAGGTTTTTGTGCCGCTTTGGGAGTGTCGTGCCGTCGCCCCCACCCCACCCATTACCGCCCTCCTGAACAAAGCAACGCCCGCGCACTATTGGCCATAAATCAATTTTTCAAAAATGACACTGGGAAATGGAAAAAGTAAGCTCAAAGCTGTGCGAATATTGAAAGCTGCCGAACGAGCCGCTCTCATATCAGCCTCTGTCCCTGTCCCTTACCCTGCCTGAGCTACCAGCGCCCGCTACTGCATCGGCATCCATAGACACCAGCCATACAAAAGCCATTGCTCGTATGGGCGTGAGCCAGGACGTGGGCGTGGGTGTGGGCATGTGTGTATATGCACGGAGCTCAGCGATAAACTCATCGCATAAAAAATGTATATTTTTACTTGCATTTTCTTCTCTTTTTACGTTTGTACTTTTTTTTTTTTTTTGGCCAGGCTAGCAAATCTTTGCAGCTGGCGTTGAAAAGTTTTGTCGACGGGTTTGTCATCATAAATTTTAATATTTTTCAACTATTTCTTGCTCATTTTTCCTTGTTGTATTTCGCTCGGCTTGGACACTGTATTGGCAAGGGAAACGTAGCTACGTTTCGAAATGTGAAAATGAGCACGTTAATAGCAAAAGAAGCGGATGCAGCCCAAGCCAAAGGCAATGCCAGTGGAAATAGCAGCAAAGGATATGCCAGTGCGCCGTACGAGGCGTATGCACAATGCAGCTGCTGCAATAGCAACATCAACAGCAGCAGCAACAGCAGCAGCAACAGCAGCAGCAGCAAAGAATGGAACGCCTCTGTGGCCATGTGGCCAAAACTGCATTCAAATGCTATGAAATGCACGTTGACTGATGAAAAAGGGTAAGAAAAAGCGACCGAGAGTGAGAGAGAGCGTACTGGATTGTGTATTGGCTGGGGAATATGAATGAGCACAGTCAAGCGAATCGAATGCTATTGATAGTTCAATGAATCATTCTAATGATATGTGCAGAACACATCAATTTGTACAGAGACTGAAAAATTGCATGCAAAAGGAATAAACTTGAAGAAACTACATTATATAATACTAAATTGTCTGAATATATTGATGTGCATGTATATGTATACATATACTATAACAAGGGCTTAGACAAAAGCTCAAATGCAAATGTAATTTATTGTTTTATGGCCATCTGTTTAGCTAGAAAGAAACAGACTTACGAGTATATACATATATATATACATGAGTGAAACATATGAGATGGAGAAAGAGATAGACAGATAAACCGATAGAGCGGGTCCTATGAAGAGGGTGAGGTGGAGACAGGCAGAGGCATAGGAGTTAGCAAGAAAGGAAGAGAGCCATAGATAGAGACCCATACAGAAAAAGAGAGCTGTATAGGAAGAAAGACAGATATAGAGAGAGAGAGAGGGAGACAGTGAACGAAAGAAGGAGTGGTAGATTGAGAAAACGTTAGAGAGAGTGGCGGGGGGGGGGATATTTATAGAAAGAAACAGATAGTGGCATAAAGAGAGATCCCTACAGCGAGAGAGCCATAGAGAAAGGGAGAGAGAGAGATTCAGCGCGCCACTAAGAGACGCTAAGAGAAAGTCATAGAGAAAGATAGCGAGTAGACATTTTAGCCTAGTAAGCCATTAAACAGTTATTTTATATATACTTTAAAATTTATAAAAAAAAAACCCAAAATGAAGCTTTTAAAGCATTAAAATTTTATGCCTAAAGTTGTGAATTCGGAACAAAAAACATTTAGTCAGGGAAAAAATAATAATAATAATTCGTTTTACTTAATTACAAGCTGAGAGTAAAGTTAATTTGCAAATGGAAATATGTATGTATATATATATATATATTTATTTTTATATATATATATATATATATATATATATATATATGTACATATATATATATATATATATATGCACATGTACATACATACGCTCATATTTATATATACATATGCATACATGCATACATGCGTATTTCACATACACATGTTTCACACATGCACTCACACAGTACACTTTATGAGAATGGCCGCACAACTGGTTAAAACAACACTTAGTTAAACACACTTAATCAAGCCAGGAAATCTCAGAGCTGTGCTTGAATTAATGAGAATCGCATAGAGCGGCACTTGGTGGAAAAACATTTTGTTTTCATTCATTCTTTTATTTAAAAATTGAAAGTCAAACTTGATAGACTCTTATATTTTTACACACTGAAATGAATGTATGTATATATATACATATATGTATGTGTAATACACACACACACACACACACACATACACACACACACATACACACACATACATATGAACAAGCACTTATCATTCAGCTGAGAACTCAACATGAAATTGTAATCAATTTTATTTAGTCGACTGCACTTAATAATAATCGTTCGCAAAAAGGACAGTCGTTAGTTAAGAGTAGACAGAGTGGACACTGGACGGTGGACAGTGGACAGTAGCCAAGCTGACTGTCAACTGTCAACTGAACTTCCGGCATTGGTTCAAATTAGCAACAAGCAGACTTCATTTCATTTACATGATGTGCATAAGTGAGTAGCCCAGTGGGCAAGTTAGTTATGGTTGCATGTGAATGTGGCGGCTGTTGCAAGCAGCTCAACAGCATCTCGAGCAGTGTGTGTGTGTGTGTGTGTGATTAAGTGTGTGCGTATGCTCAAGGCAGAGAGACCTTTTCATTATTATATTTCAGTTGCGTTTACTTAATTATTACTTGGCTTTTGTTGCTCTTGTTGCTGTTGTTGCTGTTGCTGCTGTTGCTGCTGTTGCTGCTGTTGTTGCTGTGGTAAAGTCTTTGGTAATGTTTCAGGGCTTTTTGTTTACGAGTCGCCAGCAGAGCGTGCAAACTACACGCAATTGACAAGCTCCTCATCAAGCCGCATAATTGCAAATTGTTGTTGTTATTGTTGCTGTTGGTGTGGAGCTTCATGCTGTTATACTCTGGTTTTTAAAACAGTGTAATGTGGTATATTGGTGGTAAATTTGGTTTGTCACTATTGTGTCAGTTCATAGTTGTCATAGGAAAGTACTACGATAGAGCTGGACTATCTTATTCATATATAGAAACAATCATTGACCAGCTGTTAAGCGTGCTAATCTGCTTAACAGTTAACATTTGACTTCAGCTTACTCTCTCATTTAGCTACGTGCAGAGTATCTAACAGCTCATCAAGCTCAAGTGCTCTCTAGCAACTTAACTGGAGACGCTTGTTTGTCAATTTGCGTACTTTGAAAATTCTTTTATATAAACAGCATTCAGCTAAGCGAACCATAGAAGCACATAATATATACATACATAAATATATATTGTACACATATATATATTTATATATATAATAATTACGCAATTGTCGGCCTTGTCATAGCTTATGCCCCAACACCTCCTTAACTGCCCTCAAACTTAAAACTTTTGCTAAAATATTTATCATATTTTTGCTGAGCTTCTTAAGCCTGTTTTGAATTTTAATTTTCTAATTTCTTCAAGTGCGCTTTTGGCTTTTTGGACAGACTTGAAATATGCATATATTATTGGCAGGCAATTTCATTTTCATAGAGTTGTGATTTATGCCGGAAAACAACAATTCACATCATAAATATTTTGATTGATTTATAAATTGCATAAATCATTATCAAGAGCAACTCAAATTGAACTACATTTCTCGCTAATAAATTAGAAAATGTTGCAGGCGGCTACAACCGACTGCATAATACTTGCCTAAAAAGACTCTATAAAGGTCGAACTGTAGTGGGATATTAGAGGTTGGTATTTGTGGAAACGTTTATAAATCTGTAGAAGAGGTCAACAGTTATCCATCTGTGAAACTTGTTGATTGTTGCTATAATACTGACAAAGATATAGTAAGGTAGAGGGGTACTAGATATAGAGTTGATAGGTATAGAGGAATATTTATATAATTTTTGATCAATCTATAGGAAAGTGAACAGCAACAACTCACTAAGCAACAATAGAAGATGCAGTTTATCTAGGTTTGGTCACGCCTCCTATGGGCGTTGCTTACAAATGTTAACGCTTTATCTGGTAAGAATATATTTATAATATATATTTATACAAACAGATGAACACATAGGATAGATAGGTTAGACAGAATAGATAGGATAGACAGGATAGACAGGATGGACAGGATAGGCAGAATAGACAAGATAGACATGATAGTTAGGTTAGGCAAGCTAGACAGAATAGACAGCGGCACTCGCAGTCCAACCAATATACTAGATTCATACTGCATAAACGTGTATAATTAATATTGACTTTTTAGTGCTTGAATTGCATGAAACTGATTTATTAGTTCAAAAATCGTTTAGTCTATGCAAATATGAATGAAAAATAAAAGCATTTACTTTACAGCAAATTAAAATTTGTGAATTCTATGCCAGTTTAAGCCGCAGCACTTCAGCCCGATTTGAGTATAAAATTTCAGCTGTGCTCTTTGCAGAAATTTCTATTTTGCCTTAAGCATTTAGATAGCTTCGCATTGATATTCACATGCGAGCGATTGCTTTTGCTAATTTCCTGTTTTGGTCGCTTGTCACACGCGTCGTATGCTTAACATTTCGATGATTTGCCCAATTTATATGCCCGCCAGGCAGTCGCTCGAATTCTTATTGTGTGTGCGATTAGAAGCCCATGTGAATGGCCTCAATCATGATTGAGCCACGTTTGCCAGCGCCTTGGCATGCAAATGCCATTATTGTTTGGGTATTACGAGCATAATACAACTGGCATTAAGAGACCGCCCAGTTATTTAATATGCATAACTGTGCGGGAAATATATTTGTGCACGCGTCAACTGAAGCGCGAATCAAGCTCCGCTCCGAGTGCAACAATGACGACAACAGCAATAGCAACAGCAACAGTAACAATCAGATTGAAATCGAGACATAAATAAAATTATTATATAGTCTACAAGCGGGTATTACCCGGCTTTGCTCGTGCCAAGTCTTGTTCAGACGTGATTTGGCGTCTGTGTGAAAATGTAGGTGTCTCCGCATTACCTTGAACCCCACTTCTCGAATTCTCAATTCTGCATCATTTATCGTTAGAGCACGTATTTGATAAGCTTTGAAATAGATTGGTTACCGAAGATTTCGCTCACAGAAGATTTGACACTTTATTTAAAGCCAATCACGTTCTAGGTTTATCAGACAAGTACGAAGTCAGTGGGTCAATCATTCAGTCAATCAGTCATGGAATCAGTCACTCTACACTCTATCACTCACTTGATTGATCAGTTATTGCTTCAATCACTTCATCCGTCAATCACATTGTCCATCACTTACTCGATTCATTGATTTATCAGTCACTCAGATCCTCAATCAGTCAGTTCTTCTTTAACTTAATTAGCCAATCAATCATTGGTTTCTGTCATTAACTAGGTCAATGAGATCATCAGCCGGACCATCAAGTAAGTCAATCAGTCAATCTATCAATTTGTCAATCATTGTATTACGTGCTCCATCAGCTAGCCAGTCAATCATAGCTTCAGTCTATAATTCACTTGGTTTATTAGTAAGTCACTTGCCTTATCAGTTTTCTGTCTCGCAGTCAATCGGTCATTAGCTAATCATATTGTTAGTCAGTCAATTAGGCAGTTGACCAATCAATCATCAGTGAAGCAGTCTCTTAGTTAAGCCGACACTTTGTCTAACAGTCAAACAGTCTATCAGTTGGTCTATCATCTGCTTCGACTCGCACTCAGTCATTAAGGCACTAGGTCAACCGGTAAGTCAATCACAATTAGTCTCATTTACAGAGTGATACTATATACCATTTGTGTCTGCCCATGCTCTAGATCTCTTATAAAACAAGTCTATCTGTGTCGTCATCTGCTGCTGGGAATTGGCTGTAGCAACGCGAGAGATGCAAATTATATTCGTGAAGCGAACCCACCTTTGGCTGGCTGGCTGGCTGGCTGCTCGGTTCTGTTCTGTTTGGTCTTATCTTATCAGGGACTTTGGGTTCTTAGTTTTGTTTTGTTGCGCGTAATTAAATTGCGATTCACGAGAGTTCGTCGAGTTCTCTTCTTTTCTTCTTCTTATACTTTATTTTCTTTCAAGTGCACTTTGTTTCTTGAAGTTTGCTCAGATATTTTCTTTCATTTTAATGGACTGCACTTTTTATTCATATTTTTTTTCCTGCGACTGGCCTTGATACGAGCCACGGGCATTATTTGCTTGTTGTTGTTGTTGTTGTTGTTGTTTTATCTAGTATTTCATAACTTTTACCAGTTTTTTTGTTCTCTTTTATTTATTTTCCAATCAACTGACTCGCACTGGCGTCATATTTGTTATTATTATTAGCCAAACGCGTCAAGAGCAACTGACTGGGCGCTACGCATATGGCGAGCACCTTAGAATCGATCGTTAAAGCCAAGTGAAAAAGCTGCGCGTGCAGAGCTTTCCAACAGCAGGTGTTCGATTGAGCTTTGCCCAGAGCTTGAGCGTGTAAGCTTTACTATGCGCTAAGCTGATAATGACAATTATCACGCTATGTACACTGTGCTACAAGAGTGGGCTGTGTTGAAAGTAATTGTTGAGTATGAGCTGCTCTAACGAACTGGAAAGCTTTGATCAGCTTAGCAGCTTATTATTTATCAAGAGACTTTTATTAGTTATTATAATACGTTTAATCTAATTACAGATCGAAACTGTTGTTCATATGCTTTAAATGATGAAGAATATCCATGTCGAGCTGCAATTTGAGATTCAAAATCATAACCCGATTTCCAAAGCAACGATCAATGCTTAAGTTGAAAGCTTTGATAAGCTGACAATCCTTTAGCTGAGCTTAGCGTTTAGCTGAATCCTTTCCTTATCACACTTCAGTTTGTCCCTCAAGAGTGAATATACTAACACACACACAGGCAGCCACACCCACACACACACACATATAGACATTGTCGCGCACATCAATATGCATAACTGTTGCAGCTATTAAAGTGGAAGTTTCTTATCAAGACTTGGCAAACCAAATGAAATTCAACACGTTGAGGCAGGGCAGGTGCAAAAGCTCAAACCCCCGAAATGATTCGGGACGGGCTAAAAGGTTGGCCAGTTGGCCGCCAAATGCCTGAGTTTAGGGTTTGGGTCTTAGGTTTGGGCTTGGCTGGGCGTCAAGTGCCATAAAAGGCAACACTTGCAACCCAAAAACTAAAGTGCAGGTCTTTGGCATGTGGCACGAACTGGTGTGTGGCTGGTAGCTGGTGCCCGTCCCGTTGCCACCCATTTGGCAGTGCGCTCATCTTTCAAAGGCGTCGTATTGCGTAAGTGTTGGTGTTTGCTGTTATTGCTCTGCACACACACACACACCTCCTCAGCCACTTCCACATCCACACATCCACACCCACTGAGATACAAATAGAGACGTGTGTACACAGAGAAGTAAAAAGAAACACAAAGGAAAACATTTACAAAACTTCCATTTCCGTTTTATATGGGCTCGGTGGGTAAGCAACCCTCCAGCGCCAACAGACAGTGCCAGCTCCTCGCCACCATCCATCCCCATCCCCATCCCCTTCCCCATCGCCAGCACAGCATCAGCCATGCGGGAAAATTGAAAAAAGATAGTTGCACATAGTTAGATGAACCAAATGGCAAACCCGCAAAACCCTTAACACCGCAACCCTTAGCCGGCAACCTGAAACGTTACAAAGGTAAGAAAAATGCCGTTTGGGCAATGGGCGACGGAAGTGCGCATTGTACAGGCTGAGCAGCTAAATCAAATGATAAAATGAAGTTGTAGTCCTTTGGCGTGTGCGACCGCGAACACAGCGACAAACAGCACAAACAGCCAATGGCCGACAGCAACAGGAGTCGCTATCGTTGTCGCTGTTGCTGTTGCTGTTGCCGACGCCAACGCCATCGCCATCGCCAATGCCATCGCCAACGCCATCGCAGCCGAAGAACTTTGGGACAAAACAAAGAACTCACTCGAGCGAAGCTTTTCACCACAGCTTTTCACTCAAATACCAAAGTTCCCACTCAAACTTTGAGCGTGTTTGGCCTTTGGATTTGCGCTCTTATCATAATTGCATGTGTCATTGAGGAATTCAGCAAGAAAACAAAAAGAAAAAACTTGGATTCTTTTTCCGTAGCATACTTGGCAGCATGCTGAAGCTGCGAAAATTGTAGCCTACTTTTAGGGCTGGCTGGCTGGCTGTCTGATGGGCTGGCTGGCTGGCTGGCTGGCTAATTAACCCTTGTGCGTATGCCTAATTGCGCCTGCCAAAACTTTGGCTTTGACTAATTTGAGGGTCGCTTTTACCCTCTTATCAATTAAAAGAATTTGAATTGATAAAAGAAAGAGTATGCGTGGAATCTTTTGATATGCACACATGTATTTGATTACTGAGTTAGTCAGGTGTGAGACGAAAGTTTCCTCAATTTGCAATTATCACACACAAATTAACACTCGATCAAAATAGATGCGAACTCAAATCGATAATTCATATAAAAAGAAGAGAAAAAAATGGTAATTTATCAGAAAATATTTCGCAGCCCATTTGAATGCGAATTTATCAAACAATTATCGAGCCGTTATCAATTGCTACCATAAATAGGCCATCGAATTTGAATTTCTGTTTTGACGTCATGAATCGCAGCTAATCGGAAAATGTATACTTGAGAAAAGAGCTCTTGTTTTGCTGTTGGTGTTGTTGTTGTTGCTCTATTTTTTTTTTTTTTTTTTGGAAATATATTTTTTTATTTTCAACTCGATGTGGGTTTATCAGCACGGCTGATACTACTCCCCAGCAAGTGGCTGGAACACATGATTTGAGGCAATTAATTGTTGAAAATCATTTGGAATTCGAATTCGAGCGCTCACAACTAACAGCGCACAACAACAAAGTTCAACATGTATACGGTGGTAAAATGTTGAAATACCGCACAAACTTCACACCTTGATGTGCGTATTACCATTCAATCTGGGAAATCAATCAATTAGAGCGCCAAAATTAGTTAATTTGCATTGTGTCAATTGTTGCACAAACAAATCCTCCAATTGGAAGCGGGGCGCAGCCCTTAAATGGCGGAAACATTTTGAATGCATTTGACGTGATTCTAATGCCGTTATTGTTAGTTAAGCGCATTACGCACATTATGGATATTTGCACCTGCAGCTGCCCCAACGGCTGACGTATCACAGCATATCCTCGTTTTGCCTGATTGGAGCAGCTCATCCCATAGAATATGCGAAGGAACAACAAAGAGAACGAGCGAGAGAGCATAAGCGCCTGGGAGAGCGCTGAGCGCTAAGTCGATCAGTAACGAGGGTGGCTCTTGCGCTCTTGCTTTTACTCACGTGCTCTCCACAACAATCATTGCATGCCTGCTGCATACCCTGTATGGTGGTCAGTGCTGCTGTGAGAGCCATTGAGGCAGGTAGTCAAATTTATAAATAGAAATTCGTTGGAAAATAAAAAATGTAAGAGGAAACGAAAACTCAAGGACAATGAAAAAACTAAAAAGATAATATGTGTAAATGCATAGAAATTCCCCACTTAAACAGCATACAGGGTACACTTATGTCGACGCTTATGACTTTTACAGAAAAAAAAACCGCTCTCGCTCTGTTCCGAAACATGTTGAAGTTGTTGTTGTTGGTTGTTGTCGATATTGCTGCTGGTGCTGGTGCTGCTGCTGCTGTTCGACGATTGCTCTCTGTGTTTAAAAACGTGCTGCCGCAGGAACAGTAAATCATTACGCTCAGAAACGTGCGACCGGAAAGACGGAGCCGATCGAGTCCAAAAACAACCGCTAACCGTTCGCCAAGTTCAAGTTTGTCGAGACGCCGCCGCGTGCGTTGTCGCTATCAAAGTCCTAAAAAGTATTACGAAAAAAAAAACATTAAAAAATATATAAAAATAAATTGTAAAAGATATACGCAACGATACATGCATATATATACGTCATAAACATTGTGTGTGTGTGTTGTTGTTACTATTTGTTGTTGCTGTTCTGCCATTTTCTGTGTCTGTGGTCGTCTTGTTTTGAGCGTTCCCGTTGCCGTTCCCGTTCCCGCTGTCGACGTCGCCGTCGCCGATCGTCGCACTTTTGTTTCATCGACGCGTCTCTTTCGAACTGTATTTTGTATATTTCGCATACATGTGACGCTGCCGCCACCGCCGCCACAGTGATTTGTACGAAAAGTGATTTGTTTGTTGTGACATTCGCCCTCCCCGACGGCCCTTCGCACAGATGATCGGTCAATGAAGTTGTGCCGCACACAGTGGAAAATTTCCGAGACACCGCACAACTGAGGAGCAGCTGGTGAAGAGAGAGAGAGAAAACAAAAACAAAAGACGAAAATTGGCTACAGCCATCATCGAAAGTCGTGGGTAAAGAGCTCTTAAAGTACGTGTCAATTATTATGATATTCATTTACGACTCAACGTCTCCGTCTCCGTCTCTGTCTCTGTCTGTGGCTATGGCTATGGGGTGAATGTGTATTTCTTGTTGTTGTTGTTGTTCTGGCTGCTATTTCTGTGCCAATTTTTGAAATTTCCGAATATTTTGTTTTTTCAACTTTTCGACTTGCGGCTATGACGCTGATATGGAACTGATTATTGTTTTTATTCTGTGTTTTGGTTTGTTTTGTTGCTTTTTTTTGCTTCAAGTACAATTCCGAAAATAAGTGTCAACCGCAGACAAGCAATTTGCCCATTGTAGTTAAAAGTTTTATACAAAACTAAAATACAGTTTACAAATCTTGATCTGGTGCCAAATCGATTTCGTCCGCTCTCTCTCTTAATAATCAACTAATTATACATGTACATAAAAAACTAATCAACTTCAAATATTTTAGGCATTAGACAAGCGCTCATAAAAAAAAGTCAAGCTCGAAAAATGCAGCAAGTGATTACTCAACACACATACATACATACATAAACACAGAGCTTCTGCCTCTGTTACTCATTTACTCTTTTATTCGCTCCCTCTCTCTCTCTCTCTTTCTGTGTCTTTCTCTTTCTGTGTTTCTGTTACTCTGACTCTTTGATTCTATCTTTTTGAAACTGGTTCTGCATAGTTAGGCCCATTCACCATTCATTTCTTACATTTCTTTTCATTTCGTTTTTGTTTTTGTGTTTTTGTGATTTTTTGTTCTTCATATTTTGTTTTACTGTTCAAAGCAAAAAGTACACATAGTTAACGTTTTTTTCTTTATTCCTGCTCACGCTTCGTCCATCCCTCTTCCACACACTCGCTCGCACTGCTATGTTATGCTAAGCTCGACTGCTGCTGCTGCTGCTGCTGTTGCTGCCGTTGCTGTTTTATGCAAAATACTGTAATAATAGCAACAACAATACCTCTTGTGTGCTGCAGCGACACCAACGGCTACGGCTACGTCGACGCCGACTTCAACCTTATCAACACCGTTAAAGTTGTGCAGCGTTTTAAGCTCTGCACGTGAATTTCGCGACGTGCAGCGCTATTCTTCTTCTGCGTCTTCTTCGTGTTGTTGTTTTGCATCTACCGCGGCATGCAAATTCTTTGCATATGTATGCGTATGTGTGTATGTATTTGAGCATAGCGCACCCTTTCGAAGCGCGCTATCTCCCTCTAACCCGCATACACCAGCTCGCTTACTCTCCCTAGCTCGCGGTGTGTGAGTAATGGCTCAATAATTTGGCTGCCTTAACCCACACACCCTTTACACTCACACACACACACACACACACACATACTCTCTGTCGCTCTCTCTCTCTTTCTTTTGCTGTCTCGTGCGCCCCTTTTGTGCTGCTCACACTTTACAACAATGGTAACGAGAATTTGTTTATCTTGACTTGTGTATAGTGTTTTTTTGTTCTTTCCTGATATTTAACCAAAATGTATCATGACGCCTAAAGTTGATTGTTGTTATTGCTGTTGTTATGGCCCGTTGTTGTTGCTGTTGGCTTTGCAGTTTTGTTTACACAAGTTGTGGGGAGCAGCAGCTCATGTTTTGTTTTGTTTTGTTTTTTTTTTTTTTTTTTTTCAGACGAGTATTTATTGTTCCTGTGCACGGTTCACGGAATTTGCAACGGCTGCAATTTAAAGTATGTTACAACAAATGAGAGTGCCTCTTTATACCAGGGGCAGCCACTGCTGTTGTGGGTGGCTTGAAATTTCTGCCAAGCATACGTAACCCAATGCCTACAACTCATGTGTATAAGACGGGATTAATTATTTATACTTTCTATTGCAAACAATTGATTATTAATGCACTGCACACGCGAGAACTTTACCATCATAGCAAATATATGTGTATATACTTATGCATATTTACTGTTCATTTCTGAAATAACAACCGATACAACATTTAGCTTTTCAATAATTTGATACGATCTGCCAGTTCTTTAGCCTTCCATTGTTTTGTAATCAAAACTGGAGAACAACAATACTTTATCAGGAAAAGTATTAGTCATTTGGTTCATTGGACTAACGGCATCTTGTGATGTTCTTTTCTTTAGTAAAACCCCAAGTCGACGAAGCCCCATTTTTATATTAAACATTGTTGAAAGTATTTCCTGAAATTGTTATTCATCGAACAACAAGTAGAGTCAGCCTTCTAGATATATGTTTCTATATATACATACTTTTTATAGTTGCTTCGGTCAGATCAGAAGCGTGCAAAATTGCTTATCTAAGCGTAAGAAGAAGCACTAAAAATATTTCGTCCGCGTATTGATTACGCCTACAATTGACTTTACCCAGTTAGTCAGTTAGTCAGCTAGTCGGAAAGACGGCCGCGTCTCTATCGATCGTCGAGTCGATCGTCTGTCAGTTGTATCAGTTGGTCATTAACTCGGTCTCCAATTAGAGTGCTCTGTTCTCCAATTGCTGTTGTTGTTGTGGTTGCTTGTTGGTTGTTTACTGTTTGTTGTTGCTGCTGTTGTTGTTGTTGTTACTGGGTTATCGAATCGCAATTGGTTTTTCATTTCGAGCATTCATATGTGTGCGAATCGTTGAAGCGTAGAGTTTGTTCTTAAAATGTATTTATTTTTTTATGTTTGATTTATTTGATCGAGTCGAGTCGAGTACAGTTAGCGTAGTTCAAGTGCTCTGAACCTTTAGCCACATAGCCTGTATGTATGTGTGAGTGTGAGTGTAAGTGTATATGTCTGTGTCAATGTGTGTGTGTGTCCGTCCATAAATCCTTCATCAAGTCCAACAAGTTTGCTGGAGTGCCAAGTGGTTGCCATTCAAGTGGAAATGGAAACTACTTTCAACTGCGACTGGCTAGGTCAACAGCAACAACAACTGCAACAACTGCAACAAGTATGAAATAGAATTCGATTGCATAACATATTCAACTTGGATTGCGGCAGTGCGAGGGTCGTGCGAGAAATGGGCGTGCAATGTGACTCATTCTTGAGTGATATAGATTTAGTTGATACACTATCAATCTAAGTTGATTAACTGTCATTTATCCAAGATCATATCTTATATTGTAGAACTGAAGAACTTCTAAAGAAGCTCTTCATATTTAAGAGCAAATATACACCATGTAAAATATATGTAAATTCTATTCAAATATATTCTACTCTACTCTTTAATAATTTCATCTTTATAGTAAATAGGAAAGGGAATAGGCATAGTATAGATCTATTCCCTTTTTGTATATTCTACTTTTTACTATTATATTTATTAAATTTAAATTCATTTTATCTTATGAAATTCTATTCCAAACTCTTCTTTGTATTCTCCTTCTCTCTATCCTTTTTTATCTACTCTATGCTATTTTGGAATATGCTTTTTCTATTATCTAGTGTTTTCTTCTAGTATATTATCTTAATTTACTTTCTTTTTACTCTATTATATTCTGCTCATGTGGCTGTAGTATGTCTCATAAGATTATGAGATCATGGTGCATTTAATCATAACATCGAATTCCAATTTCAGTTTTGGATTCTGGAGTATATTTCTGTTCAATCTTTGATATACATATCAGAGTTATATATATTTAAAGCTTCATTGAAACATTTACCTGCCATTCACACTCATCAATTGCGCTTTAACTACTAATGAGGCTACCCTCGCAACAGCGACCTTTTTCCTATATACATATATATATATATATATATACCTTTTTTGCGTTATTCTATCTGATACGAAGCGCTGTCTGGCGGAAAGCAACGAAAATTGTTTTTTATTGTTTTATTTATATTATTTTTCTTGGCAAACCGCAAATCAAATTTCGCCTAATCAAAATTTCTAGCCGAAGAAGATTTAGTGCTATGCTCCCAAATTATTGACTCTTATTGACTCTTATTGCTAATATTTCACTATTCTTATTTATATTGAATGATATTTTATATGGGGCACACTTCAATGTGTATAATTGACGGCGTCGGCTTTAATGCCCCAATTGTTCGAGTATATTATAATTCAAGTTTTCTAAACTGACATTTTTATGACGATTTGGGTGGAGGTGCGCGACACAGGAAACACGCTCCAGTGGCAGTGCAACCCTCTTTCTGCTCAGCTCAACACTCAAGTTCAATGTCAGTGGCAATGGCAATGGCAATGGCTCTGGCTCTGGCTCTGACTGTGGCTCTGACTGTGGCTCTGGCTGTGGCAGTTGCAGCTGTTGAACTGTTGCAATATGCAAACCGGTTCTTCTACCATCGCAGTCGGTCATGATCAGCGACTGCAACTGCAACTGCAACTGCAACTGCAACTGCAATTTCAGTTCCAATTGGCAGCTGTTTATGAAATGTTTTTTAAGAACCGGCTGGATCTGGAGTTTGTTTATTGTTTTCACCTTCTTCTTCTTCTTAGTTGTTCTTGCTATCGATAAGAGGCCAAGTGCACGTGATATATCAACGTTTGGAGATATTCCACTTGCAGCGCTCCCTTTCTCTCTCTCTCTCTCTCTCTCTCTCTCACACTGCCTGACAAGCAATGCCAACTGATAAGTCGATAATTGGTACAATAATCGTGTTACTATTCAATATTATTAAACAAGTTAAGCATTTCACCCTGAGTGTAAAAATAGATTCAAATGGAGTCTATCGTGTTTAAGGGTGAATCCATTTGTAACATGCAGACGTAGTTCACACTAATTGGAATACAATGATTTACCTATCTTTGATCAGAACGAAGTGGAGGGTCAATATGACCTTATATGTCTAGTTGTCTATCTATGTATACGTAGATCTTACAATTGATGACTTTATAAGAGTCGTTGATTAAAGATGAAGATATAAGATTGACGTAAAGCATTGATGAACCGACCTATGTTCATCTCTTTGATTTCATTATGTATAAACTCAATAAAATGCATAATATTTGATAGATAAAAAACTGAAAGAAATTGATAAAGAAATTAGAAACAGTGAAGAAAATGATGCTGATCTCAAAAATCAGTTCACTTTAGTCCAAGTAATGACAATCTGAAGGCAAGAAATCTCTAGCTCGAGTATACATATCTTCCAATTTGATCAACTTATTAGCTAGACTATATCTTAGAGCTATATCTTAGAGCTGTGCCATCAACTGCGATTCTCTGTGTAGTACACACATCTGCTGCTGTCACTATGTTCGCCTAGTTACAGGATATCTGCCAGTCACCCCATTCCTTCCATTTACTTTGCCTGCTTTTGCAAATTCAGTAGATTTTGGCTACACAAACGCTAAAAGAAAAGACAATTATTCAGTTAATTTACGATTGCTATAAATGCCATTCATTACTGTCAATTGTTTAAATAATTTGTGGGCATATCAAAGCGCATCGATAAGGCGATTTGCGATAGTCGCTGCTGATGGATGTCCACTGTGGCGCTGTGATAAGCGAGCGCACGCTGAAAGCTCACGCAATTCATATACAAACAATAATTTAAATCAAAGTTAAGTCCGACCCTTGAGCAAGCGAACGATCGATCGTTTGCGACGTTTCGCTAATGAACCCATAAAATTGATCACCACGTTAATTTTGGGCTATTTGCCGCGGTACTCCTGTTTCCTGATCGGCGATTGTTTATTTGCTTTGGGCTTAAATTATAACACCTTTGCTTTATGGCCAGTCCGAAACGTCTGTCTAATTCTATTTTGCTTTTCTTTTGTTGTTTGATAACATGTGGCTCTGGCCGCCATAAAACGTGTAAATTTGTAGACCACTGAATCGCAGGAGTCACGCGATCAATTTGATCGAATTGAGCAAATATATAAATAAACCACTTTAAACTGTCTGTCTGCGCGCCAAGATTGATGAATTGCAGAGTATTTTAGTGGCTTATGATATGAATTGAAAGATTGCTTTCTGTGCGGATTGTAAACGATTTCAGAAATCACTTTTCAAGATCACTTTCAATGTTTGTTTATCGAGGGGATCTTTCCATTACTTTCGACACATTTATAATAATGAAATCAAGTATAATGTTAATTGAGTTGTGTATATGATAAAGATAATGTATATATCATGCATTTAGCTTATGTCAATATCTACATATTATATAAGATATGTGGAGTAAACTGGAATGAGCTGACGATCATATACAGTGCATGAAATGAAAAATGATTATGTAACTAAGCGATGTGAGAGATAGAGATAGAGATCAGCTGTGAGGATTTGAAGTGTAGAAAGTGACTTAGTATAGATTGTAATACGATATGATATAATAGAGATAATAGAGTAACTAGGCTTTCTTGGGTTTATAATAGTTCATGGCATATAATATAGATTTCTCAGGACTTGCAAACATGGGAAGCGATAGTGCCATAGAAATATCTTAGAGACTTCCTGGGAGAGTAATACTGTCTTATATACGACAATAAACACATATGAACTGGCATTATTTAGGCATTCAGTTATTAAATAACATAAACAAGGTTCTATAAGCTATTTCGTATTCCTGTTACGAAACTTTTACCAAGACTATCAAAAAGGTGATCAAAATTGCGATTTACTTTATGTGTGGAAGACACGTAGTCTGCACACGAGCGCATGGTTAAGTAGCAAAACGCTTTGCTGCTTTGCTCTATTTGCGCAATCTATCAAGCGTGTCCTCTTTAGTTAATAACTACTGTCAAATCAAGTTAATAAGTAATGCATTTCGCCCTAACACTGTCAAGGTTAGCAAACACCACAAGTTGCGCCTGTGTCTGTATGTGTGCGTATGTGTGTCTGCCCAATAGCTCAAGTTTAATCCAGGGCCAACTCTAGACAAACACACTCGCACACACACGCACACACTCATCAATTTTATCAGAGTTAGACAAACAATCGCTTGGTCACATTTCTGTTGCATAACCCACAAAGCGATTTGTGTGAATTTGGCCAAAAGGAAAAGAAATCGCTTGGAACTATAGCTATAACTGTTAGGTAGGCTCTAGACCTAGGCCCGAACTAAGCACGAGACTCATGTTGGACTGTCTGCTAACACCCGCACACACACACGCACACACACACACACACACACGCACACACACACACACACACACATCTCTATTAACACCCATGTTCGGCATGTGCGTTCGGGTTTTTCGGCTCGGGCAACATTTCGTTTCGTTAGTCAATGTTCTGGGCGCCGCATAAATCAGCGCCAACGCAACCGCAACAGGTACACACGGCTGTCGTTTGTCATTGAGCGCACCTCGCGTATCTCGGCGCGCGACTCGCGTATCTCGCCTACGCGTATCGTATCCTATAGATACATTTTGAGCTATCCGTGCGGTTGCCTTAATTCAATTTGTGTGCGGACGCTAAGCAAAAAAGGTGCCTGCTCAAGTTCTTGTTATTGTTTAAGGAGTCGCCAACACGCAGTTCACATTTTATTGAGCTATATATGTATAAAGTATATATATACTGTATATATATATCGTGCAAAATTTGTTTTTGCCAGCTGCTCGTCAGTTGCTCATTTGCCTGAATGTGACTCAGACGCGCACTTGTCCAGACTTGCCTAATTATTGAACTTAATAAAAGAAATATGTGTGTAAAATATATATATATATATATAAAAATATATATTTATATATATATATTTATATATATATTTATATATAAACAAATGAACAGCTGTGCTGAAAATGGAATCGTCTAATGACGCCTTTAACTGGCGATCAATGAGCAGCCGACAGCACAACGCAACGCCGTCCACAAACCCTCGCAAATTGATCAAGTGACAGTCAAGTCGCGTGCTTTAGTATCCCACTCCGTCACTCTTTAAGTTCATGCCCCCCAATACAGTTTGCCACTAGCCCCAAAGTTGTGCGTGCTTAAAGCATTTGACTTTAATTGAGTCGCAGAACGCAAGTTTATTGTTTGCCTCTGTCTGTTTGTGTTTCTGTTTGGTTCAATTGAATTGCAGCCGCGGCTCTGGTCAGAGTCACAACTTTCTCGTTGCCTAATGTAATTGCGTACTAAGTGCATTCTCTGTTGCTCTTCACACTTGCAGCTCAGCCCAGCCCAGCCCAACGCAGCCCAACGCAGCCCAGCCCAGCCCAGCCCAGCCCAGCGCAGCTGAAAAGCCGTCACACCGAATGCCGAGATTCTTCTCCGAGCTGCCGCAGTGGAAGCGCCAATTCAACCGCAGCTCAATGCAAGTGCGCTGGTACAGGCATCTGCAAATCATCAAATAAACCGAGCATAGACACCAGCTGGACCCAAGCCTAAGGAGTTGCTCTAACTGAACAGACCTTTGCAGGAAAACGACGCCAAAATGAGCTTCAGTTCGGCCAGCGGCCGTGAGAACAATGTTCGCAAATTGTCCTTTTTGGGCTTTAATACCAAGAAAAAGGTAAGTCCCCAAGCATTATTTTTAGCTATTCTATTCAATTAACCAATAATGGAAAAGCCTGCGCAAGATTTCAGCACAAATCTCATTTATTTAAATGTCTTTTACGTTACAAGAGCTAATTAAATTATTGATATTAGAATTTCCCAGATTTTACTCAATGTTTTAATCAGAACGAAAGGCATAAAGAGCGAATTTCTTGATTGCAAATTTGACTGCATATTGAATATATTTCATTTTTAGGCTCATTTTTCATTTTATGATAATGTCATCAGCTTGAAACGCTGCAAGCGATCGCAGCTGACTGAATAATACTGATTCATGCAACCAAAACAGCAGAGTTTATTGAAAGAGAAAAAAGTTCAATGGCGATCTATCTGCAAAATTGATCCGATTAAACACGCTGCCAAGACGCTTCTATATATGTATATGAATTGTATGGATAGTCAAAAGATAGTTAACAGTAATATGCTTGCTTAACATGGGCGCTCTGTGGCTCGGGCTGGAAAATGTTTTTCCCACTTTGCCATGATTCCACTGGGCATAGTTATACAAGTTAGTTTGCTGAAGGCTGCCAGAATGTATAGTTGACTAAACGCTGATTTGACGCCTCTTCAGAGAGCTTAAGCAAAAACGGTTCCAACACAACTGGGTAAACAAATTTCTATTTTGAATTTCAAGACTTTAGTTTTGATAGCTGCTAGACAAACAAAGAGCAGACGAACATATCACAAAACCTATATACTCTTCTTTCACTACATAAGCGAGTATCAGAAATCCTTTCAATTCTCAAAATTCTCAAAATTCGCAAAATCAAAAACTTTCTTAAACTTTCCGTTGACCATTGAGAAAAGTGCAATGAACAATAAGCAATAATTATGAAGTCAACTTTCGCTCGTTCAATTCATTAATTAGCCTGAGTTGAGTGCACATCAAATTCGCAATTCGTTAAAAATATCTATAAAAAAAAACAAAAAAAAAACAAAATTATGAAAAAAATATAAATTTACTCAAATCGATTTGTCAAATGCTGTCAGCAGACTTGGGGAATGTTTCCTAATGCCTCAGCTCAAGATATTTATATATGTATATTATTTATTTATATATTATATTAGTTATATTGCTTATAGTCTCGACTTAATATTTCAGCTCAGTAATTTTCCACACAAAAGCAAAAAATTCATTGCAAAAATCGTTTACAAAAATGCGTTGAATTTTGAGTGTGCAAAATATTTATCAAATGTTGTTTTTTTATTTTATTATTAATTCGTTGCGGTGTTTTTTTTGTTGTTTTTTTTTTTTAATATTATGTTTTTATTTTGCTTGTACGCGCGGCTAATGTCAAGTAATTGTTATTGATTTTGTTGTTGTAGTTGTTGTTGTTGCTTTGGCTCTATAGATTTCCGCACTTGTTGCTGTTGTTGCTGTGCCCTGGCATGCCCGCCAGCCAGTCAGTGACACAATTTGGAAACCAGTTTCGCTTTTTTTTTTTTTTGCGATTTGGATTCGGATCTTGAATCTCGATTTACAGTTGTCGCATTCGTGTGCCCCAATGCCCTAGACTAGGCTGGAGCGAGTGTGAGTGAGTGAGCGAGTGAGTTAGAGGGAGGAAGAGTTCGCATAATCATGTATTCATTCATTCATTCGACGTTCACTTGGATGTGTCTAATAAACTAGAGCAGACAACGAGCTGAGCACGTTACGTATACGCCGCGTGCCGCACAGCGACGAGGGCGGCTTTAAGGCCAAAGCCAAATGGATATCAACAACAACAACAACAGCAACAACAGCAACATAAACGAAAACTGAGCACAAAGCGTAGGCTAAAACAAAACACAAACAAAAACAAAAACGCATTTTTAATTGTGCGTCTACAAGCAGTTAACATAGTAAGAGAGACAGAGACAAAGATAGAGAGAGAGGGAGAGAGAGAGAGAGAGAGAGCAAACAGGGACGGGCAACTACTCCGGAAACTAGTTAGACATTCAAAACGAGCGGGCGGACAGGCACTCAAACACATTCACACACACACACTCGCACTCACACACACACTCACACACACACACACACTTTCTCTGAATAGCACAGCCAACAACAGGAAATCAATATTCGTGGTCAATGCTGGCAAGTGCAACTGCAATAATAATAAAGGCAGCAAACAGTTGCAGCAACAATAACAATTGCTGGCATTGGCATTGACCAGCAAGTGCTCGTAATGAAATCGTTGACACCTGAACTGAAAGCTACATTTACGCTGGCTATTAACTTAATTGTCATGGCAGCTATCGCCTAGCCCGCGCCTAGCCCTCGCCTGCCGCCTGTAAGTAGGCAATGATTCGGGCTCTTAACATTTCGATTATCCGTTCGTTTGTGCCTTGGGGCTCTGTCATATGAACGAGTGCGTTGAGCTTACCTGTTATCATTCGTAATTGCCTTCAAAGTTCTAAACACGCACATGCCAAGCTACCCCAACGTCTACTGCTGCACATTGGAAAAGAAAAAGAAAAAACTTTGAAGAAATTTAAGTTGAAATATGACAATGAACTCTTGATGAGTTCATCTAAGAGTAGTCTGCAGAAAGCATAAATTTATAATAAAAAAAAACTAATAAAAATTTGAATACAAATATTTGACCTTCTTTGAACCCTAAAGCCAAACAGTCAAAGCCAATTTAAGCTGGTAAATATATAATCAAGCATATCAAACTTACACACACTCAAGCCACAGCGTATTTCTGTCCAAATTTCCTCACATCTATAATGATAATATTTCTATATTTTGCATATCAAAGCGAAAAGCTTGCACATTGAGTAGGGGGTTCATTCTATCAGATTTTGTTGCATCTATAAATATATATTTTCGTTTAATTAAATGTTTACTATATATAGACGTTGTTTGTTTTTCCTTAAGATTGCACAAGTCTGGCCAAGTCCTTGTGCAGTGAAGAGTTCATAATTTGAATATTTTTAGGGTAAAAGCGGAAGCTTTTCCACCAAAGCTTTTGTCAAGCGGCCCAATTGCCACCCCATGCACGAGCACAAGCGACACACGCCAACCGAGCAGCTGACCTTGACCGTGTGCAAGGCTCGTTTTCGCCACTTGCTCTCCTTTGCCTGCGCTCTCTCTCTCTCTCTCTCTCTCTCTGTCTCTCTCGCGGTCGTTTTCACCTTTCGCTTGTGAGAGCTTTTGGCACTTGTACACATTGTATATGTATGTATGCAGTGGCGTTTGGCTGCTGCAGTGGCAGCGCTGCTTCAGAGAGCTTTCAAGCAAAGCTTTCTGGCTGTGTACTTTGTTGTTGTTGTTGTTGTTGTTGCTTTTTTTTTGGTTTTTGGGGCGCAACGTAAAGTGCATTTTGATTTACGTCAGCAACGGTTGTAAAACTCTCGTTTCGGCCAGCGCCAGCGCCAGCGCCAGCACCAGCACCAGCGCCAGCGGCCGTGAGAACAGCTGTGTGCGCTGCAGCGCCGCGTCGGCAGCGCAGCCAGCAGCTGTTAACTATGCTACAGTTATACGCGCGCGCCTCACTCGTGCGCCGGCGCAGGTAACATGTGTGTGGCAATCGCAGTGCTGGCCATGGCACCAGCAGCCGCAGTCACGACATTTGCTGGGAAGCCTTCCCAGACGCCACAACAATTTTAGGCTTGAGAGCGCGCGTTGTTCCGTATCCCCACGCGTTGTCCGTGACTGTGTGAGTGTGTGACTGTGTGAGTGTGTGCGTGCCTGCCTGCGTGCGTATCTCTCTATATATATGTTTTTGTCCTCTATCTTTTGCTAGTTGCTGCTGCAGTGAACTGTTAAGCAGCTCCGCGGGTCAAAGTGCAACAGGCAGCCAAGCAGCAACTGTAACAACAACAATAACAACAACAACAACAGCAAAAGAAATAAAAAAGAAACTAAAGGCAAAAAACCTAGGCCCAACAGAAACAGCCAGAAAACTGACTGAAAATTGCGCTGGCTGCAAGCGAAATGTGAAAAACTTTTGTCTTTGCCAACGCATTAATAATTGAAGGTAAAAACAAATTCACACGCTGAATGTTTAATCAAACTTTGCGCATATTTAAAACACACACACTACACTACACAACAAACACCTGCAAAGTTTTCAAGAGCGTACAGCCTTGAAAAATATATATATATATATGTATATATATTATAAAAATGAAGCAAAGCTGCAGATACACACACAATATCACACACACACACACACACACACACACACATGCATACATACGGATTGGTTGATATTTTAGCCAGAATTTTGGCACAACAAGTGAACCAGCGAATTGGCTAGCTTCTATTTAACACACACACACCCACACACACATCCACACACCCACACACACACACACACACACACATACACTTCTATGCTGAGAAATGTTGCCTACTATTTCGGGCAGCAGTCGCAACACAATGTCATGTAATACTTAGAATGGGCGCAACAAAACGGACGGGGCGCGGCCATGGACACAGCATCTTTTATGGCTCATCTTTGCACACTTTTGCGGTCGTAACTGTAAATCTGTAAATGTGTGAGTGTGTGCGCGTGTGTGTGTGTGTACTTTGAATACGTTCGCATAGCATGCATAATTCACACAGCAGCCACCCAAGTGAAAACCAATTTCAATTTAAGTATCATTCGCTCATATCACACACACACAGATAGAGAACAGGTTGACCTTGAAGTATGCAACACTTTTCTGGCTATTACGAGAGCAACAAGAATGCTATCTATATGTATGTGTATGTGTGTGTGTGTGTGTGTGTGTGTGTGTGTGTGTGTGTGTGTGTGTGTATGCGTGTGTTTGTGTAGCATTGTCAGCTCAATTACGTTATGTTTTAGCGCCTTTAAGAGCACAATGAACACTTTAACCTTTGCACGTGTCTGTCCGGCCCCTAGCTACGCCTACCCCTTGTCAATCAGTCGGTGTCTCCACCTCCAGCGCACTATACGCCTGTCGCATGCCCTTCCTGTCCTTCAGCGAGCATTTCCGCTGCGAAAATTCTCATCAAATTAACACACACACGCACAAACACACGACACACACACGCACACGCACACGCACACACACACACAGAGATAGCGTTAGGCTGACGGACAGATACAAACGAAACGAAGCATCGTTAATTTGTGCAAACAAAATATCTACGAAATGCTTTGCCCCCAAAAAGGAGCTCAAGATTCGAAGAAAATTATGCGCAACATTTCTTTCCTTACTTTTCTTTATTTACTTTACTTATCTGTTTTCCTTTTTTTTTTATGTATATACATATATATTAATATATATTTTCTGTTCTTGCTTTGTGATTTTTCCGAGTCAACAGCAAAATGTAAAGTTAAACGAGTTTGTTTCATGTCCTGGAAAATTTGTTGCTGTGCTTCCTGTTTTCGATGCTCTAGATAAGAATTATCGAAGCGGGCATATGGCTGGCAACCTCTTGAGTTTACGACTACACGAATTCGTCTGATTATAATGCGTGCCACACATAATTCATATAATTAATTCTTGGGTGGAATAGGCCTATTGCTCTTTGATTTGGTTTGTTGTCATTTCTGTCGACAGTCAATTACTCCGCTACTTATTCCTTTTTTTTTATGAGTATTTTCTATGTAACTTCTGTGTAGTTTATTTCCAATTACGCCGAGGAAGAGCTATTAAATTATTTTTATTAGTACTAATAAAAAAACTAAATAAAATAGTTTATTAATATGCAGTGACTATGTAATTGTCTAGAAATTAATATGTAAACACTATGTAAATACACTATAAATACACTGTAAATACACTGTAAATAGACTGTATTAACGTACTGTTATTGCTATGTAAATACTAAGAGAGTGCGCGGAAGGTACTCTTTAAATACACTGCAAAGACTCTGTTAGTATTTCGTAGATACACTGTAAATAGGCTGCAAATACTATGTAAATACTCTGTACATACTGTACATACTCTGTATTCACTCTGTTAACTTTTGCAATTAATCCTCCAGTATTTAACTTAGATCAGTCTTGTTATAGATGTTCAGTTAGTTGGCATTTACTCTGTAATTAGTTTTAAGTTCTGGCAAGATCGTATTATAGTTAATTTGAATAACTTTTCTATATATGAACATGTTACTATACATTTATTTTATTTTGCTTGAATTACTCTGTAAGTCCTTTGAAACTACTCTGTAATTACTTTGCAACGAGTCTGCAATTTCCATAACATTACTCTGCAATGTCCTTAAAATTACTTTTAAATCCTTCGAAACTACTTTGTAATTATTCTGCAATTACTTTGAAGCTACCCGGTAATTAATATTTAATTGCTTTCTTAATTTTTTCTAATTACTCAGTTATTAATCTTCAATTACTCTTTAATTATATTATAATTAATTATAATTACTGTCTGCTCAATCTCCTTCATTTAAAGTTACTTTGAAATAATATTGCAATCCCTCTCAGCTAATACTCCCTGTAATGTGCTACAATTGATAGAGTATCCCAGCATCCCGCACTTTCGCTCTAACTTTCATTTGACTCCTTTGCGACAGAAAAGGCCATTTTAGGCGGAAAATGTGAGCACACAGCATGTCAAGAGAGGCAGAGAGGGCCGGGCGGCTGGCAGCAAAGTGGCGGTGGCGGCAGCATTGAGTGGCTGGGAATGGCAATGTGCCGCTGACATGGACTTGGACATGGACATGTCATGGAAAGTGCCACGAAACTTGAGATGAAGGCGTTTTGTTTTTTATTGCGGAGAGGTGATGAAAAGTTAAGCACGAACGGCTAAAACTTGGCTGGGAAAACTTATTGGGCCCAGCTGCTTATACAAACTTGTGGCAGCAGCAGCAGCAGCAGCAGCAGCGGCAACAACAATTGCAAACACTCAAATCTGTTCAAGTTGTTTGCCACAATTTGATTCAATTTGGCTGACAACATGCAACACGCCAGCCGAAAAGTTGCTTAGCCCAACGACCGCATAACTTGCTTATGACTTATAAGTCACGTGCTGGTCCCGCTCCAACACACTAACAGTTAAATGTTGTCAAACCGCAGCAGAAACATTCAACAACCAACATGCCACATACACAAAGAGAGAGAGAGAGAAAGAGAGAGAGAGAGAGAGAGAGAGAGCCACACACACACATGACTAACTTTTTAAGCAGACGAGCAGCTAAATGCGGGCTCGTGCCTAAGTTTGAGTAGCTTCGAATGTATCTGAATCTGGTTTTGTATCGGTATCTGCATCTGTAGCTGTAGCTGTAGCTGTGTATCTGCGAGCATTTACGCCTTGCTGCACACCTAAGTGGCAACACAAATAATACAAAATTCAATTTGAAAACATATTTTTTTTTTTTTTTTTGCCGTCGTAACTTTTTTTGATGTCAGCTTAAAAGTTTATGAATCAATTGATAATTGAAGTTGTTAGTTAAGCAGAAATTGAAAAGTTTGCAAAACTTCTGCAGACGCTTAGTTCTCGTTAACTGAGTTGCTCAAGTGAACCACTAGTTCGCCGAACTGAACAACGCAGCTGAACTGAACTGTAGTCAAAGTGCAGCCTAATTTGCTGGAACTTCGAGAAGAGTTTGCTACACGTTTCAATTGAAAACGAAGTTGAATAATAGAAATACGAGTATTTATGCTTTATTCAGTGAAAATGAGTATAAGCAAATGTAATAAATTATCAAGTCAATTATTTTTAATAGAGCTCTCTGGCATGGATCATCACCTGATCAATTTAGTTTATTTTCATATAATTTATTTAGCTTCAGATTATATAGAAAATGTCTCAGAAACTTAATATTATTTAATATTTTTTTAAGGTCTGCAGACAAATATTTCCTTATTCAGCTGCCTCTGATCTTCACACGAATCCCTGATGAACTGTCACAATGTGATTAGATTTATTTTCAAGTTGAAAATATTTCAACAGCAGCAACAAAGAAAAAGTCACCAAGGAAAATTAATTTTAAATAGATGCCTAAGTGCTTGACGTTGCTGGCGACTGCTGCAAATTTATTGTTGTTGTGGTTTATTTTTATTGTGTTTATTGCTGTTGTTGCTGTTGTTGCTGTTGTTGCTGTTGTTGTGCTTAGACAAGCTGCGTTGTCGTCTGAAACAACGTCGGCATTTTCATATTAATTTAGCAAAACGCAAAGCAAACAGCGCCAAACGAAAATTGACAGCTCAGACAGCCAGGTGGGCGTGGCAGGGGAGGGTGGGGCGATTGGTTGGGCTTTACTTTTTTATGTTGTTGTTTTTTTTCTGTGCTTTTGGTGTGGGCGTTGCAGGTGGGCAAAAAAAAAAAAAAAAAAGAATAAAGTAGAATAGAAAGCACCATCGATTATTTTGATAAGCGACGCTGACATTGTTGCACAGTTCGTTTAGCTAAAGTGCGCTCGCTCTCGTTCGCGCTCTCGCTCTAATGCTATCAGCGCTGGCCGATGGGCGGTGGGCGGTTGACGGTGGGCGGTTGTAGCTGGTGGTTAACTCATAATGATGGCCTTGGCTAATGGCTATATGACAAAACACTTTTCGTGTCGCTCTGTCTGGCTGCTAATCACAAATGGCAGCAACATTAAAATCAACATCATCATCATCATCATCATCATCGTCATTATGATCATAATTATGATGATTACTATTATTGTTCTTATCATTATTGTCATCTGTATCATTATAATTTTCATATACAGCTCGCTCCTCTGCCTACTCGTACTGTTATCGATTAATTAACGTAACGGGGCGCGTTACGCTTTGACTTATCGCACACACACACACCGACACACACACACACACATTGAGAGAGTTAGATAGACAGGACACACATTTGATATTCCCACGTGCATGCTCTCAACGTTATTAAATTTTCTATTTATAAACTTGCAGGCTAACTGAATTGAATTGAAACGCGTTGTTTTGTTTTCCCATTTTCCTATTTCCCTCAGTTTTCCTTTGTTTTGCGCTAGCCCATTGTTGTCGCTTTCGCTGGCTTATCAGCGACGCAATTGACAGGTATACCTTGAGCTTGAGCGTTATCATAAAGTTATTAGACAAATTTAGCATAAAATATCGCATGAGCGTAACGCTTATATAAAGAGGGGCGTGGCTGTGTCAGGTGCACCATAAGCGAAATATACAGAACGAGAGACAGAGAGAGAGTGAGAGAGAGAGAGAGAGAGAGAGAGAGAGTGTCAGTGAGGGGAAGTTAATTTCATACTCATTTTCATTTGATGCGTGTGTGCTTAGGGCTAAGATGGATTTCATGTTGTTTCACTTCTATGACAATGTCGAAGGCAAACGCCATTAAAGCTACCTGTCCTGTGCCCGGTGCGCAGGTGGAAAACATTTGCTTTAAAGCCGCCACAGCACACAGGTAGCTAATGGCGCACATAATCTAATTTAACTTGGCTTTATATACACGCATTTGATGAATGAATTTACATATGTCAAGCATAAATTGTGTGATGTGGGGGCACAGAAACAGCGCCAGGCTTAACAAAAGGAATTGAATTATTGGGGGCGAAATTATAATAAATTCGATATGTCAATTAAAGCGTGTGGCCTATTAAAGACTTCAGACTGGATTCTCTTTTGTTTACCTTAAATGGGTTTATGATGCTGCGAGATGATGAGAGACAAGAGGTGAGAGATGAGAGTTGCATATAAACAGTTTTTATGCTTGCCGAGTGAGAGTTGCTTTGAGCTCTGCATGAATTGTAACTGGCTCAAATAATGTTCGGTTGCCAAGAGTTTTACTCGCCTGAAAACGCAGAGATTGTCTACTTTGAGCTCTATTAAATGTGGCCCATTAGCATAAAACAATTTTATGCAAAATTTGTTCACAAATTGAATAGATTCCAAACAGAACTAGATCGAAATTTCTTTGGCAGCAACTCACCAGTAAGTTATGTTCATAATATATATCTTAGCCAGTAACTGCTATCTAAACTTATGCTAATAGTAAGCTTTTTGGGCTGTACTATATTTTAATAATAATTTTATAAGAATTTTAGTCACATGAAATCGATCTTTAAAGCTAATAACTTTTTGAATACATATTCATGCCGTATCATTGAAAGTACAACAACTGTCTAATGGTGCAATATTCATAAGATCTTGGATGGATTGGCATCAATATTTTAAAATTCTTATGTATATACATATATATACATGATGTACAAATTGATTTATATGTCTATATATCATTTGCTTAACTCGATTATGTTGAGTGCGCTACGCAGACTGTTTGATGTCTTTAGCCTTCGCACTGATTTCAGCTAGACTTGAATTCCACTTCATGGCTGATTGATACGTTTATAACAAGATAGCGCAAATATTTGACTAATCAAGCAACAGTAACAACAACAATAACAACAACAACAACATATGATATATGACAGCCAATTTGAAATGGCACAATCAATGCGTTCGTCACTATGAAAATCAATTGAGTTCGATTAAAAACAATTAACATAAACGCCATTAAATATACTTGCAAAAAGAGAGCGAGATACGAGGATGGTGCGATCCACTCTACGATTGTATGATATATGACATATGACATATGACAGTTGATATATGATATATGATATATATAGATATAGATATAGATATATTGAAGTTTGATGATGAATTGGCGGACTTCGTCTTGTCTGTGTTGGGTAAATATTTACAGAATTATATTTACACATGACAAGGCGAAGATGATGACGACAACAACGTCATGCGGCGACAACAACAACAACAGCAACAGCAACAACAACAGTAACAATAACAATAAGAATAATGGCCAGTCACATGACTGAATTTTTTTTATAGATTTTTAATTGAAAAGTTTTTTGTCGTCTTGAGTCACATAACGTGACCAGAAAAGATGAGAAAACAACGGCCAATTGACTAACGAATGTATTTCCACACATAACTCAATCCATCAATTCATCAATTCAGCAATTCAGCAATTGAACAATTTTGTAACTATTCATTGCAGTCCGGCAATGAAGATCCCGACGAAGTGCTGCTGGACTCGGAAATGGAAAAGGTCTTTGCCGGCTCAAAAGCACGCAAAGAGAAGTTCGATGTAAACACTTTCCAGGACAACAGTCAGCAGCCAATTGGTTCGCGCAAAAAGAGCAGTGAGTATATGGAGTTGACTCAGCTAGAATATACCCTGTATAATATGAATTGATCGCTTTTGCAGTACGCACAAATGATTTGAACATTGAGGAAGATTCGGAATACGAAAGCCAAACGGAGCAATTGACTAATGCACAAAACTATGATGATATACCCGAAGACTTTCCACTAGTCTCTGAACGCGCTGGCCACGGCGATCATTCGGACAACTCGGCCGATGAGAAGCACGTGCAGTTCGGTGATGCCAAAAAGAAAATTGTCATCACACCGCCCAGTCTGAGCTATGATGAACAGCCCACGGATCAATCGCACGAACGCAAACGCAGAAAAAGGTCTGATATATACATACATATATAATCTTATCTAATCTATAATCTTCTATATCCATTCCATAGCCGCCATCAGTATTATAGACAACGTAAATTCTCACATCAGGACAGCGTGGAACCCAAAAAGACAATCGAGGAGAACGGTGATGCAGGTGCGCGTAGGATCTCTGTGCAGCCTGAGGACACGGCATTGGAGGTAGGCCAGCCGTAACTCTAGCTAGTTGACCTAAACAAAAAGATGAGACATCTCACCTCTTGATTAACCTTGACTATGGTTTTAGTAAACTTAACCAAAAAAACTAAAAAACTAAACCAGTCAAATACGTTTCGTTACAATTGCTTTTCTTGCTGCCTCCTATGCTCGGATTCACATCCAACTCAATGTAGACAAATGCCCAAGCGCCGGCTACACAGGTTGATGACAGCCCCTAGCTGAAAGTCCTTATGCTTAGAGCCCTTTAACTGTTTTGAATATGTTGCTAAAGTCTGTCTTTTGTTTTGCACTTTAGGAAGCTGATCTCAATGAGCTGAGATCACATCGTTCGGATGATCCGCGCGCCCTGCGACGCCACAAGATTCACCATTCATCCATCAAGCTGCGCGAATTGCCGCAAATAACTATTTCGCCGTTTCAAAACAAGAAGCCCGAGGTCGATCACAGTCCACATGAGGTATGATAGGATTGATCCATTCCTTCTCTGGAGCTGCCTTTTCTGACGACAGCTTTTGCCTTTCAGATCTTTGTGCAGCTGGATGAGCTCACGGGCGTGGGTGAGGATCGCGAGTGGAAGGAGACTGCGCGCTGGATCAAATATGAGGAGGATGTGGAGGAGGGCTCCGATCGCTGGGGCAAACCGCATGTTGCCTCTCTCTCATTCCACTCGCTGCTCAATTTGCGTCGCTGCCTGGAAACGGGCGTTGTCCTGCTGGACCTCAACGAAAAGGATCTGCCAGCGGTTGCCTATCGTGTGGTCGAACAGGTAAACTAAACTCATCCTCTGATGCTCTCTCCCTCTCCCTGTCTCTCTACTTAACTGAGTTTTTGCTGTGCAGATGGTGGTCGATGATCTTATCAATATCAATGACAAGCCATCGGTCATGCGCTCGTTGCTGTTGCGCCATCGTCACGTGAACGAGCACCAGGGCGTGTTGCCCTTCACCAAGCGCAAATACAACAGCTATACGAGTCTGCAGGTAAGACAGAGATCCGTAAACGATCTATCAGTTGATCAATTTAACTCACTTACATATATGACAACTTGCATACATTCAGTGCGTGTCCTGTTATCGCTATAAATTGGCTTTAAATATATGATGTGTTCTCCAAAATTTGTTAATCATTTTGATCGTGTTCATAATATGCTCTTGTCTATTTCTGCATAAATGCGCCCATAACCGTGCTACATTCTCACATCAACCATACTCGTTACACCAACAACATCAATAACAACAACAACAACAACAACAACAACAACAACCATAACAACTACAACACCAACAGCATCTTCTACCCAAATCGGTAATGAACGACTCCTGTATATAAGCATATATGCATATATATATAAGAATATTGGAATATATTAACATATATATATATATATATATATATGCATATATCTGGTATATATAGTTAACAGACGTACTTATCAAGCTGCTTTTGTCCTGTGTTTCTTTTGACTCTTCTTTACTTTCGTTTAATGCGACTCTTATTGTTTTGCCCATACGCCCATGCTTATATATATATACATATATAACTAACTCTATATATATATATATAACAATCACCTTATATATGTATATATTCATATATATATATATATATATATATATATATATATATATATATATATATATATATATATATATATATATATGTATGTATATGAACACTGAACACACATTTGTCTCACAATTTGCGCACCACACCAAAAGCTACTTTGGATGGGCGCCGAGGCCACTCAGCAGCTGCAACAGCAACAACAGCTACAACAACAACAACAGCTACAACAACTACAACAACATTACCTACAACGATCAGCCAAAACGAGACGCAGCATCTGTGTGAGCACCAGTGCGCCGCCAGCGGCCATGCTCAATCTGGGCGCCATAGACCATCGACGACACTCGACGACCTCATCGTATCTGGGTGTAATAAGTTTTAAAGCCCTAATTGACAAAACAAAGTTAAACCAAAACCCCCCCAAAAAAAACAAAACCTTTACTCCCCAAATGTTAAAGATCAGGGAATGAAACTGAAACTGCAACTGCAACTTAAACTGATTCAGTTGTCTATAACTATAGGAGAGATTCTGTCGGTAAGCCGCAGATTGTATACGCTTGCAGATCTATAAAGAACGCTGGCTAGATTGTTGTTATATGTTTAGGTTGTCTGTTGTGAAAGAATATTTTGTAGTTATGGGGCGAGCTTAAGAACTTGAATGCGTAAAACATGGGCAAGACTTGAATGATCCGTTTACAGGACATCAGTAAGAGCAAAGCGGAAATTGGCTTTGCGATCTCTCTTTACTAGTCATGATAGGCAGATGTGCTAGTGCCCTAATATAAAAAGTTTCTAGGAAGCATGTCGTAAAGTATCTATATAAGTAGTGCAATGGAGGATTCGAATGGGTTGGACAAGAAAACTGAGTAGCAGACCCAGTTGCTCATCTGATAAACTCTATTTACTACCAATCGTACTACAAACAATCGCTCTCTTGGTGACTACAGATGTGATTTACACATATTCCTCAAACTATAAAAGATCTTTCAAAGAATACGACTTGTATTAGTTGGCCTAGCTAGCTAAGACACGCACACTTAGCGATAGATGCAGATCTCTTTTATAGCTTTTACTCCCACTACTGCAAGCGTATACTCTATATATGTATATATTCAAAATAGTGTACAGTTTCATTCCCTGTGTTGTTGCAGTGCTTTAGAAATCGAGCCATTTCTTTTTTAGCCCACCTAGACACCACCCACCACGTAGCCACTCCCCCTCTCTTAGTACCACTTTAAATGCTCTCCAACTCCACGATTGGCAAGTTCTCAATTGTGTTGTGTTTGTTTATCGACTTACTCGTAAGTTAGCTCGTCCTTAACTTCAAAAAAAAAAATAAGTATAGAAAAAGCAAAACGCAAACAAAAAAAAAACGCTTTACCTGAAAATGCACCGTTAACTCAGCCTTTAACCCTTAAGTGCACGCCTGTTCAATGTTCTGCATGTTGTGCTTGTTGTATAATTATGTCTAAGGCGTTAACATCCATCTTTCGACTTTGCTGGAATAGTTTAATACCCTGTCCATTGGCTCGCCCACACAGAACCTATCGGGCGGCACGGATGACAAGAAGATAAAGATAATGCCAGCCAGCGAGATTGGCGGCAGCAAGCGCAGCAATGAGCTCAAGATAGACATGAAGGATGACATGTACTCCTCCTCGCAGGAGGATCTCAAGAAGCTGCAGAACGATACCATCCTCAAGCGCATACCCGCTGGAGCAGAGGCTACGACAGTTTTGGTAAGTTCAAATGAAGAGAATTTGTGAAAGGTTTACTTTACCTGCATCTCATCTCAGGTGGGTGCCGTGGAGTTCCTGGAGCAACCGACAATTGCTTTTGTCCGTCTGTCGGAGGGCGTGCTAATGCCAACCTTAACGGAGGTGCCAGTGCCCGTGCGCTTTATGTTTGTGCTGCTGGGACCACGCAACTTTGATCTGGACTACCATGAGGTGGGTCGCTCTATCTCCACGCTGATGGCCAATGAGCATTTCCATGCCATTGCCTACAAGGCGGACGATCGACGCGATCTGCTGTCGGCCATCAATGAGTTCCTGGATGATTCCATTGTGCTGCCGCCTGGCAACTGGGATCGTCACGATCTGCTGCCCTTCGATGAGCTGAAGGCCAAGAAAGACTGGATACGCACGCGCAAGATTAAGGCGTTGCAGGTGAAGCGCGACAGCGAAATGATCAAAATTGGCAGGGATGAGGAGAAGGCGCTGCTAGAGAAGCAGGCGTTGGGCGCCATTACCGGTCCAGGTGGTCCCGGTGGCGATGGCGGCGGTGACGACGATGACGATGGCAAAAAGAAGCGTCCCAGTCCCATGGACAAGACGCATCGGCTGTGGGGTGGCCTGCGCAACGACCTGAAGCGTCGCATGCCCATGTACAAGAGCGACATACTCGATGGACTCAACACGGAGACACTGGCGGCCACTATCTTCATGTACTTTGCCTGCCTATCGACGGCCATCACCTTTGGCGGTCTGGCCTCGGCGAAGACGGACAGCTGGATTGGCATACCGGAGACGCTGATTGCCTGCTCCCTGGTGGGCATCGTCTTCCACTGTCTGTCCTGCCAGCCGCTGGTCATCATTGGCACCACTGGACCGCTGTTGCTCTTCGATGAGGCGCTCATTGTCTTCTGCAAGGAATATAACTTTGATTTTCTCTCCGTGAGAGTTTACGTGGGCGTCTGGCTGATCATCATAGCGCTGTGTGTGTCCGCCTTTGAGGGCAGCGTCTATGTGCGGCTGTTGACACGCTTCACGCAGGAGATCTTCTCGGCGCTGATTACGCTCATCTACATTGTGGAGACTATGATGAAGCTGGTGTCCATTTATAAGCAAAACCCGCTGTTGGCCGACTACAATCTGCCGCCACCGACGCTGGTAGATCATGACAACAGCCACAATGATACCAACTTTAATATAAGCGTGACTCTGGTGAATGCCAGCTCCACAATGTTACCGCCAGCGCTGCCCAAGATTCCCACGAATCAGCCAAACACAGCGCTCTTCTGCACTATCTTGACACTGGCGACCTTTGTGGTTGCCTACTACCTGAAACTGTTCCGCAATTCGCATTTCCTCGGACGCAACGCACGACGTGCTCTGGGCGACTTTGGTGTGCCCATTTCCATTGCAGTGTTTGTGCTGATCGATTATTTGGTGCCGTCTGTGTACACCGAGAAGCTGGTGGTGCCCGAGGGCCTGTCGCCTAGCGATCCGTCGCGTCGCGGCTGGTTTATTGGCTTCAAGCCATGCGAGACTTGGGTGCCGTTTGCCTGTGCGGTGCCAGCTCTGCTTGTCTACATACTGATCTTCATGGAATCACAGATATCTGAGCTGATTGTGGATAAGCCGGATCGTGGCCTGAAGAAAGGCTCCGGCCTGCACTGGGACATTGTGCTGCTCTGCCTGCTGAACACCTTCTGCGGCCTCTTCGGCATGCCCTGGCATTGCGCGGCCACAGTGCGCTCCGTGACCCATGTATCGTCTGTCACAGTGATGTCTCGGTGGGTAAACCGACTACTGATCTGATTGAAACTGTTTAGCATAACTAAGTTTATTTCTTTTTCGATCTTTGCAGCACTCATGCACCTGGTGAATCGCCGCGCATTATTGACGTTAAGGAACAGCGTTTGTCCGGTTTCTTTGTGTGCGTCATGATTGGGCTATCGGTGCTGATGTCGCCGCTGCTCCGGCTCATACCCATGGCGGTGCTCTTCGGCGTCTTTCTCTATATGGGCGTGGCCTCCATGAGTGGCGTGCAGCTGTTTGAGCGGTTAGCAAGCATAAACTCTAATCCTAGATAGATCTACTAAACAGCTTCAATTTTGTACTTTAGCATAAGACTGTATTTCATGCCAGTCAAGCACTATCCACCCACAAACTATGTGAAGCGTGTGCGACCCTGGAAGATGAATCTGTTTACGGCCATACAGGTGCTTTGCCTGGTTGTCTTGTGGACGGTCAAATCATCCAAGTTCTCGCTGGCCTTCCCCTTCTTCCTCATACTGATGGTGCCCATACGACAGATCTTGAATTCGTTCTACAAGCCAGAGGAATTGCAAGCGGTAAATAGAACTAACTAGTCTCAAATCTAGAAAATTTGGAAATCAAGTTAATCTTTTTTTTTTTTTTTGATTTTATATAGTTGGATGGCAGCGAGGTCAAGGCCGATGAGGATGAGCCCGACTTCTATGAGCAGACGACCATACCAGCTTAGTGACTTAAGTGCAACTGTAGTCGGACCATGTCCGAGCTCAGGTTTAGGCCAAATTTAATTAGTTCGTTTTTTTTTTAAATTAAGTATTCAAAGTATTAAAGCCAAGCCGTGTCCCAACATAAGCAAAAACAACAACAACAAACAACAAGAAAATACAAACGCAAAATGTTTGCGACAAATTTGTGGTGATCGTGTTAACGAACTACCTGCATTAGTATTTAGAGAGAAGGATGTAGCCTAAAAGCAAACAAAGAAACAAAAACAAAAACAAAACAAAAACATACACACCTGAAAACCTATTAGATTGTAAGGGTCACAGCTGATCGAGGTGAGTGGCAGAGCTGAAAACTCAAGAGAAAAGGAAAAACGTTGTACCTAAACGAAAAGATATGAAAAGAAGAGAAAAGAAAAGAAAGCATGAACCACGACATGGTAGAGCAAATACCAATTCGTAGCTGAACTACCGATAAACGATAGTCGATAACCGATACCGGATAATTGATAACTGATAACTGATAACCGATGAGCGATTCTGATTCAAAGATTCAAAGAAAAGACTCAAGTTCGTTAAGCATCTGGAGTGCACTGAGGACCCGCATTTATGCCTTATGACAAAATGTTTGCTTAGCGAAAAAAACAAAAACAAAAACAAAAACAAACTATTTATGAAAATAGAAAAACAAAAACAAAGACGAAAACTTTGCCTCACGCATACCCATACAAATGAAAAACTGAAAAAGTGAAAACTTATATATATATATATATTTGATTTATTCTCGTTGATTATTTGCTCGTTTCTCGCGTATTATTAGCAATAAATAATTTTGCATATACATACATACACACGTATATATATCTATATATGTATATATAAATATATATTTACAATAATAAACTCGGTTTAGTCTCATCGAAAGAGCAATGAACACGAAGAAGCATTCTTAGAAACAAAATCAAACTATTTAGCTTCTACTGGCGTAGTGATAATTAGTGTCAAACACACACAAACAAAAATCCCCCAAAAAAATACCAGATTTAACAACACAAAATATTTAAAAAAAAAAAGAAAATACAAAATCTTAAAAATATTAAATTTATTGAATAGAAATTTATGGAAAAGAAAGAAGAAGAAGAAAACAAAATTTGCGTACTTCGCTTAGCGCACACTTCTAAAGTGAACGCCCCGTTGTGACGTAGCCGCTGTAAGTTTTGCCTTTTTTTGGAATTACCTATACTTATTGTCTTATTAGTCGTAATCCGATTTAAATATACATATATACACACACACACACAAAATATCCGTTCGGTGCGATTGGCGCTGCGAACTTAACCTATTTTTATGTAACTTGCATGTACTTGTACTCGTACGATACTTACTCTTAAGTAGTTGTTGTCTAGTTTGTTTAATTCAAATTCAAAATAAAACATAAAACTATATCAAATGTTATTTGTGTTATTTGCAGAAAAGATTCACTCATAGGTGCACGTATAAAGGTTGAGGGGTAGAGTGAGACAGATAGCTTATGCCTAAAGAGCAAACTTTGTTGCTGTGCACGTAGCAGAAGTCTCCATTGTTATTGAGTTGCTGCTAATGATCCCGTTATATGTTTGAATTTGAGACTACATACTCGCATATACGAGCGTGTGAGACAAAGAGCGGAGTGAACTCATGGTTGCTGCTCCTACGCCATTGAACCATTGTCTACTTGGGCACCGTTATAAGTCAATGCCATTGGCCGCGATGCAAATGATCTCGTCATCTTTGTTGGTTTAGTGTGTGTAAAATGGAGTGAGTTAAATTATGTGTGCTGCTCCAATGTCATTGGTCAAATGGTCGCTGAGCTATGGTTATCAATCAATGCCATTGGTTCTGTTGCAATTGAGCCCACCGTCTTTGCTCTTAAAGTTTGTCAAAGTCAGTGTTGTGTGTGAGCGAAAGAGGGAGACAGTGAGTGAATTATGAATTTATTCTTTCGAGTATTTTAAATCTCTTTAAAACCCTTTCAAATGTGTAAGTCTAAAGACAACAATTTATTTTAAAGAGTATTAAATATATTTGAGTTAGTTTTAAAATAGTTTTACGCATATTTGAATGATGAGGCTCCTCTCAATTATACTTTTACTTTAGGCTGCCAACATGCTTGAGCTGTAGCTGGTGTGCTACTGATTGCTTCTAGCACGAATCACAGTCAAAGCTCAGCATTGCTAACCAAACTTTCGACTCAAGCTCGGCGCAGTTGAAAAGCTCGCTTGGGCCAGCATTGAAAGCTGTCCCAAGACTCGAGTGGCACGCATTTCAACTCCACTCAAAGGACTATGCCAACATGTTGTGTGGGGACTGGGCCAGCGCCAACTTCAGTGATAATGCGAAGTCAAAATGCCAACATATTGTGACAGTGACAGTTCAGGACGAGACGCCATCAAAGTCACGTCGTAGCCAGTGCTGAGTGAAGTCCGAGCGCAATTTATTCCAATCATAACTTTCGCGTACTTGGCGCGTTTTTACGACTTTTAACGAAGGCAAAAAAGCAATAAAAAAAAAAAAAAAAACAAAACAAAAAAAAAAGAAAAGAAAAGAGAAAATAAAAAAACACAAAAACACAAAAAACAAATGGCTAATAATTTGATATCCGTGTGCGTTAACGCGAATATAACCGTAGTATCCGCATCCTTATGCGTGCTTGTGACCGAGGGCAAGTGAAATGTGCGCAACCTTCGACCCGGCATAACGTGACAACCATTTCGAATCTGAACTTGATATACCATGTGTGTCTGTGTGTGTGTGTGTGATGTGTGTTTGGTGTGTGTGTGTGCTCATAACTACATAAATACGAGTTTATTGTTATATTGTGCTGCTGGCTGTCATTTTGCAATTTGGTTTCATTTCGTTTACAGCCCAATTCATTTACTTTAACATATGCAAATTCCAAAAGCATGTCGCACACACAACACACACACACACACATACGCATAGAGAGTGTATGTGGGTGTCGCGTGTTTATGCAAAAGAAAATTGCAAGAGCAAGCGCCCTGCGGCTGCCAACATGCATAACAATTCGCAGCCGTTTGACACTTGGCATATTACACATACGCCATGTTGCACACTCACACACGCACACACACACAAATTATGTAATAACACATTAGCAACAGCAACAACAACCACAACAACAACCACAACAACAACCACAACAACAACCACAACAACAACCACAACAACAACCACAACAATGACCTTTGCTAGCAAACTCTGAAGCGCAAACATATTCATAGTTTTTCTATATATTTGTTGAGCTTCTTAGAATATTATTATCTTGGTTTAACAGAATTGCTTAATGGGAATTCTACGACTGCAACGCTTGGCGTATATCCGATTCGGCTGCCACGAGTGGTGCACGCACCTCAATGCCACGGACAGGTGCACGATCCAGATGATGTATGACTTTATATACCTCGCTGCGATTGAGGTCGATTTTGCGCTCCGGCTTTTGGTACTTCATGAAGTTGACCCTACGAAAAGTCAAAATCAAAGCTAAAGTGCTTAAACAACATACAGAGTAGAACAGAAAAAAGGGGAGACTAAGCGAGAGTGTGAGAGAGAGAGAGAGAGAGAGGGGGGAGAGGGAGGGGAGAATGGCAGACATGCATGTGCATTTTAATAAGTGCTGCTGGTCACGTTGAAGCTCTTGAGCCAGAGAGAGAGAGCTACGCCCGTGGCCAGGGACCATGCAATGAACCATGTGACAAACTAACCTGTGTGCTGCCTTTGCCACGCTGAGGCTCTGCAGCTCCCTGCGGCCGATGAATTGAACCGAGAACGAGGCAAAAACGTAACCAAAAACAAGGAAAATCAAGCGTTGCAAACGGCTGTAGCCGACTGCTCTAAAATACTCTGTTCACAACTTACTGAAGGCAACTTTTTGTTGCTGTTGACTGAGGCAGTGATTGTCAAACTGTTGGGGGCGTGGCAGATATATATTGATATTGATCTTTTGCATAATCCTATAGAGTATGCAAATTGTGAGCTTGACTCTAGTAACGGACAAGTGTAGATAATGTGTAACGCATATACCCGTTTTTGGCCCTTCTGTCCAGTGTATTCACAACGTAAACGTAGTCGTTACCGAAATTGAAGCAAATGCATTGCCCCCAGTGGTTAAGTACAAGACAAGGGCGGACCAGAATGCAAGTAAAGGCTGTTCGACTTATTAACAATGAAAGTTGCATTCGAAGTTGTGCGTTAAAGTTGCATTAGAAAGTTGCAGCTGGAACTTACCTGAAGCGCTGGCGTGTTATGTGCTCGCCATTGAACAGGCGATTCCAAAATGCAATCTACAAAAGAGACGAGACGAGACAAAAGCAAACATAAGCATGCATATAAGAACTAAAGCCAACTCAATGCACAAGAGGTGCCAAAGACGATGATGTAGAATGCCAGAGGAACGTGCTGCTGCACGGCTGGAACTGGAACTGGAAAAGTCAAATCAACTTCAAGCCAAGACAGGCACACACAAAATGAGACAGAGAGAGATAGAGAGAGAGAGACAGGCAGGCTGACAGACAGTCGTTCAATATGATAATGTTAATGAAAGTGCAGCCTTTTGTGCTAGCTGAGGGATGTGGACTGAGGGCTGAGGTCTGAGGGTTGCGGAATGCGGGATGCTGAATAGATTTGCTGTCACCAGCTCCATGCTCTAGCAAAATAATACCTGGCATCGTAGCCGAGCAACGGGCTCTCGTAGGGGCAGCAGCTGCTAATGCGCAAAATTATGAAGCCGGACGATTGTGCGTTGATGTAAGCGTGCCATTGAAAATGAGAGATGAGAGACGTGAGATGAGAGTGAGAGTACATATGAGAGCCAGATGAGACGATACGGTCGGGCGTGGAACGGGTTGAGCCAGTGCGGTGGCCATGGCAATATGGCATTATGATGGCAATATAGCAAAGCCAATGCCAGCCACGGCACAATATGGCATTAAGCATTGTGAATTGCAATGCGGATGAATGTTGATGATCAGAGAGTGAGAGAGTGAAAGAATGAGAAAGTGAGAGATAGTGGATTGGGAATGCGAACAGCACAAGGTATGAGAATATGGAGTACCCACCCCAGTGTGCTGCCAGTGATAAGCTCCGCTTGGGCGCTGAGCGTTTCGGCAATGAATTCATCATTGTAGGCATCCTTGGGTCGATACCAGCGCCTGCCGCCGGGCAGCACCAAAGGACGTTCCGATGATGGCGTTAGGGGACCAAAGGCGCGCTTCGAACGTCTGGGATTGTTTTTGCGCACCAAATGCTCCTCCAGCTCCTCAATGACATTGTGTTTCTGGCATGTCACATCACATCCCAAAAAACAAGCCCCGCACACACACACAGCCACAGCCACGGCCACGGCCAGGCAACGCAACGCAACGCAACGCACAAGCCCAAAGGAATACAGAGAAGATGTTAAGAGATTTTCATTTATAGAGTTGGAGAAATAGAGTAAGAGAGAGAGAGAGAGAGAGTGAGTGAGAGTCAGAGGGAGAGGTAGTGCAAATTTGCAGTCGTTTCGGGTTATATGCGTTGGTTTTCCATTTTCTTTCTTTTCTTTTTCTTTTTTTTTTCTTATTTTTTTTTTTTTGGCTGTCACGCTGCCTACTAATTGTCTTTGGTTTCTGCCTTTTTCTGCCACGGCTCTGCGACTCAGACTCGGATTCGATTTGTTTTTGGAACTCATTTATTTAACTGGCAGTTGATGTGTATATACACGTATATATACTATATATGTATATATATATATATATATATATGTGTGTTGGCAATTTATCAAAATTTAAACTCGATTTAAGCTAACTAAGCTAACTACACTTGGAAGCGCACATTATGCTGCAAGTAGAAAAAGACAAAAACCAAAAGGCATTTTAGTTAATTTGATTTGTGGAGTGTGGGCGCGGGAAATGGCCAGGAAAAAGCCCAGCGAGAAAAAAACAACACTGACTCAACTGAGATGGGGCACAGCTGGCCAGCAACAAGACGAGAAAAAGAAGAAGCAGAAGCAGAAGCAGACGCAGCAGCAGCAGCAGCAGCAGCAGAAAAAACAGACAGAGCAGGAAAACAATTTAAGACTAACTCAAGGCCAAAGTCTTGACGACATTCGTTAAGAAATTTGCACTAAAATTTGTTGAAAACTTGAAAATTTCCAAGCTGAAAATTCAGTTATTCAGGAATATCACTAGTTATAATGAAAGGCTGTTGGCGTAGTTTTCAACTATATGAAATGGGTGACAGACGAGTTAGGACTTATCGGACAGACGGACAGACAATTGCAGTTGTTATATACATATACTATAGACTCTATGGCTGACTTCTTGCAGAAGTTTTCAGGCTCACCTTTTGCTTCTTGAAGCTGAGCTCCTCGTTGAGTTGCTGCTCCTGCCGCTGCTGCTGTTCCTCCAGTTGGCGATTGTCGCCATTCGAGAGCGAAATTTCTGCCACTTCTCGGTCATTGGCATCGCATTTATCCTCATTATTTTCAGGTGCTGTCTCTTCCGGCAGCACCTGCTCCTGCCCCGGCTCCTGCTCCTGTTGCTGCTCCTTGCCTGTGTGTGTGTGTGTGAGTAGTTGGGGAAGTATGCAAAATGTGCCATTAGAAAAATTTAATTACTGTAACCTCGGCCATAACTTTCGAGCCAGTACCTTCGTGCTCGCCATGTGGCTGCTCCTCATCCCGCTGCTGCTGCTGCTGCTGCTGCAGCTTGAATGTGGGCAGCAACTCGGCCAGCTGCTTGGTCACCGCATCCAGGGTCGATTGTATGGTGGATGGCAGCGAGGAGAGCGCTGCGAGCTGTTTTTGCACATCGGCCAGTTGTTTTTCCAGTGCCAGCTCCTCATCGGTTTTGGCCGGTGTTGTCTCACCACTGCCCTCGCGCCCGCCCTCGCCCACCGTCTCAGCTACGGACTGTTGACCCTCCTGTTCGTTAGGCTCAGTTGCTGTTTGTTGCTCGTCTGCCTGGCTGTCTGCTGCTGTTTGCTGTTCGGGCTCCTCTTTGGACGCATCCGCTTTCTCTAACTGCTCGCCATCCGCCATCTCCTCGGGCGTTTCGTTGTTGCCATTGTCTGGCAATTGTTCCAAATTCGGCACTTCGCTGTCCGTGGGCAACGGCTCCTCATCCAGTGGGTCAACCTGCTCTTGTTCTGCCTCCGGCTTCGGCTCCGGCTCCGGCTCTGGCTCCGGCTGTGGTGGGTTGGCTTCCTTTGGCGCTGGCTTGGCTTCCGGCTGTCACAGGCTTAAGTTGCTGCCTGTTCAGTGTCTCTTTTTTATGTGCTTTGCATGGAACGCTACTCACCATGGGCGATTTGTCGCGCGGCGCCGACTTCACTATTTTCACCTTGTAGGCATTGGCCGCCCGACGCTCCGCCTCCAGCTGTTGCTTGCTCTTGGGCACTGGTCGATCGGGCCGCTGCAAGAACGTCGACCATTTCCGATTCTCCTTCTCCTTCTCCAGCTTGGTCTTGGTCGCCTCCTCGTTTAGGTTGCGCAGCACGTCGCTGGTCATGCAGACGCCCGGCTTCGGAAAGATTCTGTAGAAATTAACGCTATGAGATAGGAACAGGTTAAGGCTCGCATCCATCTGGCTGTCTGTCAACGCACCCCAGCACATTGTGCTCCTTGAGCACCTCCGATTCGCCAGACAGCACAGCGGCAATTTCCTCCTCCACCAGCTTAATTTCCGCCTGCTCCGACATCGCCGAGCACGGGCGATCGGGCAAATCGGGCAAATAGAGGCCACCATTCGTTGCCAGCTCGACGCTGGTCGTCGCCTGGTCGTTGGCATGCGAATGCATTTCCGTCACTGCGCTGCGACATTCCAGCTCCACATTCGCCTCCAGTTGCGCAACCTCGACCTGTTCCTGTTCCGGTATGAACGCTTTTGTGGCTTCCGTTAGCGACGGCAAAGGCGAGGTGGATGCGGATGCGGATGTGAATGCGGATGCGGATGCGGTTGGCGACTGTCCTGGCGTTGGCGACTTGGTCAACGAACTCGCACTCACTGGGAACCGCTTGGGGCCCGCATAGACTTCCTCCTCCTCGCGTTCGCTGTCGGGGCAGAGGTCGGTCTATGCCTATGACAAATGCCTGAAACGGGACAAATGGTTTGACTTACCGATGAACGCCAAAATAGAACACGCTTCCACTGCTCATGATTAGGCGATGCGCTTCATCATGCGTGAGGGGCGTGGCAGCCGTATCATTGATACGCACAATCACATCCTCAACGCACAGGCCCGCCTCCTCGGCAATGCTGCCCTCCGCGACCTGTCACACAGCGAAACACAAAGAGAGAGAGAGAGAGAATGTGTATGTGAGAGACAGAGAGAGATGCGAGAAGTATTTTAGATACGAAATCAATTATCTGGCGTCGCTCGCAAAGTGCATATAAATAAAATGCGCGCAAAATGTCAACAAAAACACAGATCAGATGAAGCGATACGAAGGGGCGGCATCGGCAGCGGGCGTGGCAGCTGCCAAGACAATACGCCACTCGATTGTGGCATGCCGCATGGAGGGTTGCTTTATAAATTAAGCCAGCACCAACGAAGCAAGTTTTTTCATATCCATTGAATGCGGCTAAAAGTTTCTTAAGTTTGACAATCTTTAAGAAACTTTAAGAAAACAGAAAAAAAGAGAAAACATCAAATTGTTTATGGCACTTTTGTTATTTCAGTGTTGGAAAATGCACGTTTTATGGCAGCAAAATCCGAGCAGCATATGAAATTTGAAGGATTACTTAAGAGTTTCGTATGGGTGCTAGATGAAGACTAGAAAGATGCTGGAAATAATAGAAATTTATACATATATATTTATGGCTTAACTTTAAACTACGAGAGATTAGCTTTTCTTTAAGATAGATGCTCAAGCTGCACTTGAACTCATTTCTGTATTATATTCATATATATATATATATATATATATATATAAATTTATACAAATATATTTAAATATTATTATTTGCAGTGCTTAAAGGAAAAACTGTAGCCAAACTATTTATGCTTAAGAAAAGCTGAGGCAGAGCCTTTCTCGTTTACTCTTTGTGTATTCAAAAATTCTGTTAGAGTTAAGCAAAATGTTTTGCTCAAATATAGGCGTAGCTATCAAAGTTTTTTTTTTTGCAAGTAAAACAGTTTGAACTTTAGTGCGATGTTTAACTTAAAGTTTATCTCTTGAAGTACACAGGGCAACAGCATTTAGTAACTTGAAGTAAGATTATTGTAGTTTTTACGGAGGTTTTTCGACTGCTGAATATTATATTATGATATCAAATGGGTTCCGGAGGAAGGAATTAGGAATTGCAGATACAGAATCTAACTATTGATGGAAAAAGTAAGAACTTAGTATAGAGCTTAGATTTAAGTTATATTAAACAGAAAGTCAAGTTTCTCATTCAATTTACACATATCAAAGAACTCAAAGTTGCATAAATTGTTTAGCTTGTCATCAAAAGTTTTGCTGTTCGATAGCAGCTAAACTCTATGTAAAAATATCAGTGTAGCTTAACTGATCGAGCGAACCTCGCTGGTATCATTCTATACATATATATATATATATATATATATATATATATATATATATATATATATATATATATATATATATATATATATATATATATATATATATATATATATATATATATATATATATATATATATATATATATATATATATATCTATGCGTATTGCAGTTTGGCAATTAAAAAAACTTTAATTTGTTGCTATTTTTGCAAATAAGCGAATATTGCTATGGCTATAGCAAATGTTGTTGTTGTTGTTGTTTCTATTGTTGTTTCTATGTCGTTGTCTTTCAACACATTTGCTAAATCGTCGTCTGTCGGATGATGAATAGCAGGCACATTTGAAAATTTGAATTTAATTTATTGCATTCGCATTATGCGGCTCATTAGCAGAAAAATGCATTTCGGCTAGCCGATTAGGCAAACACAGAGAGAGAGAGAGAGAGAGGGACGGACAAATGGACAGAGGGACAGACGGACAGAGGAGCCATTGGCTCTGCATTGAGTTTACTTTAATTAACAAAATTTGCAAATAAGCCCTCGAACGAATGCGAAATGCAAATGCGAATGCAAATGCAAATAAATAAACACACACACTAACACACACACACACACACTCGCGCACAGAAAGTTACATAATTGGCTCGAACATTGAAATATTTGCAATTAATTTGCGGCAAATTCGCCCTGCAAAAGTTAATGCAACAATAATTGTAATGCGCAGCAGCATGTGAAGCTGTTAGTCTTTGTTGTGGTCACTTTTGGCAGCGGCAGTGGCAGTAGCAGCACAGGTAGCACAGGTAGCACAGGTGGCACAGCTAGCCAGCGGGGCAGCGCGTTGCTGATTATCATCATTATGAAGGCAGCCAACGAAAACACAATGATTATTGTTATTATGAGCGTGCCTAACCTTAACCACAGTGAGTGGATAGTCGTAGTCGGCGCCGCCCACCAGCCGAAAGCCCCACGGCACATTATCAAAGCGACACATTTTGATATCGATCACCATATTGCGGACTCTTGAACTCTGCTCACGACTCTTGAATAACACAATGGGAACTCCGACTGCAGCAGTGCGACCGTTTGCTGTGTGACGTTGGAGACCAACTGTTGCCACCGATTGCCGCCACAATCGAGCGGCACAATGCCAACTATCGATTGGCAATCGCTCGCAGCGGTTCGGGCAGCCAACTGAAGCATACTTTTCACCTGGCGAACAGCAACTCACACTATCGCACTCACACTCACACTCACACACAGGCAATGGCATGCTAATGAAGCTGCCACATACATGGGCTGTTGCGTGCCTCATTGGCAGCAAACGTAATCCTTGGGGACAGCAGTCACAGCCTTTTAGCGTTAACTCTTCGCTCTCTCACCCTCTCGCTCTCTGTGCCTGGTGTGAGCTGTTGTTGTTTTCATGACTTTAGCTTTGGCTCGGCTTGCCACCCACACTCCTCGCTCCTGTGCCAAATATTTGTGCAACCAAAAAGTGCATTGAACCTATTGCGGCGACTGTTGCATGCGGCTTGTATAAATAGCGCCTGCGGCAGGCAGCATTTAGGCAAACGCTCACCAAACAGCCGTCCGCAATAATGTTGTACGCATTTCATGCAACTGCCACAGGCCAACGCCAACATCAGCATTTGTGCTGGCTGCTGCTGCTGATCGCTCTGGGTGGCTGCTGCTGCAGCGCCAGCAACATGGCTCAGCTGCTGCGCGAGGGCAAGCACAAGCTGTGTGGCCCGGCGCTGAACGAGGCCATGGACATGGTCTGTGTCGATGGCTACAATACGATGCCGAAGAAGCGTTACGTGGCCAGTGAGTCGCCACTGGAACCCGATCTCGAGCTGGAGCAGCTGCATCAGGGCTTTGCGCTGAGTCCCCTGCTCTCCAGCCTATATGGCGCCGAGGTGTTGATCAAGACGCGACGTCTGCGTCGCCAGGGCGGCGGCATCTATGACGAATGCTGTCGCAATTCCTGCACCCGCTCAGAACTCTTGGCCTATTGTCGCTAGTAAAGGACACAGACACACACACACACACACACACTTACACAAGCACATACACATACGCATATACTCATATATATATATATATATATTTATATATATTTGATTTCTACACGTAATCATAATCGTATTCGTTATCGTAATCATAATCGTAATCGCAATCGTAATCACTTATTTATGCAGCACAAAATTTAGCTAATGAATAAAAGTAAAACTGTGCAGAAAAGTTTCACGGCTCAGCAGAAAGCTAAAGCAAAAGTTAGCAAGAAATTTCCATTTCTACGCAGCAAACACATCCTCTTCCACTTCCACTACCACTTCCTGCTCCATTACCTGCCTGACTTGCCGCCCGTACCGCCCTCGCTCCTTTCATCGCCCACACACACACACACACACACACACATTCGTCCAATAGTCGAGCAGCAACAGCAGCTAAATGACTAACTTCATATTCAGCTTCAGCTTCAGCTGGTTGCTAACCACGCTTCTCCCACTGCTCTGGCTGCCAGATGAGGCCAACGCTCGCATCGGTAAGTACGGCTAGGGCAAAGGGAAAAACTAAGACATGGCAGCTAAGTGCTATGACTATATTAATACCCTGTATTTAGTTGTAAGTGCGGGCAAAATGCAATATTTGAATGTGTAATGCATGAAAGCAAAATAACCAATTGCTCGACTGTGAGAGAAGCTTGGCTTGGAGAGCGGACATAATGTTGTTGAGAAAAGCATTATACGATTAACTGCTCGCCTTGGGATACATTCTATCTAGCATAAAAAGAGTATGGTTCACTTGTCTAGGGTATCACAATGTTGGCGTGAGCTGTGAAGAACTTGCATGAATGTAACAGGAAGCATGTTTACTATCAACAGACAGAGTCGATATGTCAGTGTCTGTCTCCTTGTGACTGTACGCTCTCTTCTCAATGAGAAACTATCTCGCAACTACTGCCATGGAAGACTATAAGTTAGCATAGGAGCGTTTTGGAATGCCAAGCGGTATACATACGAGCATCCCAGACTAAGTTGACTTAGTTATATATGTGCTTTATATATGTGCTTTAAGAATATTCACTCAAAAATAAAGCTATTCTTTGAAAATTTCAATGTTTTCTTAAACTATATATCCCAAAGATACAGAACTTTCGCGTTTTAAGAGGAATATTTGTTCAAGATTGTATTCTATCGAGAAGCTCAATCAGTCTTTTGCGCTTTAAGAGCATAGTCCTTATACTTTTCTGGTTAGCATGAAAGTCTTCTCCATATAGAACTACAATATCTTATGACTCCATAGAAAGAAACTTGCATAAATTGAGACAAACGTCAGCTGTTAAGCTTCACAAACTCCATTTATCTTTGTTGTTAAATAGATAGCAATTCTCACTTCTCCATTCCGCTTGTGCACAATGTTTTACAACACTCGAAAAGTATGCTATGAATTTGTATTGCCAGTGCTAGCACTCGTCTCAATAGATACCCTAGAACTGTGTTTTTTTCTCGGGAAAACAAGGGTACGCATATACGATTCAATACAAAGGGGAAATCTGCTTTAACAGGAAGTAAATTTGTTGCTATTCATTTGTTTTTCTGTTTGAAATGTTTCCCCAGAGGAACCATCATTAAATTTTGTGATTATGGGTGGCTTGAATGTTGCGCAACATTGAAGCTCGTTTCAACAGAAGCTGTTCTGGGGAAATGGAAGCAAAGGTTAATCGCAATGAAGTGTTATGGGCGAGACAAATTTGTATTAGCCAGTTAGAGCGCAGAGAAGCAATGCGGTGAGGCTGGCATAACAGTTAAATAACATTTAGCAACTGCATATGCCCGCTTGTAGCTCGTGCTGGCTACAGGGTATTCAGACTGAAACAACTCATTTAATATTCATAAATGCAGGCAAGCAAGGCCTTAGTTCGCATACGCCACAACCTTATGTTGTCCTTTTACACCCAAATTGTTTAATTGGCTGACAAAGACGTAAGCACCGCCCACTCCACTCCACTCCACGCCCACGTCGCGCCACACCCCCGCCTTGTAATGGCACGCAATTTGCATAAGCCAACGAAAAGTGAACGCTGACATTGAACGAATTTAGCAAGTAGCTACTCGAAAATGCACTCAACTTGTCCCAATAACCTTTAACACAATTTGACATCAATGTAGTTGGGCAGCGCCCACACCTGGCTGGCGCTAGAGACTATAGAGCTAGCTTTATGGTATATAAGCGTGCGGCAGCGAGTGTAGCAGCATCAGTTCCATAGCATAGTCTAATCCCAGTACAATGTGCAAGTCAATTTCCTCGCTGTCTCTGGCCTTCCTCTGTGTCCTGTGCACCCTGGCGGCCGTTAGCTCCGACAACGAGATGCGTCTGTGCAGCGTTCGACTGAACGATATGCTCAGCAGGATGTGCACTAAGGGCTTCAATCGCATCATCCAGAAGCGTAACATGCGTGAGTATCCAACTACCGAGTGCAGGGTATCTATGTGATGGCATTAACTGTTACCATTTGATGGTGCTGCAGCTTACATGGACCTGGACCCACTCGATCCCATTCAGTTCACCGAGGAGAAGGAATTGCCCTCGAACTCCGCCGAACTGCTCTCCTATCCCATGACCAATGGCCGACTGCGCAACATCTACCAGGACAACGTGCTCAACTCTCTGACTTCCACCAGGCGTCGCACCCGGGAGGGCATCGTCGACGAGTGCTGCAGAAGGTCGTGTAAGCTCTCCGAGCTGAATGCCTACTGCGCCGTCTAGATTGCTTGCCCTAGGTCGACTAACCACAAAAGCACCGCGATCACAGTACCTTGAAACTCTACCCTAGCTTGTGCCAGCCACATATTGTATTTATATTATAGATGTTTCAAAATAAAAGCCAACTGCATAAATAAAATTCGATAAAGAAAGTTGTAATGATTTGTAACCAGACTAGATATACTCTTGCCAAGCTTTTTTTCTACATACTTAAGCTGAGTCCAAGACTAGCATATTTCTCTTGATATAATCTAAACTGAAAGTGTTGAATCCACATTTTCGATATATTCTTATCTTATAGTTGAGGTTCAGTAAAAACATTTCGAATTTATTTTTAAAATATATTTTTTAGATGTATCGAAGTGTCATCAGTAGCTCTGCACCTTCTCTTTCTCACACTCTTTCCTCTCTTTTGGCAAGTTTCTTTATCGGAACACTCTGATATAAAAATATATTTGTAACAAATGGAATATGAAGGGAGTATTAGTACTTTCAGATGACGTAAGTCTATTTTTCCATAAACGTTACCGAGCCAAAGATGCGCAATGCCAAGACAATAGCTAATGTTTCCTTAAAGGTGTAAAGATAGTAAAAAGCAAAACAGCTTTCGACTAGTATTGGTAAACTAAGGCAAGGCTGTAAATCACTTTTGAACTAATCACAATATGAAACTCATTCTAAAGATTAGTCTGAACTAACGAAATTCTTCAGCAAATCTCATATCCAAAGCATAAATAATTTGTTTTTCAAGCAAGAACAATTCATTTACTAACTTCAAAGAATCCAATTCAAGGAAAATTATGCTGTTTTATGATTAAATAATTTATGGGTAATTAATTCTACTTCTGCTATCGACATTTTGATTTGCTCTAGCCATTTGTGCAGCATAAATTTATATTATTAAAATTGCAATATGTCCTTTAGCAAAATATTATTCGCATTTCGCATAGTGCTCAAGTTCGTTTAATAGTTATATTTATACATTTAGAAGCAAACAAACAGGAGCTGGCCTTAGTCTAAGCCGCAGTGGAATGCAGTGCCTTGTCCATATCAAGATCGCAAGAGTTTCTTTCTTTTGCCTTGGTTATATTTGTGGAGGGTCGGTGGCTTTATTACTTGCAGTAGGAGAGGAGTTCGTTGAAAGTGCAGGACTTCATGCAGCACTCGTCATGGATACCGTATCGACGTCGACGTATCTGCAATTGGTGGGCACTTTCGGTTAGCAAAGCACGCATCAGCGGCTGCGAATCCAGGCCCAGGTGTGGGTAGACACCAAAGCCATCCAAATCCAAGTCCATGTTCGCATTGTCAATGTCATTGGAGCCTACTGCAGAGCGCAAATAGCAATTGAGTGGAATGAAGTTCAATTATGGAGGGACTACTTACCATAGCCGCGCTTCATCTTGCTGTTGAACCCGTTTTTACACATTTGTATAAGGAATTCGTCCAGCTTGGGGCCGCACAACATAATCGACTCCACGTGCAGAACGAGAAGCATCAGGCCGCAGAGCAGGCACTGCATTTTGGAGCACTGGAAGTTCATGGTGTTTGAGTGGATTTCTGTTCCAGTCGCTGGTAACCGACTCGTATATAAACAAACTACAACTGTGCCCTGGCTAGCGGCACAGCAGCATTTTATATGTTAACCGGAGCCACTGCAGCCAGCCAGCTCGCACTGTCAGCCAGTGTTAGGTCAAGTGTCAGTTCCTCTGAGGGCGGGGACTAGTCATAGCCTTATGTGGGATGGGATGCTTTCACTCATATCAGCTGACGTCTTTGTTTATGTTTTTCCGTGCAAAATAATTACGCGTAGATCGCGAATTGTTGAAAAACAAAGTGAAGTGTTGCCCCCTGCCATGCCTCCTACCCACCCACTTGCCGCATTATGTTGTTTACCCATGCTCTAACACTGGGCACTAAAGTTTGTCTAAAAATAAGGCCACTGACTACATAGCTAATTCAGCTAATAAACATAAACAAATTTATACCTTTGAATTTCGCTCAATCTAAAAGCTTAACATAGTGCTGTTAACTATATAGCAATTATAACATAACAAACAGCTGCAGCTAACAGTGGACTGTTAAATGTGTCTGTTATGTCCATAGCAGCAACTCATGCTGTTGTCGTTGTATTTCAATAATGAAACAATAAAAAGCAGATTATTGTATTAAAATACTTCAATTTGGCAGTGTTAGAGTATGAAGCAGTCGCTGTAACCCCATTTGCTACTTGTTGTTCTATCAAAATAACAACGTCATCTAATTAAAAATTCAAAATTTTCATTATTGTTACGAGAATGCAAGGGCATAGCATTCCCATTGACGTGGAAATTTATATGGACTGGGCTCGTTGGGGGGGCGGCAGGATCTACCGCCGCGCAGCGTGTGGTCCAATGGCTGGCTGGCTGGCTGGAGGTAGTCTTTGGGCCAAAAGATGCCTTTTGTTTGTTGCTATTGTTATCGAGTAACTTTATTGCTTCCATGAAATATTACAATAAAACATTGCGAATTTAATTAAAAATATATTTTTGTTTTGTTTTAGTGGGGGTTAAATGTAGTTGAATGAAATTTTTGGTTTTGCTTTGTCAGTTAAATCGTCATCATCATCATCGTTGCCATCATCGTCATCATCAAGTCGAATCCTTTGGGCTAGGCGCAGTACTCCCGAATGTCGTCGTAGGTGCAGCCATCCTTGCAGCATTTATGCGTTATCCTGCGTCGCGAACGCCTTAGCACCCGCTCCACGCCAGCTCCATTGATCAGCTCCGCTAATGCCAGTGGATGCTCGTCGGTGTCCAGTTGTTGCCTCAGTGCCAGCAGTCGGCCACGGTCCGCTTTAAAGCTGGCATTGAGTAGCTGAAGTATTTGATTGAATTGCTATGGTACTTACAATCGCGTTTGATTCTGTGTGAAAATCCATTAACACATATCAGGTCAAGGGCCTCGTTGAGTGCGTCGCCGCATAGCTTCTTCCTGCCATCGACCAGCTGCGTCAGCAGGGCGAACATCAGCAGCAGCGCCAGATTGAAGCGCAAACTCATCTTGCTTTCATACAAATCCCGATCTCCGGACTCGCTCTCTCTCTATAACCGGACGGTTATGTATCCTAGTTCCTGTCTCTCGACTCTCAGCTCGACTCACGCTCTCGCTAACAAATTGATCAGTGCGCATGCCAACGCTAACTGATTTTCTAACTCTCGCGCCGTTCACCTCAAAGGCTCGCTTTGACTATCAAGTGACTTCTTGACTTCTGCCAGGTAGCTGGGCGAGGGGTCATCAGGATGGCAGGTCAGTCGATCGATCAGGCAGAATGTCTTTATGCAAGGGTTTTTACAGCCAGCCGGCGGGCTGGCATTTCCCGCACAGGAATTGCCCAACAGACTGCTCCTTTAATCCTCAAAGTTTCTCATTTTCTCCACTCTGCATTCGCAGGCTACTTCTGGCACATCAGCGACCTGCATCTGGACACATTTTACTCCACGCAGGGCGACATATACAAGAGCTGCTGGCAACTGTCGCACACCGCCGCCTCCTCGGCAGGCGGACGTCAGGAGACGGCAACGGAGTCGCCGGGACCCTTTGGTCACTACAATTGCGACAGTCCCTGGAGCCTGGTCGAGTCAGCGGTCAAGACCATGAAGGCCAAGCAGGGCGACAACGTGGAGTTTGTCTTGTGGACTGGCGATGCACTCTCGCACTCTGCTCAGGCGCTCTCCGAACAGAAGCAGCTCGAAACGTTGCGCAACATTACAGAGCTGCTGGGACGCAGCTTCTCCTCGCCATTCATCTTTCCAGTGCTCGGCCACGAGGACGGCAGCAGCGGTCTGCACAAGTACAAGCAAATGGGCGAGCTCTGGCGCCACTGGCTACCCACCGACGCGCTCGTCACCTTCGAGCTGGGCGGCTACTACTCCATCGAGCAGACCAGAAGCCGCCTACGCATCGTTGCGCTCAACACGAACTTCATGCGATACGACTACGAGACGGAGGTTAAGCCATCGCACAGCTTGCGCTGGCCAGCTGAATACGTGGTAGAGCCGAAGGCTTCCAGTCGCACGATGTCTATCCAGGATCAGCTGCAGGATCAACAGCAGGCTGAACAGCAGTGGCTCTGGCTGGATGAGGTGCTGGCCAAGTCCAGGGACAAGCAAGAGACGGTAGGCAGAAGAGAGATACCCCTCAGCTTAAGAGCTCTAGCATACATATGCCCTATATTCATTCCACTCAGGTCTACATAGTGGGCCACATGCCACCGGGCGTCGATGAGCGCAACATGGGACCGCAGCATAATGGACAGTTGATCTTCACAGAGCGAAACAATCAACGCTATCTGGAGCTGGTACGCCGATATGCGTCTGTCATACAGGGTCAGTTCTTTGGACATTTGCACTCGGACACCTTCAGGCTGATCTACGATGAGCAAGGTAATTGCTGATGTGATTCAACAGTTGGGCAACTCTAGTAATCAATCAATTTTGTAGGCACACCCATCTCCTGGCTAATGATAGCGCCGTCGGTGGTGCCGCGCAAGGAGGGTCTTGGTGGCTCCAATAATCCCGCTTTGCGACTGTACAAGTTTGACACGGGCAGCGGTCAGGTGCTGGACTACACGCAATACTTTCTCGACTTGCCGCTGGCAAATCGTGCTCACGAGCCGCTCTGGCAGCCAGAATACAATTTGACGCACTACTATGCGCTGGCCGAGATCTCTTCCATAGCGTTGCACAACTTTGCGGAGCGCTTCACGGGCAAAGATGCCTCCTGGTTCAGCAGGTAATCAGTGAGAATGTGTGTTGTGCTCAGCTCTGCTTTAAGCTCTTCTCTATCTACTCTAGATATCATCGCGCCAATGCTGTTAGATATCAGTCCGGCTCGCCTTGCCTGGGCCTCTGCATGCTCAATCATTATTGCGCCATCACGCGCCTGGACTACGATGAGTTTCGAGAGTGCCTGGAGTCGGAGCAGCTGCCGCTGCATAGCGGCTCATCGCTGGCCCAGTTCTGGATCAGCTCTAGCTGCTTGCCCCTTTCGCTACTGCTGCTGGCACTGCGTGCAACAACCCAGCGAATTTACAAATGAAAGATATACGAGTTTAGCCAGTTCAAATGGGAAAACCAAAGAAAAAAAAAAACAAAACAAAACATAAACTTACGCTCGATGCAGGCGCCACTCTTCCTAAACGAAATAAACGCGCTATTCAAAACTCTTAACTAATGCTGTCTGTGTACTGTGTATGTGTGTATGTAAGTGTGTGCTTCTGCATGTAAGTGTGCGTATGTGTGTGTGTGTGTGTGTGTGTATGTGTTTGTGTGCGCCTGCCTGAAAGCCATATCATATGTGTGTGTGATAAAATTCGTCTATTATTACTATAATATTATTATTATTATTATTAATATTATATATCTATTAAATGTGTATGGAAATAAACGCAAATTTTTAATGTTAACTCGGCTTTATTTTCGATAAATATTTAAGCAACAAATTTGTGGCATAAATAAATGTGTTAATTTGCGCAAACAAGTCGGCAGTTAAAACTCTCTCTCTCTCTCTCTTTTATGGGCAACTCCATTAAACTGCAAAAACCGCAGCGTCCATATTAAAACAGTTGCCATGCGGCAAGTGTGGCAAGTGCGGCAGACAGCAAAGACAATTCGAAGGCGAGTCAGCAGGGGGAAAGGAGGCGGCAGGTTTGTTAAGTGTGGGTCAGTCAGTCGTCGGGGCAGCAGGCTGCTGACATACACATCATGAGTAATGCATGAGCTGGTAACCCAAGTCTGTTGCATGCCACACAGCCTCAGCCGGCTCTGCCTCAATATGCCCAACCGCTGCATGCGTGACACTCGCTACGTGCTGGCCAAGTAAATTATTGGTGAAAATCTACGCTCGCATTTGATATTGGCGAAAAATGTTCAACCTGCTTTTACTGCTACAGCCAGCCAACCAGGCAACCACCCAACCACCTAACCACCTAACCACCTAACCACCAGGGTGGTGCTGGTTTATAGCGTTGCTGTCCTGACAACTCGCCTGTCGCCGTTGCATACTTTCAGGCGTTTCGGTTTATCAGTTTCATCAAAGTTGCAGCAACAGCAACAGCAACGGCAACGGCAACGGCAGCAACAACAATCGAGGCATGCAACAACTGCAGCTGACACTGCAACACCCGCAGTCATTAAAGTTTATTAAGAAATTTGAGAAACTCTTAGTCAATCTTAGATTGGAGCCCCTTGACAATTCGCATACCGCAGCGCCTCAGTTGACAAACTGTTTTCGGTTTTTGTGGCTTCTGCAATTTGGCAAAGTTCCGCCCCAAACGAACAGCCAAATAACAGCTGGAGATTGAATTGGTTTTGGTTTTTGGAATGCTCTCTATGGCTTCCCTAAATATACATGCATATGTACATATATGTGTGCGTTCACCCTTCCACCTTGACTGATGCGTATATTTAACAAACGCTCTCCAAACGTTAAGCAAATTCTTAAAATGTACATTCAACTTGGGTAAATACCAATGTGAACTGAAGTCGCCCCTTGTTGAAAATATGAAATACATAAGTGTGTGTTCTGTGTGTGTTGTACATAGGTATATACATACATACATATTTATACATATATATAGCGTATCAAAAGCAGACCAAAGTTTACTTTTTGCTATGCTGCAAATTCAAAGGAAAGAATTGTTTAATATTTGCCTTTCTTTGCGATTCTCATGAAAGCAAGCGAGGCCCACATGCTATTTATTAGGATTGTACAAGCTGTATGTGTACTTGTCTATGTATGTAAGTATGTATAGCATTATGTCAAGCTGCCTTTCTTGACGATTCTCATGAATTCATGTAAGAGTGTTTGGGTGTAGAGAAGCCTTATGGCATATACATATAAATGCAGGTATATAAGTGTTCGTATATGTATATAATCAAGAATACATAGCTTAGCTTCAGCTGTCTACGCTCTCGCCATACCACCCTTCGGCTTCCATTTACAGGGTATTCAAATACAATAACTATAATTATGGATATTAAGCACATAGTATACTGTACTCTATGCCACATATGTGCTGCGTTGTTGTTGTTGTTGTTGTTTGTATTTTGTATTTTGTGTAGATTTCAGCTTGTACACTTTGGCATGCATATTATAAACACTCACCTGTTTGGCTGCGGCTCTGCCAGCAGGTAGCTGCCAGCCAGCCAGCCAGCCAGCAGCTGCTAATAGAAGGCCGCATCCATTTGCAGTGGGATTGGGTTCGGGAACGGGTAAACGACTGCCAGAAAGCAGAAAGTAGAAGAAAAAAAAACGGCATATAAATATTTGTACATTATGGCAAAGTAGTGAGGCTGCCCTTGCCCGCAGCAACAGCGCCAGCATCATCGGCTGTTGTTGCACCTGCCTCGGGTTCGGCCACATAAGCAAAACAATTTCAATTCTAATGTCCCATTAATCATTCACAAACATTAAGCATATAGATATACATATATATATATATATACACACAGATATATATGTTTTTTTTTTTCGCTGTATATTTTTTGTTGCGTTTGGCTTTCTAGCGTGAAATACTAAAATGAAATTTCAAGCAGCTTAGTTGGCTGTCAGGTGCTCTGCGAATGGCTTTTTTGCACTGCTGCTGGGATTGATCACCTGACATGCCATTGAGTGCCAGCCAGGTGTATGCGCCGAACAGGTATATCAGGCACTGCGAATGCACTAATTGCTGCGCTTGACCGCCTCGCATCAAATCCCATAAACCCAAAAAGAAAAAAAAAACAGAAAACAAAACAGCTGTGTGCTTCATTTGACCAGAGCAACAACAATTACAACTTGTATTTGCTTAACGGACAGCAACAGCCACAGCAAGAGCAACAAAAGCGTACAAAAATACAAGAATTCCAAAAATATTAGCCCATAAAATTGGACTAGAAGAGGAAGAGTTGGGTCACGGATAAATAACAAGCTAAAGCTATGCATAAGAGCAGCAGGCAGAGCAGCAAGGGCGTGCACGCTGCTGGCATAATGCTTGAACTAATGCCTTCCAATTGGGGAAAAGTGCTTGTAAGCTAATAAGAATCCCACTTGAATATGAATGCGAATATGAATTTTGTTGTTTGCTAAGCTGTTTATTGGCTTGTGAAGAGCTAAAATGTAATAAAATTAAACAAACTATACAAAATATTCAGCATGACTTAGCACTCGGTTAGTGTATAGTCGAATCCGTATTAAAATGGCTTTCCAAAAATCCAAAAATAAATATTGAATATTTAAAAAAGAGAAATGTATTTTAATATATGGTTTTTGTACAACAGCTGTATAGGTGGGTCTATATATATACATATATATTCATATATATATATGTAGAGATGTGTATATAAACAGTTCGTTATAGTGTAGTTAATTAGCTGGCCAAGACTGTCTGTGTGTGTGTGACTAATATTTATTGCTTTGTGCAGGCTCTTTAGTTGGAGGCTGTATCAAAATACGCGATTAGCCAAAACAGACAGACAACATTTATAAGCGTGTGTGTGGGCGAACTCTAGGTATAGGTATAGGTACTGAACACATAGAAGGAGTGTATGTGTGTGTGTCATACATTTTCCATTTTCCATTTTCCATGAAAGCCGCAAGAGCTACAGCTAAGGCAGCAGCAGCCACTTTTCGCTGCTTTTGCGAACTTTTTGGATGAAACGACTTGTGGCTAAGTGTTGAATGCTTGTTGCTGTTGCTGTTGCTGCTGTTGTTGTATATGAAAAACCGAACCGTGAAAACAGCACAGCGAGCAGCGAGAGTAACAATTATAATTCGCATCGCGAACGTGGTCAACTCAACCAACAGGCTGTCAGAATTTGTAGTCGCAGTCGTAGTCGCTGACAGTGCACAGCGTACAAATTGCAGGTGTGTGTGCCCTGTGTGTATACATGACATGCGTATGTGTGCATGTGCCTGTGCGTGTGCGTGTGTGAGTGTGTGTCTGTGTATGTGCCAGTGAGTGAGTGCATTGTGCATTGTTATTGTGACGTCGCCAACAAGCCAAAAAATTGCATCTGATATGGCGACGATGGCAAAAATGCGCGTGCGTGCAATCAAAATTTAATTAAAATGAAACTGAAACTGAAACTGAAAACGAAAAACCCAAAACGAAAATGAAAATAAAAATAAAAATGAAAATGAAAATTGCGAAATAAAAAATAATTAATGATAAAAAGCGAGCAGCAAAATAAACAGCAAATAAACAGACTCTATGAAATTGGCAACGCAGCTAATTAGCATTTAAAGCGCAATTAGCAATTGAATGCAAATTGCTGCAAAAGCCAAGAAAAAATCTCAAAAATTTCTGCAAAAAAATCCACAAAAAACTGCAATAAGAAATTCCGCGAAAAATATTAAAAAAAAGAACAGACGTTGTAAAAACTGCAAAACAATTTAATGACATTTTCCTATTTACGTGGAAGCGAAAAAATTTGAAATTTCGTTGTATTTTTTTTTTCTGTAAAGAATTGAACTCAAAAATAGAATATTAGAGACCGAGTTTCTAGCTTTTGCTGTGCGTGGAACTGACGCGGCGCAGCAATAAAAATATTCTGTAATAGTCCACGAGGCCACGGCATAGCTGCACACACACACACACACACACACACACATACTGTGTGTGCACACTATCTGCACGCACTCATAGCTATAGATACTTTTGTATCTGTTGCTGCTGCTGCTGCTGCTGGTGCTGCTTTGGACTGTCGCTGACTGCAGCATCTTTTAGCCTCGGGTCCATCGATGAACTGACAATCTGCTGCTATTTTCTTCTTGTTCTTCTTCCTCCTCCACTGCTTTGGCTTCATTTTTTGTTCAAACACATATTTTACTTTTCATATTTCATTTGTGCTTTTTTTCCATCGTCTTGTTTATTCCCAAAACTACTTTGAGTTGTCTCGACTGTTGTTATTGTTGTTGCTCTCGTTGTTACTGTTGTTGTTTATATAGAGCGAGTGGCAAAAATATATTTGTCGATATGTATTGGCATCTGAATCTGTATCTGTGTCTGTGTCTGTATCTGTATCTGTGTGTGTGTCTGTGCCTGTGTCTGTAACTGTATCTGTGTGTGTGTCTGTGTCTGTGTGTGCCATATTTACAGTAGCTTACCTCAGAAGTTACCTAGTCTGTATAAAGTATATATGGAGCAGCTGTTAGTCAGCCAGACTTGCATCTCATCAGCTAATCTGATTGGAATTAAAGAATTGAGTCATTTTTGAGGTGTCACAGACTTTTTTATCTCAGCACATTAATCAAGCGAATGTTTTCTTGACAACAAGCCAAAAGTAATATACTTAATTTATTGGGCGCTTTCCATTTTATTTATATAAAATGTATAAATACATAAGAAAAGAGAAGGCGAATTTGTGTATATAATTTATCAAATTTATAAATAGAAAACATTATTGTAATTTATTTATTTAACTTCAAAGCAAAAGTATTTCGACAATTTAAGACGGGATAAGGAAAAAAAATAAACAATTTGTATGTAATTTTAGGATGACCATAGCATATTCTTCATATATGAAAACAATTGAAGTTAGTTTAAAATCTATGGAAATTCTTCTGTTTTCCTTTTAATGTTGAGCCACATTGCGTTTGGTAAGCTCTGCACTTTATGCGTGGACGCCACTGTACCACGTATCGTTCAGATACACAAACAGAAACACACACATACAAATACAGATACAGATTCAGCTATAGCTACAACTACAGTCGCACAAGAAGATGTGAAACTGTAGAATGTGATGCGAGCACGAAAAGCCAAACGCATGATCATTGCGTAAAGTTTTTCTTGTTCATCTAACGCCAGTCGCAGCAGTCACAGCAGGCGCTGCCGCAGTTGCCATAGCTGCTGCTGCCGCTGCCGCATCGTCGCAGCCGCAACCGCAGGCGACGTGTTGAGCTCTGCGCCGTGTTGTTCCGTTCAGTTCGCTTACAAAACGCCGGTTGGCCGTAACGGCCGCGGAAGAACGTGGCCGTATACGGGCCAAAAGCCGAATATGTCTATGTGGTGTCCGGGTGCTCCAGTTTATGCCCAAATGGCGTGCAAATGCAATTGCCAATGGCCGAGCCAAAGGTAACGGCAATGGGAAAGGCAACGACGCCACACAGACACGCAGCGAACTTTGAGTGCAATTTGTTGGCATGATTTTTGGATTAAACAGCGCCACATTGCGACAGACGGTGAGTACACAAACATAAACATAAACACAAGCGAATTCCCATTCGCATAAACAATTTGTTTAATATACGTTAATTATAATTCGGGTTGCCTGGCAGCGTTAAAAGAAAACTGTAAACAAATTAAATGTGCCATGAAATATTTTAGCAATTCAACTAAAAACAAACCAACCACCCAGACAGACACCAGGCACAGATACATATACAGATACAGATACAGACACAGAGAACATAGCACACGCTGCTGGCTAATAATTAAATCAAACAGCGCTCTGCAAATGCCTGGCAAGCATTTGGCCAAGCGTTAAGCGCACCGCCTCGCTACAACTACAACTACAACTACCGCTGCAGCTAAAGCTACAGCTATAGATACATATCTATATATATAATATATATATATATTTATATATATATCATGCATACATATATATATGTATGTCTACAGATCTGTGAGCTTCAATGCAAATTCAACAATATTTGCACCTGATTTCAATGCAATTCTCGTATATTGTTTCCATAGCCACACACGCGCGCGCGCTTGCAGCACGCTCACCATGTCGCCACAGAGAGCTGCAAAAAAAAAACGTAGTCTCACTCACACACACAGACACATAAGCTTACGCACACTTACACAGACATACACACCCACGCAGCTCAGAACTTTTCTTCTTTTTTTTTAGTTTGAAACAATATTATTTTGCGCCTGCATTTTTTATGCGAGACTCGCGCGCAATTCAGGCGCACTTTAATACCATGCTAAGTACACCTGTGAGAGTGTATGCAAGTGAATATGTTAGTGTGTGTGTGTGTGTGTGTGTGGGAGTGTGTGCGAGTGTAAAACTTTAATTGGGACATCAAGTGGGCAGCGTGCATTGCATTGTAGTGGCTGCCGCTGCTGTTGCTGTTGCCACTCTTGCTCCTCTCCGCTTGCCATTTTCATAATATTTTATTAAATTCTGATTAATTTCGCGGAGCCGGAGCCGTTGGCCCACAGCGTGGCACGCAAAAGTGTTGCATGCTTTTCGGCGCTCTCGCATACGCTGGCCTGCCGTTGCGCATAACCTCTGCCATTTTGATGCGGCTGCAGGCCACAACTGCGATTCAGCTCAATTAAAACGCACAAATTGCAAATCAACGAGAGCACAGGCACAAACACACACATATATATGTATATACAAACATAATTTGAAGTATTCTGGCTTAGTATTTTATTGCAATTTTACTGCCACTTTTTGATTTGCCCCAGATTCAATGAGCGCATGAGGTGTATGCTACGAAAAAGAAGAAGAAGACTCATTGCCACATTTATTGCATCTAATAAGACAAATTGCTTTACTTTCAAGTACGTTGAAAAATACAATTTCATATACAGCAACATATGAACCAAATAATTAAATGCTCTTAATGTTAATGGCACTGCAAGAGAGAGAGAGAGAGAGAGAGAGAGAGCGAGAGAGACAACTTGACAATGCAGTTCAAATTAAAAATATAAATCTTATTGGATTGCCTAGTTGTCCAACTGGAATATGTATATAACAAAAAGAGTTATTGACAGCAATGCTGTAGCCAACTGCAAGATATATGTAACATAAAGATGGTATGTTAAGTTTACAGTAACTGCAAAATTGGCACTTAGCAGTTGTTATACTTGTCATAATTCATAATTCATATAGCAGCGACAAGTTGAGAATGCGAGATCTCAACATTGCCAGCACTGTTGGCACAGCACAGTTCGACACATATATTGTACATCTGTTATACGGCAGCAGTGAGTCTCTAATACATGTGTTATACATACACTGCAAATATGTTAGATATTTCAACGAGATGCCGTATTCCAGTGCATAGACAGCAAATATGTTAGATATTCCAATATATGTCACTCTCACATGATGTTTGCTCGTTCAGCACGCTCCTGTGCGTCATTTGCCTTAACTGCACACACACACACACACATACTATCATGCATAGCTTTTTTTTGCTCTATTCTCCTTTGAGCTGCAACAATTTGATGTGCAGCAATGAGCACAACAAGAATTGGAATTGGAATTATGTTCGTTAACAGACTGCTATTTCCTCATGCTGACCAACACATTCACAAACACACACACACACACACACACAGAGAGACAAACATTTGGACAGATGAATAGTTGGAGAGACGGACAGACAGACAGATAGACAGACAGCAGAAATGACGCAAATCTGTATAATGCCATTTGCTCTAAGTTGCTAATTTTATTTGAGGTGACACAGAAGGCGGGAATTCGAACAAGAGTGAAAGAGATGAGCAGAAAGAGAAAGAGTGACAGAGAGAGCGAGAGAGAGTGAAGTAGAGCGACAAAGAGTGCAGAATTGGAACTAAGAAAATGAGAATTTTTGTGGGGCACTCGTGTGTGTGTGTGAGTGTGAGTGTGCGTGTGCGTGTGTGATAAATATTATTGTAGCATAGCAAAAAAGTGAGCATATTTCAATATGAAGACGCTGTCGCATCTATTTATAAACGACAAAAAATAAAACTGAACAAAATTGAACATATAAAAATAATAATATTTCAGCAACCCAAAAATTAGTTGAAGCTACATTTTTAAATGTGACAGTAGTGAGTGGATCCCTCTTCCTCTATATATATATATATATTATATATACATACATATATAAGAATTGGAAAAACACGACAGTCGAATATTCATAATATTTTGTAATTTGTTTGCAGCAGCTGTAAAACAAGCCAAAAATAATGAGAATTATAATTACAAAAGATTTGTGTCGCCAAACGAAACGAAAAATGAAGAAAAAAGAACAACAGCAAAAAATGCGAAGGCAACAGACAGAATAAAGATATATATATATATATATATATATATATATATATATATATATATATATATATATATATATACAGATATATAGATATAGCGAAATGTATTCCAGTGGCAATCTTTATGCATATAGAAATACTTTTATAATGGAACTATGTGTTATATATAGAACGAGAGACAGATCTTTATATATATGTGTGTGTGTGTGTATGTGTTATATATGTATATGTATATTATATGGAGCGCTGACATTGAAGCAGTGGCTGTTGATTGGAAACATTTGGAATATGCATATATATATATATGTATATATATTTACGCACATACATATATATTCTATAGCTGTGTTAAGAATGTTCAATTTTTACTCTAAACAAAACTTTTTTCTTGCATGAAATTTAAATTTTAACGTAAATGCGCTTCTGTTAAGTTGAATATCAGTGCAAAAGTCATATAACAGCGTTAGCTCTGCGCCTAACAGTGCAGCACAATGTTAGCAATGCAACTGCTGTAGGTCAAACAGTCTTCAAATGTAAAGTATTGAGTTATAACATAAGCAGATCTTGGGTTAACAGTGCGAACAATGTTAGCAGTGCAGCTGTCTTCATTTAAAGGAATGTTATACGTTTGTTATACGTGCCTTGGGCAGTTAATATATTTAGAGCAGATATATATATATACATATATATATATATATATATATATATATATATATATATATATATATATATATATATATATATATATATATATATATATATATATATATATATATATATATATATATATATATATATATATATATATATATATATATATATATATATATATATATATATAACAGAAAAATAAATAAATATATATTTATCTATAAATAGATCTGTATTTATTCATATATTTATTCTATATCTATATGCTTGGCATATTAAATTTGACATTAACTTTAATCAAAATTTGATTCATAAAACATTGGATACATATATGTAAATGCTCGTTTTTATGACGAAACATAAAACATATATTCACATTAAAAAAAAAACTTCAAAGAGATTTTGAGACTTCAATTAAAAATGAATCATAAATAAAAATCTGTGCAAACAGCAATAACAATTAAAAGGCTTATAAGATTTGCATGCATATGAAATCGTATGCAGCATATGAAGAGAGTTCTTGAGGGACCTGGCAAATACGATAAATGCTGCTGGATGGATAAGTAATATGCGTAATATGTGGGTGGGCGCAGGCGGATTAACTTGTCAACGGGGACTCATTCGTGGCAGATGACATGAATATGAATATTTAAAACTGTAAAAACGGAACTTGATGAGCCGGAAATGAGTCTGTAGGCACATAGCACATATAGGCATATAGACAGACACACACACACACACACACACACACACACACACACACACACACACACACACACACACACACACACACACACACACACACACACACACACACATATGCATATGCATATATGTAATCATGTGTATGACAACCATAAATAATAAGCTATTTATCAGGGATATGCGAGCATATATATTTATATATGTATAAGTGCATGGATTGGCGTAATACATTACCAATTTATTGAACTAACGAATTTTTTGCATTTGACATTTTAATTACAGAACGAAACAACGAACCACACGATTAACGATACTTAAATTAAGCTACTTATTAGCTAAATACTTACATACATATATGCATAATTCAAGCTGCGGCTAATGGTTTAGAATCACAACAACATCGACAACAACTGCGAGCAACAACAACAACAACAATTGTTAAGTCGACAAGCTGCCCAAAGTCTTTGGCTGATGTGAAAATTTTAAAATATTTTTTATCAACAATAATTTAAAAGTTTTTCGAAGACAAGCCGGACAACAAACAGCTAAAAGAAGAAGCAACAACAGCAGCAACAGCAGAAGAAGAGCTGAGAGCTAAGAAGCAAAAGCTACCAAGTGAATAAACAAGCTGAAGACGCGCAGCTCAAGTGAAGACAAGGCAAACAGTAGACAACAGCAACAGCAACAGCAGTAACAGCAGCAACAGCAGCAACAGCAGCAACAGCAGCAACAGCAGCAACAGCACGTATAATAGCTACAACAACAGCAACAACAACAAGTACAAAATGGCCGCCATACAACGCAAACTTGTGCACAAGCAATTCAATTCACCAATGGGCCTCTACTCCCAGGAGAACGTTAAGGCCACGCTGAATCGCGAACTGAAGGCCTTTGGGGCCGACGGGTAAGTTAAACGAAATAATTCCCCTTAACACATTTAAATGCATAATTTCATATAGCCGGGGCGAAAGTGAAAGATGAAAGAAAGCCCGTCCTTAAAAGCGAGAAAAGAGTGCAAAGGAAAAGAGTAAAAGCAAAAGCAAAAGCAAAAGCAAAAGCAAAAGCGAAAGCAAAAGAAAAAGCCATAGCCAAACTAGTAAAAGGGTTTGCCCAAGTCAACCTTAGTTAGCTGCGCCATCACAAGGCAGCAGCCTCTGTGGCTAATATATCTGCTATCTAAGGCTGCTGCACAGGTGCACATGAAAACACATTAATGTAGAGGCTATATACGAGCACATGCATCATAGATATATATATACACATCACATTAATATATATGTATAGTGGCTGATATAGTGCAGCTGCGAGGCGCACTTTGTGCACTGCAGCGAGACGGCAACGTCAGCGGCGACGTCAGCAGCGGCAGCGCTGCCAGCGACAACTGTTGGCGATTTGTAGTAGCTGCAGTTGCTTTCAATTTGTATCACACACAGACACACGCACACACACGCACACAGACAGTGCACAATTAAAAGCGCTTGACTTTTAATTGTAATTACCGAATGCTATACATAAGTAGCAACAGCAACAACAGCAACAACACCAACAGCAACAGCAGCAGCAGCGCGTATCTCAAAGATGCTGTGGACTTGAAATTTGTAGCTGCCGCTGCTGCTGCTGTTGCTGCTGTCGCCGCCAAATTGGGAAGCAACTACAACATTATCTCTGGCATTGTTGTTAGCAATTGTTGTTGAAATAAACCGGCCTAAACTAAACAGCGCCAAACGCTCTAAGTAGCCTTTCAGTTATACGTTGTCTATGCGTGCGACAAAACGTGTGTGTGCAACAGCTGAAAAGTATCCCAAACAATTGAGTTGAAGTGAAAATTGAAACAGCCTCAGGCAGATACTTTGAAACGCGTTCGCGTGTGCAAACACACAAAAGTTATAGCAAAACTTTAGCTGCCAACAGCAACATCAACAGCAACAGCAACAGCAGCAGCAATCTCCAGCAACAGCCTTTCACAATGTATGTTAATCGTGTGGCAGGCATCCATTAGACACATAGTGTTTTTTTTTTTATATAATTGTTAAACAATTCACTAACAATCGATGAGTCACACGCACAAACCAATGGGGGAGCTCGCGCAACAGCAACAGCAGCAACAACAATGTCAACAAACACATTGCAGGCGCCTAGCCAAAAGTTGTGATGCATCTTTTTGTGATCTGGCTGCCGTTGCGCGTGTGACTCATCGTAGATGCCCAACAACTACAGTGAAACATGGCTAAAACGAAACGCTTTTAGAGTAATGCAAAAGCTATACAAAAAGCTATCCTCTTTATCGTAGACAAACGTTTGTTTATTCAGTTAGATAAGATATAGATTTACTATAGTTAGCTGCAAGCTGAAAAGTTCAGTTTCTTCCAAGTTTGCTTTAATAGAACTACAAAAAATATAATTATAAATATGATTTGGAATAGATTTCTGGCCTCTCTAAGAAGTTTAAAGTTTTCAATAGGCGCAATACTTGTGCATTTCGTCAAAGGAGCAGGGCTTGAGGCAGCACTCATTGACAACGCCACGCCTCAGCCGCCTGGTGGACATCAAGGTGCTGTGTCGTCCTCTTGAGGCCAGTTCCCCAAGCGTGTCCAAGTCAGCGTCGTCGCTGAGCTCATTTTGAGCTTCGACATAGTCAAAGAGATCCACTGCAATGCAGAAATGCGTTAATCAAAGCCAATCAGCAGCAGCAGTAGCAGCAACAGTTGCTGCTGCCACACAGCAATATATACTCACGGGCGCCGCGTTTGTGCTGCTGAATGGGCATAAACTTTCCTCTGCAGACAGCATAGATGGTTTCGCTTAGCTTAGAGCCGCACACCTGAATCCTGGACATAGACTCCGCGCCGTAAAGCACCGCCAGCAGCAGCAGCAACATCAGCGTTTGTTTGCTATTTGCCATTTTGCAGTGCCTGAATTTGATCGAAAGTGGAAATTGTTGTGCCTGTTGAGATGCTGCAGAAGATGTGGTGAAGTTGCTCGCAGTGGCCAAGGCTTTTATATCCGTGGCTGTTGGCGCTCGCCTGTCAATCTCGATTATTTTTTATTGGCCACAAAGGTTTTATGTGGGCTACAAGCCACAAATACTGGAGCAATAGGTGGGCAAGCCAGACGTCTGCGTAGTAGTTTTATTCTATGCGCTCGCTTTAAGCAAAATATCTATATATAAATAGAACAAATAACACTTAATAATGACATAATCAAAATTCCGTCTTAGCAAAAATAAAATAATAATAATTACAATAAAAAAAATATATAAAAAAGTCATTTGTCTCCGACCGTGACAGGACTCGAACCTGCAATCTTCGGATCCGAAGTCCGACGCCTTATCCATTAGGCCACACGGTCTTGTTGAAATGATTCGTCTAATCGTGCACTTAAGCGGTTCACAGCGCGGGAAAATGTGCTATTTGTGTATACAGCTTGCAAAGCAGTGCAAACACTAGCTATAGCAAACAATAGCAAGCAGTGCCAGTGTGACACTCAAACTGTAAGCAGTCACACCTAAACTGTAATGACAGCAATAATTCTAATTATAGAAATTGACATGAATATTTTACATATACATATTTTTGTATATATAATGAAATATATATACATATGTATATTTTGAGTGCTACTTATAGCCAACGAATATGGGCGCTAAGTACCAGCTGGCAGCTGTTTATTTTGTTTGTCAAATTTTAGCAAATGATTTTGCCTATCTCTCGAGCTTATCAAACAAAGCTGTTTGCATATAAGCGAAAAACTCGTTTAGTCTAACTGGAATTTTGTGTACATGAAGAATTCGCTCTTATTAGAAATTATTTTCTTATTAGATTAGCTTGCATTTATTAAATATTTTAAAATACTTTTACTTTTAAACAAGGTTATAAGTTTATGATACTAAATCTGCAAGTCTAATTGGAATTAAATCTAAATTCCAATTGGAAGATATATTTTATAGCCTAACTTGCCAGTTTTTCTTAATTTTCTTTATATATTTTGTATTTCTAGGATCGAAATCGATGATCAAATCACAAAACCCCTAAACCTGGCCAACTCCGCTGTACTACGCGCTGTTGAGGAGGAGGAACAACAAATCAAATGCGGTAGGTGCCATAAGTGTGTATGTATGTGTGTGTATGTGTGTATCTGTGTATGTGTGTGTTTGTCCAAACAAACAAAGAACATTGAAAGACCTTGAGCAACATTCAACAAAAACTGCCACGCCGACCCATGTCTCTACAATGTCAAGTGTTTCGTTAAGTGTTTCTCTAATTTGATTTGAGTTAAAGCCCAAATTGCTTCATAGGCGACTTTTATGCTCGCCCACGGCAAAGTCGCAGTAGGCAGCGCGATGGCAATCAGGAGCCATTGCCGCCGCATCATGCACCGCATCAGCAGCTGCTGGATCAGATCAAGTCACAGTATCTGAGCCACCAGCACGATGTGGTCATTGATCGCGAGACGGTGCTGCGCATCAATCGTCTCTCCACGCGGCGACAGTTGCCCAAGCGCGATCACAGCTGGCCGCCCACAGAGCAGCTGGCGCTGCACAGTCCCTCAACCACGCCCACACCCACGCACAGCATCGATGCGCTGCGCGAGAAGTTCAACAGCCCCACGAGAATTGTGGAGCCAACGGTGAAAGAGCTGCGCCAGCAGCGGCTGAAGCTGGAGCCGAAGCAACAGCAACAACAGCAGCAGAGGCAGAGCAGAGCAGATGCCAGCAATCAGATTCCCGAGGAGTCACCCAGCAGCACGCCACAGGCCAGGGGCTTCTCAGCGCCCGAGACTAAGGCCGCCGATGCAGACCTTGGCCTAGTTGCACCCAAATGTGAGTACTATGAACAGTTGACGCATCAGCGTCCCTCCACGCCCACAGCAAAGCTGGGCACGCCCTCGTATCGGCCACGTCTGAAGCGCCAATCGTACTCACTGGAGCGTGGCCGCGCTCGCAAGCGAGCTGTGGCCTTGGGCGCTGCCACGGAGTTGCCACCGCAGAAGCCACGCAACGGTAGCGGCAATGGGACGCCCAAGGTGCAGAGACGCAGCATTAAGCTGGCCACCGAGCTGAAGATCAGCTATGACACAGACAACGCCAACGATGGCGACAGCGAGGAGGAGCCCAAGGTCAATCGGGCAGCCGCAGCTGCAGCTGACATCGATTTGGAAATGTTGCCGCTGCCCGCAACGCCCAGTGAAAGGGCAGCAGCAGCTGCCGGCGCAGCCAAGCTGATGGCCAAAACACACAATGCGAGCTTGCCAAGAACGGGATCCACGCTAATTGACAGCCTGGCACTTAAGCAGCAGCAGCAAATGGCGCTGGCATTAGCCGCAACTACACTCGATGCCCGGTCGCATCACGAACGCATTATACCGATCACAGTTCACGAGGAGACACCTAGTCCCGGCCAGCGGCAGGCGAGTGCGCAGGATCCACACAACATGACAGACGATGCTGCCGCACCACCCGCCACCTATGTCAGCGCCACCAGTGGCATTAAGCTACAGCGCCAGGATAGCGCTAACAGATACAAGACGCAGCTAAGTCAGGCGAGCAGCATACCCACGCCGCCTCCTCTGCCGCCGCCGCCACCGCCACCGCCAGCTGTGCCGCTGCTGCAGCTGCGCGCCAAGTCGCGGCAGGAGGCCAAGGATATGCAGGCACGTCGTCAGGGCGGCATCTACGACTCAGAGCCACAGTTATCCTCCAGCCAGGTCAAGCAGCACGAGGCGCATGTGGAGATCGCACAGCTCGAGGCGAAGTATGCCCACATCCAGCAGTCCATAGCGGAGCATCTGCGTCAGATTGATGCGTATATGGAGAATGCCAAGACTGCGCTGCAGCGCACAGCGCAAGTAAGGCCTGCAGCACTGCCAGCAGCACCGTTAGCAGCACCACCAGCACCGCCTAAGCCAGTCAGCAGCAGCCACAACAACAGCAATGAGCTGTGGGACATGTTCGCGTCGCGGCAATCGCCCATTTTGGCCGTAGAGAGTCCTTTGCAGGCAATATTAAGACAAATTTATTGTCGCGCAGCTGGCATACAGCTGCAGCCCAAGGAGCAGCAGGACAGCCCAGAGCCTCATATAGAGCCAGCCATGCCCGCTGAGAACGTGCCGATTGTGGAGCGTGCTCTAGAGGATCTGCATCGCATTGCCATTGCGCTGGACAGCGATGGGCACGTGGAGCACAAGACGACGCCAACAGCTGACAAGGCACAGCACGTAGTCATCGAGGAGGAGGTGGAGCAGATGGAGGAACAGGACTCTGACTTTAGCCTGGATTACAGACATGTGTCCGATGTAATTGCCAACTATGAGCAGCTGTCAGCAGCCACAGCGAATCGCCAGGAGCAGCAGCCATTGAGCGCAGATAAAAGAAATGCCACACAGCCAGCGGAGCAATCGGTTGGCAAGGAGAGGAGTGCAGTCAAGAGTCAGGAGCAGCAGGAATCAAAGACAGCAGACACTAAAAGTGAAGTAAAATCAATGAAGCAGGAGGAGAAGGAGGAGACGGAGACGGAGTTGCAGCAGGAGAGAATATTAAAGGAAATACGAAAGGAACAGCAGCGGGAGAAGTTAAAGGAGCTGCTGCAGAAGCAGGAGAAGCAGCTGAAGGAGCAGGTGGAATTGTTAAGGGAACAGCAGAAGGAGAAGCAAAAGACGGAGCAGCAGGAGAAGTTAAAGATGGAGGAGCAGCATCAAAAGTCAAATGATCAAGTGGAAGCTAAACAGACTGCCACGCCCATTTGTTCACATGAGCCAAGTGAAACGGAGCATCAGCTGGGCAGCTGGTGCGCCGTTTGTGGCGAATGCCGTGAGTCGCCGCATGGCTGGGGCAAGCTGAACAAGGCAGATCAGTGGCGTCTCGACAACTTGCAGAACGAGTCGCTGGCCAACTACAAGTCCACCTACGAGATACGCAGTCCCTACATCTCACGGCAAATTTCCTGGGAAGACACACAGCAGCAGCAACAACAGCAACAACAGCCGAGGGAACAGCTGCAACGGCAACGTAGTGAAGTGGAGATTGTTACCACGCCAGCTGCAACTGGAGAAGAAACAACAGAAGAAGCCACAGCAGCAACTGTTGCCACAGCAGCAACTGTTGCTCTGGCTGAGCCCAAGGACTGGCAGCTCAGTCGTTCGCCCAGTCCGTTGCCATTGCGCAAGTATCCTGCTCCACTGATTGATACCGCACAGCGTTGCAGTTCGCCCTTTGGCCTCAATGCGGTGCAGCTCAGATCCGCAACGCCCACGCCCACGCCCACGCCGGCGCCCACACCCATGCCAATGGAAGCGAAGTATACGCATGTGCCACAGCTGGAGGGTCACAATATTGGTTTGCTCGTCCGCACCGCCACGGAGCCACTGCAGATGTGCATGTCCGCCTCATCGTCCATGCTGGCGGCCACTCCGCCAGCCACGCCTCGCTGCAACTCGCAGCCGCCGCCCTTTGAGTTCCTCATGCAGCATGGCCTGGGCGTGGATGCGCAGCGGGAGTCGCACTTCGGCTTCAAGTCCCTAGCAGGCAGCAGCGAGGAGCTGCCGCGCGAGCGCAGCGTCAATCGATCCTTTGACAATGTCTCGCCACGCCCCTATATAGGCATTGAAGGTGTGTTGCGAATCCTTGTGCTGATGAAATTCTGATTCCGTTTCTATGTTCAATGGCTGTCAAAGTGTTGTAAGCAGTGAATGTTAAACTGTAAGGCAGTTTGTCTGTGGACGATGATATATGTGATGAATGTATCTTAGACTCTGCAGTTGATATCTATGTGTTGAGAGTGTGCTACACTAAAAGATACCCTGTAATATACAAATGTCTCCTTGTTCAAGGATTGTCAAAGTGTTAATGTGAAAGTGATGTATGCATGTCAAACTGCAATGCAGCTTAACTGTGAAGCAACCGGTGAAAGCTTGCTTGAAGAGAGTGTGTTATAAGAAAGATACCCTGTAATATATAACCGTGACTTTTTATACATATATAATCTATCCCATCCCTGAGTCATCTGTCTATCCATCCTTATATCTCATATAAGTTCTTGATCTATCAACCCCTTCACGTTTACTCTTGCCTAACATACTCTACTCAACTGACAACACACGTTTTGCAGGGTATTCAAAGCATTGTTGCTTTACTTTGATATAGCATTTTGCTCGTGCTAGAACATCATCAGCCCGTGGCACTTCAAAGCATACAATGCCCATGCCTGAAATTCTTGCTCGCGTCCACCCAATTGCAGCAGAGATAACTAATTATGCTCAGTTATTTATAGGAGAGCTCAAAATTGACAGCAGACCGAAGATCGAAACAGATTTCGTGAAATAATGACATATTTCAAGCATTTAGCCAGGTGCTTTCAAGGAACAGACTAGCTCAAAAACAGAACAAGGCGTCGCAGCGCGTCAATGGGTATTGAAATAATTTAAACTAATGTAACATATATTATCTAACAGTCGAACGGGCAAATGGTTGTTGCCCCCGTCAACTGCCCACTCGGCCCTTTTACCTTCACATTTATCTGCGATCTTTGGCAGACCTCAGCGCACATAAATCATGTGCTTAAGCGTGTTTAACAAGCGCAGAGACAACATTTTGTTAATGTTTATTCAATATGTTGCAGTTCGTGTAGTTTTACAAGTGCGCTAATAATTTTAATGAGCCAACATTTGTCGTACACCTGTGCGAATACGTTTAAAAACAGATTTATTTCGCTTATTGTTAGCCATTTAATTTTAGCTAACCAGCTAGTCATAGGGTCCGATACTTGACTCACGGACAGCACAGACTATATATCTCTATATACTATATGCTTTTGCGGGCCGCCCACTTGATTTGGACCGACCGAACATTCATCAAACGCAATGCCAAGTACTCTTCTGGCGATATGATCTACGATCTATATGCTATAACGCCTCTACGTATTGCTAAGCGATTTATATAATTATATTTAAAGCACAACTGAACAATGTATGCGAAATTTATCTGTGAGTGGGTGTGCGTGTCTGTGTGTGTGGGTGTGGGTGTGTGTGCAGCCTTGCAAAATGTTCAAGGTGCGGCACAAATCAAAAATCGAAGGTGTAAACAATGCAGAATAAGTAGCAGATCAAGTGCGAGCAGGAGGCAGCGAGGAAGCGAGGAGGCGGGCAGGAGCGGGTGGCGGGTGTCTTCAGGCCCAAGCATCATTAACAGCAATTTAATTTGCGTGTATTTAGTGGAACTGATTCTGCAGCAACCGCACAAAAGTAGTTTTCATATCATTTTTTTTCGCGAAAATTCTCACACTTTCTTCTACCTCTTTCTGGCTCCCTCTTTCTCTCTCTCTCTCTCTCTCTCTCTCTCGCGGTGTCTCTTTCTCATTTGGTCTCTTTGTATATGTGAAAATTGTTGGGGATTAGCTTTCGGATCGGTTGAATAATTTGCCGAGCGTTTAGCGAGCTGCTCACTTAGTAGCATACATCGAAGGCACACAGATATCGCGCGGCCAACGCGAACGAATTAGCAAATAGATATAGAAATAGAAATTTAATTCAAATTGATTTTTCAAAGTTTTTTTCTAAAACGATCAATAACGAAAATCGACTAAAAGAAAAATTAGAGAAACATATAGAAAATTATTCAACGAACCGCGCGCCAGCAGAAATTCTTGTTGCCAATTAATTTGCATATAATTTATATTTAAAACGAAATTTTTGTGGTGTTCCGACTAAACATTTTTAATAGAAACCAAAAACCAAAAAACCAAAAAAAAACCGAAAAGAAAATTGAAAAAAAAAAACAAACAACCTTCACTAATCAAACGTATCAATTAATTAACTTGTTATTACATAACGGTTTTCGTGTGTGTATCAGAAAGATCATAATTTGCGTGTGAATTCACACACACACACACACACACACAGAGACTCAGACACCCACCTAGACACACACGCATAAATATTTTTTGTTATTTTATACGCAACAACAAAGTCATAAAAAAGAAAAGAAAAGAAAAAGAAAGAAGAAAAGCTGCTAAAATATCAAAAAAAGAATTTATTTATACGCGCGGCGCTCGATCGTAAATACAGAAGCAGCCAACACCTAAGAGGAAATTTATAGCAAGCGAAACTCAGCTGCAGAATGGGCGCACAGTGGAGACTGATTAACCAGAACTATAAAAATATGGAGGGTAAACATATTGCATATTGAAATCCAACTTAATTCTTTTGACTGATTTAATTGGCCAGAGCTGCGACAAGGCAGTCACAGCTGTTGCTGTTATTCAAGATGTTGCAGCTGCAATTGCATGTCGATGTAGGTGTCACTATCAGACATCAACGCCAACAGCTACACTATCATCATCATAGCTCTTGCTGCTGATGCTGCAATTGCATTCAGTTACAGCAGCAACACTCAGCCAACAGCAACATTGACAACAGCCAGACAGTCAGTGCTGTCATCACAATTGCAGTTGCTGCTGCTGTACTTAGTATTGTTGCACTTGCAATTAATTGACGCACAACAGCAACATCTTTGCTATATTCTCATTATCATTGTTCCCCCACTGTTGTTGTTGGTGTTGCTGCTATTATTGCACTCTTATTGACAGCAGCAACAATCAATGACAACAGCAACATGTTGCCTGAACAGCAACCACAATTAACATCATTGCGATTGCGGCTATTTCGTTTAGCAACAGCAATAGTCATCCACAACAGCAACATGTTGCGACGACACATGTATGTGTCATTGCTGCTGCTGTTGCCGCAATAACATTTAGTAGCGACAGCAACACCCACACATGCCTGCATGTATGTGTCAATAATATCTCCTGTTGTTATTGTTGCCGTTGCTGTTATTGCAGCTGCCGTTGCAATCAATCATTTACAACAGCAACAGGCATTGGCAGGTAACAACATGTTGCATAAGCAACATTCACAACGCTGTCAGCACCGCATCAACTGATTTTGTTGCTGTTGCTATTGATTCTTTCAACGGCAACGGTAACGGCAACATGTTGCACGAACAACACCCACACACGCCTGCACGTATGTGTCAATTCTATCATCGTCACAGTTGGTGTTGTTGTTGCTGCTGCAGATTCTTTGTTTTTGAATCAGCTAAATCAGCTAAATTTAGACACAATGACAACAGCGTATGATTTGCAATTTGAAATTCGAAAAGTCTGGCACTCTTTGCTTTGTCTGCTATGTGCTGCGTCTGTGTATATTGTACATTTTTAATTGGCTTAAATCATTTTCAAATTGTTTGTCTTGCACTGAGCCATCGAGAATCTTTAATATTTGCCCATACACCTCTCCATACCTCTCTCTTTCTCTCTTTGTCTTATATTTGTGTGTGCATCATCAAGGCCAGCAACGCCCACGTCTGTGCGCGTGTTGGCCGCATTTTGTTGAATGTTGAATGTATTTTTTGGCGACCCACACATACAGTCGCCCGCCCACTCAACTGCATATTTTATACACAACAGTAGATATAGCTATAGATTTTTAATACCTGTTTCCACCTTTTCCCGCCCGCAGGCTACAAGCGCGTCGCCTGGCCTCCAGCCTCTGAGGAGCGCATCGTGCGCGAGTTCACGCCACAGCCGCAGACGCAGAGCCCGGCGCCAGGCAGCGGTGGCTACTATCCACAGCCAGCCGCCAGCCAGCCAACCAGCGCGAATGCTGCTCCAGCTCAGGTAATTGTCCCAGCACAGCTGCCAGCCCTAGCCTCTACTCTTGATTGTACATATTTATCTCAATTTAGTATATATAGTTAATCTGTGTAAATACTGTGTAAATTGTAAATATAATTGTTACTCTATCTGCAATTGTCATTGGGTATCTGGTGAGGCATTACTGTATATATACATATATTTAAACACACACCTTAAGCACACAAACACACACACACACACACCTACCCACCCACCCACACGGCTAACAAAGAATACTCACTGCCCACTTGCAGGGTCCCATTTATAACAACGTTCAACCACGAACCCAGCAACAACCACAACCACAACCTCAGCCACAACAATATCAACAACAACAATATCAACAACAACAACCACACCAGCAACCCGCTCAAAATGTTTATGGTTCAAACACTAATTATGCGGCACCAGCAACAGTTGCTGCTGCCGCCCCAGCTAATAACTATAACTATCCACAACAACCCATCCAATACACACAGGCCCAGTTCAATAGACAACCCTCGCGGGAGCCAACGGTCGATGTTCAGTACGCATCGTATCCACAGCAACAGCAGCAGCAGTTGCCTCCACAGCAGCAGCAGCAGCAGCAGCAGCAGTATCAGCATCAGCAGCAACAATACCAACCGTCTTACCAACAGCAGCAACAGCAGCCCCGTCATGCCGTAGACAATGTTGGTGGTGGCTGGAAGCATATTGGTGCACCAACGCCCAAGACCCACAGCGATTTCAGTGCTGGCGGCGTTGCGCCCTACCAGCAACAGCAACAACAATATCAACAGCAGGTACCGTTTGGCTGAATGGATTTATAGCCTGGCTTTGGCCCCCGATGCAAGAAACTTTTGCTGCTGCTGTCTTTCTACACAAACAACAAAAAGTTGAAAATCCCTTTGCTAGGCTACTAACTACTTAATGAATGCGTTTATGCGTGCCGGCAAATACCTGAACTGACAGCAGAACTTTTAAAGAAAGTTGACTGAAGTAAGGCATTTGCCTTTTAGTCTTATTTCAATCAAATTTCTCTCTCTCTCTCCTCAGTTCGCGTAGCTTGCAGCATGATTAAGCACTAATACTGCCATGTAGACTATATATATTCCTATATAACACTCTATATACATACATATACATATATACCTATTCGTTCCTTGTAGTTGTCACATTTAGTTCTCACTCTCTCTCTCTCTCTCTCTATTCTCTGCTCTGCTTTCTCTATGCATATTTCAGCTGTAAACTGCGACACGCTTCTAATGCTAAACGATTTAACTAATTACGAACTCCTCGTCCACGCCTAGCCATTAGCTAATTTACTTTACACACCTTTAACCTACCTGTCTTTAATGGTCTTTCTTATCTCTCTTTACTCCGGTGTATGTTTATTCTGTTTGTTTGTGTCTCTGTTTAACTGTTGCACTTGCACCCAAAAACCACCAACAACATCCATAACCTCTGTCTCAATTGGCACCTGAAACTCCATGACTCGCATGCACCACCACCACCACTATATACAACCACAACAGCAACCACCACAGCAACAATATGGTGCACCGGCATACAACAACTATCAGCAGCAACAGCCGCAACAGCAGCAACAGCAGCAGCCCGCTCCACAGCAGTGGCAACAGCAGCAGCAACAGCCACCGCAACAACAATATCAGGCTCCTTATCAGACGTCGCCTTATCAACAAGCCCAGCAGCAAAACTATCCACAGCAAAATGGTGGTGCTAACTATGCTCAACCACAATACAATTCTTATTCGCAGCCACAGCAGCAACAACAGCATCAGCCACTGCCACAGCAGCAGCAGCAGCAGTTGCCCTATTCGCTGGATCAGACTGATCAGCAGCATGGCTATCGTGGCGCCAGTCCTGGCATCATAACGCTGCGCAAGGAGGCGCCCGTCTCTCAGAAGCCAGCGCCAGTCTACACTTCGCAGCCTGCCGCCGTCAGCTATCAGGGTGAGCAGCAGCTGCAGCAGCAGTAGAGCCAACTGGATTGCAATCAATCTCATTATCTATCCCGTTGCAGGAGGCAGCAAATTGCGCGGAGATTTGAAATGGCCACCACAGGAGTACAAGGAGGCTGCTGTACGCGAAAACGAGGAGCGTCGCCTGTTGGCGCTGGGCCCCGTGTGCCGTCCCCGTAGAGTCAATCGTGTAAGTAGAGCTTGCTAAAGATAGACACATGATATGTGATTGGTATGTGGAGAACTCTTAATACATATCTTATATACATATTATTTACCATATTCTTCCTTGTCTTCTTTATCAAAAAGGACTACACACCCTTCTTTGCCAAGCATCAGCTGAACAATACTTATCCTAGCTATAAAGTGCCACCCGGCACTCAGCACATGTTTGGAATCTAAGAAGGCAACAAATAGAGCTCATCAAGCAAATGGAAAAAAGAAACTTTTTATCAATGGAACCCACTTCATATAATACTAAAAAACGATCATGTATATGTTACTAAAACGACGACTAACGAATCAAAGCAAAAAACTTTATGTATTTTGTTATACTAATTTTAAAATTTAACTAACACAAACACAACTTTATATACGTATCTATCTATCTATCTATCTATCTATCTATCTATCTATCAATCTATCTATTTATCATTACGTATATGATTATGCCAAAACGAAACGATTATCAGGGTACGAAGTACACCCATTACTTCTATAAACACGTAGGAGCTCATATATCATCAACAAATGAACAGACAGAACGCGATATATGGGCGCTATATGCAGACTGCATATAGATATAGTATATTGGAGCATAGATACAAACCTTTATGTTGCCAATCTATCATTTAAGTTGAGACCTAGCAAATGAAACGGATATGATATGGAAAATGAAACCTTGTTATAATTATAAATGTTAAAAGAAAAACGAACTAACATATCTATAAATTTATCTATTTATATACTCTATAGACCGTGTGAGCAGCCACGCCTAGAAACAGGTCCGCAAGACCTGCACTTGAGACTCTATACTTTCGGCTACTGTCAATTGAATTGGTAGAATCCTATTTGTAGAGTCTTCAGTCTAGGTTTGCTCTGGATTTGCTTCTGGGCGCTGCTTCGCATTGAGTTTTATTGTTAAAATAGTTTGAGTTTGCATGATTTTTTGTCAATATTTTTTTTTTTGTTCTATATATATTACGAATTTATTGTTAACGAGCATATATAAAAAATGTCGATAGTCCGTTAAGTTGAATGGTTCAGTGAGTTTATCGGATACATACATACTCTAAAAATGGAAAATGTAACTATGTCGCCGGGCGACATGGACAGGACCGCATAGCAGCTCGCTCTCTGCCGGCAGGTAAACAAATGAGGATGCCTTTGCCTGCTCCACTAGAGCGGGGAGTTCAAGAGCTTTGTGCGCGAGCCTGGGTTGCCGCCCGGTTGACGATCTATAAAGTAACAATGGAAAAAAAACAAACACTCAGACTTACCCAAAATGAATCAAAAAGCAAAACCAATTATGTCGAATCAATCAAATGGATTTACCCTACCTATACAATTTGCTGTATAATCATACAAAAAAAAAAAAAAACTATGAATTAAAATACAAATAAATGGCAAGTTTTTGAATACTCGCGACGAGAGAAGAAATTGGCTTCCCAGTTTGTGTTTTCTTTAAGGGATTTGCTGTGGGTATACTTTGCCACCATTGAGGTGGGTCGCTCGTTAAGCCGTATATAACGACCTGAAGAAGGCGTAGGCGAAACCATAAATTCAACTTGTGCTAGTTGCAACATATGTATGTAATGTGTGTGCGGGTCCTTGAACGTGTGCATGTGTGTAAGGTTAAGGTATATGCTAGTCGAGCATATCCACGCAAAACAGTCTTAATTGTTTGATTTGTGGTTTTTACAAAGGTTTTCACATTGCTCTTTATTGAAACTTTCGCATCGCATCGCTAAAAAACTATTATATTCACATAATAATCGTAATCGTAATTATCATAGTTATAGTAATAGTAAATATTGTTTTTTTTTTTTTTAATAAATAACTAAACGTAAGGCCAAATCAATTTCAATTTCAATTTCATGCTCGAGACTCAAATACAACAAGTTTTCCCCAGCGCTTTTCCTCATTCGGCTTACATTCTTATTATTTACTTTTCATTTGTGGCACTTTTGTGTGTGTATATGTATGTGTGTGTGTTTATTTGTAGTAGTGTGTGTGTGTGTTTGTAGTAGTGTGTGTGTGTGTTTGTGTGTGTTTAGAAATTAAATTTCCACTTATTGAAAATTAAATGCAAATGAATGCGTTCTGCTTGGAGTTTTGGACTAAGGATTGAGTTAAGTTATTCAATTGAGAACAAATAGATCAGATCAAAGAAACATTCGACTATATATGTATAACGCTACCAATTTATATATATATATATATATATATATATATATATATATATATATATATATTTACTCGTATATTAGTTTATAATGTGCACTTTTCTTGTAAAATATCTTGCAGCTTAATTTCAATAGATTTCTATTTGTTTTGTATTATATATTGATGGAAAGCACAATTTAGCGCCGGCTGCTTTTTGCAATATACGAACGTTACCCGACCCGCTGGGTAAATGTAAATGTAAATTCAATTCAATTCAATTCAATTCATCACGTAGCCATAAATTAAGTTTCGGATGAGCCGCCAAACGCGGACAACGATTAACATCAACAATTAACGCCAGTTAGAACCCTGTTTGATATTGTTTTAACATATTGCTCTTAGTTGTGGGATGGCTCCAGCTCCATGTTGTTGCTACTGATATTGCTGGCATTGGTGGACGCGGATGTGGTTTCTTTTGGACTTGGCTTTTGCTTTGAGCAGCTCGCATAGCTGGTGGAACTGGAGGCGTCGATGGAGCCAGACGCTACATCATTATCCTCATCATCATCGTCCTCCTCCTGAATCAATTTGCGAGCCAATTTAACTGCCTCGAATTCGCGATAATGCGCCTTGCGTCGTCGCTCAAATTCACGACGTCGTTCTGTAATATGAGACAATTATTTTAGAGAAATATGTGTATATCATATATAGTATTTCGTATTACGTCGCTCCTCTTCGCTAATGGGCTGATCATCGCCGGAAGACCCTTCATCGTCAATGCTTTGGGAAATCTGTTGTGAGCTGGCCGCAATACGTAGTCTGTGATACATACATATATAGAGAATTAGGTAATCTCAGATAGAGGTATGAATAACAATAATATACTTCTCCACTAGCAGCTCGGTGTCTAGTTCGTCTTTGTTATCATTAAATGGTTCCGTGTAGTTGTAAGGTGTTTTTGGTTCATCGATTTTCATATGCCCGTAATCCTTGTCGACTGGATGAAATGTTTGCAGCACATTTAGCTCATCAAACTTGGCACTTTTGCGAAAACTGCAAAACAGAACGACGAAAAGCAAATGTTGCAAATGTATTATAGCCCTTCTGCCTAATCTAAAAGGTCAGAGTTGATTGCGCTCACCTGGCGCCCGACTTGTCGAAGCTGCGCGAAGTCTTTAAAATGCCCTTGCATGGTAACTGTGGACTGGGATTGTTTTGCATCCTAACTCGAATAGATCGATCACTGAAACGGGTTGAAACGGGCTGCAATAGACAAAAGCAAAATTGAAAGTTTACCTTAATTTGCATATGCACATTACGTCAATCAGACGATTTACGACGCGGATGAATCACGGTCCGGCTCACAGTGTTTGCGAAAGCAAGATCCAAGGCATTAAAGTCTTAAAATTCGCTGAATTGTTGAATGACAATTCGCGCGGCACTTACGACACCTTGCAGCGGCGCGCTGTGGTTGCCCTTGACGCATAGAGGGGGGTCGCATGTGACCCACCCAACCACCCGCTGGGCAGATGCCACCCACACGGACTGTATGCTGCTGCCGCCGTAGCATGTGGCATTTGTGACGCCCTTTGCGTACTGCAACTGTCATTAGCTTATGACCCTGCACACTTTTACGACATATTTTGGCAAACTTACTTTAATTTATTATTATTTAAGCAATGCGGCAGCCGTATAGAATGGCAATGCAATTTACGTCTCGGAATTGCTGACTTGAAAACGCATTTAAACCGTACGTGGGTTTGTTTTAGAGTTTCGTGGTTATCTTAATTTAGATTTAGTAAAAGTACTTAAAACGCGCGCTAGTAGTTTCACAAAATTAGCGCTATTTAATTTTGATTATTTTATTTATTTCTATTTGTATTTGAGTGCGTCTGCTGAAAGGCGCTGTTAACTGACTGTGGGGCGCTGTTAGTTAACAGTCTGCTGCTGTTAGCACACAATGTTGTTGCCAAGCGTTAGAGATGGCCGATATTTATGTACCTGTTAGCGCAGTGCTATTTAATTCTGTGTAACGACTCACAGTTAATATAAGAGTATACGACTAGTATTTAATTTAGTAAATGCGCTGTCTTACAATATTTAATTTAATAATAATGCAGAATATAAGTGATTGTTTTAAATATTGATAAGTCTGAGAAGCATTTGTTCTCCTTCAACAGGTTCATCTCTAACAGCAGCCGACGCATTTTATTGCTCCTGTTAGTTAACATTCAAAAAAGCTTTGCAGTGTTAACCCTTATGTAGTTCCAAGGGGATTTTTATAATCTATACCACAATGATTTTAATAAGATACAATTCATTTCATTACAATTCAGATTAATTATGTAAAATAAATCAATATTAATCAATCAATATTAATAGATTTTGTACGTTTTTATATATTATATATATAGTATAGTAAAGTATAGTATAGATCCATAAATATCTTAACAACCAAAGGTTTCTGGGCAGAAGCTAATCTATAGACAGATTAGCTCAAATACTTGACTTTGTTTCTTATCGTATTAGACTAATAGAGTTTTACCTACCAAAATTGCATTGTGAACAATTCGGGTTTGATCGATTTGTCAGTATGCATCTGATAGACATGAGCAATAGTCAGGAATCCGGCGGAATACGTCCGTTGCCAGCGGCCCTTCAACGGAAAGCTATTGATGAGCTGAACGAGGTGCCGGATCGTATCTCAGCAGATATCGCCGTCCTGCGTGAGTGGCTACTGAAGCAGCCGCATCTCTGCTCCTGCCTCACGGATCAGTTCCTGGTGGGATTTCTGCGTGGCAGCAAATTCAGCTTGGAGAAGGCCAAGCATAAGATTGATCGCTACTACACGCTGCAGGCTACCATACCCGAGGTCTTCAACGAGCATCGTTTGGCCGATGATGCTCAGGTGCTGGAAATCATACGAATGGGGTAGGCAGATAAAGTCCCTATAATAAGTCTCCCAAATAAAGTTTTCCGTTTAAAGTGTTATTCTACGGATACCATTGGATGAGGGCGACACGGGTCCGGCTGTGACCATCATACGTGCTGGCTCTTACGACACGCAGAAGTTCAAGTTCCAGGATATCATTCGAGTGGGCTCCATGTTCGGTGAGATCATGATGCTGGAAGACGACAATGCGAACGTCAGTGGCTATATCGAAATCATGGACATGACCGGAGTAACCGCTGCCAATCTGTTTGCACTGCAGCCGCAGCTGCTTAGTAAATTCTCAGCGTTTGCGGATGAGGCCATGCCAACGCGGCAGAAGGGGATCCATTTCATAAATGTGCCCGCGTCGTTTGAGAGCGGCTTCAATTCGCTGCGTGCCTTCTTTCCTGCGAAGGTTAAGAATCGAGTGAGTCATGTCCATGAGATTAGCTTTTCCTTTAACATCATATATCTTTTTGTAGGTCTCTGTCAGCTCCGATCCGGAGGCTATCTTTGAGTGCATTAAACGTGAATATTTGCCCAAGGAATATGGAGGCCTCAGAGGCTCAATACAAGACATCATTGAGCAAATGGAGTCCAAAATGTTGAGCTATCGGGAATACTTCGAGCAATCGCAGTTCTTTGGCGCCAATGAGAAGTTAAGGGACGATAACGCCGCCAATATAAACTGTCAGAGCTACTTCGGCCTAGATGGGTCATTTCGCATATTAGATATCGACTGATGAGCTCCATAGAAGCAATTGGATAGAGGAGCAAAACTACGGCACAGCTGAGAGCCTGCGACCTGGCAAGCCCATAGGATTGGACTGGAGGGTTCGTTCAAACAGCTAAATGTTAATTAAGACTTCGACTACCTTGAAGGTTTATATATGTATGAGGTTTACATATATCTATATCTAATCGATTTTCCACAATTAGTTTATTATAATAATAATTTGAAAAAACTCTGATATATAAAGAGATTTTTGTGAAGACCATATTACATATTATCCTAAAATCTAAAGAGAAAGCGCACTTATTTTCTTTTGTCTGAGATCAGCTGCTGGTCGTGTCTCTTGTTCTCGGGAGAACAAGTGAACTGAGCTATGCCAAAAAGTAAACAAAAAGTATTCCAAAATATTCAGAACAGAAAAACTACAAGCAACTAAAATAAACCACTCGCCGATCGGCGATCGCTGCTGATCGGAGAAATAGTTCAGTAATCTTTGGAGAGTCGTCGGGATCGCTACACAGTGTCGAGACGCAACGGTGCTCACAAAACAGAAATGAATTGAGTTTTGGAAACACTTGAAGTAAAAGTAGAAAAATATATAAAGTGCGGTACGGTTCAACAAAATTTGGCATACATAAATGTAAATGATGCCTTCAATAGCCAACAAGTTCATAAATTTTCAACAGATAATTGCCCATTAAGGAATTCAAATGAAATCAAAGAAACTAATTATTTAGACATCATATACATATATGTATGTATGTATGTAGTTGCCTCTTTCTCGCTCTCGCTTTATAAAGATGTGTATATACATATGTATTTGGTTCATCTGTCTGGCTAGTATTTAGACTATGAAAAGTAAAAATTTCTTAGCCGTTTGCCCTGGTTGGTTGGCTCTGCCTGTCCGTCTGTCCGTCTGTCCAACCATCCATCTGTCTGTTGGCAGTGTTGATGAGATTGATGTTGTTGCCCAAAATAGTTTCCATAAAACACAGCCGCAAGTTTGCGTCCCTCCCTAACCACTTACCCGACCTTGCGAGGCAGCCAGTGCGAGTCGACTAAATAAATATTTAGACAAATATTAATGAACATGTGTGAGACTTGGGATTTCCCATTCCAATTCCTATGCCTATTCCCATTTTTGGCCCACCTGCATTTGTAATTTGTTGTCCTACATGCTAGAGTCAACAATTTATCCCTGATCTCTGGCTTTGAAGCTCTGCTGTCGATACCCTTTCACTGCAATTAAAGGGTATTCGCAGAACGTATTATTTAATGAGAGGGCATTCGTTAGTCGACTATGTCAATTAGTGCTGTTTTCTGAAAATTCCATTTCCCAATTTCATAATTTGTGTGCAGCGAACCGCGAAATTGGCCAAGGGAAGACGCATAGCCGTTTAGGTGCATCAGCAGCATGTCGAGCAGGCGAGCACAATCCCTGCCGTCCCACATGTTGGAGCCGGCCAAGCCGGAACGTGGACGCTGTGTGACTGCCATCTGCGTCTCGTGGAAAGTGTTCAGCTGCATCGTTTCTCATGTGCTGCTCGTGCTGCTTGTCGTGTCGTATTGTGTAGGCGGCGCCTATTTGTTTCAGCACCTCGAACGGCCGCACGAAATCGAGGTGAGAGCTTGCATTGGATATTCAACAAGAGAGTTACCTAACAGTAATGCCTGAGCAGGTCAAGCGGGACATACGGAATCTGCGCTTCAACCTCACCGAACGCATTTGGCTGCTCTCCGACGATGCGATTGTGTTGCGTGAGAGCGATTGGATAGCGAATGTGAGCAAACATTTGGCCAACTTTGAGAAGCAAATCATGACGGCCATCAAGACAGACGGCTGGGATGGCGACGAAGATCTGCTCAAGTCCCAATGGACCTTTGCCGGCTCACTCTTCTACTCCATCATAGTCATAACCACAATTGGTGAGTGTTCCACAGAATTTTATTCGCATTAAACATAAATCTAATCCTAAGCACTAAACTCTAACGAAAGCTATGAGAGGGAGAATTATTTACTAGATCTTGATCTAGCTAGATCTTCTTATTGAGCTTATCATTTACTGCCGCTGGCTTGACGGCCACACTCTTGGCATTCTTCCCCTCAGCCACTGCGGGCGCCTTCTCATCATAGCCAAAGCCACCGAAGTTGCCACCAAATCCGGTGGGTGCCAGACCCGGCTGTCCGAAGTTGGCCAGGCCGTAGCCCTCAGTGTACTGTGGTCCGGCGTACTGATTGGATGGGTATTGCCCCAGTCCAGGATATTGTCCGCCTTGTGCTGCAAACTGGTTGTTGTTGTTGTAGTTGGAGCCTGGATATGGGCCAAACGGATATTGGCTGCCAGCGCCAGCAAACTGACCCAAGCCGCCGCCACCACCGCCGAGCTGCCCTGGAAAGCCTGAGCCCAAACCTGGATAGCCTGCACCTATTCCTGGATACGCTGTTCCTCCAGCACCTATTCCTGTATATGCTGTTCCTCCAGCACCCAGTCCTGGATAACCTGCACCGGAACCCACGCCGCCAAAACCACCAGGAAAACTGCCAGCTCCTAATCCATTTTGCGCACCGCCAAAGCCTGGCTGGTAGACATTGGGATAGACAGGCGGTCTGCCTATAATGCCAGTAGGTCCTCCCGGTCCGACCAGCACACCTGGATTGCCACCTCCGAAGCCGCCAAGACCCGCAAACTGGCCGCCACTGGCTGGCTGTCCACCAAATCCGCCAAAGGGATTGCCACCGGGGTAGGGATTGTATTGGCGCGTGTCCACATTGGGCGACGTTGTCACTGTCGGCTCCACATCCACATAGTCCTCGATCTCATCGTTCTCCGGCTCGCCAGGCAGCGGTCGCCGTGTTGTTGGCTCACGCCTTAGCTGATTTTGATTGGGCTTTCGTATAGAACCACTGCGATCGATATCCTTGTCATGGAAAGCCCGCTCCCTTCTGCTGTAGGTACGCCAGACCCAATGATCATCTGCCGATCTTGCGGATACAATGGCCAGCTGACAGATGAGGGCAGCCAGCAACGCGATGAGGCAATGGTTTCGCATACTTTTGCAGTTAACCGCGATTCAATGCGAACTCTGAGTCTTTTATTGTGGCTCGGGATGGTTCACACACTGACCCGTATTTCTCGTATAACGTTGCCAACAGAATAATTCGGCAATGCGAGCGGCACACGCTACTTATATAACAATGGGCCAGCGACAGCAACGCCGAGCATAACGACGACGCACTAAAGTCACTCGAGTGTGGCTGGGCGAGGACGGCACTTGCCACAGTGGTACCAGCAGCTGCAATTGCTGTTGGCCGGTGATCACCATGTGATCTGTCCCACTGTGCAGCACTGCAAACAGCTAATGAATCAACGCAAACAAGCCAGACAGAGCGACAGACAGACAGAGCAGCCAGATCGCAGCAGAGGCAGAGGCAGACAAGACACGCCGTATTTAATAGCGATCAGCGATCGGCTTTGATCGGCGAGCACGCAGCCCACGTATTTAGCATTGATTCATCCATGCCCAAGAAACAGCCAAACCGCAAATAAAAAAACCGCTTGAGCAGCGATAAGTGATCGGTGATCAGTGATCTGTGTTCTGTGTGATCAGTGATCGATGCTTGCAGCGCCGCCCAGGAACTGCTGCAATCGATTGAGACATGTCCACAATGATCACGTAGAAATCGCATAAATATTGAAGCCGCTTTGCAAACGATCATTAGACTCCATGAAGGGTACCTTTGGGTGATTACAAAACATTTTCCTGGAAATTAAAATGGGTTTACAAATGAGTTTACAAAATTTTACAGCTCAGCTTAATGGCAATTTGTGGAGTATAATTAGAGTCAATTTATTGATCAAGCGCAGATTTGATGCAGCGCCAATTGCCTTATCATTCAGATCGTGCAGCATATGGCTTGGGTTTATTTTTGGGTTTTTTTTTCGGCTACACTTTGCTGCACACAGGTTGATTGGCCCACTGAGCGTCCACGTGAATGACCTCTAAAATAGTTTCAGTTTCGGATTTGATTTGATGGAACGGGGAGAGACAGGAAACATTCAACGAAATCAAAAGTTAGAATCATTTTTTATAAATACATTTAAAACAAACGCAAGGTCAAGCGCGATTGACCGAAGATGAGTTTTGGATTTTAGATTGATGATGGGAACTTTTTCAGACGGTATGCCCAATATGGATAATGCCATATTAAATAACTTGGCTTCTATGAGTTTAATGACCGACGCGTCGCGACGTCTATTTGGTCTAAGCCAACGCCACACCCATTGCCCATCAGCCATGGACTCTATACGAATGCAAACACTTCCGCAAGCGGCAAAACTTTAAAAGCCCACTTCGTACTTGCGTGGGGAAGACGGCAATAGATTAGCTTACTGAAAGCAGGTCAATTAGGCACGTTGTGCCCATTAGCATTCCAAGAAATTTTACAATTTGCCAATTTGCAAGCTAATACATAGTATCTAGAGTTCAAGGCAGTTTCTTGTTTATAAAGTGTTTTGAAAGCAAGACAAAAGACTCAAGTTAACAATAAAAGCCATAAAGAAACTAAGTGTATCCTTCCTCCTCCTCTCTTAATCAATACCTTACCCCTAACTTAATCAAACATAATTAATCTTCTACATTAGATTGTCGCATTAAAATATGTATCGTTGTTGTCTTATTCATTCGCATGTGACATGATTTGCTGTAACCCCGACTCCAATTCTGGACAGGCTATGGCCACATATCACCGCGCACAGACTGGGGCAAGGTGACAACGATCTTCTATGCCATCGTTGGTATACCATTGATGCTGCTCTGCCTGTCAAACATTGGAGATGTGATGGCCACGTCGTTTCGGTGAGTTGGCCATGTTCACACTGCTGTTCGCGTGTTCATTGTTCACGACTGTCTGTCTGTCCGTCATGCAGGTTTCTCTATTGGCGCATCTGCTGCTATGTGTGCACCCGTTCGGCCAGGCGGTCCAAGAACCGGCGCTCGAGGCAAAGATCGATTCGTATGCGTTCGCAGCGCGTGACGTCGCGATCTCAGCCGCCGCCTTCGTTCAGGCGTTCCATGAAGATGACGCAGCGCTCCAACAATGATTCTGGGCTGGGACCTTCCATGGGTCACGCCTACTCGGATCCAGAGCTGCGTTCGTTTGGACGGAACTACGATGATCGTGATCGCGACTTTGGTGGCGGAGGCGGCTATCGGGGCAGTGGAGGACGACCACGTCGCCAGCAACTGTACCACGTGCCACTGCAGCATGAGCCCCGCAAGCGTCACACCATATATGGTGATGAGTACGAGACACAGACGCTGAATCGGGCTAATCGGTATAGCAGCCGACAGCGACAGCGGGACAGAATGCGGGATCGACACACTGTGGAGCGTGAGCGTTACCTGGGCCACTCGAGAACCCACATACATGGTTCCATCGATGATTTCAGCGACATGCAGCCACCGGCCAAGCGGGCAGCTAGTGTGCGATCGGTTCGCTCCCCTCAGCACCAGGAGACGCGCGCCTCTCGAGAGCTAGATCGTTTACATTCGACTCCAGGTCGTGGGCGTGCGAAGAGTGTGGACCCACGTCATAGCCACATCTCCTCACACTACGAAGACGTGGATGAGGATGTGGTTCGCAAGACACCCATAATACATAATCGTTATGCGCTGGACGATGACGACTTCTCCAATAGCAGGCAGCAATCTCACAATGCTCCACGTAGTCAATCGATGCCCAGGTCGGCGCACCGTCAACGCCAACGTCAAAGGGACCGGGAACTGGAGAGAGAGCGCTCACCTCAGCCGCCACCTTCGCACCATCATCATCATCATCAACAGCAACAACGACCCAATGGTCGACGTGCTGGCAGTCTGGGCCGTCAATCCTCGCGCTACGGCAATCATCTCGAGCCGCCAGACTATGATGCGGGCCCACCGCAACGACAGCGGCGTGCACGTTCACCGCGCTACGACGACTATGTGGAGGAGAGCTTTGATGAGCTGTCCATGGGCGATGACAATGGTCTGTACGAGGATTATCCAGTGCGTCACGGCTCACGCAGTCGAGAGAGAGAGCCGCGCCGCGAACGTCGTCGCGAGCGCCGTTTGCCGCCCTCCCCACGCATCATGTCGCCCATGGGCTTTCCAGTGCAGCGCCAGATCAGGCGACGTCCCAGCTACGATTACGATGAGGAGGATTCTATGTACGGCGACGACTATGGCGACAGTTTCGATCTGGTGCCCAAAGATCGGCCAGTGCCCATTTGGCTATGCGTCTTTCTGGTAGTCAGCTATATACTTGGCGGTGCTGCGCTCTTTAACGCCTGGGAGACCTGGTCGTTTCTCGACTCTGCCTACTTCTGCTTCATCACGTTGACCACAATTGGTAAATGCTGAGCTGACCAATTATCTATATTCCAATTACAATGACTTGCATTTCTTTTGCTGTAGGCTTTGGTGACTTCGTGCCCGACAAAGGTGTAAAGGATGAGTCACAACAGTCCATTGCCTACTGTTCGCTGTATCTGCTCTTTGGCATCGCGCTTCTGGCCATGAGCTTCAATCTGGTGCAGGAGGAGTTTATAGCCAATGTTAAGGAGGTGGCACGACGCCTGGGCATACTCAAGGATGAAGACGATGAGCAACAGGACGAATGAATCTCTTATATGGACAGATATTAAATACTCCGAAATGATTAGAATTTAATTATTCCACAAATTATATAAAATTGCAATACATATACCAGATTCAATTTATTTCAGTGTAGTAAAGGTGTGCTTATTTAAGGTACAAATATATGTGCATATTAAATTTAAAAAGAATTTCAAGAATTAATAAAATGCAAAAATAAAATTAAAAATTAAAAGGAACAAGCAAATAGAAAAGAAATTATCCAATTAGCGACTTCAACATTAATGGGATGCTGGATGCACCTCCTATTGGGCCATATTCTCTTTGTTGTTGTGCTGTGCGGAGAGAAAAGAAAGGGAATACGATTGGAATTATGATTGCTCTACTATTTAACAGTTTGTATTTATAGCTCACCCGATTGAAGGCTGGCGAACTGAGCGGCGAATTTCGCGGTGAATTACGTGATGAACTCTTATTGGGTGTCAGGGAGGTAGACAGTGAGTTGCTACGTTTACTGACCAGTGGTTGCTTTAGTGAATTGGCTCCGTTTCTTGTAACACGAGGTTTCATATTAACTCCATCGACAGGTTCAATAGGCGTGGAGTTCATAATAGTCTCCGTTTCCGACAGGTCTTGCACAGAATGCATCGATTCCTCTGGCTCACCCTCACTGCACTATAAAAGCAATTGAAGTTTAGATATGGAAATGGAATTCACAATAAGTTCACAGCTTACCTCATCAATAGTGGCTGTGGTGTCCAAATCCGACCAGTCCTGCTCCTGCCTATAGCGACGCACAATGTCCTGATGCGGCGATGTGGCTGCCAAAGTGCGAGGATAAATGAAGTCACGCTTTGATGGGGTCGTGCCAGTGGGCGCATAAGTTTTCAACTCGCTCTGATGGAAATTCGAGAGGTCTTGGTGGCAAGTCTCCAAATGTTGCCGCTGCAATATCGCATGCTGCTTTGTCTGAATCGAAAGTTTGTTAATGAGATCGGCAGTAATCGCATCATGCCCATGGCCTAATTTAACATCATCCGAGATAATCTTATGGATATTTTCGGTGGCTGCTCCAAGCTGTTTCTGCTGCTCGTGACGCAGCTGTTCGGCTCGCTCCTCGCTGGCCGAGCACATCTGTCGCATTTGCTGTTCATGTATGCGAACAGTTTGCACACTTTGCTCGACCTGCTTGGCGCTCTCTTTGCTCAAATTCTCTAGCTGAATCTGCAGCGTGGAGCACTTGGCAACGCCTTGATCTACACACAGCACAGCAGCATGCAGTTGGCTACACAGCTCGTCGCGTGCTGCCTGAGCCGCCATTGAACCCTCCATGGCGTAGGCCTGCATGCTGTTGCCAGTTTGCTGGGCTTGCTCATTGACCGCCACATGGTTGCGTTTCAGTTGGCCGACACGCGAGCCCATGCTAATTGTGTTCTTGGCACGCTTCTGCTGCAATTGTTCCAACTGCTGGAGCAACTCTTCCTCCTGCTGTGCCAGCTCCTCTTCGTAGGCTAGTTCAGCTTGTAACTGTTGGAGTTCTTCCGCATCTGGCGCACTCAACGCTGTCAACTGCTGTAATTGCTGTTGAACCTGTTCCACGTGCTGCTGCAATGCTTTTGCATTGCTTTCAATAATTGGCGAGAAGCCATCGCGCATGCTATCCAGTGCTGCCTTGTGGCGCTCATTGTTCGCCTCCAGCTCCTGCAGATTGCCCATTATATCCTCACTTAGCTGCGTCTTGCGTTGCTGCATTTGCTCCAATAGCTGTGCTACTAGCGCCTGGCAATGCACATCGCCACTGCTAGCAACAGCTGCCGCAAACTGTGCTTGCAGCTGCCCGTGCGCTGTTAAAGCTTCCAAGCAAGTAGCACGCAAATTGTCGATGCTCGTGGTGGCATTGGCCACCAGACGCTTATGCACATTGGTGCAGTTTGCTAGCAGAAAAAAAAAAACAAAAACATTAAATAAAGAAGAAATTAATCAAACACATTGCCTACCTAGCTCGTCCGTCAACTGCTGCGTGGATCCAGCCTGCTGTTCTTGGTATTGATTGAGACTGCCGTCGAGAACCTCTAGATTGTCACGCATGCGTTCCGTAAACTGCGCGCATGTGCTGCGTATCTTTTCATCCACATTACGACGCCGTTCAATAGTGCCTAATAGCTGATGCGTATCACTAGAAGCCAAGTCGGCAACTTCTAGAATTTGATGGGCTTGCGTGGTCAGTTCCTGTTCGGTCTTCACGTGCGACTCCACTAGCTGTTTCTTTTCCTTGTACCGACGCTTAGTTTTGCTGAGCACCTTCTTGGTGAGCAGCAGTGAGCCTTTGGTCTCTGTTAAATTCTGTTCAGTGCGCGTGAGCTTCTGGGTCTTCTTCACGAGACTCATGCTGACCTCATTGAAGATCTTCTCTTTGTTTTGCAACTCATCCTTCAGCGCCTTAAGGAGCAACATTTTTTCATTAAGCTCACGCGTCTGCGAATCCATTTTGAGCATCATCTCATTGTACGTATCCTCGGCCAAGTAGATGCCATTTTTGTCGCGTGCCGCCATCAGATCTCGTTTTAGTTTATCAATCTCTTCGGTATACTCTTTGAGTACCGTCTTCTTGGTCAACTTTTGATTAACCTCTGGCTTGTTCTGGATGTTCTTGGCTCGGTGAGCGTATTCAAGTGTACTGAGCGTCTCCTCAATGTCCTTGTGGCCAGGCGAGATGGTAGCTATAATTGAAGTCTTGGTACGCCCACCCAACGACTCCTGCAACAGACGAGTCAATTTGGACTCGCGGTAAGGCACATGAGGTGCACGATCAACCAAGGCTGTAATGACACGTCCGAGCGTCAACAGACTCTGGTTAATGTTCACCGTTTCTCGTACTCGTATGCCTTTCTCGTTGCCCGCCTTGGACACGTTTTCACTGCCCGCCAAGTCCACAAGATTGAGTTTGCCAATTTTCAGCATCTCTTCGCCATCGATGCCATTCTCACGTATGTGGACTACAATTGAGAAAACAGTATGGGAACGCGAAGATTGAGCATTCATCAGTGTGGTGGCCGTTTTACGGCGCTCTTTGCCCTTCTCCAACAGCTTGTACACATCGTCTTTGCTATGAACAGGTATCTCTTCGAGACCCTGTATAATTACCGAACCCTTCTTCGTACTATCATCGAATATACGAATTTTTGTATTATCATCAGTTGAGAGCAAATCGCACAGCTCTTCATTATATAGCTCCAGATAGGAAATTCGCATCGTGAACTCCAGTTCGGTCATGCGCAGCTCATCAAACAAATGGCTGAGCGCACGCGGTATAATGCCAATTTCCGAGTCCTATAAGAGGTGTGTACAATTTAGAAAAAGGTTTGAAATTCTTAGAATTGAAAAGACAACAGCTGCGAGGTCAACAGCAAAGTGGTAAAACTTGTTTTCGCAGGTCAATTAAGGTTTCTAATGTAACGCAACTGTACCGCGCAAGCGCAGCTTTACTTGTGGATCTCACTTACATCTTCCCAGGTGGACTTCAGCTCGGCACACTCGTTGCCCACCATGGTATGTGTTTTTCCAGTTCCCGTCTGGCCATAGGCAAACACCGTGCAGTTGTATCCAGCAAGCACCTCCTCGATAAGCGGTGCAACGACCGTGCTGTAGACATCGCATTGCCGCGAATCCGGACCAAAAGTCCGATCAAACGTAAATTTCTTGGTCAACTTGGAGTCGAGCGTGTGGCGTGTGATGATTTCACGTGGTGGCATTACATCCACGACCTCCGCGGAGCGTATGCAGCGTTCCCGCGAATTCAACGGTCTGCAAAAATATCACAATTCTCAGCATTGGCCAACAATAAGTATTAAATAAATAGTAAATTAAAACTCACCTGACGCGCACATAGACTTGAATATTTTGATTTGATTTCCGCGGAGGCTGCTGGCGCGAGCCATTCGCACCCGATGTTAAATCCATAGTTCAAGAATGACGCCAAGCCTTTTTGCTATCAGAAGTAACTGTAATTTATGTATATATTGTATATCAAAATATGTTTGGGTAGTGTGTGACAATGAACACTGCACTGACTTCACGCTGGCAAAATTTGCATATATTATATCAATCGTTATATATTTAGTTAGTTTCTCGATGCAACATGAAAAAAATATTACTATCCACCGCTTTGTTAATCGCGTCGTCCGTTCGATTTTGAAAGATGCACAAAACAGATATTTACCTACATAGATGGGTACACACTGTGCGATTAGTTCTTAATAATTCACACATGTGCACACACTGCTATTGTTGTTATCGGTATTATATAAATGTGTGAAATTGTTTGCTTTTGAAGTGAATATTTTTTTAAATCAACTTAAGAAAATAATGTCGAAATAATGTTTACTTTCTTTAGTGGTTTTTGGATTTAAGAAACACTTCTCCCCATATATGTGTATTAACACAGGTATTACGCGCCCTTCTACTTTAAAAAAAAGCTGACAGATGGCGCCAGCTCAAACTATCGATAATGCATCGATTGCTTTGGTGCTCTGGTGTGTTTGTGTGAAAGTGCCTGTGCCTTCGTCACCTCGTTAAATAGTTTTTTAGTTTTATTAAAATTGCCATGTTTGCAGCTATTTCGTATATTGAAAATTGAACTAGCTTCCTCGTTGACACGGCATCGCTCACACAACAGACGATAAGCATATTAACAAGACCAAAGCTGCAGTTATTACATCTGCTGCCAATTTCGCTGCTACCGGTGCTTGAGTTCGTGTGCGTGTGTGTTGCGTGTAAGCGCCGTCATCGGTGGGATTTTGATAAAAAGCAGTAAGCCAACAACAACAAAAAACAACAACAATATTATCAGGCAGTGTTATCAGACATGAGCGTATTATTTTGTAGGTGCACGATCGGATTATTTGGCCAGCAGCATGGAGGGAGAGAACGATGTGTACGATGACATGAATCTGTACATAACCCAGGAGAGCTTCATTGTCGAGCCAAACGGACAGGATGAGCTATTGGTTATTGGCCGGCTCGATAAGGTCACGCGAGTGCAACCGAAGACTACACAGCTGATCAATCAGCGACCGACAAGACGCATTTGTGGCATCCTGGGCACAATACATCTGCTTAGCTGTGACTATTTGCTGGTGGCAACCCATCGCATTTTCGTAGGCGTTCTGAACAATGCGATCGTATGGCGGCTGGCTGGCTACGATATTATACCCTACATTCCCAATGCGATTCAACGCTCGGAGAATTACAGTTTCTTGAAAATGTTGCGGCAGACGCTGGACACTAAATTCTACTACTTCTCATACCGTTACGATCTGACGCAGAGTCTGCAACGGCAACATGATAATAAGATATCAAAAGTGATGCCAGGCCTACTGCAACGTGCCGATGAACGATTTGTGTGGAACCGCTATGTGCTGGAACAATTCAAATGCACGAATATGCAACGCTTTCAGCTGCCAATTATGCTAGGCTTTGTGTCGATCAACCAGGTGCAAATTAACGGGCAAACGTTTTTCTGGAGCATTGTCACTCGGAGATCTGTGGAGCGTGCGGGCACACGCCTTTTCTGTCGTGGCAGTAACGATTTGGGCCAAGTGGCAAACTATGTGGAAACAGAGCAGATTGTCGAGTTCAATGGACAACGTACAAGCTTTGTGCAGACGCGTGGGAGCATTCCCTTTCAATGGCAGCAGCTACCCACCTTGCGCTATAGTCCCAAGCCGCGAATGACACCTGGGAAGGATTATTTGGCCGCATGTAGTGCGCATTTCGACGTACAGCAAAAGTTGTATGGCAAGATAGTGGCTATCAATTTGATAAACCAAAAAGGAGTCGAGGGCGAATTGGAGACAACGTATGCTCGACTTGTACGCGAATTGAACAATCCTGCAGTGCGTTATGAGGCATTTGATTTCCATCATGAGTGCCGGAAAATGCGTTGGAATCGCCTTAACATTCTAATCGATCGACTCGCCTATGAGCTGGAGAGCTTTGGTTTCTATCATGCCTTTGACAATGGCACCTTGGTGTCGTCGCAACAAGGTGTGTTCCGTACGAATTGCATCGATTGCCTGGACAGAACCAATGTGGTGCAGAGTATGCTGGCACGTCGCTCCCTCACCGCCGTGCTGCAAAAGCTGGGCGTGTTGCATGTTGGCCAGCTAGTTGAGAATGCATCCACCAGCTTTGAGACGCTATTCAAGGGCGTTTGGGCGGACAATGCGGATCTAGTCTCGTTGCAATATTCGGGTACAGGCGCTCTCAAAACGGACTTCACCCGGACTGGCAAACGAACCAAGGCCGGTGCACTTAACGATGGCAAGAACTCGCTAATCCGCTACTATTTGAACAATTTTGCAGATGGCAGGCGTCAGGACGGTATCGATCTGTTCTTGGGTAACTACATTGTCAATGATAGCGATGGTATCATCCAACCAACGCCATTGGAGACGCCACGCGGCTGGCGCTACTTTATGTTCCCATCGGTGCTCCTGATCGCCGTTGCTATGTTTTTTGTCACAATGACATATCCATCCGAATTCAGTACGGAGAACTTGCTGTTTATGCTCTTCTGGGGTGCTATGATCGCCGTTAGCGCCACTGGCATTTTGCATTACGGCGTGGAATTTGTGCAATGGCCGCAGCTTTTTCCACTCGTATCCTTTCATTCCGCCTGACGTTAGTCTCGTTTAGTCGCTCAACTATAATGGATGGCCTTCCAAGTCTGCTTGCTTTTAGGTACCCACAATGACACGGCATATAAGAAATATATGAAGCAAAATTCCTGTATTTAATGCTCTCCCATTATGTATTTTGTGTTATACACGCTCTATTCCCTCTCTGTAGCCATTAAGCTTTTTAGTTAAACTTGTTGACGAAGCTTCGCCCGGCTGCAGCAGCAGCTTGAAAGGCACAACCACGGAGGCAGTGACCGTAGCAGCGCCACTTAAAATTACATTTACGAGTAGCTCAATCAATTTGTGTAGAACAATTTCGGGATTTGAATAAAGGTTTTTAGATATAAAACGAAACCCCAAAATAAATGCATTTGAATTCTGTATCTGGTGGGGCAAAAAGATTGCTGATTGGAAAATATCATATTATATATTAAATAAATCGAAGTGGATCTAGTTTTTATAACACGATTCACATTCTTGATCGACAACCGTTTCATCCAATGCTTATGTTATTGTTATTGAAAATACTTTTATGAATGTTAATTGTTTAAAGGATAAAAAAATAAATAAAAATTCAATAAAATAGTTGCTCAGCAGGCATTTGTTTGGTATGTCATGCTGTAGAATATCTAAATCTATTCTAGTTCATTTTCTACCTCGGCCCAAATTACATTCAATATTTTTAGTAACAAAATTTTTGGAATTTCATCTCTTCACCCGCAGAATGGATTCTAAAAAAGATATCAGCATGTTTGCCCCCAAAACCTTGATTTACATGCTTGAATTTGTCATTGATGATTTGCTGATAACGCGACAGAACTTATGCGCTCCCGAGGAATATCCTACTTGTGTAGAGATTACATTCCGTTCTACGGTGTTTGTAAGTATCTGCGATCGCGAGTATGGAACTTGCGTAAATCCAAAGTCGCCCAAATGCTGCAAATGCTGTATATTCGCGCTGGAATCGCCTGTGACGGACAAGGATCGGCTTCTGATACATGTGTATAAGAAAAAAACGAGTCGTTGTAAATTTCTGATTGGGCTGACAGAGTTGCCAATGAAACCACTTTTCGATCGGGTGAAGGAATCGTTTGATGCTGAAAATGTTAACTGGGAAAAGGTTTGGAGTGAACAGCTACAGTTAGTCCCGAAACTGAAGGGTCCCAATAAGGAAGTTATGGATAATTGTGCATGCTATGATCGTGGCAGCGAGCGACGCGAACAATTGTGCCAAACCTCGGAAATAACCAAACGTTTATTGCCGCTCTTCAATCTGTGCAAACAGCAGACGGGCAATATTGTGATCATCATACGACTGGTCTGCAATGGGCCGTCACTTGTATCCTCCTTTCCACTTAACTCTTCAATCTGTTCACGGAATCCAGTTTGTCCTCCACCCTGCCCAGCTCAACCCTGCCCCTCCTGTCCACCTTGTGGCAAAAGTAAGCCCAGCTGCGACCCCCCACGTTGCCCAGAGGATCCATGTGATGCCTGTTGCGGCGGTGGTTCCGCTAGCGCAACTGGCGGTCCCATGGATACTGGCAAGAAATGCTGCAAGGGCAATTGTCCACCTTGCCCACCACCAAGCTGCGTTCAGCCAGATCCCTGCGCGCGGCCTACCGACGACAACAAGAAGTGCCTGCGTTACTTTGCCTGCAATCTGGACAAGATGTGCCCCTGCGACTACTGTGAGGATGAGTTCGACCGCGGTAAGTACTATTATCATATCGCATCACAGCAGTTCATCGCTCTAAAATGAAACTGTTCAAATAGAATGTCCCACTGTGCCAAGCAAGCGACGTCCCAAGTCAGTCATTGAACAGCGCCTGGAGCCTTGTGGTCCATGCGGTGGCGTTCCAGCCCATCCCCGCTACGTACAAACACAAAAGCAGGCGGTTTTGGAGGAGAGTCGCAAGGAAAAACGAGAAGAAAACAAGCAGAAGGAGAAGGAGAAGAAGAAGGGCAAACGTCAGTCCGGCGGCGGGCTATACTGTGAGGCCGAACCTTCATTGTGTTGCTTTGCCGAGGAGTCGAACCAAGCTCCCGACTGTGGAGTCCCGGATGCCTGCAAACACTGCTGCCCCGAATATGCCAGCTGCTGTAATATTGGTAAGTTGTTGACTAAATCTAGATCTGACTGTACCAGTCAGAGGTACTGTTTTCTTCCAGCGCGTAGTCGAGCCATACGTCAATTGCATCATCTCCTACTCAAGTACAATATTAATGTGGACTAATCTCTCCCATATGCACCAACCAAAAAGGCAAAGACAGAAAACCAAACTGCAAATGGAGCAGAGTACTAGCCCAAATAATACATATATATATATATATAGTCATATATTTATAAAACTAAATTGTTTTATATCCCGAAACTAGTAACGGAATCACCCTGAACGCACTTTGTTCTGCTGCCAGTGGTCGACGGTTGTTAATCAGTGTTGTCCCAGCCATGTTCCATTGGATCAACCCGAAGTTGAAAAACTTGCGGCATACTTAAAAATAATCGTCGACACGTAACTGAAGAGAGACTAAATTCGGTAATTGCCGTAGCAAGCTTTGACATTCAAGATTTTAAAACTGTTATCTGGGGGTCAGACTATTGAGCTTAGTAAACAATTTTATTAAAAATTTTATAAAACTACAAAAAAAATAACAACAAATAAAGGTCCAAATTGCGATTAGAGGCTTTGTTTAGAAGATACAGCCCAATACAAAATTTTATTAACAATTCTAAAAAATGACAAATTTGATATATAAGAAATACAATAACAATTATTAATCAGGCATGCTTTGCACTCCAGTTTCTTTTTTAGAACTGTCGTATTCCCAGTTCAGCCTTTATACCGAAAAGTACTTCAGAATTAAAATTCAAAATTTAATTTATTTTTTTTTACTTTCCGATCTTTAATTAAACATGTCCTTTTCACTCCCGAAACTATTGTATATGTTTGAATTTGTGATTGATGATCTGGTGATAATACGAAAGAACCTTTGTGCTCCCGACGAGTACTCCACGTGTGTGGAGTTCATCTTCCGGTCGAACGTCTATGTGACTCTCTGCGATCGGGAGTATGGAGCCTGTGTGGATAAATCACAGCCGAGGTACGGCAAGTGCTGCATCTTTCCTCTGAATGGGGAAGTCAAAGAAAGTGAACGACTTATCATAAACGTGTATAAGACGCGTACAGATTGCTGCAAATTTCTGATTGGAATGGCCGAGATGGAAGTCAAATCGCTCTTTGACCATCTCAATGCTATTGATGCAAAGCAGACGACATGGTTGGATCCGGATTTTACATTCGATTTGACAAGATTTGGGGACACCAGAAGGAAATCGTTGAACACAGTCGCATGCTTTGATCCTGGACTCCAGCGCATGGAACAGCTCTGCCCCAGCTATGTAAATGTGAAAAGTTTGCTGCCAATTTTTAATCTGTATAAACAGCAGATCGGCAACATTGTGCTCAAATTGCGTCTAGTCTGCCATGGGCCCACTATCGTAGCGGAGACCTATAAGAAGGGTAACAAGATGGTTGCTGCGCCGCGCCGTCCAGATCAGGATATCTGTTACGTAATACCTGAAGAGCGCGGTGAAATTTTGCCACCAAAGGGCTATCGTTACTTTGCCCCGAATGCCAATAAGCTTTGTCCCTGTGATACCTGTGAGGATGAGTTTGATCGACGTAAGTTTTATATAATATGATGAGCACTACTTGAGCAATCTTATTAACTCTTTCGTGCTTAGAATGTCCGACTGTGCCAGCAAAAATCCATCCAAAGAGAATCGTCAAGTACAGAAAAACTTGCAAGGAATGTGCCGGTTTTTTAATGTTTCCAAAGTTCATTTCCTATGAAAATTTGCAAGAAAATCGCAAAAAGCAGAAAAAGAATAAATACAATACGCATAGTATGGAATCAGAGAATAGTGTGTCTTCTGTCGAATGCTAAGATGTGTTTTAGAAATTTAAACCAAATTGATTGTATCGAAATTACGTTTTTTTTTATAGACAACACATTGTAAAGAAGAGCAGGGTTATGTTTTACTGTATAAAAAAAAAATATAAGAAAACTCGAATTGTAGTTTGATTCGAACAAAATTTGCAACCTTTTCGGCGTGTGTGTTGGCATACGCCTAATCACTGGAGAAGTTAGTCTGAAAATAGAGCTCGTGAGGAGAAACTGTGAAGTGTTTGGCTTGTGCCAGAGGAATGACAGACAAGGAAGACAAAGAAGAGCTTAAAGGTTTTCTACTCTCCGACATTGGCGTTTGGAATATCCAAGTAAGAGCAGACAACGTCAAAGATGATTTATATATTTTATACCATATAATATCTGTTCTATAATTGTTAATCAGGCATGCCTTGCAATGTGATCTGATGTTCTATAGAAAACAATTCCGCACTCGTATTTCGGCCGTCATTCAGGAATATATTTCAAAATTTTATTTTTTAGCCTAACATTCAAAATTTATATTTTTTCTCGAAAATATTTCTTTACGGTCTGAAGTATTCGAGGATGGCCACTTCGCGACCTGTACCACAATTGTTGTACATGTTCGATTTCGTAGTCGACGATCTGGTGATAATACGCAAGAACCATTGTGCTCCCGAAGAATATTCGACCTGTGTGGAAATCACGTTCCGTTCGAATCTCTATATCAACATTTGCGATCGTGAGTATGGTGGCTGCGTAAATCCCAAACAGTCGAGGTGCGCCAAGTGCTGCATATTTCCGCTGGATTCGCCGATCACTGAGGATGATCGACTGTTGATTCACGTCTATAAGAAACGGACGGATCGATGTAAATTTCTGATTGGTATGACTGAAATGGTAGTCAAGCCCCTCTTTGACCAGATCGACGAAAAGTTTGAATCGCAGAACACTGATTGGTTAAGTAAGCGGCAGGATAATTTGAAAGGTCTGCCCACACTTAAGGGCTCCAACAGAGACATGTTGGACAGATGCGAGTGCTTCGACGCCGGCTTCCGGCGTCTGGAGCAGCTCTGTCCCAACCACGTAGTTGCCAAGAGATTGTTGCCTCTTTTCAATCTCTGTAATCAGCAGACTGGGAATATGGTGCTCCTATTGCGTCTACTTTGCCATGGACCCACTATTGTATCGCACCTACAAAAGGTGGGCAATAAGTTTGTCGCTATGCCACGCCCCATGGATCAGCATCCATGTTATATAATACCAGAAGAGCGCGCCGGCAAGCATCCCACTAAGGGCTATCGCTACTTTGCGTGCAATCTAGATAAGCTCTGTCCCTGCGACACCTGTGAGGATGAGTTTGATCGCGGTAAGTTTTTGTTTGCCCCACTGTGCCACTAACTAGCTAACTCGATGTGCCATAGACTGTCCCACTGTGCCCTGTATGAATCAATGTAAGAGAATTGTTGAGGAATACAAGCCGTGCGGAATTTGTGCCGATGTCCCCCTGCTTCCCCCCAGATTCGAGTCACGTGAAAATTTGCAAGTGAAACGCAAAAGCAAAAAAAAGACTCCTTTGAAAAAATGCCAGTAAAGCGTAACGGCAAACACAAGACGCAGATATAGAAACTTGACGTATTAGAAGTATAAAAGAAAGAAATAATTGTATTTAATTAAGTTATTGACAATAAATTATTATTAAGGTACCAGTATGTTATACAATTTCGCGATAAGGCTTTCTTTTGCTTATCGGCTACACTTTGACTTCTTTTTCTGGATCAGCTCGTGCTCTTGTTTGTTTTTGGTTTCTGATTTGTAATGCAAAGTTCAGGGCATCTTTTTGTTGGACAATCCCGACTAGAGCACTCTTGTTATTGATTGTTCGGGGGTAAATCATATAGATGGATCGAAAAAAATAACGATAAATGTTATGTATAAGAACATACAGTAAGAATTCTTAATCAGGCATGCTTTGCACTCTACAACTATAGTTTTTATTTGAGAACTTTCGCCATCATCTTCAGTATTAAAATTCAAAATTTGTTATTTATTTTTTGTTTTCCGATCATTTTTTTTAGATATGTCCTTTTCACTCCAACAACTATTGTATATGTTTGAATTTGTAATTGATGATTTGATGATAATACGGAAAAATCTTTGTGCTCCCGATGAGTACTCCACGTGTGTGGAGTTCATCTTTCGTTCGAACGTTTTTGTGAGTCTCTGTGATCGGGAGTATGGAACCTGTGTGGATAAATCACAGCCGAGGTGCGGCAAGTGCTGCATCTTTCCTCTGAATGGAGAAATCAAAAAAAGTGATCGACTTATCATAAACGTGTATAAGACGCGTACAAATTGCTGCAAATTTCTAATTGGAATGGCCGAGATGAAAGTGAAGGCTCTCTTTGATGAGCTGAATATTCTCGATGCAGAGGAAACGCCATGGCTGGATCCAGAGTATGCAATAGATTTGCCAAAGTTTGGGGACTCCAGAAGGAAGTCGTTGAACGCAGTCACATGCTTTGATCTTGGTTATCAGCACTTCGAGCAGCTCTGTCCCAGCTATGTAAATGTGAAAAATTTGCTGCCAATTTTTAATCTGTATAAACAGCAGATCGGCAACATTGTGCTCAAATTGCGTCTAGTCTGCCATGGACCCACTATCGTAGCAGAGACCTATAGGGAGGGCAATAAGATGGTTGCTGCGCCACGCCGTCCAGATCAGGATGTCTGTTACGTGAGGCCTGAACACCGTGGTGAAATTTTGCCACCAAAGGGCTATCGTTACTTTGCCCCGAATGCCAATAAGCTTTGTCCCTGTGATACCTGTGAGGATGAGTTTGATCGACGTAAGTTTTATATAATATGATGAGCACTACTTGAGCAATCTTATTAACTCTTTCGTGCTTAGAATGCCCGACTGTGCCAGCAAAAATCCATCCAAAGAGAATCGTCAAGTACAGAAAAACTTGCAAGGAATGTGCCGGCGTTTTATTGTATCCCCAGTTCGTTTCCTATGAAAATTTGCATGAAAATCGCAAAAGCAATAAGAAAAAGAAAGGCAATACTTGCAGTATGGAATTAAAAAATTGTGCCTCTGTCGAATGCTAAAAAGTTTTTTCTTGTTTAAATACAAATCAATTTAACTGCATAGAAATTTTGTTTTGTTTTTAGACAACGCATTGTAAACAAGAACTAAGTTGAGTTTATAAATTGATTAAACTTTTTAAAAAGGAAAAAAGAAAAGAAATGTGGGTTGGTTTCGGTTGCGTGTTAGTATACGCTCGAAGAAGTTAGTCTGAAAGTAGATTTCGTGAAGACAAACTGTGAGTGTCACACCAAAAGTGGTGTTTGGTCAGAGCCAGTGAACTTGCAGACATAGAAGATATAGAATAGGTTAAAGGGGGCTTAGAAGATCCAAGTTAGACCCAATTCAAGGCTTCTGCAGTCTTGTTATTAGTTCAAACAACTGCACTGCATCAAAGGTAACGCAATTGACTTGATTGTGGGTGCAGCATATAGACAACGACAAAGATGATTAATGTATATGATACCGTCCTATAATTGTTAGTGAAGCAGCCTTCTTTATGCCATATACATATATATACCTTTGAAAACCTGAGCAATCGTTGAATGTTTGATTTGACAAAGTCAATCAAAATTGTATCAACGCTTCAACAGTCAGTCAACAAAATTGTCCAGGGTAAAAATTTCATTTTATTTTCAACAATCGGTTCGGAATTTTCTATCGTCTAAAAAGAAAAAAAATTCTCTCGTAATTCCGTTTTTGCTTTTAATTCTTAGCACTTTTATCTTTGTCGTTATTTATTAGCGATCCAAGCAATTGCACCATTAGCATTAGCCCCACAAGGGCGTGTGAAGGTCATTTCTTTGGGCTATCGGGCATATATATATATATATATATATATATATATATGTATATAAATTTATATAAATATATATATAGATATAAATTGAAACTAGTTTTGAGCGGGAAATCTAATAACAACGTTTTCTTTTAGCGCGCAGACTATATTTAGGGAAATCGCGCCATTCACTGGTCAAGTGCAATATCCAAATTGACATATTTTCAATCCATATCAAAATTTAATCTGAGTTCACTTGCGACCGCATAAGCATATTCAATCAAGATGGGCAAAAAGAAGGGCAAAGGCAAGAAGGGCAAGAAAAAGGGTGGCGTCAGTTGCCCAATCGAGATCACTGACGATATGCTCAAGCCAATGACGCCAAAGCGTGAGTAAACCATAGATTTGCTAAAAATTCAATTCTACTTATAAGAGCTCGGCTGTAGCTGCCGATTGTGACGAGTGCTGCCAGTGCCAATGCGAGTGCGATTGTAGTCCGGAGATACAGCCGTGCTTCATACAGCCGACGATACCGGATCCGGGGCCCGAGGCCTATGACGAATTCGAGGCGTGTCTGAATGGCAGCGGTCTAACCATACGAGTCTTAAAGAACACACACAAAGTCGAGAGCGTGGACGATGGGGCGGGCAGTGCTATGAACATGGGACCAGGCGATGATCCTTGCTATAAGAGACGGCTCGAAGACTGCCCAGAGAACAAGTGCCTCAACGATATACTGCAGCGCAGCGATTTTGCCAGGAAGCACATTCAACGACGCACCTGCGGCCGGATCGTCAATCATCCCAACATACCGAAGGTGCGCGCCAATATCAAATACTCAGGCAACGATACCTGTGAAACGAACAACTATTACGTGCCCTTCTCCAAGATCATGGAGGTCTGCGAGGGCCAGGAGGCCAAAGTCGATTGCTATCGATCACAAGTTTGCGATAAACAAGAGGCTAAAATCGATTGTTATCGCAAACGCTTGTGCGGCGGCGGATTGCCGTGCATACTGCCAATCCCGCCCGTACAGGGTAAACGCAGCTGTTGTATGCAGGTGCAAGCGCAGGATATTAAGGACACCATGAACGGCGTCGAATTGGATACTAGGAAGAAGGGCATTGAGGTAAGTGGGAGCAAGACGCACACACACACACACACACACACACATAATGGCTTATGTCAGCTACAAACTGCATGCCACAAGCTAAGCTCGTGTTGGAATGCGGAATACGAGAGTTGAATGGTCCAATTGTTCCGTGACTTGGCCTCACAGTTGCTGTGGCTAAGCGCTTTCAATTGCCGCAGAAAGCCAGTTGCATAATCGGACACACTCATACACACAAGGCAATTGCAAGAGCTCCAAATATGTGAAGTCAAACCAAAGTTGTAAATCTGCCAACTTTCCGCCTATCGCTCACTCTCCCTCTCTCTCTCTCTCTGCCTGTTTAGGTCTGTTATAAAACATGCGAGGAAACGGATAGCGATGTGTTCCTTGTCAAGCTGGGCAGCAAATCGAAGTCACAGCACAAGAGGAACACAATTGAGATTGAGCTAAGAACGCCCAAGCAGCCGATAACGTTGCCCATGAGCAAGGTGACAACCGAGACGTACGTGACGGAGGCATTGCTGGATGCAGCCAAGGGCGGTAAAAAGGGTAAAAAGAAGGGCAAAGGTAAAGGCAAGAAGAAGAAATAGACAGACTATAGGAAGCCACACCAAAGAACTCAACAACTCTGGCGTATCGAATAGATAAAGCCAGATAGAAGAGAAATCCGCCCCACTTGTTTTAGTTTACCCTGCTTTGAGACATGATACATTATATAAGATCTGGATACGAAATTATTAATAGTTATTTAGGTCATTTAGCTGACAACTTGAATGAATTTACAAATACTATTGTCAAATAAAAATAGCAACATTTCTGGATATACGCAAAAATTCCTGCACCATTTTCTTAATCAATTATAGCCCTATTTCAGTTAAAGGTTATATTTCTGAATAGTAAATGATGCTGAAGTAGGTGTGCATAAAATTATAATTAGCATAGCTCAGTTATTTATAGCTCTAGTGCGGCCTTGGAAAAGGGCAAATGTTCGGCGCATGTTGAAAATTCTTGAGTTTGTCTTGCAGCTAGTTCAGTCCATCTCATCTGGCTTGATCGGTCTGAGCAGCTTAAAGACCCGGCCCAGCCACACCTGCGCCCATGTGTAATAAAAAACCGCATTTTATCCAGCTGAAGATGTGTGCAACGGAAAGGTCAGCAAAAAAGAAGCTGCAGTTGTTACAGCAACAGCAACGTCTTGGTCAACATAAACAAGTTGCCGGAGCAAGCGAGACGGAGAGAGTGAGAGTGAGAGCCAATGGCCAACTCGCTCTTGCCATACGAAGCAGCTGACCGGAGCCGAGGTGTCAGAGCCAAACACAACCGATCGATCGGCTCCAGAGAGAAGTCTCCAGCGCGCAACGTGTTTTAGTTGCGTTCAAACGCTTTAGTCTGTAAGTAAGCAAGCCGAAAGCTAACGCAACAGTCACGAAAAACGGAGCAACGATCGAGGCTCTGGACGGCTCGAGAGCTCAGCGCCGAATGCGAACCACTTTTCACTCCGGTCAGCTCTAGACTCAGCAGGCCAAACCTCTAAAGTGAGAGTCAAAACAAAGCGCTCTCCCGTGGCAGCAGCAGCAGCAGCAGCCGAAACTGCTATGTCTACAACAACACGGAAAGAAAGTATAACAAAAAGGCGGCAAGACAAGATCGCTCGATTACCTAATAGCGAAGTTGGAGGTGCAGATTAATGGCCAGACGCTCTCTATTCCACAACGCCATGAAATATAGGAGGAGAAAACAGAAGCTTTGAGACTAAAGACACCAGAGTTATCAACAATCCGCACCAAAAACAAACTTTGAAAGCTAAAAAAAAAAGACGATCGTCGCCTCGATCGAACCATTGTGAACTCATATCCATAATTTGTAGATCTGCGGATCTATGGCATCTATGCATTTGTAATTTAGAAAGCGCCTGAGCAGCATTATAATACGCAGAGATCGCAGCTAGAGCGCGGCTCCAGTGCAGCCATTCACCCTCGACACACGCTCCGTGGAGCACAGAGCTTGTGCAGCCTGCAGCTTGATAGCTTGCTTTCTCCTCTCGACCAGGTGTCAGTCGTGTCCACCTCGCCGTCGCGAACCTCACTTACACAATCCGCGCGATGACAATACTACGTTTCACGCTCTTCACAGTGCTCTTATCGCTGGCGAGTGTCGATTCCGGTAATAATGCACCACAAAAACTGCCGACGCCCCCCCTCACAGTACCCGTGCGAAATGTGCCGCACAACATTCCAGCAGCCAGCCACAACCACAGCAACAGCAGCAGCCGTCGAGGCAATGTACCAATTGCGATTGTCCAGCAACAGCAACAGCAACAGCAGCAGCAGCAACAGGAGGAGGAGGCGTCAGCCACAAATGGACGCGACAAGAGAGGTAAGTACTTGATAGCTATTCCATGGCATGTTGGCCAAGTGGCATCGAGTGGCTAAATCCATGCCAAGGCCGGCCCAGCGATACATTTTAATGAGACCGCCTCAATGCCTGTGCCAATATTGAAGATTGCACTTAGAGAGAGAGAGCGCGAGATTGTTACATATGTATATAGATTTGTATATCATGCATCATTGGGCTGCCTTGGATGGGAGCTGTTGAGGCGTGAAAGCAGATATTAATGAAATTGACCTTAACGTCAGGCTGAGCATAAAGTTTTAATGGGCTTAGCGAGTATTTGAGAGAGGTAAACAGTCTATTTGAATGTTTATCTTTGAATTGCTAAGAAATTTAACTGTTGGCGATAATCCGAAATCATGTTTTAATCAAAGCTTAATTAATAAATGCAAAATATTTTGAACATTTCTTTCTACGCTTCAAGTCTTTCTCCAAGCGCCGAAAACCAGCTCTGTCGCTGTTATATAAAAAGCAAAGCGCGCCGATAGGATTATTGATGTCATTGGCATCTTTATATGTTAGTCCATTAGATATACAAAAAGAAAAAGAAAAAAGAAAAAAAAAAAACAATCGTATAGTTATTCTGGTTGCATTTGGTATGCTGATGACCTCACGAACAGCGCGATAGTCTAAATTCGATCAGCAAATATGCACAGCTTCGTATTGATAGAATGTATTCAAACTGAAACTTGGGCGTTTATTGACTTTTGAGTTTGCTATTTCGATTACCTTGTGACATTTTGCGGCAACGCGTGCGAGAAAGATTAATCGCTCTATCATTGACTAGATATTTACCTATAAATGTCTTTCGATCTCTATCTGGATTATATAATTCCCTTTTTCTGTTTTTTTGTTGGGTTCAAGCACCTGCTTTGCAATCATTAATAGAAACTTTCTATAGATAAATTTGTCATTTTGAATGGGCTTTTTATGGATTCAAGCTGCTCAGCACGTTCTTAGGCTGAAGTCTTACAGCATATTTTATGCTAATGCTGATTAATTATTTATGTGCTCAAATCTATTCTTAAGTGCTGCCATAATTAACGTTTTCGGAATCTACTCAGTCAGTCAGCAGAAAACGTAGATCTACACTTAAGATCATTAATAAGCCACTCGTGTCTGGCATTGAAATGCGTGTATTGTTCGTCTGTCGTGTATCAAATTTGTCTGCGTCAATCAAAAGAACAGACCGCAGCGCGGCCAACGGGGCGTATGCGCTTTGGTGTTGCGTTACGCATATGCCGCGTTTTAGGCTTTTTGTTTTTGTGGCTAATTGCGAGTGCATCGATTGCGTAATCGTGGCAAAAAACTAAATGAAATGAAAACTAAAACACTTTTTTTCCAACGGAATGTGCGCGACTTGTCTGGCTTTAGTTTAATAAAAAGTCGCAAACATTTTTGGCATACATATTTTTCGCACATGGCGCATTGCACAACAGCAAACAAAACTCTTTTGTGGGGCAGGCAGTACTTGAGTAGATGCTGCGCTGCTGTTGCTGCTGCTGTTGCTGCTGCTAATTGACCTCTTTTCAGCCAAGCGGCAATTACACGGCCCTCAATTCTTTTCTAGTAGCAGCAGCAGCAGCAGCAGCAGCTTTGCTGTTTGTGAGATACAGATACAGATACAAATACATCATCCGCTGTAGCTGGCGGGTTATTTGCAACAGATGCAAGTCAAAATGATTTACTGTTTGATTTGCGCTGTTGTTGTATCTGTATCTGTAGCTGTTGCTGCTGCCTTTTGCATTTTCAAGGCAGTTGCCAGTTGCAGTTGCAGTCAGCATCCTCGACGTGAAGTCTCAATGATTTATGTGCCTGGCCAGCGACAATTAGCCAATGTGTTCATGCCGTGTATCTTTCCGATAGAGATAGACATCAATTTGAACAGAACTGGGTTAAGCTATGGCATCAATTGCTGCTGCATAGCTGCTGCTGCTGCATAGTTGCACGTTGCACGATATTATTAGAGACCAATCGAACGGCAACTGAAAATGCAACAGGCATATTTGAAAACTGCGTGCTAAACGGCGTTCAGAGATCGGGCAACTGGATTAGATTGTGCATTTGGGGCATCACGATTTCGTAGCGACTTTCAATTGGTCAATTGGTCAACTGCACAGACAATGGCATGTAAATTGCGCCAGCAACACAACAACAATTACAACAACAACAGCAGCAGCAGCAGCTATAACAAAACTACCTTCAGCAATTCAAATGCGGCTCATTATGAGCGACAAATACTCGTAATATCTCAAGGATTATTGAGCTCGATTTGTTGGCTCGTTGAGAACAATTAGATGCGTGATAACAATGGCTCGCAAATGCGACTGCCATTAGAGTCCATTGTTTGGCTCAACTTCATCGCCGGTCCGCCAGTCTGTCCGCCAGTCGAGTGCCTACGCCTCTGCGACCCTAGTCGAGCACAATTATACAATATAGGATGCTCAGCAATTTGAATCGATAATTAATGCCACGAGGAAGGAAATACAAATATTGATGACTCAGCTGTCAATTTGCATTGAGTGCTCTGCACTTAGACGTAGATTGTATCTTAAATGGCTGAACAAAAGGAACAAAAATCGATTTTCAATTGAGACGTTAAACCAATTAGTAATTATGATCGCAGCCAGCTGATATGAGGCATTTTACCTTTGCTTTCGAAAATATCAATTTTTTACTGCAAATGGAGATTTGAAAATATTAAATTATAGTTGAGTACGAAAATCAAAAGTAAGGCTATGAGTCCGTAGAAATTATTGTTAATTCGGTTTACGATTCTTGCCTTGAAATTTGCTGTCAAACATAATTGGACTTGAGCTGGATTAATGAATATTAAAACCAAAGTTAACAGTATTAAAATCCATTTATCCAGATCAAGAGTAATTATTTTTGAATTTTATATGGTTTGGCTTGAGTGTGTAATATAGTGAGCCTATCGAAAGTATATAGTTATAGTGACTTAAAAAAAAATGCTTATAATATACAGCTGTGTTCATTAAAATAGTAGTGTAACTGAAATGTTGCACAGCAAAACTTTGTGAAAAACATAATATTTTGAGCCCTTCTATTCTAGATTCTAGGATATCTTCTCCGAAGGCCCCCTAACTTAGTTTTAAAAGATACAGCAAATGGTTAAGGTATCTTCTAGTCACGCACACCTGATCATACGAGTAGTACTCTTACTTTCTGTCTAGATATCAAAAGCCAAAATCCGTTTAGGTTTTTATGCGACTGGCATGGCTGAATGGCCTATTATGTTGTTATTTTCCCATCCCTTTCCTTAACTGTCACTCCCTCTCTCTCCCTTCCTCTCTCTCTCTCCTTACTCACCGTCAACTCATATATCAATAAGATTTATGACCTACTCAGCTTAAACACACCCAATTTCAATATTTAGCCAACAATCAGTACTTTAAGATGTGGCTATAATTCGAATTTTATTTGCCCTTATAGCCGCTTTCAACACACTCAAAAGCCAGTTCGTGTCCGGGGGGAACTGTTAAGTGACGACTCTTGGGTTCAAATAAGAAACAGTAGAAAACAAAAATGATTACAACAGGCAAAAAAAAAAATGAAGAAGAAGAGAAGAGAAACAACAACAGTAAATTTCGTAATAAATTTTACCTCATTTTACACACTTAAATGAAGGTAAACATATTTGTAAAGGCGTTGCAAAAAAAGACGATAATAAAATGTAGTGAAACAAACTCGAAATGGCGGGTAATCAAAATTTTGTTGGGCGTACGACAAAATTTTATATATTTTTTGGGTGTGCTTTCTGGCTAATGCATCAAGCATACTGTTAAGGAGCAGTTAAGGCCTTTAATGTCGCTTTGTCAACGCCGTTTACTGCGGCATTTATATCAATTATTTGGCAATTTGAACTCATTAACCGCATGGGCAACTGGCCACTGGAACATCAACTGGAACTGGAACTGCAACTGCTCGCAATCCGTTTAACTGCCAGCCGTCTGACAGCCTTGACACACTTATAGTTGGCGGGGGGATTGAGCTTCCAAATGGCAAACGATCAATCTGTCATTAAAGGTACACAAACGCCGGAAGACCTACAAGAAAAGCAAAAATCCCAAAACTAATTGTAAATTTATAAGCTGGAGCTTCAGCTAATGATCGCTGAGCAAAGTATGCGACTCCGAGGCTGTGGCAGCAGCGGGCAAGCCCGTCTTTCTCTGGGTCGCACATTTGATTGATGCGTGTCACTTAGTCGACTGACGCAAAGCGTCATGACGTCTATCAAATCAAATTGCAGAGAGTCATTCAAAAGCTCATGGGTGGCTAATGCACAAAGCAAGAGCTTGATTTAGCCTTAAATGTTCTCTCACAGAACTAACTGCAAAAAACTGGTCAAATAAGTTTGGTTTTAGTTTGTAGCTAGAATGTTTGTAACAGCTGCTTGCTGTGCAGCGTATTTGCTAGTCGAGTATACTCGTCTGGAGCACTCTTACTTGTTAAGCCAAAACTCGATAAACTTTTGACCTTAAGATTTAATTTATAGTGAGTTGTTTATACAGGTTGTACATGTGTTTATACCCTGTAAACAAGAAAAGTGGAACGATAAGACATCTTTACACCTTTACAGTATATACAAAGTTTAAAAGTCAATCTATCTTACACTCTCTCTCTATCTTTCCCTCTCTCTCTCTTTTAATTCCCATTAAGAATGAGCATCGTCTGTATTTTCATACAGCAAATGACCTCTCTCTCTCTCCCTCTCCATGTGTATCATAGGGTATTAGCTAGTTGTGCAATCTTTTTTCTCTCTCTCTCTCTCTATCTCTCTCTTTACTAAACTACTATTACTTGTTTATTACTTGATTTTCTGCAACTCATCTTCAGGTTAAGTGTGGGCCGCCCGGCGTTTATGTAATTGCCCCAGCAAAAGTGGTCGAAGCGTTCACCACCTGTTGGGATTGCTCAATGCCCGCGGCCCACATCTGATTACATTGATTAATCGTGCATCAAACCAATTTCAGGTGCCACCAGCAGCAGCGGTAGCAGCACGAACAGCAACAGAAATGGCAGAAACCAAAACATCAGCAGTGTCACTAACAACAATCACTTTCAGCTGGATCAGAGCGAGTTGGCACGCCAGAACCAGATAACGCAACAGATCTTTGCCAACTTTCTGGAGCGTCGTCTGTTTCCCAATCGCAACGTTAGCCAGAATATACCCACGATAGCGGATATACTGCCCAAGCCGAAGCCGGCGCTTCGTCCTCGTCCACGTGGCTTTGCGGCCAACATCGACAGCTTCAAGAAGAGCGGCGGCGGAGCTCAACGTAATCGTCTGGCAGCTGTGGCGGCCAGCAAGCGACTGACGAGTTCAAGTAGCCAGCATGTGACCTACGAAGATGAGGAGGAGGATCTGGCGGATCAGCAGTCACAGGCGAATAGCAATCCGCATGATGAGTACGACGATGATGTGCAGGAGTCGCTGCAGAGCGTGGAATCGGAGCAACATGATCAATATTATGGCAATATATTTCATCGTGATCCCAGCGAGAATGAAATTGATAGCGGTAAGTAGCCAATAATTAGAGATGGAAAGCTCAAAGAAAACAATTAATCAACAAACAATTGTAAGCGATAGCGGTAAGCGTTGGAAAATTACAAAAATCATCATCAGTCAAGTTCATAATCTGTGAGATAAAGACATCAAGCGTGGAATTGAAAAAACTGAACTGCTGCTGGGCATCTGCTGGGAAACTGCTCTATTTTGTGCCCCCTTGCAAAGTTGACCATCAATCAAATTACAAATTCAAAATAGCTGCAGCGATCGCTTTAATAATCGTATCATCAATATTGTAGCTAATGACCTTGCTTTTAGTTTCTTAAGTAGCTGCTGTTGATGCAGCCGCTACAAATATTTACATACTCCAAGCAAAGGCAAAGGCGACGAGATTATATTGACTCCTCTCTATAGAGGTGAAGAAACATCGCAAACATTTCATGTCATTCCTTTACGTATTTAAAGCCTCTTTTTATTTCGCATACAGCTGACCCAGTAAGAGCATTAAATATGCCTCACTCTAGCTGTTCTTGAGTTTCATTTTGTGCCGCTATCCAAGTCATTTATTTGCATACAAAAGCGTTTTGTTGCTATGGTAAATGTCGTTTTCACGCCGTTTCGGTTCATGGCCCACGAGGCGTATGATGGATGCCAGTTTCTTATGTCATTTGCAGCGTCTGCGTAGTGTTTGCATTTAATTTATGCCTTGTTTTCTCTGCCTATACTAACATATTTGCGCAGCTACGACTTTTCATTCGTCTTGATTTTATTAGCCAACTACACTTGCAATCGCCGTCGCAGTTGCTGCCCATCTGCGGCACTTGTACAATATTGAACTTTATCATTCGATATTTTGTCTCATTTAAATAGCCAACAGAAACTCGTTTCGATTTACCTTTAAATCGCAAGATTTGCCCATTGAATTCACACCTCCACACACAGCAGCCGCTTGCTTAATTTCGATATAATTTAATGTTTGAACTAAGTCGTTTCAATGCAGCTCATTGTTTTCTTATCGAAATTGGTTTTATAAGCAAATGAAATTCTCAAATTAAATGTGACAATCATTTCTGATCAAATAAAGCTATAAATCTCGCACAAGCTGCCAGCGGGAATCAGTTAAAATCTTTGCGCTTGGGTTAAATGTTAATTAACGTATTGATGCAAATGAAATTTTGCTGGAGAAAATAAATTTTGAAAGTTCATTGCATAATAGTTTTTAAAATTCAAATTTAAAAATTAGAATGGGATATTGAAGAATTATTTTTAATAATATTCTATTTTTAAAGGAGTCTTCTTTTTAATAATATAATTAGTTTGATGGTTTTCTCAGAAATAATAATTTTTGCTAATGAAATCCCCATCGTTTTAAAAAATACCCTAAAACACAAATTATATCTTTGGGCTATATTACCATACGATGCCGAATTGCCATACAAGGCCGACAAATTTGCATACTAAAGGAATATATATATATATATAATAATGTATATATTTAATAGGTATTTCAGTGATCCATTAACAGACCATCTATCAATACGAACTGATACGACGGCTCTAATGTTTGCAGACAGTTAAATTGAAGGTTTGCCAACTAGGCTTAGGCAAACACGTTTTGCAAATCACGTTTTAAAGAATCGTCGTAATTTAATTTGAAAATAACTAACAAATGTGACGCCCTCCGGCAGTAGCTGCGTGCCTATCATTATTTATCAAATACATAAATTCCTCAACTAATTGCTGTAATTTGATAAGATGTAAATATTTAAAAAATAACTATAGCATAGGGCAACACTTCCGACATTCCTCGTTTGTCATGGCGCCCAGCTCTGCCCAAATTAGCTTTTATTACAGAAGAAATTGCCATGAACTGGAACATTGCCCTTTAAATTTGATTTGCCTCTAATCTAGTTTCAATGCCAAATGCTAATCGCATCAAATGTTTATTATTATTTTATTTTATACATAGCTAAACAGCTTCAAACTTGTTTTTGTCTCTCGAGCTCAGCTAAAGATAAAGAATCAGCTGAAAAGATTCCCAGTTACAACAAACACCATCAATTGAAGTATTCATTTGTTTATTCACATCATATCCTGGCTTAAACTAGTAGTGATATGATTACACGAAACGATCCACATACACAGATGACAGTTGCTAGAAACTCAAGGAGTGGCGTCCACTTTTTCACCTCGTTCATTGCGCCAGTGTCGATAACTTGAAAGGATGCTTTGCGGCCAATCATTTTGCTGTTAACAATATTTGCAATATTTTGGAATTTTCTGATGATATTCAATCTTTGCTTAAATCAAACTTTTCTCCTGTGACATTTAAAGCAATTGTATTTAGAATTGACTCTAAAAAAACCCGAAGTTTATTTATATATAGAAAAACCCAGGCTCCCCCACATTGCATTTGCCAGATTATCTTAAAACGAACCACTTTTATATTAAGCATAATAAATTTCAAATAAATATTCTTCGCTTTCAGTTCGTGTACAAATCACGTATACGCAGCGTAGCTGCTGTCAAGGTCAGTCGCACGAATTGGCTCGCTATGAAATCGAAAGCATCTGCCACAACTGGCATTGTATAGCCACAGCCACAGCCACGGCACGAAACTTGGCTTAGAAACAAGAACTGAATTTCAGTGAAATTGCAAAATCTTAGAATTGAGAGAACTTTGCGGTGCACAGACCAGAAATTGTTTGAAATTTGAGTTTTTTTTTTTTTGGCTGTGGCTGTATTTGTTTCGCTTTTTTTCTGTCGTGGTGCTCGTTTCATGCTCAAACTCGGCTTTTTTGTGGGCATGTCAAAAAATTAACGCACGCTCCGCTGATGGTTACCTTGGTGGGCCAACTGCGACTGCTGCGTCAAGTGTCAGCTGCAGGCCCCACTCAACACTCGACAGACGCCAACAAGTGTCCACACACATACATACAGAGAGACAGAGAGACAGACCGACAGACAGAGCAGCACATCTCAGCTTGGATGCTAATCTTCAGAGCGTTTCGATTCACACCGAAAAACCAAAAAATGTATGGACAAAAAAAACCTCATCAAACGAGTTGCAGCGTCGCTCAGGCCAACCTGTTGAACCTGTCCCTCTCTGGCACTGAGAGACGCTCTGGTAGCTGAACGCTCTCTTTCTTTCGTTCGCTCTGTCCCTCTCTCGCGTTTCTCTGGTGAATTCTGCGTAAGTTGGCGTCCAAGCGCTCCGAATTGGTTAGTTCTTCGCCAGTCGACGGTCAGTTTGGGCGCGCATGCGCACGGGTCTCTAAGTCTTATTAAATATCTATATCTATATATCTGTATATCAATATATGTATACATAGCTATAGCTATACAATACATATACATCTCAATAATATTTGGCTAGTTATATTTCGATTATTGTGCGCCGTCTTCATTTGAATTTTTTGGCAACTTTCGATTTCGTTTGACGCCAGTTCGCTTGCAATACAAAGAAAGATTGAAAATAAAGAAAGATATATATATATATATATATATAAAATACGAAACGCGCATCGTAAACAACAACAAACTAAAATTCATATGTTAATTCGTGCCGCTGCAGCAGATTCATAAATTTTGAACGAAAATGCGTTGAAAAGCTCCAGAGGCAGCGAAATTTTGTTTTGGTTTTGCTATCTTTACGGAAGTGCAAATTTGCATAACTGGAATTCAAATATTTGAGAAAATACAAAAAAAAAAAAAAAACAAATCATATAAATAAAAAAAATTATACAAATATTTTTGAGCTAAAATATTTCAATATATATTCATATAGACGCAGCGAGTAACAAAAAGCAAAAAACAAAAAACAAATCATGCAAAAATCTTTGGCTCTGTCTGTGATAATCGCCCTGCAGCTGCTCAGCTGCGGCGTGGACAGGACATTGGCAACGCCGAGCAAAGCAGCAGGTCCTGTCGCTGGTACGTTTAATCCACATCTCTTGATAAGTCTGACCGATTGCATAATACTCGCACGCTCGCTCGCTCGCTCGGCACATCCTTCCGGCCAGCGCATATTTATTCACAATCGACTTTCACTTTCCAAGTTTAGCATTTTTTTTTTTTTATTTGTGTTTTATTGAAATTTACGCCGAACGTTTAATTAGGGAGCTGTTTACATTTCAGTCGCATTTCTGTTTCTGTTTCTGTTTGTATTTGCTTTTTTTGTCGTCGACAGCTGCCGTGTTGAGCTATTCCATTGATTAATTCGCTTTGCTACAGTTTTCTGTTTATTTTTCCTGTTTAAGGTTGGCTTTGAGCAATCAATGGAATTAGTCGAGTGAGTTTTGGTGCTGTTGCTGCTGCTGCTGCTGTTGTTTTAGTAGTTGTTGTTGTTACACCTGTTTTTTTCTTTTTTTTTTGCTGGGCTGTTGAAATATTTGATTGTCGCCAACGCTGAACCTATAAAAAGCAGCAATAAATCACTAAAAGGAACGCATAAATTTGATTTCAAATGAGCAATGTAAGCGGCACTGAAGGCCTGGGTCAGATGAATAAAATAAATAGAGCAATCAGGCGCATTTATCAAGATTTATGCATACGTAAACATAGCAAATTGCAGGGTATATTTAAAAGTTAATAACAAGCTGTGCGAAAATGGAAGACTGGCGTAAACATAATATTAAGTAGTGCAGACAGTTGATGCAGCTAGTTAAACCTTCTACACAGATTTGCTTCATATTGAATAACACAAATTACAGGGTATACCTGAAGTTAAATGAATTCCATTAGCAGCTGCTTAGAGACCACATGACGTATGCGTAGTTTAAGATCGATTTGCCAAGCAACAAACATTTTTTTGGAACTAACTAAACCTGTTGTGTGGTGCGATTCAGATAAATAAGTCCAAGCTCAGCTCCAAGCAGATTTGCAGTCTTGACAACTAATCAAATGTTTTTGTTTAAGTTGAGCCAATAGAGAAAAAAAGCAGTCATTTATTTATAGTTTTTAATTTTTTTTTTTATTGGCTGTCAAGAGCTGCCAATGGCCAGCAAACTGTATTCTAAGTATGCAGAAAGCAAACATAAAATTGTCGAAAACTGGTTGCCATAATATAAAAAAAGCGAACACATTTAAATTTACACTTAACGATTCTATTGTTTATATGGAAAAGAATTAGCAGCACAAAAGGAAATATATATTTATTGGGCAGGAAGCTCGTGTGCAAAAGTCTCTTAAATTTCCATTGAGTGCTTAGCATTGTTAACTGTTCAGGATATTGTTTAAAGAACTGCACTGTGTGGCCTTAACGACTTGCTGAACGTCACACAACTCCGCCTGACCTTGCGTAACTCAGTTTTAATTGGACTCAACTTCTCAGAAGGAAATTTGTGTATTTTTTATTGTAAGCATTGGCATTGACTTTGGCTGCCGGTGCCACGCCTCCCTTCGAGCAGCACGCAACTGAATTGAAAACTGAAACTGGTTTGCCTGTCAGCTTCCAAATTAATTGCCTGCTAAAGAAACTGCCATAACAGCGCATAAATAATAAACCATAAAATCTATACTAAATATTGACTACATTTATTAATAAATAACCGTAATTTTTTAGTCAAACTTTTGTCGTCTCAAACATACATAAATTAAGTTTGACTGCAAACTTCATCAATTTGCACCTTTAATTTGCTATCTGTCTCGTGTGATCCTCTGCTTGGTGCAGTTCGCAGACCGGTCAGTCACTATGGGAGTTCCGCTCGGCCCAGCTAATTAACAATCCGTGCTCAATGCGATGATGCAATTCGATCGAAAGTTTTCTTCTGATAAAAAAGTGAAATTCAGCTGACCATGAATTCTGGAACAACAGAAAACTGATGCATATCATATTGTTTGTGTAGCACATATACATATAGAAACTTCATCGGCCACAAACTTGGCCAAATCAGTCAGTTTATCAACTCATTTCAGTTTATATGTTAACTGTTTTCTTAGCTTTGGGTCTTCAGATTTCAGAGTCTTAAAGCTTTCAACTTTGTCGTGTAGGTAGTCTATATTATTTCAATCAGCTAGATCTAACCGGCATATTATATATACTTACCTTGCTTTAGAAAGCCAGAGTCATTGCTCAAACACCAGCTCTCTAGGCTTATCTAGAAGTAGTAGAAGTTTAACTTCTGACGTTCTTCAACTTAATAGACGCATATTTCTCTCACGGACTAAGACCAAGCCAACTATAAAATGCATGAATACATTAACTTATTCAGTCACATCTTAAGTCAAGCCTTACTGCTTTGCAAGTAATACTCATTTAGCTCTAACTAAGCTATTAAATGTAAACAGCAACATTTTATAGCTCATTAAAAGCGTCAATTGCAACATTTTTCATGTCTTTTACATTAAAATAAATTATATATATATATATATTTATATATATGTATTCATATACATATAATTATATATATATATATATTTCTTTTTTTTATGATGTAGTCAAAATATTTTCCCAGTTATTCATTGTAAATGTATGTAAATAGTTCACAGGCAACCGAAATAATATTCCATTATTCAACTTTATAATTATCATTAGTGACGCCTTCTGCTGGGCCTTGGCTCGTAATGGCAGCCATTGCGGATGATTAATTAACAAAATTTCGCGAAAATGTTTGCGGCTTGCCATATTTGTGTGTCGTGTTTATTGTCTTTTGTTAGACTTGGAAATGCCGTTAACTTGGCCACACACAACACAACACACATGATATAGGCCTAAACACACACACACACACACACACATCTACGATATTGTGACCTTCACACAGTCAGAATCTATTGTGAGCAGTCGTTGCCCTTGATTTAGTTTTGATTTCATTTATAGATCCCGTCAGCATATCAAAGCCATTGTCAAACATTCTCAGTGTGAGCTTATGCTGCCATGAACAGGTTCAACTCGTTACGTTACGCAGCGAGCGAACCAGTTCCAGTTTACACTGTCTTTTTGTTTTCGAATCAATAAATAAACTATCATAATTCAAAATGCGGCGAAATGTGAGTGCGCAATTAGCTAAAAGGTTTTGTCTTTCTGCCTTCATCTTTGTGGCTTAAGCTTTGCTTGTTTTATGGCCAAGTTCAATTTAAATGACAATTTTTATAATTATTGTACGATTTTTGTCGAACGGCTAATTAATCAGCTTATGGACTGGGATAAGTGTTTTCGTTGAGGTGTTTATTAAGGAAAGAGCAGATTCATAATGAGAATTCAGGGTATGCCCGACTTGTGCTAGTGTTTGTAAGAGGCAAAGTTTGACCCGTTCTGGTCATCTGTCTGTGAATGTAACCTGCAGCCACTGCGTCTGTGTTTTCTTCATATATGTATGTATATACAGATAAATCTTGGAATGCGAGGAAATTACACTGTTTTGGGTATCTTCTAGTCGAGCATACCCCACCCGAGCTCTCTCCTGCTTGTTCACAATTAAAATGTGCCCGATTTGTAATTGTCGTCAATCAGTTGCGTTTATAGATTTTTGATTATATCTGACTTAAGTGAGCTGATTTGTATTCATTAGCTGGAATCGTCTTGGACCATAAATTGTATAATTTAGGATCGCTTTTTTATAACTGTTTATTTATATTCAATTTTGTTCATGCAAATATTTTTTGTTGTTCTTCGACCTTGGTATTTCGATGCCTGTTTTACAGAAGAAGAAAACAAAACTTCATCTGTTGTTTTCTGGTATTATTCTCTTTATTGATATGCTTCCTTGATTTCTATTTTTAGACTGCCCCAACTGCGTGGACGAGTCGCAGTACACGCCAAACAAATGGACAATGCCGTTGCTGAAGCTGGGCGAGAAGCGCTACTATCTGGGCATCTTCTTCAAGGTAAGCCGCATTCCGAGCTGCAACTGTGCAACGGTTCAACGGTCTTCAGTCCGGTTCATATTTTGCCAGTAAATTAGCAGCTGGCTGCGCAAATATGCATAAGAAGCTTGCAACAGACAAAGCTATATATAAATATATATACACATGTGTAGATATGAAGTAATTCAAGATCTGAGCTGGAAGCTTCTCTCTCAGATTTTGTCACACCTCTGCCCTTTCGAGGCAAGCTGCTTGTTATCATTGGCTGTTGATATGTTTAGCCTCAGAACTGATATCAGGGCCGTTGGCTCGATCATTAGGTAAATATTAACTATATGGACGACCCTGATGTTTCGATCGCTAGAATGACGTGCTTGGACACGCATCGTGCCCATCAGCCGATGACGCAGTTATGTGTCTAATATAATATTTATTTAATTTATGCACCCATTCATATTATAAACATATTAGTAGATCGCATAAAAACGCGCCCAAAACGCGTGCGTTTCTAGCTCGACTCGAGTGACGCAGGTTTTTTAGTTTTAGTTTTTGTTTTTGTTTTTATTTATGGATGAGTAGAGTAGAGTGGAGGCGAGTATGCAAATGTCTAACAACGGTAATGCATTCAAACAAACTCAATAAATTGTCAACGCTTGCCATATACAAAGAAGAAATCTCCTTGAACTTTAGGCCACGCCAAACAGCCACTGAAAGCAGGCAGCAGATCAAATTAGGCATAAGACAAAAGATGATGATTGAAATTTGAAGAGGAAGCTGCTTTTATCTTAGTCAGCTGATTTTGTAGTCAGTCAGCGACCGTTATAAATGCCACGCAAAGGTCACAGTCAGCTGGTAGCGATTGATGGGTCAAAAGTTTCAGTTCACATGCAACGAAAGGAGTTTCGAATCGCCGATCGCTAGTCATTAATTTGGCTTTAAGCTTGACAATTTGTTGAGAGCAAAGCGTTCGATTATAATTGCCAAGCGATTAATTAACAACATAGTTAATACAGAATTCGAGTTAAAAGAAGAAATGAGCTAAGCGTCTTTTGTTTTCAATTAATCAGCAAAGCTTAAACAAGTTCTTTAAACAATTTAGCAATTTATGTCTATTTTATAATTAAATCAAACATTGAAGCTTCCCAGTTTAAATGCTATCTATTAACTCGCTTTAACTTTACGCCGATATATATATTTATAAAAATATATATATAATTATATTAGTTCAGGCAACAACAAAAAACAATGGAAAAAGTAATTAATTTTTGTCATACACATTGTTTTATGATGACTTTGACTAACGGAGTGTAGCGAAAGGGGCGGCGGGGCGGGATGGACGGCTCTTTGACAAATAAACATTTCTATTGTGAGCATGCCGACATGCCGAGTTAGATTGTGAGTTGTATTCATTATTCGTACATTAATTAAGAGCAGGTGCGACAGCTGATTAGATGGCGTTGCACAGAATTGCCGACAACATGTTACCCTCTCGCAGCTAATCAAGCCTGGAATTGGCAGAGAACATTCACCTTATGAAACGTACGGCTGAAAACAACTCGACTCCGAGTTAAGTTTCGCAAGAACTTCTTCGTAAAGGCTTAGAATTGAGTTATTTATGGCACCCAATTCCCAATTAAGAATCACTGTAAATCTCATGCATAATTTAACATATTTAACTTAGTTTTTTTTTTCTTCTCTCGCGTATTACGCAATGCCACATATAAAACGCTGGAAAAAGAAACAAATTAAAATTAATTTGCTTGCGGCACGAACCGTCCAAGAAACATCATATGGCAGCCAGCAACTGGCCAGTCAGCAAATGTATTTCGACTCGGTCGTTGTCTGTTTTTTTTAATGCGACACTAATTGCAGTTGATTATGCGAAGGCTGGGGAGGAGTGGGTAGGCGTGGCGGTTGGTAATAGTCGATTGAGCAACGACTCTACCAGTGCATGAATTCAATAAGTTAATGACATTTGCCAAAATAGTGTCAAACATTTTGTTGCCATCGAATTGAATTGAGCTGTCAATCGAGTTCAATGTGGAACGAGAACATTTAGTAGTGGAAGCAGTGAAAATGCAACAGTTAAAACATAAATATGTGAATATAAATATGTATATAGACTTGGTGCACAGTGGAATTAAGTTAGGTGTTAAGTCTGCCTCGACTGACTGAAGCATCTGGTCTCCTTTACTCGTGTTAGCTGATATATGTATATTTCATTTTATTTATTTCACACTATATATAATTACAATGTATTGTGAATAGTAAATAAACAGCAGACTAAGGCTCAAATTGATATTGTATGAACTTAATTTTTTGCACTTTCCGCTTGCAAGTGTAAAAAAAATATGTGAAAATCATTTGTATGTGACTTGCTTTGCTTCCTTATCATTTAACCTCAAAGCAAAATATGTAATATTATGTTATATGAAGCAATAAAAATTCGTGTTCTCTCCATTCACAGAGGTGGAAAGTAGGTGAAAATGAAATGTAGGTCAATTTTTTGTTTACTCATCATGAGTTTTAGAGTCGTTAGAAAAGTTCTTTAAGAAAATGTCTCTAATTATACTTCATAAACACGAAAAAACACCTAGACGAAATTTTGCTAATTCTAAGTGTGGAAGATAAAAGAAATTTGTTTGCACACTACATTGCTTGTTCATCATCAGCTTCAAACTTATTTGCTTAGCCTATTTAAATTAACATGATATTTAGCATTTTCCTGTCGCAAGTGAGCAAAATAGTTGAATATCGATTTTAGCTCACTTTTTGCTTACTCATCATTAGCTTCAAGCTCAGATCTTGAGTAGAAACTTTAGTTAACTGCTGCCTAACACTTTCATGCGCAATTCAGCTGCTTGCGTGGATTAGGTAAAACTTTGACTTTCAGATTGAGATTGATTTCAAATTCATATTCACTTTGCGGAAAAATGTTTATAGCTTAAAGCAAAGCACTCAAACCAATCAAATTCTCGTCGTATCCTCTAGCTGATTTCTAAAGTTATTCATTATAAATAAGCTGGCATCAACGTCGTCTTTCATTTGCCCGTTTTGTGCCGGATATTTTGCAATGAATTTCCACACAGACTCACACACATACACACTCACTCATTCACTCTCTCTTTCTGGGTACATTTTACATAATTACATAATACCCATCGAACGCGAGCAAACATTCAATCATTCTGCTCCAATCCTTTCATGCAGTTGCTGCTAACCACATGTGGCACATGTCACGAGTTGCACACACTCACTCACACACACACACACGCATACGCTTAACAATTCACATACGATTGCATGACTGATCCAGATCTTAAACGCTGTGTCAGCTGCCACAGTCAGAGGTGCCTCAGGCTCCGCACCACTTGCCGCTTTGGCATCTCTCACCTGACTGCAACGAGCGTCAATAAAAGTCGTCAACATTTTATGTTCCATTTTTTGTTTCCTTTTTTTTCCTTTTTGCATTATTTAACAGGCAGCTTGCGCTTGCAACAAGGTTGCCGGGCAGCTGTGGCAGGGCTTAGTAGTTGTGGCAACCGCCCACGCAATGACAGCCAATTAGAGGCGACGTTGGTGTGGCCAAAAACAGTTGATGATAGTCATCGGACGTGGCAAGCTTCGCTCTAGTTTTGCCATATCCTGCGTAGTCCCATATATTTCCATCAATAGATCAATATATCCATAGCTGCAATTTGATATTCAATTAACGCTAATGGCTTTTGGTTACACACCTGCCCCTCACAACGTCTAATTAGCCCAGTCACGCCTACCGCCTACGCCTGTTGATTCGCACATATATTTTTATCTACTCCCTCTGTGTGTGTGTGTGTGTGTGTGTGTGTGTGTATGTGCAGGTGTGTTGGCGTTGGCTTTGCCACCAGCAGGTGATGCGCATCTAAATCGATTACGCAACTACCACGTGCAGCACTTTGCCTGTGTCCTTTAGCCCTCTCTGTCTCTCTGTCTAGCTGGTTGGCTCTGCGGTCTACCGACCATGTCGACATCGACGTCGTCATTAACTTTGCTTTAATTGTATTAGCCGTAATTGTGCGCGAATAAAGCGCAAACTGACGCAGCATCCTGTCGCTGCCATCGTTGCCATCCTCTCTTCACGCCAGCCCCGACTGACGAGAAGAAAGCTGTCAGCCGTGTTGTTGTTGCCGTTGTGTTTGTGGCACGCTTACTGAAAGTGTTTATTGGGCTGTAAAAGGACGCTCCACTGACGCCTAGAAGTCAATTAGTTTGCCATATGAGCAAAAGAAAGCAGTAACATAAGAGCCCCGCCTCTACTTCTGCCTCTTTTTCTTTTGGCTGCCCAAAGGTCTTAAGGGTCGTGTTTACCTGCCTTGCATTTCGTGCCGAATGTAGGAAATTCTTTAGGCACATTCTTTAGAGCTGTCAAAAAGTTTTGCTTATCGCAAATACCCTAGAAATGGTGAGCTACTCAACTGGGGTAGGCACAAATTTCATATCCTCAGGTAGTCAACTCTTTAGATAAACAAAATCTTTGTCGATTTGGTTACGGTATTTATCATACGAGAACTGCCCACCTGCAGCAGCATTCTTGCATGCTTAATTTATTGCAATTCTTTTAATTATTAGTCAATATGAATAAAAGTCGAAGATAATATTGCCAAACATCAAACAATTAATAATGTTTGGATCTTAAATCAGGTTTACTTTATGTTTGAATATTCTCTATGCAGCTCAAGCAATTCATAAGCCACATAACTTAAACTGCTCATCTCGAACCAGTTGGCCTGCAAACAGGTTGGCTAAGGTATGAAGATAATAAACATAAAGAACTCAAATACAAAATATGAATAGTTATGCAAATGATATAGGAGTGACAATTTATAGTATACAATTTGTGGACAATACTATAATATATAATTATATATATAATTTTGTAGCTTAATCTTTTTAGGGTAAAGTCTTGAGGGGTATACTTTTGCAATCGCATACTACTCATATGCAATCAGAACTAAAGAGTAACTAAAAAGTATTTCAAGTTATTTGCCATAATTACAGGGTACACTTCTATTTGAGTACTTATCAACACCTCTTTCACTTGCAGGCAAATTGGTTCAAAGCCACGCAATATTGTCGCTACCATGGCATGCACTTGGCTAGCATTTCATCACAGGAAGAGAACGATAGACTGGAGAAACACATACGCGACTTTGGTAAGTGAATGAACGAGACGAAGAAGAGGAAGCAGAAGCAGAAGCAGAAGCAGAAAAGTCATGGAATAGCTTAAACCTGGGTTAAGTACTCGGACTGGTTTTTGAATGCGAAACGGGGGGCTTTGACTTTCTAGCGTGCATAATACGCGGAAGTTGGTAACCCAAAACTGAAAATGCTGACAAAGGGAGAATGGTTGGGGCAAGGGGTCGAGGGGCGACTCGGACAATAGACTACAAATGCGGCGAGGCATTCAATTTCGATGCACTTTCCACATCAAACTCGAAAAAGTGAATGGGCCGGTGGGCATGTGGGCAGGTGTTCAGGTGTTCAGCCACGCCCATTAGAGACTGTTGAAAACACCTTAATCCGCTGAAAAGTGGGCATAATTTATAACTTTTAAAACTTTTGCTGTTTCCTCCGTCTGTTGCCAACGCACAACAACTCGTTCACAGGTTTGGGTCACGAGCATTTCTGGATATCTGGCACAGATCTGGCCGACGAGGGCAACTACTTTTGGATGGCCACGGGCCGGCCCATCACGTTCACCAACTGGAATGCCGGCGAGCCAAACAATTTCCGCTACGAGAACGGCGAGGAGGAGAACTGCCTCGAGCTGTGGAATCGCGATGGCAAAGGTCTGAAGTGGAACGATTCGCCCTGCAGCTTCGAGACCTACTTTGTCTGCGAGGTGCAGCCCGTCTGATGGAGCAGCCACACTTCCCATACACATCTGCATAAACATATATAAAACATACTTATATAAAAATATATATATATATATTTGTATATGCGTATATATAGGATATCAAGCAAACGACACGCGGCACACAAAGCAAATCATTTAGTTGGCAAAAAAAAACAAAAAAAAAAAACAAAATAAACAAATTTAGTTATTATGTTGCATAGTGTACACTAGTTGTTAAGTGTGTAAGGGCATCTGAATTTTGCTGTGCTGTGCTGTGCATGTATTAATCTAATTCTTGTACGAATCCAAAATTCCAACATAATTTAACAACAATTCGGTTAAGTTCAAGTTCTTGTTGATGCTTAGCTAGTAAACAAATTTAAATTATACGTTCGTCTAAATCGTAGGAATGTAAAAAAGTAAATAAAATAAAATAAAATAAAAAGAAATTACCCCATTAAATACGTATATGTATATGTATTTGCCGTTAAGCGCGAATAATGTGTGAAATTTGCAGGCGGCGCAACGGCGCGTATGAGCAACAGCCACGCTCAATATTGGGCGCTCAAATAAAATTGAAAGTGTCTGTCAACACGAGCGCGAACGAGCTCTCCCCTTCTCTTTCTCTCTTTTTATCACTCTCTTGCTCTACATTTGCGCCCTGCCTGCCTGTCTTTGCCGCCTTCAGAATGCACCCACCTGTCGTCTGGCAAGCAACGAAACACAACTAATGCCAATATAACTTATAATCATCTGGAACTGCTTGACAATGCTCAAAAACTTAACTTGTGCAGCTTGACAAAGAGACTGAGAGAGTTGGAGAGAGAGAGAGAGAGAGAGAGAGAGCTAATGCTTAAGGGAACTGTCTGCTTATCTCTCCGCTCGTCCAGCTGTTGAGCCGTCCGTCCAGCTGCACGCCGCCGGCAAGGGCTAGTCACGACCTCCTCTGGGACAGACAATGCGAAAACGTGCAACGAGCCGCCTTTTACAAGCTGCGGCTGTTTGTTGTTTATGCGCCCATAAAGGGCCGAAACCGCAACAACAATGTATAAGAGTGAGAGCGAGATAGGGAGCGAGTGAGAAAAATGACCGAAGGGAATTGTGCGCCTGCGTAAGTAAAAGAGAAAAATCAAAGAGAGAATTTTTAGAGTTAAAACTTTAAAGCAGACAAAATATATTAAAAATATAAATATTTAAAAAAGAATTTGAAATCAGCAAATTTTAAACATAAATTTAAAATAAATATATATAATAAACATAAAAATGAAGTCACATTATGCACGATTGTCGAATGTTTCAGCTGCCCAAAGTTATATCAATAGATAAATTAGAAATTGAAATTTTGAACATTTCAACTGCTTAAATATGCTCACATGTCTAAGTTCACTCAATTGTAACATATACACAGTTTTCCAGGTGTGCAGCCCACTGTGCGTATGCAAAGAGAACACACCATATCTCTCTGCATACCGCTCAATCTCTCGCGCTGTGTCTCTCTTAGTCTCCGATTGCTCTGACTGAAATAAATAACAGAAGGCAGCGACCTAGCCACAGCCATAGACACGGACAGCAACGCACGAATTGACGACGACGACGACGACGACGCATTCCGTGTTCCGTGCTCGTTGCTCTGTGTCCGGCGCAAGACGTCGCCGTGGTCGTGGCCGTAGTCGTAGTTGTCGCTGTCATCAGTTCGTTGTAGACTTTTTTCCGGCACGGACGTGTGTTGCTCGTGGTCAGGCGGATAACAGTTGACGGCAGTTGCTTTTGGGCTCTGCCACAGTTTCGGTTGAGGTTTCCTCCACTCGAGTTTCATTAGGTGAACCGCAGAACAGGACGCGGCGACGCGAGCACCCAAACGTGGACCCAATAAAATGTTAGCCATGCAGCGCATTCAAACGACAAACAAATGAAAAAGTGCGTAAATTATGACATTGTTTGTGGGCCGCATAAAGTGGGCGGGCACAATTTAAAAAAAAAAATATATATAATATATATATATATAAGAATAAAAGAAAATGGGAATGGAAATGGAAAGGAAATCGCTTCGTTGCTTTAGCGCTTTGTGTGTGGGCTTTGTCCCTGTCGTTGTCAATGTAGATATATGTGTGCGTGTGTATGTGTGTGTGTGTGTGTGTGTGTGTGTGTGTGTGTGTGTGGCGTGTCCTGATAACATCGCAGAAAGTAAAATTAGGGCAAAATGCTTCTGGCTGACAGGCGAGAGGATGCGACAGGAGGCGACAAGAGGCGAAAGGAGACGAGCAGAAGTCAATTCGTAAGCGAGCGAGGGAGCACTCCCGCTTGGTTGGCATTCACTCCCACGCCTAAAGTGTCCCACTCATCGCAGCCTAATTAATTCAATGGCTCGCCGCAGCGACGCGTCTCAAAATGCGAAATCAAATCTATCAACTGTGCCCATAAATAAATCATTGCAATTTGCTCGCACGACATCTTCAATTATTTTTAAATTCCTTGCCGCAAACAAAAGTGCAAAACAAATATTAAATTTAAATACGCAGCCAGCAAAAAGAGAGCCGAACAGCAACAAACAACAAACAACAAACACAACAACCATATAAACTAGATAATCCGTCCTCGCGTTTCTTTCTCTGAACTTTTTAAAAATACATTTTCCACATTTTCATTGCCAAGCAGAAAAAAAGCAGCGCAAATTAAATGTTTAGGGCACAAAAAAATAGCAAAGAGAAAATCTAAGGCAACTCAAAATGTCAAAGCACAGCGAGAAAAGTGTGTGAAAATGTGAAAAAGTGCGTGGAATATGAAACGGCCATATAATATATATATATATATATATATATATATATATATATATATATATATATATATATATATATATATATATATATATATAAGTATAGCTTTATACATATTATATATGTATGAATATTTATATAAAATTAAACATTTATTGGCCAAGCAAAAGGCGCATATTTTAAAGCTCATCCAACTGAACATTATTTGGAAAATTTCTTGCCGGTCAAGCAATTAAATTTTACCCCCACAAATAACACTGCACAGCAAAATTGGGGCTTCAATCAGGCTAATAGCACAGTGAAGCCAATATTTTACATAAACTGACTTTGTTTTTTTTCTGATGCAATCTAACAACAAATTTTTATCAAAAATTGAGCTCCAAAAAAATATCAATTTAAAATTTGTTCTATAATATTCAGTTTTGGAATATATTGGATTAATTTGTGGCTTAAAGTGTTATATCTTGCATTAGTTCCAAAGCTCAAATAATCTTAAATACTCCCAATTACCCCTAGCTACTTAACGCTCTTTTTACCTCTAGCTGCTATAAGCCAAAATTTAAGGATCATTACGAACCTATCCTAAGCTGCTGCACTTTTAATCTGGCTAAGACATTGCAAAATTCAAATTATCAATATATGTAAGCTGCTGTTAACTAAGCTCAACGAACCTTGTAGAAGTTTACCTAATTTACTCTCATGTCTATAAATGAAGATGCTCTAAACTCTATCAACAGTCATGGTAGTATGCTAAGTATGCCATGATTGACAGGTCGACATATTTCATATATTATATTTCGTACTTCATACTCCAATCTTCATATTTAATATTATAAATATTTTCTTAACTAATAAATTCATGCTTTATAAATTCTTCAAAGCTAACCGAACACAATCTCTTTACTGGAATTGAAGCAAAAGAATATATTATTATCCTTGCGCAACCCAACCATAACCTAACTCAATCTAACATAACATAATTCCTGGAATTGCAGAATGCTTATGCAAAACAACAAAGTATTATCTGTTAGGGATAAGCTTGCTCAATCAATTTAACTTTTCTGATATATAAACTTGACTTCAATCACCTTAAATACAATTTAGTTCCATTTCTTATCAGCCTTAGCTTTCGGTGGCTCACCCTAACCTTGCTTAAGCTACAACAGTTGTTGGCCAGTGTCATTTACCAATGTGTTGACACAGTCACCTTTCTCTCCTGCCCTAGTCCAGCGCCTCTCTAGTGTGAGTCACATGCTGTAGCTGTCATAGCCGTCGTGAACGTCGACGTCGTCGTCGTTGTCGTCGTCATCGTTTCGTTGTCCACTCGACGTCATGTTCGGCCCACAACAAACATGACATTCTACGGTTCTTTTATGCTTGCCGCACATGTCACGGCAAAGTTAACTGCCACACAAGCCACAAGCATGCCACGCCACCCCTGCCGCCCCCCGCCCGCCCGGCGCCCACCGCCCGCTGCAGCACAGGCCCAGCCATGGGTTAAGCATGTTATATTATGTTGTATTTTTATGCGCATCCATCCAAATCCCTGACAGCCAGTGAAATATGGCGTTGACACGAAACGTTTGCAATTATGCAAAAAGCGTGGGCAAAAAGTTGGGCTGGCGTGAGCTGTGGGCGTGGGCATGGTCGAAAGGTCAGGCGCAGTGCGAATCCCAAATGCGAAACGTCAATCGAGCCAAATTGAAATTGACTGCGACACAAAAAAAAAATAGTCAAGAAATGAAATTCATGCCTAATTCAATGTTAAATTGTGCGCACCTCGCACAGCAAGAAGCTGCTGCTGCTACTGCTGCTGCTGGCCTAAAGAATGCCAAGCACATCTCATAATAGAAACATGAGCACGCCCTCTGACCCCTGCTCAATCCATTCCAGTCGGCACTCGGGAGCGACTCTTTTATTGCCGCCACTTGAGCCAATATTTGCACATTTCAACAATGTTGCCTTTTTTTGCATACATATAGCTGTCTCTCTCTCTCTCTCTATCTATCTCTCTTTCTCTCTGTGTGTGTGTGGGCGTGGCACGCCCTCATCTACTGCTAGTCGGCAGTCATGCATGCACAAATGTAATGAAATATCCCGTTTGCCATTATAAGGCCCTTCCCGTCTCGCTATACAAACACACACACACACACGCACACACATACACATATATATGTAGGTAAAAGTGCATATATAGATGTCAGGTAGCATAAAAAGTCGCAATTCAATTTCGTGCCCTGTTCCGCCTTACGGTCTGTTGCCAATTCAAGTTGCACCTCTAACCAGTCGTTGGCTCGCTGGCTGCTGCTGCCCCGCCTCACAGCCCACGGAGCACAATGCTCCATGGGGGCAGGGACAGCGTTTCAAGTGTGGCATGGTTTAAGCAGGAACTCAAGTGGTTTGCCAGTTGCAACCCTAAAAAGCTCTGTCAGGCGTCTAATAAACTCAGGCCACGCGCAACTTATTTAGTTTCAAATTAAAATTTTTACAATATACAACAAAAAATCCCTAGAAAACTCAAATTAAAATTGAAAAAAAAACCTTTTTGCGGTTGGACTAATGGCGCCTGCCTTGAGGTTACGGTTTGTGAGCCTAGGTTTTAAATATCATTATGAAGTTATATGTAATTGTAATGATAGTTATAAGTATAAGGACAGAAAGATATCATTATGAAGGTGAATATCATAACGAAGATGAGTATCATTATGATAGACATCATTATGATTAAAGACATCACTATGAGATATCACTATGATGACAGACAGACAACATTATGCAGATAGACATTATTATGATGATATTGATTAGGGTTATAGAGTTATAACTGATCTGATGGAAGATATTCTTTTTGAAGCTCTGTTGATCAGTTTCTCTCTCTCTATAGCTAAAATCAAGCAAATCAAATATTATTTTTACATTGTATAACTGATAATGACGATTATCATACGAATACAATATAGAACTAGATAATCCACACACTTTCATACACTAACCTGAGACTAGACATCAGATCTTCTTCATCAGTCCCACACATTATTATACCTTATATCAGCATTAGATCATACATACAGGCATCTTAAGACTTCTTCTGCTTATTTATACTCAAGAGTAACACTTATTTGATCCATATAAAGTCACCTTCCACAGCTCACATTTCATCTCTCTCCACATTCCCCTAGCTCTAATATTGTATATATAACATATTTTCTCGCGCATTCATTTCATAAATAAGTCTCAATTGCTCCCCACACATGTTAAAACTTCAGTTGCTTGCCAACCTGACTCTGCCTGCTGCCGCCTCTCACAGCTTCCCTGTTGACCACGTGACTAGACACTTTCCGGACATGTAATACGACACGCCCCGCACCGTTTGCTCATGCCCGGTTAGCACTTGGGCTGGTTCCCAAGCATTTGTTAGCTATTGTTCCTTTGGTTGTTCATCTGATTGTTGTTGCTGTTGTTGTAGTTGTTGAGTTGTGCGCCCTTTACTGTTGTTGTTATTGTTGCAGTTGTTATATTATTCTGGCTTTGGCCTCTTTGGACAGGGCGCACGTGAGCTACCCCATTGGCATGGCCATAAGCACGCGATGCACTTGGCCAAGACGCAACCCTTTGCTGCCCCGACCAGCTGCAGCGGCAACTGTTGGCAATTTTCATTCCGCACGAACGGCATCCGGCCCACAAAGAGTGTGAGAGAGAGAGAGAGAGAGAGAGAGAGAGAGAGAGAGCGAATGAGTGGCGGGAAGTAGGGAAATTATTTTCATGCTCACGGACGGCGGCACTTGAGGGCATTCTTTATGACATGCCTGGGAAAATGTCTGCGCTGGCAAAGCAGCGCATGCAAAATTCAAGAGCTTTGCAATAATTTTTTTTTTGTTTTCGGGTGCTTATTAAATAATTTAAAGCTATGCCATTTGATCTTCGCTGAAGCTATAGCCAGCAATAGAGGCAGGGAGGGAGATAGAGGAATTGGAAGTCAACGAGAGATTAAGAGGCAGAGAGACGGGGCATTGCAGATTGTCTGCCGCAGCTTTTACACGAAATTGTCTATTTCCTGTTTGTCTGGCCGGCTTGTTGCCATGACTCAAGGGGCTCCCAGAGAGGCGTGTCCAGGTTACAGGCCAATCGAAAAGCGGGATTTAACAGAAAGAATGGAACAGGCAACGTTGACAAACAGGCTTCAAATTACATCAATGGCTACAAAGCCAACAGAGACAACGTAATAAAAGAAGATTTAAACGCTGTCTAGTACAGTTTAGCTGGAAAAGCTATGAAAATTCTATGAAATTGATTGGATTTTGTATAAAAATATATTATTGTAATATATATTATAAGAATTAGATAGAATTTGAGAGATACAAATAGACAAATCAGTTTACTCCATAGATCATGCTCTTTACCTGCCTTTCTCTCTGTCTCACTCTCTCCCTCTCTCTAATTCTCTCTAAGTCTGTCTGTAATATCCTCTATATCTTTCTCTGTCTCTATATCTTTCTCTGCCCTTTTCCTTTCCCTCTATCTCTTTGTTTCAATCCCTTCCTCTTGTTTGTATATCCTATGACTTTCTCTCTCTCTCTCCCTCTCTCTCTCTCTCTCTCTCTCTCTCTCTCTCTCTCGCTCTCTCCTTCTGACTGCCTTTGATCTTCACATTTGATTATGATTATGATTATTATTTGCATATTTCCAATTTTACAATATGTAAACAATATTCCATTAAAATGATTAGATTTCAATCGATGTGAACACAACATTTTTTTGGGCCACTGAAGCTGCTCTGAGAATTTTAATTAAAATAACAATAAAAACAAAAATGAAAATGTAATTGAATTTATGGCCCAGAGCTCAAGCTATAAGAAGACAAGCCATGAATCCTGTTAGGAAATGAGCCGACGCACAGAAATTAAATTGAAATATGAACATGAAAGCTTCACATTTATCAAGAGCCTATCGACGTTGACCTTAGACATTAACACATTCACACATATTATCTATCTGTGTTAGTGGGTATGTGTGTGCCTGTGTGTGTTTGTGTTTGTGTTTGTAGGAGGATGGCTAGCATGACACTATTTATCAAAAAGAAGAAAACTTTAAGAGCATCAAGAAAACAAACGTGCCACAAAACGAGGCAATGGTCCGGCTCACAGCTTATCAGCATCTAGGGGGCCGGCTTCTGCCATTGACGGCTCCTTTACATAGTTGCGGATGCTGTCCCACAAAGCCCAGTTGCCCACGCAGGCGTTGGTGGCGGCCAGACAAAAAAGGCGAGAACTTGAGGCGGCGAATGAGATAGAATGAGCGAGTGAAAGACAGAGAGAGAGAGAGAGAGAGAGAGAGAGAGGGAGGCGGCATCTGGCTGTTCGGCGAGACAGTGGATAAATGAGTGGCATGCTGATGGCCAGGGCCATTTTGATGCTCGATGGGAGAGTCAAAGGAGGCATTAGGTATAATCATTATGATGATAAGCACGAACGGTTTGATTTTTCCCGTTTATTGGGCCTCGTTGTCAGCGACAGGCCATTAAGGAAAAAAACCCGCGCGCGCGAATCCTCGTCAGCCATTGAAGTCAATGTCTTTTGCCTGATTATCAGCAGCATCATCAGCATCATTATCATTATCATAATCATAATCATTATCATCGTTCATTCACATCAGCTGCACAGTCTCTGTCGCCCGCCTGTTGTGGCAAAGTGTTTTGTTTTGTTCCATTGATTCAAGTGGCGTTTTTATCTGAGCTTGATGGGTCTCAATGAGTATATCCAAATGTAACAGCCAAAGACAGTTGGCGAAAGAGACAGCAGATCAGAAATGAATTCCATTAGACGAGCCCAACATATTTTCAGCGAAAAAGAATGTTTCCTTTTTTTTGTTTTTTTTTTTTTTGTGTTCGAAGTTTTTATTCTCGCCTAATGTCCAATTAAAAAGTTTTGCAAATCACTTCAAACTATCAGCATTATGGGCTTTGTGGCCGGCTTACTTGGTCCCAACAACCAAAAATTTCGCTTTTGTTAAGCCTCCGAAATGTATTCAATTGTTGGCCGAAATGTTCGCACAAATCCCCAACAAAACTCAACTTAAAAAATGCCGCTGCCCATTACAAAGTGCAGGATGAGCTTTTAGAAAGTTGTCCCTTATACTCGACTGCCTCATTATTATGCATTATACTCACTCCAGATTTATGTGAGGCTATGACTGACGTTATACAACAGTATGTGAGAGGCAGGCGAAGAGTTGGAGTCATGCTAATTCTAGGATATATACTAAAGACTCTAATAACTTGTCATATATTACGTATACGAACCATACACCATCATTAGCTTATTTAGTTCTTATCTTAACCAGGATTAAACTGAAGAACTATCTTCAAACTTCATTCTCTCTTGAGTAAACAGACCATACAGCTTCATTAACTGCCTTGCCGGGTATCTGCTAGTCGAACATATCTCTGTGTGTTGCTGCTGCGTGTTGTTTGTTATGCTTTTTATAGTAGTTTTGTTGTTGCCGTTGTTGCTTCTCTCATGAAACTTTTTAGTTGACCCAGTTACAAAGTTTATGCACATTTGCCCAGCCAAACAGACAACGCTGCGTATGGATAATATTTGCATTGAGCTCGAGCTAAACGCTAAAAGTCTCATCCGACAGAGAGCAACGCCGCGTGCGTCGCAAAACTTTCGACTTGCTACAAATTTGCTTTTAATTTACAAAACTCAGCGAAATACGAAATTGGCATAAAATTGCATATTTCATGTTAAGCAAATATTAGGTGCCATTTTCTAAGGAGCACCTAGGCGTGGCAGCGCAGGGGCGGCGAAAAAGGATTGTTCCTAATGGAGAACTAGACCATAATTGCGGCTGCTGTGTGTGCTCAGAAATTTATAAATGTGTATTAGTGTGCATGTGTGTGAGTCTAAGGATCTCTGCCAGCAACAACAAGCATCATAACTCTCGCTAGGCTAGGTACCGTTGCTGCTGCTTCTGCTGCTTTTTGCTTAACTGTGCTGTTTATGTACTTCATTTTAGAAAATGGCGCAGTCTGGTTAACCCACATTGACAATGGGGCAGGCTTACACACACACACACACACACATAGACATAATACAAGCGGCGCCTGTTTGTATCAACGTCTTTTGCCATTGTGTCAACAAGCGCGGGGCAGCCTGTGACCCACTGCAGTCAGAGCGAAACAGAGAGAGAGAGAGAGAGACTGAGTGAGGTAGACTGATGAGGCAGGCAGAACAACTGACTGCGGCATTAACTGCAGCACATTAATGTTATAGAGGGCGTTGCTGCGTGGGCTTAGCGCTTGACTGACAACAGCAGCAAAAAAGCAGAAGAAGAGCAAGACGAAGGTTAAATACTCTGAGAAGCAGAGAAAATATATGATATATATATAAGTAAGAGGATGTGCTCATAATGGAATATACATATAGAATAGAATATACATATAGTATATATGCCATAGATGAGTTTTTCTAGGTATTACGAAGTGTTTTAAACAGGCAAAGGCATACGATGCATGTAGTACCTATACACAATATAATAAAGTAGTCAAATAGCATTTCAACTTATAGTTACAAGACTGGTTTCAGATATCTTATCTTTTCAAACTGAAATTTAGTTAAAAGTCTATCTATAAGGGAGGTAGCTTCATGACACAGTACAATAGATTCTGCCTAGAAATAAACATGATAAAGACTAAGTTCTGTATAGATATTGAGGGAAACAAAAAAAGTCTTTTATACAAATGCTTTCCCATTATAGACATATTTGAAGTTGAGCCAAACTCATAACAAACAGCAGATATCAACTCTGATACAAATAAAATTGTTCCGCAAAGTAAATGCCTTAAGCATGAGCTTTAGCAGCTGATACATGAATATCGATTTAGTTGCTCTGCCTTAAGAGTCCTTCTTCACATGTGTTACATAGTCTATATCAAATTTCGAATGCCCTTCGTAGCTGTATGCGAAAGACGCTTTTGTTGTTTTGGACGATTAAAAGTTTTATCCGTCGTTGTCGTCGGGGTTTTTTGTCTTCTTTCTTTGCTTTTGGCCTCATTCTTATGACACAGTCGCGGCTTTCCCATTTTCCTGCCAACAGCAACAACGTGTTGTTATTGTTACTGCTGCTGCTGCTGCTGTTGCTGTTGCTGTTGCTGCTGCCGCTGCTGCCTCTTCTGTGTTCACTGTGGCTGACCTGCTAACCTCAGCCGCTGGCAGCTGGCAGCTGGTTAGCTTACACCACCACGCACCCACCCGCATCACACTTGGCCCACCCACTTGGCACACTTTCTGCACAATTACAAGCCAATCAATTGCTCGAGCTGTCAATAGTTTGCAATAAATATTGAGAGCGCGGCTTGTGCAAGCCAATCGAACTTGGCTCACAAATGCCAACGAGTCCAGTGCCAACTTATACACCGCAACTTACACAGTTGCCACTTATCACAGCTTCGCTCTTAATCGTATTCTCTCTGGCGTGCAACTTAACTTTCCCTATCTGTCTCTCTCTCTCTCTCTCTCTCTTCATCCCTAACTCACTCTTAACTCTGCTGTCACTTTTTGCAGCCCCAACAAACGCAAGTGCCACGTACTGCATGACAACCTGAGCTGCAGTTGTCCAGGTGTCAGCCACTGGGCCAAGGAGTAGCTGCAGCAGCAGCTGTCATAGACATGGGCGATCTACAGGCAACCATCGAGTTCTCCGTGGAGCTGCATAAATTCTTCAATGTGGATCTCTTTCAACGCGGGTAAGTGGGCAAAGTTCAAGTCAAATTAAGACGAAAGCAACAAATTTCTTAAAATATCTGAACAGTTTACATTAAATTTGAAATTAAGTGAATTTTGCATTGCAATAGATGCACACATGTTGGCAATCAAATCAAATATTTTGCACAAAAGTGGGTCAATAAAAGTATTCATATATCATATCTTTTATATACAATATAAAATCATGAGATTCATGAAAATTCCCCAGAAAAACAACAAAATGAAACACCTGTAAAATGAAGCAATAAATTCGCTGTATAAAACTTGGGAAAAAATTCAAACAGAAACGAGAAAATTTACGCACTCGAAGTGTTGGGCAAACAAAGTGAAATGAAATGCCATAAAAAGAAGTAGGAGCAAGTATTCGACTAGAAGATACCCTCATTCTGTTGAAAAACTTGTAACTTTTCTGATTGTGGATGGGAAATGGGGAAGGAAGTACTCAATAGACGTAAGAGAACTCTACTTAACAAAGTTGACCTATGTATAAGAATAAGATTTTAGGTGTGAGTAGACTAGCTACTATAGGCTACAAGAGAAACGTTTTCACATGCAGACAGATAGACAAAGTATTATGTTTATCACAAAATTTTGCTGTTCAACATTTAAGTAGCACTACTATTTTTATGAACACAACTGTACGTACATACTCTATAGATCCTGCCACGTCTTCTTCTAACCGCTGCACACATTTGACACAAAATCCCTATACCCTAACTTCACAATCTCAATGTGTTGAGGGTATATAAAAATATATGAGAAAAAGTCCACAAATGGGCGTGGCAAATGCAGCAAACATAGCAGGCACTAATTGTCAGAAAAGTGTTTATGCGATTGCAGTTGTTGTTGCTGCCGTTGCTCTTGTTGTTGTTGTTGTATTGGTTTATTGTTGTATTTGTGCTGCTGTTGACGGCAGCCCTTGAGGATGCTGCTGCCATACGCATAGAGAGAGAGCAAGAGGCAGGGAGCAGGGAACAGGGGGCAGTCAGGTGGGCGGCAGCTCATGTGTTAAAAATACATGAAAAACAGAAAATAAAACTGAGGCTCGCATGAATTTTGCGCAAAAGTATAAACAAAGCCGCCGTGGAAGCGAGATAGCAAGTGAAATGAGAGAAAGACAGCGGGCGAATGGTGGAAAATTGAAATAAATTTGAAACAATTGTGTGCTTAAATTTTTTATATTCTTTTAACAGCGAATGGCAAATGGTAAATGGCAAATGGCAAATGGCAAATGGCAAATGGGAATATGATCTGTAAATATTGAAATATTCATCTGAAGTCCATAAAAAGAAATATATATATATTATGTACACAAAAGATTTTAAATAATAATAAATTTAATTAGCGATGCGAATGAGGACATTTTATTGCTATATTTTATTTTTAAAGCTTTATTCAAGCACATTGCACGCGTTTCACGCTGCGTATGCGTTATTTATATGCAAATTGATATCAATGTATGATTAATATGCTACGTCTGTTTCTCTCCCTCTCTCTCTCCCTCTTTCTCTCTCTCTCCCTGTCCTTTTCTCTTTGCAGACTTTATCAGGTGCGTTGCGGTCTGCGCGTTTCACCTCGCTTGCCCGTTCAGGTGGAGACAAGCATACCCGAGTCGAACAATGGCAAAGCAAATGGCGCCTCGAGCGAGCCCAGCGACAATGAACGGGACAACGAGCTGGCCACGCCAGTGGATGCTGCCACAGTGCCAGGCATTGGCAGCTGCACATCCGCAACCATAATCAATGGCAGCGGCGCCTCACGCATCTTTCAGATACTCTATCGCAACGAGGAGGTGCCGCTGCGCGATGTCATACACTTTCGCAGTCATCTGCTGGGTGAGTAGAGCAGAAAACTGAATCAAAGATAAAGTTTTCTATTCAATTGCAATATATAAATCAAGTGGCTGACGCTGCACGAACTTTTCGCCTATGTCGCGTGTTGACAGGCAAAAAAGTTTTTATGGTAAATGCGCCTGTCCCAAGTGTTCGAAATGTTGACCAACTGCTGTGGTATATAGAGTATATATATAGAGAGTATATAGTATGTATATATAATAGAACTTCAATTTGGCTGCGTTTCTCTAATTGCATTTGCTCGCATTCTCGGCGAGTTGAATGCACAGCCCCGCCCACTCTTTATGTGTCATCCAAGACGCAATTAGTTAGCCAAGTTGCCTGCCCTTTGAACATAGTTCTCAACGTCTTTCGTTACTTTGCTGCTACCCAATTTCAATTTGCGCTCAGAAGGGAGCAAAAAGCACTTGGACTTGGCCACTGCATTGACCTGATTTGAAGGCATTTGCAGCCGCTTTGCCTGCCTCGCAGGCATAGTTACAACATCAAAGGAACAAGATACAAACAAACAAAAAAAAATCAGCTCAGATACGGAAAAAATATATATGTATATGTTATCTATATACATACCCACAGACAATATGAAAATGGCATAAAAAGTTAACCAGGCGCAAAAATGGGAAACAAATTGAAAGTCAATTTCATGGGTCGAAGGGAGAGAACGTGGCGCTGGCGAAGGGCGGAGCGCTCATAAATGGAGGCAAGGCAGTAAAAAAATGAAAATAATAATAAATAAATATACAACAGACGAAAAAAAGAAGAAGAAGAAAAAGCAGCGAAATGTTTTGTTCGCCTGCTGCAAACCAAAGAGCAAAATGAAAATAAATTTTCGGCAAATAGAAGAAATTTTCATACATTTTCAAGCTATTTATTTATTTTTATAGATAAATTCATTTTGCAGCTCAAGTTCTTTGTGTCATACAAAAACTAGTTGGCACAAGTAGAAAAATATTGCAAGCCTTTAAGCGTAAATAAATTCTTAATATTTTTAGAACTGTGCTAAAAATAGGGTGAGAAGTGGAGGTGGAAAATAGAAGTAGAAGTTGAAACAAAGATAAAGGTTGAGCTAGACGTAGACGTTGATAGATACATAGATAGATGGGTAGATAGAGGTAGAGTTAAAAGTAGAGATAGAGATAAATATGGAGATAGAGGTAGACGAAGATATAGATAAAGTTAAAGGTAAAAGTAAAAGTAGAGTAAGAATCAAAGGCAGAGGTAAAGAGGTCTATAAAGTAAGTTTATTGCTGTTCAGGAGAAGCAGCTGCGTTGACAGAGTCAAGTCTGTTTATCCAGCTATCTATCTATATGTATATCTATATGTAAAAGCCTGTTTAGCCTGTTAGTTTTTGATTAACCTCAAATAAAGCATTCTTAAATGTCTTAGCGAAGTCACCAAATCGAGCTCGTATAAGTCTGGAGCATCTCTAGAAATCTCTAGAATTTCGCCTGAAATTTAACTTCAAAAATATTTAAGAATTCAATAAAAATGGCAAAGACTCACATTTAATCCAATAGGACTTGACTGCTAAATTTTAATGCCTGCCTCTAAATGGCGCAAGGGTATTTCAACTATTGCTGAACTTAATACCTCAAGGGACTTAAACAGAAATTTTCAAAATTTCGTTTTAAAATTGAATCCAGTTTGAAATCAGATTGGATTAGCATAATTCCAATGAACGTAACTTCACAAACTATATTTTATTTGCCATGCTTTTAGGGCATAAAAGCTTGGCGTTTGTTCAAGGTGCGGCTTAGTGATTACATTATATTTCAATCTGATTAAGTATCCCTTACCCTACCACCAGCTCTGCCACATGCTCATTTGTATAGCCTGCTGATGAGCACTTGGCAGACTTCATCAGATACACGAGAGTTGCTGCTGCGCTGCTGCTGCTGCTGCTGCTGCTCTACTGCTGCTGCTCTGCTGCTTTACTGCCTTTTGTGATGTGTGCTGTGCCGACACCTCTGTTGTTGTTATTGTTGTTGTTGTTTGTAGTTGCTCTTGTTCTGCAGCTACAATATGTGAGCAGCAGCAGCGGCAGCAGCAACAACAATGGAAACAACATCATCCACTCGGCTGTTGGGTAAAGTGATTAATTCATTTGGACAAGTTTTGCGTGCTCCCTCCACACAATAACAACAACAGCAGCAAAGTGGAATCCTGTGAAGTGGCAGCAACAACAAAAAGTAAAAAAAAAAAACAAAAACACAAACAACAAAAAACCGCAGCTAAACAAAAAGTTACTTTTACTTGACAGCTTTTTGTTGCTGTGCTTCTAGGGTGCCAGAGCGGAGGCGCCCCTTCCCCCCTGTCCCTTCCCCCACGGTTGCCACAGACAACACGCAAGCTTTGAGTAGCTATGCAATTTATCTCTTCTACACGTGTCTCAGGTGCGAGCTGTTGCAATTGCAGCGTGCTGCAAATTGTCACAGGCAACTGTGTAAGGCGGCATGATAAACTACGCCACAGAACTGATGCCAGGGGATTTGCCACGCACTTCACTCAAAAGGCTCAGCGTTTAAAATATATATACAGATATACACACACATATAAGCCACAAGATGTAAAATAAAAACGGCATAAAAATGGCATAAAAAAGACAACAGAAAAAAGCCAACACACAAATACTGTCAAACAATTGTCACACAGGGCGTATGAGCAATGCCCAAGTAAAGCTCAGACAGGCTGATGTGGGTGGCTTGGCTGTTTGGGTGGTTGGGTGGCTTGCCTGGAATGTGGTGCGCAACTTTACTTTTATTGCCTTTGAATGAGACTGAGGTCTGACTTAGCTTTAGCCGCGCAAATCCCCGTTTTATGAAAACAAATGAATTTTATGTTACTAAGAAGAGTTGAAGGGCAGCTAAAGAGAGAAAAAGCAAAGGATGTGTGCTTAAGTTATTCTATCTGTGTCTGTTTGTGTGTGCCTTAGCTGACCATAAACGCGCGGTCAGGTGTGAAGCGAATTGAATTTGATTAAATGACATCAAATGTACACCGTGGACGTCCGCAGCCAACTTGCATTAGTAATAAGATTTGGCGTTAGTTTCTGTTAATGCCTTGATGAATTTATGAGTCACAGACGTGTATTGATTAGCTTGCCTGGCAGCACATTAACTGCGTTTAACCAGCTCGAGCTGGCATACACAATATATGTTAGCTTAAGCGAAAACCAATAATCAATGCTGACGAGGCAAACTAAAGCCTCAACTAAATGTAGAAGAAGCAGAGGAACTTGAAATATTGCGAATGCCTGCAAACGATTATTTGCGCTGGGGATTTGTTTGAGTTTGAATTGAACATATGACAATATTAAATAAACCCACACACTTTCTCTCTCTCTCTCTCTCTCTCTCTCTCTATCTATCTTTCTGTCTATCTCCTTCTCTCTGCAGTTGACAGCCGTCACCTGAAGGAGTCCATCGAACGGGCGGAATTCTCATTGCAGCTAGAGCTATGGTTCGGTGAACAGAATGGAAGCAGCCAACTGACGTTGGCATCCACACGCAATCTGCAGTTGAACTTTCATCCGGGACGCGGACTGCATTATCATCTGCCCGTGCTGTTCGACTACTTCCACTTGGCGGCCATCAGTGTGGGCATTCATGCCAGTCTTGTGGCCCTGCATCAGCCATACATCAAGTGAGTGAATGGGAAAATGGAAATGGAATGGGCGCACGACTTTGTCTGGGCAGGCATGCAAAGTAGGGAGGGAGGGAGACAGAGAGACTTGACAACATGATCTCTAATGTCAACGTTGATAGTCATATTTTTTTCTTCTTGTCCCTAGCTTGGGTGTGTGTGTGTGTGTGTGGGTCCTGCTGAGCTTGATTGGAACGGCAGTGTCTGGCCGCACAAATCATTTCCAACTCATTAAAATTGCACACAACACACACGTCCCCCTCGCCACCTCCTCCAACTAGTCGTGACTGTATTATATACAGGTCCTGTTCCCAGCTGCTGAGCCTGGTCCTCTTTTGCCAGTTCTGGCCTGCTGCTGGTGTGCTTACATTTTAATGACTCCTCCTCTCTCGTATTTCAATTGTGTTCCTCTTGGAAAACTTGGCGACAACTGCAACAACTGCAACAACAACAGCAACAACAGACTGCACCATTTGGGCGGCATTCGTGGCCAGGGCGTGGCATCGCTTCTACTATTACCAACTGCACAGCATCTACTGCAGCCATGGCGCAGTCAGTTTTTACGCCGTTTGATTCAACAAAAGTTTGTATACGCCACAGTCCGCCCACTGAACAAAACTCCTTCATAACTTCTGTGGCCACCAAAAGTTGTTGGCAACTCTTAAAGCTATATATGAATTTGTATCGCTAAATTGAAACTTGTCCCACACCTGGCTGCCTATTAATACGTTTCAGCGAATTGCGCGTGAGAGCGAGAATCAAGAGAAATCTGTGAAGCGCCGAGCTTGAGCCCAATGAATAATAGATTAGCCCACTGGAATTGAAATTCCTTGTTGACCTTGGCCCCTGTCTGCTCTGAATTTTGATGTTGATTACATTTCGTCGCTGACTTCAGCTGCACAAACTCCAAATTGCCTGATTATCCTTCACTTGCCCCAAAACTAAAGCTCAATTTGTCCAAAAAATTCGTGCTAAACTATTTAGTTCGATTAACTTTAAGTTCAATTTTGCTGCAATTTTTATTTGCCCAAAACCATTTTCCTTCTAAGGTATATTAGCTCTTAAGTCCCATTTACTTTCCTTTTTTAATATAAGTAGTTACCAAGGCTGCAAAACCAATATAAAAGAAATTTGATTCATGCATTTAATTTCTTATTAAGTGAGAAGTAGAAAAAGAAGAAAATATCAAAGATCAAAGATCTTTTAACATGAAAAAACGGTAATATATTCAAAATCTAATATTTTTTATATATTAGGGAAATATAAATATAAAAAAGGAACAGAAAGAGCAAAAATTAAAAAAAAAAAAAAACATAAAGTAGATAAGAAATATTTAATCAAAAAATGAAGTAATAAATAATAGAAAATAGTAAAAAATAGCTTACAAATATAAATATTAAAAACAATTTAAAAAATAATAAAAAATTTAAATAAATATAATAACTCAAAAACAATTTAAATCTATTTTCAACAATAAAAAATATAAAAATTAAATATATTTTTTCTTTCAAATGACTGTTTATTAAATCAAAACAAAAGATATAACATAAATAAAAAAAATGTATATGAAATAATTCAAATTTAAAAATATATTTAACATTTATGTATGTCTGCAAAGTTCCATTACAGTCCGGAGATTACATCTTCAACTAAAAATACAATTTCCAATATATTCTTAAACTCTTTCAAGAATATAACCTGAAGTATAGTTCTACGGATTTGCAGTCTTGGTATATATGCCTCCCTTAAATATCGTATATAAACCTATTACAAAATAGCATTTCTTATAATTTGCTCCAATCGAATTCAACACATTTATTTCATTTTAATCTCAACATGTAACCAAATCAATATCCGCATATAAACCCATAATATATATATATATATATATATATATATATATATATATATATATATATATATATATATATATATATATACAATCTAACGCATGGAACGACTTTAACACACGACTACGAAATAATAAACGTTTTCTGGTGCAGGAAAAGCATATTCTCATATATCAAGTTATGGTAAGATTTCAAAATACCTTTTTGGGTAACTAATTTCATCCACTTGTAGTCTAGTTGCCAAGCTTTGCAGTGCTTTCTATGTGTATGAGTGGTTGTGTGTGTGTTTGAAAGAGTGTGTGTGTGTGTGTGTATGTGTATGTGTGTAGCTCTTTATAGTAGTTCCTTAACAAGTTTTGATGCCAGTTTAACTCTCTTCTAGTGCTCCACGCAGCTCGAAGCCTTGGAGTGCCGGCAAGCTGAGCTGCAGAGGGAACACCTCACCTGGTCCCTTGGAAGCCGTTTTCTTTGGCCCCCAAATAGGTGGCACCACGAAGTGCAGCGGTGGACCCACTGGGCGTTTGCTGCAGTCACGTCAGATCCATCGGGACATCTGCAGCCTGCTGCTGGGCGCCATCGAGCAGCTGAAGGCGACCCTAAACGAGTTCAGCACTGTCCTGCCGCCGAGCATCAATTCGCAGATCGGTTCGCCGCCGCTGCGAGAGAATGACACGGGCGAGCGACTGCAGCAGCTGCTGGAACAGGCAAAGGTAAGGCGTCTGCAGTGTGCTAATGAATTCGCTTTCAGAGATCTCTGCTTGCAGCAACTTGAGGCTGAGGATGACTTTGCCACGCTGGCCAATTCGGACATCGCGCAGCTGTGCGCGGAGAATATTTTCTGGTGGCGTCGAGTGCTGCTCGCCTCCAGATCCTCAACAGCTGTGCACACGCTGTTGGCACGCAAGCATCATATACTGCGCGTTCGTCGCTTTGCCGAGGGATTCTTTGTGCTGGAGCAGCCCAGACATGCCGCCACCGGCTGCCACGAGATGAACAGCAGCAGCAGCAGTCCCGGCCATTGTCAGGGCTATGCGGGCATTGCGGAGCTGGCAAGGCGCAGTCGCTATTTACAGTCGCTCCCACCGCTTCCCGTGCACTGCACGCCCATCGATGGGGATGCAGCCTCGCTGCCGCTGATCTTTGAGGATCGCTATGTGGTGCCAGGTGCCAGCTATGCGAGGCGTCGCTCCGGCAGCGATCCCCAGCTGGATGAGACAACGGCGGCCAGCAAAAAGAAAACTCTTGCGCCCGACAAGACGCACTCGAGCAGCAGCCTGAATGGCACCAAAGACTGTCTGGCCTGTCACTTCGACTACGACTATCCGGCGAGCAACGGCAACGGCTCGGCTCATCCGCATGCCAAGTGCGTGGTCACGCCACGCTTTGCGCTCGGCGGTGAAGTGCTGCAGGCCAGCTTGACCATAGCGCCCAGCAACAAGGAGGCGCAGCCTGTTGCACTGCGACACAATCTATCAAGGCATTCGGTGACTGGACTGCTCGAAGATCTGGACATAGAGTCAAATGAGACGACGTTGCCCACGCGGCACAGCAAATCCCTGGACCAGCTGGATGGCTGCCAGTCAGCAGCAGCAGAGACGCATGTGCTCGAGCCCAGCTGCAATGGGCGCCAGGTGAGCTACAACACGCTGCCTGCTGGCTTGGCGCGCCTCCAAGCGGACGATCTGATGCGCAACATATGCGAGTTCCGACAACGCTATGGAAATGCCAGCAAATTCGACTACTTGCACGAGATCAAGCTGCTGAATCCACCCAAGCAGCCAAGTGCTGGCACTGGCGCCTACAATTCGCTGCCCAAGAGCATGTTGCCGCCACGCAACTCCTATCCGCCACCCCCGCCCAGCCAGTACACGACCATGCCGAGGAGCAACAGCTCCCAAATACCACGAGCTGTGGAGATAGCGCGTGTGCGTGTGTCCGATATCAAGGAGATGCTGCGCCAGGGTCAAGTGCAGGGCACGCTGCGCAAAGAGTCGAGCAGCTCGGAGAGCGATATGATGCAGAAGCTGCAGATGCTCAGCTCGAACAGTGTGCCCTTTCGACTAGATGCCACAACCACGACCACTGTCAACAGCAACAACAACACCAACAGCAGCGATCCCAACACGAGTGGCTTCAGTGAATCGCTGCCGAATCTGGCGCCGCCGCCAGAGTTCGATTCGGATGCGCGGCGACAGCGCAGCAATTCGACTTCGTCGCTCAGCGAAGAGAGCGGCTGGGTGAGCAGCCGACGCAGCTCGTTGGCCATCTCCAGTCCGGACACAATCACCAGCACCGGGCCACAGCAGAAACAACGGCACACACAGCTTAACCTGGGCATGGGAATGGGCCTGGAGACACGGCTCAATGGCGAGCAGCTGCGTCTGCGCCTGCAGAAGTTGCTCGAGCAGCAACAGCAGCAGCCGCACAAGCCACAGCGGAAGCGTCAATCGGCTGGGAATAGTCAGAGCCGCACGCCCGCTCGCCTACAGCAGCAGGAGAAGGAGAAGGAGAAGGAACTGCACAAGAAGATCTCATCGGTGACCGTGACCATTAAGAAGGAACGTTCACGCTTTCAACTGGATCGTCTGCGTCATCTGCCCAATGGCGAGTCCACCGAGGTGGAGGACTTGGAGCGTCCACCACCGAGACGCCGTCATAAGGGCGGCGCCGCTGCCAGGTGCGAAAAGTCCAAGTCGGACTTTGATATAACCAGCTTGAAGGATATACAGCCACTGGATGCCGTTTGCTTGCCGCCACCACAACAATTTCAGGATCAGGAGCAGGACCAGGACCATGTGCTGGCACCACCGCCACCCGACGAGTTTCGCGATCCACCGCCTGAGCCAGCACCCACTCCAGCACCCACTCCAGCAACCGCTCCAGTTCCAGCTCCAATGCCAATGCCAATGCTAACTGCCCTGCCAGCTGCAGCAGCCGTAATCAAGTCCAAGACCAAGTCAATGCCCTGCCATGTGGTGCTGGCACCACCACCACCGCCACCGCTCAAGGAACGCCAGCCCATAGGCGCCATTGACAATCCTGTGTACCACATCTACGAGTCACTGCGTCCCATGTCCACGCCGGCGATCTTTAGCAACAAACCGGTGCTTAAGTCGCACAGCCTGGCAGAGCTGAAGCGTCCACCACAGCATCAATGCAAACAAGAGAATGGCTTGGACACGGAACAGGATGAGAACAAGGAGAATGCCAACGGGCAAGTGCTAGTGCGCGGCAAGCAATCGAATGGTTCGATTAGCAAACACAAGCGCAAGGGTCAGCCAGCTGGGCAGGAGGCCAGTCCCAGCATCTCGCTGCTAGAGTTCGAGAAATGCCGGGAAGAGTTCCGCAAACAAATCAAATACCAAGGCAACATCTACTCAGATTACGTGCAGCTGGCCTCGGAGCTGCCCTATTTCTATATTAGCGACGAGTATCGCGCCTTCTCACCCAACGGCATGCACCTGGTCATCTGTGTGCACGGCCTGGACGGCAACTCGGCGGATCTGCGACTGGTGCGCACCTATCTGGAACTGGGTCTGCCCGGTGTGAACCTCGAGTTTCTCATGTCGGAGCGCAATCAGGGCGATACCTTCTCTGACTTCGATACCATGACTGATCGGTGAGTGTTCAAATTAGCCTGTTTAGAATAGAGATTGATATAATTTTCGCCTATCAGGCTGGTTGCCGAGATCCTTTACCATATCGACAGCTGTGGCTTGAATCCCGCACGCATCTCGTTTGTGGCTCATTCGCTGGGCACCATCATCGTGCGCAGCGCCCTGGCACGTCCACAGATGCGACCCCTACTGCCGCGCCTGCACACGTTTCTCTCGCTCTCCGGGCCGCATCTGGGCACACTCTACAATACCAGCGGCCTAGTCAACATGGGTAAGTGGACGCAGCTCATCCAGGGCAAGGCATTAAGTAATTGCATTCTCCTCAGGCATGTGGTTCATGCAAAAGTGGAAAAAATCTGGCTCACTGCTGCAGCTGTGCATGCGCGACACCACGGACATGCGTAACAGCTTCCTCTACAGACTCAGCCAGCGAAGCACTTTGCATCACTTTAGCAACATATTGCTCTGCGGATCTAGTCAGGATCGCTATGTGCCCGCCCACTCGGCACGCCTGGAGCTATGCAAGGCAGCCATGCGAGATAGCTCCTCCTTAGGCACTATCTACAGGTGGGTTGGACGTAAGTAAAGTGATTCTGGCTGAGAAACTTATTTTGCTTCTCCTGTTCAGAGAAATGGTTCACAACGTCATTGCGCCCATTTTGGCCAGGCCGGAGCTAACGCTCGCTCGCTTCGATGTGCATCACGCGTTGCCCCATACAGCAAACACGCTGATTGGTAGAGCTGCTCATATTGCGGTATGTTGCTTGAGTTGCTCAAAATCTAAACAATTTTCGACTACAATGACAATTTTCTTTATCATCTCACCAGGTGCTGGACTCGGAGCTGTTCATTGAAAAATTTATGCTAATTGCGGGCCTGAAATACTTCAGTTAACATGACTAAGCACAGAGCCCTGGACTCGTCGAAACTTTTGCTGACTTTCTAAACAGCCAATTTGATATAGAGAGCTCTATGAAGCGTTTTGTAGCCCTAAGGTCTAGCGACTAAAGTACTCATATTTCAATGTTATTTAATGTGTAACACAAGAATCTATTTGAATTCGTAACACACGCAGGGTACATACATAACACACACACACATACACACACACACACACACACATACACACCCATACACACTGTTTGACTATATATTTAATAATCCACAAGCAGGAACACAAGTTTCTTCAGCCAACAGAATTCCGACTGCAATTCAGTTGGACTAAGGAATTTATTGAAACAAACTGTTAGACTTGAAATTTTTGTACCAAAACGCAAATCTTTTGTAGAGAATTGACAAAAGTTGAATCAATTAATCAAAATGAATGCAAAATGAGGAACGTTTAATCAAAAAAAACTATAACCAAAGCGGCGTAACTGTTAAAAACGTGTTATCGATAAATTACAATTTTTATAGCTAATAGAGTTCAAAACTTGAAGAAGAAAAAAAACCAAAACAAACGGAAGCCAAAGACATCCATCATAAGTAGCTTAGATCTAAGTTAAAACTATTTACGAGACTTTATGAAACGATTGAATTGGAACAGTAGGAAATTGAGAAACGATCATGTTAAGTATACGTAACTAACGGTAGCTGAGCACACGAATACAAGGTTGCATTTCGATAAATATGTATTAGCAATTTGTGAGACTAATTAAAACACAAGAACAAGTGGTTTTTTCCAAATCTTTGTACTGCTAAAAAGCAAAAGCAACTATGGTAAAGAAGAATTCAAGTAGAAATAATAGAGACAGTTTTAGAGTTGAGTAGTGGAATTAATGCATTTGTGGAGCGCGTCAATTAGGCGGGGATATTCGAGGAATGTATGGAAGCGTCTTGCAAGTAAATTTTTCTTTTGCGCAAATTTGAATATGTTAATTGGGAACAACAAAACAATGTTAGTAAATGAATCGACATGTAGAGAGCAGTTAGGTCAACTTGAAAATTTTGTAGTCTAGTCGTAGTCGAAATGTCGTCTACATAATTACATACATAGTTATGTGTGTTTTCTGAGCTTTTTCAAATCGTTGTTGTGAACATTTTTAGCTAATTACCAACTTTGACTTTTTCGTGTATAACTTTTTGAAATCTACCCATTTAGCTGTATACATACCAGAAGTTGCATTCTATATGTGTAACCGTCCTATATCTAAAGCTTACAACACAAAATTTCATTTTAAATACATGTTTTATGCATAGAATTTAAGACTTTTGTGAGCTGTTTCCTAAGGCACTTCGATTTTACTAAATGTATCCAAACAAATTGTGCCCTCAGTTGCAATTTAAATGTTTTTCATTTCAATAAATCATACTAAAATACAATTTTAGTAAAATTCAACTTGTGTGGATTGTTTATTTTCTTAAATTTTTAGGTAAGCGAAAGTTGAGCATAATTCGAAATATAACACTTCAAAATACCGCCATGTCAGTCGATAGCGACACTTATCGATGAAAATAATGTTGGTATTAAATCGAAACATCGTAAAGTGCTATTTATTTACATCGATAGATTGTTGCGATAATCCGTGTAACAGCTGTTTATCTGCAATCGAGTGGCTGATCCGACAATAAATAAAAATTTGAGTTAAAATCGAGTCGCACAGTTGTTGCAAACACTTTATAGCAATCAAAATTGTGTAAAAAACCACGCCCAACGATGGCGAACCGCGCGCCCATGCTGCGAATCGGGCAGCAAGATCTAAAGTGCCGTCAGGGCTGTGGCTTCTACGGCAACACACAGTTCGATGGACTCTGCTCGAAATGTTTTCGCGAACGCAACGATAAGCAGCGCAAAAGGCGTAAGCAAGCAGCCAATGTTGTTTATCTATGCTGTAGAAGTTAGTCATGCGCGTTATTCCCCTATTTTCAGAAAAAGCTGGCGAGGATCATGATACATTGAAAGTGAATGCCAGTTCCGCTGGCGGAACTCTAGAGCGCAAATCGCCGCAGCATTCGCTCTCACTGGTACGTGCAAATAAAACAAAGAAGCAGCCAGAGAAAGAGGAGCAACCAGCAACAGCCAGCACAATGCCCCGGAAAAAGTTCACTGTTCCGGCTGTATTGCAAAAAACGCTGAAAAACAAATTCCCAGCAGTTGCACCTCAGCCGCGTGTGCCAAGTGCCACCGAAAGTCAATTTATGTTGCAGCTGCGTCAGTTACGAATCCCGGACGATGGCAAGCGAAAGCTGAAGTCTGAAATTCAGCGGCTAGATCATGAGATACGCAAATACATGAACAACAACAGCAGCAAGAACGTGGACGAGCTCTCCGATCTCGTGCAGAACGCCTACACCCGATTCGCAGATGTTGTGCACAACGATGCACGCTTTGAGATTGCCACCAACGAGGATCGCGATATTGCCATTGACTTCTTTGAAAAAGTCGTGATGACACAGAATCACAAGTGAGTCATTCAATAAGGGAACATTTCAAGACTTCAACAATTTCCCCTCTTATCTTCTCTTTTAGTTTGCTATTTAGTCCGTACTTCACCACAGACGAGGAAAGCGATATCAAAGTGCAAAAGCGCATACGGCAGTTGAGTTGGATAACGACCAAGCATCTGGACTGCAGCATTGACGAAGTGAATGCAGAGGCACGTGACTTGGTCTACAATGCCATATCGGAGCTGGTGGGCATCGACTCGTACTACTCGCCGCAAGAGAAGCTACTGTGCACGGTCCGCTGCTGTCGTCACATCTTTGAGTTATTAAAACGTGCCACGGGCGGACCCGCTAGTGCCGATGACTTCTTGCCGGCTCTAATTTTTGTGGTGCTAAAAGCGAATCCCGTCCGTCTGCATAGCAATCTCAACTTTGTCAATCGGTTCACCAATGCCTCGCGAGTCATGAGCGGCGAGGGTGGCTACTATTTTACCAATCTCTGCTCGGCCATTGCTTTCATTGAGAATCTGAACGGCGAGAGCCTGGGCATCAGCGCCGAGGAGTTTGATGCATATATGTCGGGCGAACAGACTTACAGCACACCCTGGGAGAGCGCGCTGCTGGCCTGTGAGAGTCTTCATCTAATCTCGGAGAATATGAAGTGCATGGAGCAATTACAGAAACGGAACTCAGTTATAAGCACAGGCATTAAGGACTTTGAGCGCGAGCTTATAGAGTTCCAGCGCGAGGTGACGGAAAAGGTGGACACAGTCATGGTCAAGGCGCCACTAACTCTGCTGCCGATTAAAACGCCACCGTTTCTCATAAGCCAGGCGCGTGCCCACTTGGCTCAGGACGGCAATGAAGCCTCAGCTGGTCACTACCAGTCGAATTTACTTTGTCTCAGTCAACAATCATTGACAGCTAAAGGCAAGGAAAAGATACTCGAAGATTCTCAATTGGAAGTGGCGCACACCTTGGCACTTAAGGATACCAGCGTGGGCTCTGTGGGACGTCTGTCGCCACTACATCCGAATTTACCGCAACCAGATCAGCTGTTTGCCTCGCCCATATTTAATTATACCCCCTTTGATGCCGTCTCGCTGCTGGAAGAAACATCTGAAAATGACGACGTATTGATGCTGGGCACAGAATTCCAGGGCGGCCTAACAAACATCAACTATGATTTCGATTTATCGGATCAGAGCGGCGAGAACAGCGTCGCAGATGAGTCCAAGCTGAATCTAGATGAATTTGATCCGCTGGTGCAGCAGCGGAATACCCCAACTACCCTACCGGCTGAGACAAGCTTATTGGACACCACGGCCGATAGTTTGATAGACAGTGATGTGCCAGTATCCGAGGTACTCTTGCCATCCCCCCTGAAGCCGGAGGTGACCAACTATCGGGGCTTCTCCAATTTTGAGATTCCAAGCATTTCCTGCAACACTGGTGACTTTAGTTCCCTCAACCAGGACGTCAACGATCCTGTTGCGCCAGTTCAGATCAACAAATAAATTTACTATCCGCACGTGGAAAACTGTAAATAGTGCTTGATTACAACTGCTCATATTTATTTATATTGAAAACAGCGATATTTTTAAAAAATTTACTAAATAAACATTAAACAATTGACAAAAATACGTTACGCTAACGATTTCTATTGCATAGTATCGATATGTAGTCGATGAATTATATTAAACAGAACCTATCGCTAACTAACATCGATACTTGAGGCGTCTTTTGATGAATTCGTTCTAACTCGAGTTACTTTTGTTTGAATAGTCGAAGCGAGCAGACGGCGGTCTGATGGGTAAAATAAGAACTGGAACATTTCTACTTGTTGCTGCTGCTGCGATAAGCTTGGCTGCCGCGTCTAGCATACCGGCTGCCGATGAACTACCGCACGACCCACTCGAACACAACTCGCTGCATGGCAAACACTTCAATGGCGGCGAACACAACACAAACTTCGACCACGAAGCATTTCTGGGCGCCGATGAAGCCAAAAAGTTCGATGACCTGACACCGGAGGAAAGCAAGCGACGGCTGGGCTTGATTGTGGACCGCATTGATGAAAACAAAGATGGCTTCATCAATCTGGCTGAGCTTAAAGCCTGGATCCAATACACACAGCGTCGCTACATTGATGAGGATGTCGATCGCCTATGGCGTCAACACAATCCGAACAACGAATCAACCATTGCCTGGGAGGTATATCGCAAAACTGTCTATGGGTTTATGGACTCTTTGGACAAGGAGGAGTTGGAAAAAGAGGAAGAGAATGGTAAGCACTGTTAATCTCTAAAAAATACTTGTAAAGCAACGTAAATATCTGGCAGGCATCTCCTATAAGAAAATGCTGTCGCGCGATCGTCGTCGCTGGGCTGTGGCCGATCAGGATCTGGACGACAAGTTGACACGCGAAGAGTTCACAGCATTTTTGCATCCCGAAGAGCATCCGACCATGCGTGATGTAGTGCTGCAGGAGACCACCGAGGATCTGGATAAAGACAAGGATGGCAAAATCTCTGTAGATGAATACATTGGCGATATGTACCGCGCGCCGGGGCCCAATGAGCCTGACCCGGAATGGGTACTCAGCGAGCGTGAAGTCTTTTCCACGCATCGTGATACGGACGGCGATGGCTATCTAACTGAAACGGAAATACGCCAATGGATTGTGCCCAATGATTATGATACTGCCGACGCAGAGGCCAAGCATTTGATCTTTGAGTCCGATTCAGATCAGGATGAGAAACTGACCAAGGAGGAAGTGCTGGACAAGTACGACATATTCGTGGGCTCCCAGGCCACAGACTTTGGTGAGGCTCTGGCACGCCATGACGAATTCTAATCGAGAGAGATATACAGTCAATCTCTCTAGCCAATAAGAACAACTCGCAACTCGAATGCCAAATAAATTGTAATACGTATACATAGATAGCTAGTTAAGACACAAGTTTACAAGTGCATTATAACAGACTAACTTAAAAAATAATTCAAATTTTGATATACAAATTGATTTACTTAATTGATATGCATCCCAGAAATCTACACGTCAGCGCTGCCGTTGAAGAGATTTGTCCATCATGGGGTCATACATTCATAATTTCTCTGTTTATGGACACGTCATGTGCACAGATACACACACACACACAGACACAGAGAGAGAGAGAGAGATACACACTCACTCTATCCATACATGCATATGTAGAACGCTGCCGCCTCGTATAACATAAACATAAAACGCTTTTGTTGTTGCGCCCGGCTGTGCCCGATTAATTTCCAGCTGCGAGAACATTCCGACAAAAACAAAAGCTGGACGCTGATTTCATTATTTCTTTTCTTTTCTTTTTTGATTTTCAATTCATATGTACATATTTCAATCTTTTTTCGCTGTGATAAGCTACTTTGTCGACGCTGAAATCGAAAACCAAAAAAGACCTGTTGAGGTCGCTCGAAATGAATATCTCTAGACAGACATATATACTCATATATGTATGAATATATATATATATATATTAATATGTGCATATGTCACATCTGGCATTAGGGTTACTCAAGTTGAGTTGTTTTTTTTTTCTGTATGCTTTATTTGATTTCCATTGACACATTTATGTATATGTATGTAATTAGATTTGTTTTCGTTTTCGAATATTGAAAATACAAAGTATTCAAAGTTTCAGTTATCCTGTTTTTTTTTTCTTCTTTCTTATGTTTTGTGTATTTTAAATCAGTACATGTACATAGTATACGAAGGACATTATCTTATATGTATGTAGTTCCTTTTTTTATTTATTTATTTTTCTTTTTTAGCAATTTAAAAATTGTTTCTTTTGGAAATCGTGCTCCACTTAGGAAATGCATCTCATACATTATGTTTCTGTTCTTTATTTTCTTTACTTTGTTTTATAGATGTATATGTATTTGTTTTTTTTTTCAGCTGCAATTCATGCCTAATCTTTGCCCTTTTCCCTAGTTTCCGTTAGGTTTCAATCAACATTTCTAAGTATATTTTTGTCGTAATTGCAACGGAACGCTTTACTGGCTGCATCATCTCTCAGCTCATTTTTTAATACACTTTTCCTTTAGTTTTTTTTTTTTGGTTTTACAACATTAATTTTTAATTAACTTTTAGTTCAAATTAATGCACATGTTTGAAATTAGTTCAAATTGAATAGAAAAAGCAAAAACATGGAACAAACACACTTAAACGAAACAAGACAAAAAGTTTTAAGTTTAAACAAAAGGACGACGAGTAACAAAAATTAGTAAGCAAATTCGGTTTCCCCCAAATTTTGTGTGTGTGTGTGAGTGTGGGCAAGTTTGTTTTTCTAACAAAGCAGAAAATAGAGGCAGGTTGACGTAGATTCCAGTTCCAATTGCTGGACTCATTCTCCTCCTTCTTCATCTTCTCCTATGATCAACGTGCTGGCTGCTGCTGCTGCTGCTCCTGCTGCTTATTTTACACAATTGTTATTAGTTAATAATATTACGTTATTAAATAGACTTGACGACAAATACAAATACAATGCTTCGTGGGTGTTCTATGTGTGTGTGTGTGTATTGGTGTGTGTGTGTGTGTGTGTGTATTGTGTATGTGTGTGTGTGCGTCTTAAAATTAGAGCAGAGCGCATTTGCGCTTGGATTTGGGCTGCAGAACGGGACAGAGCACCGATCTAATAGCCTCATCGAAGACGGTCTTCAGGCCCTTTTGCGTCAGTGCCGAACACTCCAAATATTTGACAGCTCCGATTTCCTTGGCCATGGCCAAGCCCTGTGGGTATGTAATGGGCGCTAGCTTCTTGTCGCGCAGCTTCTCAATTGTATTCTTATCGTCGCGCAAATCCAACTTGGTGCCTACCAGTATGATTGGCGTGCTGGGGCAATGATGACGCACCTCTGGATACCATTTGGCTCGCACGTTCTCGAACGAGGCCGGATTTACCAGCGAGAAGCAAATGAGGAAGACATCGGTCTGTGGATACGACAATGGACGCAAACGATCATAATCCTCCTGACCGGCCGTATCCCACAAGCCTAAATTGATGGGCTTCGCGTCGACCATCACATTGGCGGAGTAATTGTCAAAGACGGTGGGAATATACTCGCCGGGAAATGCATTTGTCGTATAGCTGATGAGCAGGCATGTCTTACCCACAGCACCATCACCCACGACGACACACTTAATCGCCTGCATATTATTTGTTGCGTTTGCTGCTGATGCGACTGTGACTGCTGGTGCTTTGTGTGATTGTGCGGCTGTAGTTGTTGTTGTTGTTGTCTTGGTTAGGGTGGTGGTTGTTGTTGTTGCTGCTGTAGTTGTTGGTGTTGGGCGAGGGCTGGGGCTGTTGCTGTTGGCTGCTGTCGACGCTGTAACTTTGTGTCGGCTCCTTAAAACTATGACTTGGGCTGCAATCTGTACAAGTTATATAGCTGCCAACCTGTCCAGGAGTCGCGGTCTGGGCGCGTTTGTTCTTAATTCGTTTACAATGCGCGTTTTGTGCGTTTTTTTCAGCATAAAATAATTTTCTGTGTACTGAGATACCGTATCGATATAATAACCCATCGATAAATTTAGGTGCATAATAATTAAAACTATCACTGTTATCGATGTCAACTAAACTTCTTAGCTGGCAGCACCGATAGTCTGACTTATCTTAAGTGCATAGTGACACTCCACTGAAATTCATAGCTTATCAATCAAAACATTAACAATTGTATCTAATGTTTACATATGCGCTCTCCACAGTCACCTCTTACAATACAAACTAATTAATTGCTTCATAAGTAGCATACAACTCAGTGTCATCTGGATTATCTTATAAATTATATTATCTGAATTTATAAATGCACAACATGCCTCTAGCACGTTCAATCATAACAAAGTCATGTAGAAATTACAAAAACTTAACAAGTAGTTATCGGATATCGATAAGTTGAAAGTGTAATTCTTCGGCGAATACCATTGTGAACAGCCTGCAGCCGAGGCGAAGCGCATTTGGTTCAGCGCGCCCACAACGTAAACATCGTCAGTTTGCTGCCCGGCACTATATTTTTTGCTTATTTATCATTTAAAGTGTAAACACTAGAAAATTGTATTAGCTAACGATGTCTGACGTATATATCGTGTCCGCAGCGCGTACCCCTATTGGTAAAATGCGCAGTTTCATACAAGTTTCATGTAATGTTTAATTAAAGAAAACTTTCTCTTATTTGCATTTTTTTAGGCAGCTTCAATGGAACACTTTCTAAATTGAAGGCCTCAGATTTGGGCAGCGTGGTCATCAAGGAGGTGCTAAAGCGTGCCCATGTCGAGGCGCCGCAAGTGAACGAAGTTATCATGGGCCAGGTATTACACAAGTTCCTCTCAGTGCTGTTGCTAATTTGCAAATCAATTTGTTTTGCTCGCATACAAAGTGGATTCAATTTGTTATGTAAATTTCACTTGTGCTTCTCCACAGGCATTGACAGCAGGTCAAGGCCAGAATCCCGCTCGCCAGGCCTCTCTCAAGGCAGGTTTGCCTAATGAGGTGCCCGCTTATGGCATCAATTTGCTGTGCGGATCTGGCTTAAAGTGGGTATATTGACTCAGCTTTCGAATAGATGCACTCAATTGTTTGTTTCCGCTAGAACTGTGGTACTGGGCTATCAAGCGATACGTTCGGGCGATGCTAAGATTGTTATTGCCGGCGGCCAGGAGAGCATGTCCCTTGCCCCACATGTTGTGCATCTTCGCCAGGGCATCAAAATGGGCTCTGGAACGCTGCAGGATACCATGGTGCACGATGGTCTGACCGATGCCATGGATCAAATACACATGGGCATCACTGCTGAGAATCTGGCCGAGAAGTATCAAATAAGTCGAGAGGCTCAGGATGCTCAAGCCCTGCAGTCGCAGCTGCTCGCCGAGCAGGCTCAGAAGCAGGGCTACTTTGAGGCTGAGATCGTGCCAGTCGAGATCAAGGATCGTAAGGGCACACAAATATTTAGCAAAGATGAATACATCAAAGCGGGCAGCACTTTGGAGGGCTTGCAAAAGTTGCGACCCGCCTTCAAAGAGGGCGGCACTGTCACGGCTGGCAATGCATCGGGTGTCAACGATTCGGCTGCAGCGGTTCTGCTCATGTCCGGCGAAGAGGTTAACAAACGTGGTCTTAAACCGCTTGCCAAAATTGTTGGCTGGACACAGAGCGGTATTGAGCCCAATGTCATGGGCCTGGGTCCAGTAACTGCGGTGGAATCATTGGTAAGCGCAGCAGTCATATTGTTTCTTAACCCGATTTAATCTTTCCATTTTCAGCTAACTAAAATTGGCTGGACGCGTGATGACGTGGATCTGTACGAGCTAAACGAGGCCTTTGCTGCTCAAGCTCTAGCCGTGCTGAAGTGCCTCAAGTTGGATGAGAAGAAAGTGAATGTGCATGGCGGCGCCATTGCGCTGGGTCATCCAATTGGCGCCTCGGGCGCGCGTGTTCTAGTGACCTTGTTGTATGCTCTAGAGCGAACAGGCGGGCGACGTGGCATCGCCTCACTGTGCATTGGCGGCGGCATGGGCATTGCTCTGGCCGTCGAGCGAATCCATTAAACTATATTGTCTGTAGTCAGTTCGACCTAATTATTATTTCCACTGTTGCCTTTGCTGTACAGTTTCCTATTGAGTATTTGTTGTATATTATATTTTTTTCTTTATCCCGGTATTAAGGTTGGTCACAAATAAATATATTGAGATCTTTTGAAGGTGATTCATATATATATATTATATCAGCTATGGAATCTGTTAGTTTTTATTAATATATTTCTTTTAAATTTAATAATATTTAGATCTATAAAGATTTGAACTAGAGATTTGTAAAGAAAATAGGCTTTATATATCATCAGTTTATATAAACAAACACACCTGCTCATTCTGATTTGCATTAGCGCGCGTGCTATAACGAGATTTACATACTTATACAGTATATCTAAAAAGCGCTTGAATAACAACCGATTTAATTAGTTTTTCTCCCGTTTGTACATTCGTCAATGTTGCTTAAAACTACCATTGGTATCAACGAACATTTGAATACCCTATCAAATACAAATACAAATGCTCTTAGCTATTTTGAAGGCCTGCTTGAGTTATGGAATATATATTGTGTACTTAATTAATTCGATTGCCGAACATTTGTTTATTTTGCTTTCGAGTATAATTTTTATGTCTATTTGACTTTCGTCGAGTAGTTCAATTTAGATGCACATCGCAACAGCTCAGCGTAAAGATAATTCTTTGTTCTGGGCAATTGTCTTGTCTACTGCGTCTTATCAGACGCAACCGCCATACCAGGATGTCGTCAGATTGCTGCACTCGAGCGACTTGGGCACCATCGGATAGAAGCCGTTGACATTGTTACACACAAGTCGTTCGGTTGGTGACGTCTGTGCCATCTGTTCCATGGACGAGATGCAAATCTGGGCATAGTTCGCTATGAAGCCAGACCATATAGTGGGTGTGCAGCCATTGTTGAAATACGGGCCCCAGAACTTTGAGTGCAGCACTGCCTTGAACGGGTAGTCCTTGGCCTCCATTAGGAACAGCTCCTCGGCAATGGCCACCGTATCAAAGCCACTGTGCTTAACCGGCGTATATATATCCTGTATGATATTGTCTCCGAAATAAAGAGCACGTGCTTTGGTTGAATCTTTGTGCAAAAGTTTGGCCATCGACTGGTGCAGCTGATGCCAATTGCCCTGTGCATAAACTTTTCCAGGCTGAAGATGGTCCTGCAGACTTAGCTCGGTGTTTGGCAGCTCGCGCTTTGCCACGTCATCCACATTCAAGTAGGCCCGTTTCTGAGTAAAAAAGCCCGGCTTCTTGGCATAGGTGACTATAAAATCAAAATATTTACGCCAATCGGGACCCAGGGCCTGTGTGGCTGTTAAATCGGCAAAGTCTATATTCGAACCGGTCAACAAGAAAAGCTTTTTCTCTGCGTATCTCAATTGTTCCAGCCAGGCGAGCAGCTTGGCACTGCTCGGCAGCACATAGCGATGTGGCTCTGCGCGCATGGCCTTGAAGTAGAGACTGGAATCATTACCGAAGTTATCCCGGCTGTAGTTATGCATAAGTGCCTCCAGGAGATCTCCCCAAACTTTGTATTCCTTGGGCTTGCCACCTGGTCCGCTCTCATTGTCCACAACATCTACGGCTTGGGCAAAGACCAGGGCGCTGGGCATATCAAAGTAATCGAGAAGCGTGCGCATCTGTTCAGAGGCTGGACCATTCCATGTGGACAGCGGATTATTGTAAAAGGCTGTAGCCACATCCCAGCGACGTTCGATGCCGTAGATACTCTCAATCTCCTCATCGCTCAGCAGACGTGTACCATGCGAGGCACGTAGAATGGTCGCCTCATTGCTCAGCTTGAGCACATTGCCTCGCACTCCATCCAGCATAAGGCCTTTCTGAAAGAAATCCATATCCAAGTCTTTGGACAGCAGCGCTGGCGAATAGCCTTTCACTTCCACCAGGTACTTCTTGAGCACGTTGTAGATGAGCGGCGTCATCTCCTGTAGATTGTACCGCAACAGTGTGCCATCCAAATCGAACCCAATGATGTCATATTCCATCAGGTCCAATTCCTTGCAATACGAATTCATGATTGTGCTGGCCGAGTACCTTGAGTATTGCGCTGCACTCGATTGGCTTGTGCTAATGCCTCGGTGTGAGAGTGTGTGCGTATATGTGTGCCTGCACAGCTGATTTTCGCCAATCAACTCCGGTGTAGATTTTAGCGCCAATAGTGCTGAACGACTACAGCTCTTACGTAATTGGCACAGAACATCTGTTTGAGTTTGTTTGTACACTTTTTGTAGTTGGAAATTTTTAGCCGCTGCTGCTGCTGCTCTTGTTGTTGCAGCGCGCACACTGACAGCCAGTTGACACACGCTCACTCGCCGAACGGCACCCTGCATTTTTACCAATAGCCTAATACATTATCGGTTGAAATTTTAACTAAATTTTTGTTAATTTTACTACATAATTTTGTCCATAAACAATGCCAGCTCATAGCAATCGACGGCACACTCGATATTCGAGTCAAATGATTCGATACTTGTACATGTCAAGTATCCGCCTATCGCTTATCGATGCTTTGTATCAAGTATCGATAGGTCTCAATGTTTTTCTCTTAGCAAGCGTACCGCGTTACCATAATAAATTGTGATTTTTGTGTAATTTAACGTCATAAAGTCTCAATTGGTTGGCGGTTGAGCCACTGTAATCTGCAATCATGTCCACATGCATCGAAATTCCATTGCAGGACACGGATGAGGTGAGCTTGAAATGCTGAAACGCAAATGTTAATGTTACCATAAAAAAAAATGCTTACAGGTCATCGAAGTAGACCCGGATCAACTACCCGAATGTTCTGAAGTGTTTAGCATTTTGCTGCAGGAGCGTGCTCCTTTGCACGTCTGGGTCAATGTGGCGGTAAGTGATATTAATTTCTATAATTGGATCCCTAAAGGGGACTTACTATAGACGCACTTGTTCCACAGTTGGCATACTACAAGAATAAGAAGACAGATGATTTCATCATGCTGCTGGAAGCAGCTCGTGATAAGGGCACCACGGACTATCGCGACTACAAAACGGACCAGATGCGCGCCTATGACATGCTGGCCGCCCACTATGTACAGGAAGCGTATAGAGAGAAGTCCAAGGATAAGAAGCGCGAGCTGTTCATGAAGGCCACCAATTTATATACGAATGCGGACAAAATCATTATGTACGATCAAAGCCATTTGCTGGGCCGTGCCTACTTCTGTCTGCTCGAGGGTGACAAAATGGATCAGGCAGATGCACAATTCAACTTCGTGCTCAATCAATCGCCATCAAATATACCATCGCTGCTGGGCAAGGCTTGTATTGCATTCAATCGTAAGGACTATCGCGGCGCCATGGCATTCTACAAGAAGGCACTGCGCACGAATCCCAATTGTCCGGCCAACGTGCGAATCGGAATGGCCCACTGCTTCCTCAAGATGGGCAACGCTGAAAAGGCCAAATTGGCCTTTGAGCGTGCCCTGCAACTGGATCAGCAATGCGTGGGCGCTCTAATTGGCCTGGCCGTGCTCAAGCTCAATCAACTAGAGCCGGAGTCCAATAAGCTGGGCGTGCAAATGCTCTCCAAGGCCTACACCATCGACAATGCCAATCCGATGGTTCTGAATCACTTGGCCAATCATTTCTTTTTCAAGAAGGACTACCAAAAGGTTCATCATTTGGCTCTGCATGCCTTCCACAACACCGAAAATGAAGCAATGCGTGCCGAGAGCTGTTACCAGCTAGCCAGAAGCTTTCACGCTCAGAGCGACTATGACCAGGCCTTCCAGTACTACTATCAATCCACGCAGATAGCGCCAGCTAACTTTGTGCTTCCACACTACGGACTCGGTCAGATGTACATCTATCGCGGGGATACAGAAAATGTAAATGCCAGAATGACCAATTCTTTTAAGCTATATATAAATAAATCTATAAATCTCTTTGCAGGCAGCGCAATGCTTTGAGAAAGTGCTGAAGATTCAGCCGGGTAACTACGAGACCATGAAAATTCTCGGCTCTTTATATGCGCACTCCAATTCGCAGACCAAGCGTGATATGGCCAAGACACACCTGAAAAAGGTTACCGAACAGTTCCCGGAGGACATTGAAGCCTGGATAGAGTTGGCACAGATATTGGAGCAAAACGATTTGCAGGCCTCGCTGAATGCTTATGGCACTGCCTCGAGTATTTTGCGTGACAAGGCCAAATATGAGATTCCAGCAGAGATACAGAATAATGTCGCTTCACTGCATTATCGTCTGGGCAATCTAAAATTAGCTAAGGATACGCTGGAGTCGGCGCTGCAGCATGCCAGCTCCGAGATGGACAAGGACGTCAAATACTACGAGTCCATACAGGTCACAATGAAGTATAACCTAGCCCGTTTAAACGAGGCAATGAGCAGCTTCGATGTCGCCGACAAGCTATACAAAGAGATACTCAAGGAGCATCCCAACTATATTGATTGCTATTTGCGGCTGGGCTGCATGGCGCGTGATAAGGGCCTGATCTTTGTCGCATCCGATTTCTTCAAAGATGCACTCAATATCAACAATGACAATCCAGATGCTAGGTCGCTGCTTGGCAATTTGCATTTGGCCAAAATGCAATTCGCATTGGGTCAAAAGAATTTCGAGACTATACTCAAGAATCCGGCTACAGCTTCGGATGCCTATTCCCTAATTGCTCTGGGTAACTTCTCGCTGCAGACACTGCATCAGCCAAGTCGCGACAAGGAGAAGGAGCGTAAGCATCAGGAGAAGGCGCTCGCCATATTTAAACAGGTAAACTTAGTGCTGACAAAGATATTTGTTTATTTATTAATGCGGAAACTTTTCTAACAGGTGCTGCGTACGGATCCGCGCAACATTTGGGCCACCAATGGCATTGGCGCCGTGCTCGCCCACAAGGGCTGCGTCATCGAGGCGCGTGATATATTTGCTCAAGTGCGCGAGGCCACCGCCGACTTTTGCGATGTGTGGCTAAACATTGCCCATGTCTACGTCGAACAGAAGCAATATATTAGCGCCATACAGATGTACGAGAATTGCATGAAGAAGTTCTACAAGCACAACAATGTCGAAGTGATGCAGTACCTCGCACGCGCCTATCTACGTGCCAATAAGCTGGTGGAGGCCAAGGCTGTGCTGCTGAAGGCTCGTCGTGTGGCACCCCAAGACACTGTGCTGCTGTTCAATATAGCTGTGGTGCTATCCCGACTGGCCATGGCCATACTCAAGGATGAGAAGTCCACGCTGGAGGTGGTGCTGCAGGCGGTGCACGAATTGGAGCTGGCACACAAGTAAATTATTTGAAATTCAAACATTCTCTATAAATATGATACATATCTATTCCCACTTAGATACTTCCAATACCTGTCTGTGCATGGAGACAAGACACGCTTCAATATTGAGGTAGCCGGCGTGGAGGCCAGTACATGTCAGGATCTGCTGTCGCAGGCGCAATATCATGTGGGACGTGCGCGTCGCATTGATGAGGAGGATCGTACACTACGACGTCGCCAAGAGGAAGAGCGAGAAGCCTTTAAGCTGAAGATGCTGGAGCAGCGCAAGAAACGCGAAGAGGAAGCCAAAACGTCGCGTGATCAGCTGCTGGCCAAGCGACAGGAGTACGTGGAGAAAACCAAGAACTTGCTCATCATTGCCGACGTACCTGCCGAAAAGGAGCGTAAAAAGGGCAGCGGACGACCGCGCAAGGACGATTACATCTCAGCCACAGATAGCGGGGACGGTGCACAACGCGAAGGCGCCGAGCGGCGGAACAAGAGGAAGCAGAGCAAGGGTGAGCGCAAGAAGGGCAGCGGACGCAAACGCAAAACTGAAAAGTATGAGAGCGATAGCGAAGAGGAATCTGGTGGTGGCGGTGGACGCGGCGACAAAAAGCAGAAGAAGAAGAAGCTGCAGCAGAAGAACGCCAAGGATGCGAAAGAGAAACTGTCTGCCAAACAGCGCCTCAAAATTGTCTCCAAGGAGACAATATCGACCAGCGAATCCGAGAGCGAGAGCAAACGCAGTCGCAGCCGCAGCAGAAGCAGAAACCGCAGCCGCAGCAAGTCTGGCAGTCGCAGTGGCAGCCGCTCGGGCAGCGGCAGTGGTAGCGGTAGCGATCGCAGCCGCAGTAGAAGCCGCAAGAGCGGCACTCGCAGTCGCAGCGGCAGCGCTAGTGGCAGCGATCGCGGACGGAAGCGCAGCAGGAGTCGCAGTGGCAGCGAGAGCGATGGTGTTGCCCAACGCAAACGGGCCAAGAATCGCATAGAATCTGGCGGGGAATCGGACAAATCACGATCACGTTCCCGTTCACGCTCGGGATCACGATCACGTTCACACTCAAAATCTGTTTCCCGTTCACGCTCAAAGTCAGCAAATCGCTCACGTTCCCGCTCAGGCAGTCGCTCAAAATCCAAGTCTAAATCGAAATCGCCATCCGGATCACGCTCTCGCTCACGGTCACGCTCCCACTCAAAGTCGAAGTCAAGGTCGCGCTCTGCTTCTCGTGCTGGTAGCGGTTCTCGATCGCCATCGCGCAGCCGTTCTCGATCTCGTTCTGGATCAGCGGCCAGCAATAAAACGTAAAATACGCATGTCATTTCACCTACACCTTGAGTAAATCATCAAAGCTCTTATATTGAACATAATTATTGAGTGTAACTAGGATGCAAAATAAAAATGATGTTACTAAACAGGATCTTTGTTATACTGATATAAAAGCTTGTCTTTATTGTGTCATAGATATTGCTATACATATCAAATTGTACCTATTACCATCTGAACTCTAATAATCTACAAATATTCGCACATAATATATTAAGATTAGGCAACAATTGGCTAGATAACCCCACCTAGATGCGAGCCCTATTGCAGATGCTGTTGTATCATTTTGCTGACAATGCTTGCCATGGGCTTGGAATGACGTAGAACGAATGCATGGGCGATTTTCTTGCTGTCCAGCTGTGCGTCCACTTGAGGAAACACCGATTTGAGTTGATTGTAGTAGGCTACGGGGACCCAGCCGTCGGTGGTGCCGTAATAGAACTTTAGCAAATGCAAATTCTCTTCGATTAGATCACGTTGTAAGACACTGACGCGGGACATCTCGTCGTCGGCCAGAAACACCACTTTCTCCGCTACTGAAGGTTTGGTGTATTTAAGAGCAGTGCCCAGGAAATGATTGGGTATGGCAAAGATCCAAAAGTAGATTTGTATCAAAAAGATGCGTATCCAGGCGGGCAACCAATGGAATGCGTTGAAGAAAACGTAACCAAAGACAGAATAGAGGGGCATAGCCACTTTGGTGAATAGCCAGCCATTGGGTGATTCCATCATACGTTCAACGGTGGGAAATAGCATGTAGCACTTTTTGATGCGATCCCGTATCTCCGGCTCCTTGAGCAGCTGCAATATCATCCAGGCGCCAATCGAATGTCCAATCAGATGGATTTTTACATGACGAGGCACATACTTCTTTATAAAGTCGACCTTGTGGTCGATCTGTCCTTTGAGATTGAAGAGCTCTGCATTGCCACTGAGCTGCGGCACCTCCCGAATGCTCGCCTCTGGAGGATCATCATGTCCAGCGTGACCTGCATGTCGGAAATCAATAAATGATCATCAGCATTAGGTGCGTTTGCAGCTCTGGCACACACACCCACCCACTCACTTACCTATTACCCAGACTGGCAAATTGTGTCCATCGGAGCCCAGCTCCTGTTGCAGTGCACCACCGAACTCAGTGTAGAAGCCAGGCAGTCCAGGATTGCCCGTTATGCAAACAATAACCTCCTGAACGTCATTCAATGACTCCTCAATCCACTTTCCCCACGTTATGATGTGCGTGGGTATGTTATTGATATTTACATACGCTTCCTGCATTGTCTGTTGGCGTGGCAGCAATTCAATGAAAATCAATGAATTTTCACTTTCTCACTTCCAACTCGAATTTTTAAGCGGACCAATTTCAAGCTAACCGGTTTTTGTTTTGGCGCTAGATCGCCCAAATTGCCGTTACGAAGATTTGAATTTTCAATTGCGCGCTTTATCCAGTATTATGAACACCGAATTAATGTCTGAGCTTCGTCTTACGCTTTTATTCCAAGTATAATTGCGCAAAAGGGCAGAGTTCAGACATCAGACTCAGTTGCCGGTATAATTCGCTATTATGGAAAATAGGCATGTCCACTCTCCGATAAGTGTAAATGTATATGAATACGTGTGTGAGTGATGCACACCCACAAGCATAGTAAGTATATATGAAGGTTTGACCTAACAACAATACAATTTTACACAATTCGAGCTACCGTAATGTGTAACTATAAAAGTTACACAAAAACTATAGCTTACTTGATCGAAAATCTTCCGTCATGTTGGAAATAAAGCTTGCGTTTGTGTATCGATAGCATTTATATTTTTGTTTTGGAGGAGTGTGCTTTAGTGTGCAAAGCTTTAACTTTGCATGAAGTTGGCAGGGTCGTCTTTATTTATTGGTTTCTTTTGTTGTTGTTGCGGTTTTGATTTGTTATATTTTATTTTTTTATAGAAAAGAAATTTCTGTCGAAATTTTAAGCCTAATTCCGGTTATAAGTATACTTAATGCACTATTTTAAAAATATCAATCCGCATTTTAATCTACAGCTCAGGGCTCGCGCAGCCCAATTTTAAAAAAGTCCCCAGTTTCGCGTTAACAAATGCAGCTGTGTGCAGCAAGAGCAAAGCGAATAAAATAGATAAAATTGGACGACCGCAGAGAATGTTTCCACTACCCTGGAGCTTTCTCGAATATTCTCTGGCACGGTAGCGCACTTGGAAACAGCGAACATAAAGGAGGAGGCGAAAGTCGTGCTGCCTATTGAAACAATTTGCCATCCACACCAACAAAAACACAACGCAAGCCACAAGTGGAAGGCAGGGCAAGAGGGGATCGACGATATGGAATTGTATTGCTGGGGTAACGCATCGCACGGTCAGCTAGGGCTTGGCGGCATCGAAGAAGAACAGGTAATGGGGGCATGCCAGCAAATATATACACGTCCGTCCACTTTAATATGCCATTGCTCTGTAGATATTGGCGCCCAGCCGAATACCCTGGATGCCAGATTCTGCTGTTAACCAAATAGCTTGTGGACACCGGCACACGCTCTTTCTGACTGCCAGCGGGAAGGTGTATGCATGCGGTAGCAATGATTACTCACAACTGGGACATGAGCTACCCACCAAAAGGCCACGTATGTCGCCATTTCGTATGTACAAATCTTCCATTCTCGTTGGTACACTTGTCACACCTCATTCCCATCACAACTTCCACATGTCGCTCTGTGTCTCAGCCTGATTGCCTGTTGCCATTTATTGCTCTTATGGCCCTTTACTTGCAGTACAGATACCGGAGCTGCAGGATTATGTGATCACACAAATTGCCTGCGGTAGTCGCCATTCGATGGCGCTATCCGAATGGGGCCAGGTACTCAGTTGGGGTGATAATGAGTGCGGCCAGTTGGGTCATGCCACCAATCAAGATGTTATACAACTGCCTAAAATCGTACGAAACTTGGTCTCCAAGACGGTCGTGCAAATCGCCTGCGGTAGCAATCATAGCCTGGCTCTGACTTGCTGTAAGTATTTACCACTTTAGAAGATTTCGCTCTATCAATCCATTTTGTCATTGCAGGTGGCGAACTGTATTCATGGGGCTCCAATCTCTATGGCCAGCTGGGTGTCAATTTACCTTCTGAGCTCCAGCAGTGCAACTCACCCATGAGACTGACCACCTTGCTTGGCATACCCGTGTCAGCCATTGCCTGCGGCGGTAATCACTCCTTTCTTATATCGAAGTCGAGTGCCGTGTTTGGTTGGGGTCGCAACAATTGCGGACAGCTGGGCCTGAACGATGAGACGAATCGTGCGTATCCCACACAGCTGAAAACTCTGCGGACATTGGGCGTTCGCTTTGTGGCTTGCGGCGATGAGTTTTCTGTCTTTCTCACCATTGAGGGCGGCGTGTTTACCTGCGGTGCTGGTGCCTATGGACAGTTGGGCCATGGCTTTAGCTCCAATGAGATGCTACCTCGCATGGTTATGGAACTGATGGGCAGCACTATTTCCCAGGTGGCCTGCGGCAATCGACACACTTTAGCACTGGTGCCTTCGCGAGGGCGAATCTATGGATTCGGCTTGGGCAGCTCCGGGCAGTTAGGCACGCGCAACACCAAAAGCCTCAATCTACCCCAGTTGGTCATAGGGCCTTGGGTATCGCCCAGTGGTTCGACCCTGCTGCAGTCCACCGATGCAAAGATTGCGGCTGTCATACATCAGATCTTCTCTGGCGGCGATCAATCAATAGTGACCACCTCGATATTTGCGGACAAAGTGCCGCCCACTGATCTTCGCGTCTATTCGTAATAATTTTCGATTTCTATGCCACACATTCAAATAACATTTCTCTTTTCTTATAGACCCAAGTCACAGATTCTTGTGCTGACTGCAGATGCTACCAAACAATGCGCACGCATCAAAGAAGACGATCAGAGCGATTTGGAATTATTAAACTCCATGGAGTTAATATTTAAGAGTCAAGCCTGCCTTAATGGTTCTTTTCTGCTAGACCAAGACAAACACTTTGGTTGCTCCGTTCGCAATTATGGCCTCGATTTGATGGCTGCACAGTTGGCCTTTGATAATCTACGCAAAGTGGAGAATCAAGGTATCAAGCAGGTGGTATGTATAATCACTGCAAAGCTGCTTCTGCATCGCTAGATAATTGCATTTTATTTTAGATTTGGGATAATGTGTCGAAGGAGCTCCTTGGCTCGCTGGTCGCCTCGCCGGCAGATGTTGAGAGTATGCGCGTCTATCTATTACTGCCCTTGTATCACGAATTTGTGAATTCCAAGCACTACAAAACACTGCACGTACCGTTCGCCAATGCCATCTTCAAACTGACTGAAAATCCGCGCAAGGTGTTAGAGAAATGGTGGGCTCAGACACCGTCTGATTATTTTGAGCAAATGGTCAATAACTTTCTGCATGTGACTGTGCATATCATCAGCTTTAAGATGGGCATCGAGGTGATCAATCACAATGAGCCGCGTCAGAAGAAGGTAATCGTATACAGCTGTTTCCCAATACTCCTCAGTTACTTGCTAATCAAAGCCAATTACGAATCTTAGCTGTTGCCCTACAGCAGTGATCTGGAAGCTGTACTACGATTTTTGGCCAAACTTTGTCGTGTAAACGACGATCGCGATGTGCGGCTCAACTTCCAGCTATTCCACTGGCCAGATATTACGGACTATGTGGACGTGCAGCAGGAATACTTGAGCTGGATTATATCTGAGTCGGCAACTGAATTCAACATTTGCAACTATCCATTCCTGTTCGATGCATCCGCTAAAACGTCGCTGCTGCAAGCAGATCAAGCGCTCCAAATGCATTCAGCCATGTCGAACGCAATATCTAATGTGGGTAGATAACTCATAAGCATATATTCAATTTATTGACGCTGATCATTCTCTTTCAGGCATTTTATAATCTACTCAATTATGGTCACGTCTCACAGTACATTGTTTTGAATGTGACGCGAGAGAATCTGGTGCAGGATTCTTTACGTGAACTAGAGCGGTATACCCAAAGTGATCTCAAGAAGCCATTGAAAATCAAATTTCACGACGAGGAGGCCGAAGATGCGGGCGGTGTGCGTAAAGAATTTTTTATGCTGTTGCTCAAGGATCTGATCGATCCTAAGTACGGCATGTTTAAAGAGTTCGAAGACTCACGCGTCATGTGGTTCGCAGATGTGACCTTCGAGACGGAGAACATGTATTTCCTCATCGGTGTTCTATGTGGCCTGGCCATTTATAATTTTACAATAATCAATCTGCCTTTTCCGTTGGCGCTGTATAAGAAGCTGCTAAAGAAACCGGTTGATCTTAGCGATTTGCGCGAAATGTCACCAGCGGAAGCCAATTCTATGCAAGCGTTGCTAGACTATACAGGAGATGACTTTAAGGAAACCTTCGATTTGACCTTTGAAATATCGCGCGACATCTATGGCGAAGCCGAGACCCAGGATCTCAAACCCAATGGCAGCAAAATTGCGGTCACATTGGAAAATAGGTTAACCTGCATTTCATTTACATTACTTTTTCTATTGCTAATCATATCAATTTTTTTTAGGCAAGAGTTTGTAAATCTCTATGTTGATTTTATATTCAACAAATCCGTGGAGCTTCACTATCGTGCATTTCATGAGGGTTTTATGAAAGTTTGTTCAGGCCGTGTGCTGCAGATCTTCCAGCCTGAAGAACTGATGGCTGTGGTTGTGGGAAATGAGGAATACGATTGGCAGGTGCTGGAGGACAATTGCGAGTACAAGGAGGGCTACGCGTCCGGCGATGAAACAGTAATTATCTGAGTAACGAATATATAGTGCGTGTAATGAGATTTTCTCGTTTTTAGGTGAAGTGGTTTTGGGAAGTGTTTCACGAACTGTCCGACGCAGAGAAGAAAATGTTTCTGCTCTATTTGACAGGCAGTGATCGTATTCCTATACAGGGCATGAAAGCCATCAAGGTAGGCAGATTGTAAATCCTATTATAATTCATTATAACTGTTTGTTTCTAATCTTGTCGTTTAGATCGTCATACAACCCACACCTGATGAACGCTTCCTGCCCGTTGCGCACACATGTTTTAATTTGTTAGATCTGCCACGATATAAGACCAAGGAACGACTCAAGTATAAGCTGCAACAAGCTATACAACAAACTCAGGGGTTTAGTCTGATCTAATCATTTTATCATAGCGTTATTGAGTGCGGATGTTTTCTCGTCATTTCTAAAACAAATTTAGCATTTGCCTTGGATTATAAGTAAAACAAAAACGAATAGGAAACCATAACATAAAACAAAATTTGCTCGGAGATCTAATCATCTGAAATATTATTGTGTTGTTTAGCTTTATGAAAAGATTTTATCAGATTGTTACATGCAAATAAATTTGGTGTATTAAGATTAAAAGTAAATAAAGTGCCCCAACAATATTTATTTATTTTTTAATTCATAACCATGACGTTGAAATTGAAGGCGTTCTGGCGATGGTGCCATATCGGTCGAGTTCGTTGAATTGATCACTGCCGATAGTTGGAGCTGCCGCCTACAATAAAATTGCCAAGAAGTCGATAGGCGATAAACGATAAGCTTTTGAAAAGCCGCGCACCACTATTGCTCAGAGCAGTTGTTGTTATTGGCTATGCGAAATGTGGCGGCAAACGAACAACCGCAGTTCAGTTAGCTTTTAACTTTTGCAAGGTGCGCTTGCCGTACCCGGGCTTTGTCGCTAACAAGATATAAATTATTCAAGAACGTTTTTTTGGCTGTATGTCATTTAATATGCTGTGCGCGTGCCAAAGCTAAACAAAAAGAAATAACAAGTGTCGCGGCCATAGAAGCAACAAGTGTCTATTCGATTGTTTTATAATTTTTTGTGGAACGTTGCGCAGTCGCTGCTGCTACTGCTGCTGCTTCTGCTTCTGCTGCTGGTGCTGGTGTTGCTGACAGCGGCGGGTCAAGCTAACGGTAACCGATCGAAAAAGAAATTCAAACAACAACTGCGCCGGACAGTGAGTGAAATTATGTACTTGCTTTCATTTATCGAACGTGCCTACATTTATTTATTGAGTCGCCAACTTCTTATCGCCAACGTCTGCCACCGCTAATTGGCCATTACGGATGTGCGGGCCTCATTCAATGATTGAGCGCCGCATCAAACTAATCAGAGTTGCAGTTTTTGCATATGCAACTGACGTTTTCCTTATCCTCAATGTAACAAATGTGTGCTGCAAGCTGTGAAGAAGACACCAAACAGACAAAAAAAAAATATATATATATATATATGTATAAAAAAAATTGATCGAGTCAAAAAGCGGTTCTGCCGGTTTGCCCAGGTCGCGATCTGGCCGTTTGTCTGTCTTTCAGTCTATTTATCTTGCTGGCAGCGAGACTTTCTTTCCTTTTGCACAATTTGAACTTGGACACCAACCACGACAACAAGCACAAATCTGGTTTATGTTTATATGCGTCTAATAAAGCGGCATTAACGACCATGTGCTGGCAGCTCTTGGTGGTTGCTTCATCAGCTTAACCTCGCGGGCGCAACCAATTTACCGTTTGCTTTTAAGCGAGTGTTTCGCTTCCTGGACACTTCCTTTTGCCCACACACACAGATCACGCACACACACACGCACGTACTCTTCTGCTCTTTCGCTTTGCCTCTTTGTCTTTCCTCTTGCTCCGCTGCTCTTGCAGCTTGGCGTAGCTGAATATTTGTTTGCTTAGTTTTTACAGCAGGAACAAATACAAACAAAGCAGGTCAACTTTGATATACATTTACATGCGTATGTATGCGTGTGTGTGTGTGTGTGTGTGTGTATGTATGTATCTATGCAAGTCATGTTGTATTGCCAGCTAAATCGACACCAAACCCACAGAGTATTTTTTCCCCTTAAGTCTAACATGCATCTGAATGTTATTACGTCTCCGCATGTGCCCCGCCCTCTTCTCCTTATCCATGCCCTATAAATAAAATTGTATCAGATTTCAATTCAATTTCAATTTCAATTTCAATGGCGTCTATTGATTTGACCCATTTTTGATTTCAGTTTTTTTCAATTGTGTCTTGTGGCAGTCAGACTTAAAGCCGCTTACGATCGTCTACTTAGCTACGTATTTCCAACTCTCTTTGTTGTTTTTTTTTCTTTTGCTTTTTTTTTGCCAAATACAGTTGTGTATATAATAGACTCCCTTGTAGCTCCATGAAGCGTTACCTTCAATGTCAGCTAGCGAAACACACACAGAAGCCAAACGAAGTTTTGGGCCAGTTCTTCTAATGGAAATGATGTAATGCTCTTGCATAGAAATGTGAACAATGAACGAGGTCAAAATCAACTAAGGAAAGCGAAATAAGCCGCAACAAAGACTCCAAAAGTAGAAAAATAAACAAAAAGAATTGCACGCATTTTAGTTTGGTTAATTGCGATAATGCCACAAGGAGACTTTCATAATTAACGAGCTTTGTCATGTGCACCACTCACTCAGCTATGTGTGTGTGTGTGTGTGTGTGTGACTGTGTGGGTGTGACATGTTGGCTTCTTTGATTTATCAGATGTTAATTTGTGTTTCAAATTGCCAAATTATTTTTGTTTTATGACCAAAAAAGTAAGTTAAGCGTTTATTTATCGGAGCAACGCAACGTTATCTATTGACTAAAAAGTTTTGTTGATAACGTGCAAGTGTCTGCGGCTCAAACAGGGTGACATGTGTACAGGGTGTTCGATTAACAACTTTGTTAACAGCAATTGCAAGGAATGCCTTGTAGGTGCATAAATAGTAGTAGAAATTGTTTTCTTCGATGATCTTCTATCTGTACAGGGTGTGACATATAGACACAGGGTGTTTGGCATCGTTATAGCAAGTTTGATATAGACCAAAGTGGCTTTAGACTAAGTTTTTTTTTTCAATTGTGCGATTTATAGAGGGTGGCTAACAACAATGTAATCCTGATTTTATATTTCGAGTATATCTAAATAGTAAATGAAATTATTGTCTGAATAATCTACAATTTATACAGGGTTTTTTTTGTGATATGACATCTCATTTGATTTACGCGTGAGCAGAACACTCTTCATCATCTTTAAGATATTTCCCATTCAAATAATCTGACTTAACTGCAATATACATATCATGTTCTATACACAGCGAATGCACTTGAAAAATTTCATTCAATACCGCTTGCTGGTTCTTCTATGGCAACTGAGCATGTTTCTTTGCAGAGTTCTGCCATTCTTTGCTTAATCCAAGCACTTGAGCAATTGCATTTTATGGCTTTGGGTTTCCTTTTATTCGCACCGAGCAAACACATCCGATAAGATATTGCATATGGCCTGTGTGTCCATATAATGAGTCAGACCCTAAGCTCTGCCAGCCAGATACGATACGAACGTGTTCGTGATCGAGGTCAGCGCGACATATGTTATACCCTCTAAACATTAATAAAACATATTTGCAATAGAAACGTGTCTGACTTCACTGCTCTGTTTATCTATTTGATGGGCTAATGAAAACTGAAAGTGAGATTTGTGGCTGGGATAAAAAATTTTAAAAAAAGTTTACTTTAATTAAAAATGTATCTAAATATAGCTCAGAGACTAAAATGATATTAGAAACTAATTAAAAACCAATTGAAAATAAACGTAATGTTCGCTAAAAATCTTTCTCTGTGAGTAAACTGTTAAAGAGCCTATAGGCCTTTAGTTAAACTGAAATTTAGAGGTAAAAACCACGACAGCTATCATAAACTTTGATTGCCCCGGCAGTTTATACCACGTACAGCACAGCTGTGAAGCTTTTCCCAGCCATATATATTATACCTTTTTCGACACCTCAAACTGAAGAACTTGCGCTCCATTGTTGAAACGGCGATCGGTCGAAAGAGAACGTGTGTCAGATTACCGAATCGGTTCAAGCAAAGTGTCAACTGAGGCTTTTTTCGTGGAAGTAACTGAAAAACAAGAAGAAGAAGAAGCAGCAAAGAAATATTGCAAATCGAGTAGAGTTAAAAAAAAGTCTGGTTTCTTTTTTCATTATTTTTTTTTTGTGGGCCATTAAAATAAGAGGTAAATGCAAAGTTGTTGATCGTTTCATTTCTTAAACAGCTTTTTTTTGCATTTGAAATTGCGTTCAACATCAGTCACCAAATAACTTGCAAAATATGTTTGAAAAATCATTTGTTGTTGTTGTTGTTGTTGATGTTGTTGTTGTAGTCGTTGTCGTTGTCGTTGTCGTTGCTGCGGCTGATCCAAAAAGTTGCTGTGCGTCAGTGGACAGTATTGTTGTGAGTCAGCAAGTCGAGATTGTATCCCAAGTTTTTTTTGTTTGCTTTTCGTTTTCATATATTCATCGAATCGAATGAAGGCGTTTCGGGCGACTTTTTTTTTATTCAAGAGCTGAGAAGTTAACGATCATTAAGTGCGAAGCGATTCAACGTTCGCCAAGCGGGGGCCATTGACGCGATTTGCCGCTGGCATAACTCACAATATACCGGCTGGATATGTTATGTTATCATACTTATTTCTCGAGATTGCAACACTCGAAGTTTGTTTTTTTTATATTTGCATACTCTCACATAGCTGTTTATCTTGCGATCTTCAATTACTGGTCAGATTGTTAAGCAAAAACTCAGCTTGAATGATTCAAAATTGTTCTTTATTTCGTGAGAGGGATTCAATTCTTAGTCAAGGGTTAAACGCGAGCCAGATTGAGCAACTGGTAGAGAGGCACGACGTTGTTATTGGACTTGCTCGTGGAGGCCAAGACGCGTGCCTGGTAGCTGCTGGGAATGGAGCGCGGTACGACGTCAGACTGCACTTGGGCTTCATCGAGCTCTTCGTTTTCAGAGGAGCGATACCAGGGAAACCCAGGGTAACCAGGGTAGATAGGATAGCCGGGATAGCTGGGATAGCCGGGATAGCGTGTGAAGCCGGGATAGCCAAAGCCAGGATAGCCGGAGCCAGGTAGACCAGGATAGCCAGGATTGCCAGGAAAGCCGGGATTGCCAGGGAAGCCGGGATTGCCAGGATAGCCAGGGTAACCGCCAACGCCGCCGCCGCCCCAGTGACCCCAGCCGTAGGGCCAATGATTGTAGGACGGCACCCAGGGGCGCTGCGGTTGTGGATGAGGATGTACGTGAGGATAACCGCCCCAAGGATAACCCGATGGACCGTGCTGGCGAGGATGCTGGTTGTCCTCTGAAGTATAATAGTAATGGTGTTGATGTTGTACTGTCGGTTTGGCTGTAGTCGTCGAGCTGGAGCCCACAAAGTGCTTGAAGCCAGCCTTACCGATCGATGTTAATATATGGTCGTCGATGTTGCGTGTCGTTCCAACGGAATCCACCACATTGGCGCTGCCACTGCCACTGCCACTGAGCACCTGCTGCTGCGACTGCTGCACCTGCACCTGCTGCGACTGCACCAGCGGCGACTTCTCCTGGAAGGTGAATGCGCTGCCCAGCAACGAGAACAGAACTGCAAGGCAAAGAAATTCAATCGAGATCAACCTGCGAGAAGTTCCTATCTCACTCACCTAGCCCGAGTATAGATGCTCTGCGTACCATGATCGCTTGAGGAATATGATTTGGATGCAACATCTGCACCTTTATATACCCAAGCCGACCGACCAGCTGCAAAGTGCATCTTTATGGCTTTTCTATGCTAACGGTTTTCTCATTAGAATATTTGATGCATCCATTTCCCAAATTGAATCAGAGACCCTAATTTGAGCTGCCCACCATTTGCTTTCTCTCTATGGCCACATCTATTCTGAGTTACCTGATCTGGTCCGCTGTCGTATGTTCGTTAGTTGGTGTGGCTAATAAGATCAGACTCTAATTTGCATAAGAATTAAGAATTTGTTGTCTTCTATCAAATTTGAAACTGAATGCATTCAAGTAATCTCCGCGGAGCGATCAGACACTTCCAGCGGATAGTTCAGCGGAGTTCAATAGCCCATTCTCTACACAAATTACGTCATTTGTTGAGTCTCGTTTTTTTTTTTTTGGACCCACCGTCGAGCTGAGTTTCTTTTGATTGTTTGTCTTTTTCTTTTTGTATCATAAACTCATTGAAAATGCGTGTAAAGGGTATAAGGCTTTTGTGTGAATGTGTGTAACAGGCAAGAAGAGGCATGACTGAACCCTTTTAGTATTTATATTCAGGAGTAGATAGAGCCTAGCTGTCTGCCCATCTATCTGTCCGATCATCATTTAGGTAAACTACAGCAGTGAGAAATTTGACGAAGTAGAGTCGTTGGCTTTTGTATATAAACAGTTAAGACAGGTAGAATCAAAGCTGGAAGGTAGAGTATCTAACCTGTCGTAGTTGACCTGGCTAGAGCTGTTTTACTTGTTTTGGTTTTATGGTCAGTTTAGAATTGACCCTCGCCGCCGCTGACGAGTTTTCCCACTGAGGTCAATATCAGATTAATGGCTCACAAACCAGTTCAGAATTTTGTCGTCTACACGATTTGCGTAAGGAACTTGGGTGTACATAAAGATGGCTCCAAAAATAAAATAAAATAAAATTAAAAAAACTACCCAAGCAAGTGTCGTTGACATCAAGAATTTGATTAAAGCAAAAGTGCGGCATAACTTCAGGCAGCTATAGAATTACACTCAAACAGCAATTGATAAGAGCTAAGAGATAGGGCATTGCCGGAGAAATCATGAGAGTAAAGCAATTCAGAAGATAAGAAAACGAACTATTCGAATTTGTCGTTAGACTCCGAATAAAACTTTTCTCAATAATACTGGAATGAAAGTCATATGACTTGCAAGAACAATATCTTCTTGAAGAGCCATAAAATGTGAATGAATAAAAAAAAAACTGTTTATCGATTCGGATTATGATTGCTGTTTGTAAACCTGCTTTTGCTTCAATTACTCTTTATCTCTAGAAGCTTTTCAATTATTTCTTTACTGAATTTCATTTGCGGACATATCTCTGCCAATAACGTGCACTAAACCAAATATGTGACAAATAGATCAAATATAATCGTTTCAGCTGTGCTTGGATATGGCTATGGAACATGTCTATACTACTTATATTTATATATATTTGTGTCAGTTCAAACACATTGTGTAATTAGCTAAACATGCATTTGTCTGGAGCTCACAAGTGCAAATAGCTCCAGCGAAACAAAAGCAGCATTGAAACAAATCGAATATGTAGTACAAACTGAGTACTCGAAGACTGATAAGAGCGTTAAATGGACCGAATGTCGTGCTGCAGTTGCACTGATGGCGCCTATGGCAATCGAACCAATTGCTCAGTATGCAGCTCAGACGTTTGCAATACAATTTTCCAGTGTTTGCGAGGCAGTCGCAACGTGATCACTGTGAAGTGTTCGCAGTGAGCGTTCAACATTTGAATATCTTTATCAGCAATTGACTTTGCTTTGATTAGAAGTGTGTTTTACTCTGAGTCATTGGCTCGCAATTCTTACATCTAACTATGGAGATCATAGTGGAGCGATCGCACTGATTGCTCAGAATCTGAATCTGAACTAGCTTTTAATTAGAACTCAACTTCCGAGGCTCTACCGCGCGATCTGATCGACTAAATACACAGATCTTCTCTGATCTAGAGTCTCATGTTGGATGAACTATTTAGGATCTTCACAGCTTACTCTATGCAGACCGTGTGCGATCATAGTGCCAGCGAACGCAGTGATCATCAACAATTTTAGCATACTTTATCATCAGCTGAGTTTGTTTTGGACTCATCATTGTGTCGTATACTGACTCATCTTCATAATCAAGTCTCCATAGATATACAGTATATATATAAATCCATATCTATATATATATACATATATGTGCCAGGTACAGGCGACATTTTCGTGAATTGCTCAAATAGAGCTGGCAGAACGCAAACGCACTATCTAATCGCGGCTGATTGGGCCATTTTGGCTCTTGGGAAGTGCTCTCCGTGTAGCTAAATCGTTGATAACTGGCAAACATGCTGCTCCGACAGCGCCAACAACGATGGCAATTGAATATTGATGGTTAAAACGCTATTGCCAACAGCGGATTGTGTTAGTTTGCCAACGCAGTCGTTGATGTGCGGAATATGTGCGAGTACTGAGAGCAAACAGTGTCGAGTCAATACATAAGGATACAGCAAAAACCCAACACAATGGCCAGGTACAACAAGTGCGACTTATCTAGGCCAATAATTGGCGCTGTTGTCGTGTGTTTGTATTTATCTGTCTAAGCGCCCACTCGAAGTGCACCTCATCACTGTGTCAATTTGTCAAATTTAAAGTGCTTACATCATGCAATCAATATCGGGCAATCGCTTAACAATTTCCGCCAAAGAGCAACCACACCTACCCATACCGTTAACCAATCCAATTTATATATATATTTATAGGGGGTATACATAATCCGTCAGTGGAATCGAAATGAGAACCAATAAGGCAATTGCGTAATCGACGCTCTTAGATTTGTTAGCGCCCGCAAGACCAAATAAACTCTAGACCCAATAACCCAGGCGTTTCCAGTGATATGATATATGACATTGATAAGAACAGAATGCGAATTGCACCTGGCCTACTTCAGCTCTATAAATATACATATGGCTAGAAATGCTTTCCACTAAATATTTGCTTTTATGAATATCAATGTGTTATATATCTATAAATATATCACTAAGCTAATTAGCCTTACCTTTAATTTCCCCCATATAGTATTTATGTCAAATGTTAATAATCTTAGCTTAGTTTTCCTTATTGCTTCAAGAGCTATAAATTCTTTACACAAGAAATCTTATCAATTAGCCTTTGATTGTGTTCTTGTGTAAGAGGTTTTTATAATCGCACCCTACGAGAAACCAGGTGATTAAATAGACCTCAGATCGTTTAGCTAGAAATTGTTTTTGTTGTATGCATGAAAATGTTTCCCAGTGATTTACATACAACACTTAAGCAATCCGCAGTTTTCCTATAAAATAAATTAATCTTGATCTGAAATTTATGCCATTAACATTATTTATCTTGATCTGAACTTCTTGCTATAAACATTATCTATACTCATTTCGATGTCTTCACATGAACAACTCATCTTGATCTTTAGCTTTAAGCCTTATATTAACACTATTAAAAGTTTTCCTACAAACTTTAACTTTTAGCTTTGAACCTTATCAAAAACCAAACAAACTTAACTGATCTTAACTCTTTCGACTTCTAGCTATAAACCTTTACCCAACATGGAGACGGGTTTGCACGAGCGCGATCGTGCGGGCGTTCAGGACTTTGTGCTGCTCGAGAACTATGAGAGCGAAACTGCATTTATTGATAATCTGAAGAAGCGTTTCCAAGAGAACCTCATCTATGTAAGTTTTAATAAGCCATTCCTTGATCTCCTCTCTCTCTCTCTCTCTCTCTCTGCTCTCTCACACAATTTCTGTATAAACTGTAAATTTCTCTATCCCTATCTCTATCTCCATTTCTTACCACGCATCCACTGCTCTAAAATATTGCACTCGATTTTTAGACCGGTTGCTGGATCTGTGTAAGAATTTTCCAATTTTTAACTAGTTGAAACTTCAAGTTCCTAAAGCTCTACTAAATATTTCTAATTTCTTTACAGACCTACATTGGTCAGGTGCTGATCTCTGTGAATCCCTACAAGCAGCTGCCCATCTACTCAGAGACCCACATCAAGGAGTATAAGAATAAACACTTCTATGAGATGCCACCCCACATGTGAGTGGCAAATCCTTAGCATGACTAGATTTTCAAATATAATCTTCATTCAATCTTTAGCTTCGCTGTGACGGATAACGCTTTCCGCTCACTGATCGAGGAGAATCGCGGCCAGTGCGTGCTCATCTCGGGTGAGAGTGGCTCCGGCAAGACGGAGGCCTCCAAGAAGGTGCTGCAATACATTGCCGCCTGCTCTGGCCATCAGACCACTGTGGAGGGCGTCAAGGATAAGCTGCTCAAGAGCAATCCAGTGCTGGAAGCCTTTGGCAATGCCAAGACGAACCGCAACGACAACTCCTCCCGCTTCGGCAAATACATGGACATACAGTTCGACTACAAGGGCACGCCCATTGGTGGCAACATTCTTAACTATTTGCTGGAGAAGTCGCGTGTGGTGGCCCAGACGGCCGGTGAGCGTAACTTCCACATCTTCTATCAGCTGTTGGCGGGCGCAGATGCCACATTGCTGCAGGAGCTCAACCTGGAGCGCACTCTGGACAGCTACAACTATCTGACCGACGGCGTAAGCAACAATCATAGTGAAAAGAGCTTCCCGCTAATTGTCTTTATTTGATCAGGTCAAGGGCAGCGTGAGCAGCATCAATGATGTGGAAAACTTCAAGCAGGTGCAGCAGGCATTGAGCGTGATTGATTTCAGTGCGAATGAGCAGCGTGAGATCTTTTCCATTGTGGCGAGCATATTGCATCTGGGCAACATCGGCTTCAACGAGGAAGAGGGCAATGCCCAGGTGAATAGTCGCGATCTGGTGGTCACTGTCTCTCGTCTGCTCGGCGTCAATGCCAGCGAATTGGGCGCAGCTCTGACACATCGCACCATTGATGCTCGAGGCGATGTGGTTACCTCCCCTTTGAACCAGGAGCTGGCCATCTATGCCAGAGATGCGTTGGCTAAGGCCGTCTACGATCGTCTGTTCTCCTGGCTGGTGCAGCGCCTCAACATTTCGCTGCAGGCGAAAGAAACGCGCGGTGCTCGCAATAATGTTATGGGCATTTTGGATATCTATGGCTTTGAGATCTTCAAGACAAACAACTTTGAGCAGTTTTGCATCAACTTCTGTAATGAGAAGCTGCAGCAGCTATTCATTGAGCTGACTCTCAAGTCCGAGCAGGATGAATACAGAAGGGAGGGCATCGAGTGGATACCAGTGGAGTATTTCGACAACAAGGTCATTTGCAATCTGATTGAGGAGAAGCATAAGGGTATTATTTCCATACTGGATGAGGAGTGCTTGCGTCCGGGTGAGCCAACCGACCGCACCTTCCTCGACAAGCTCACCCAGAAGCTGGCGGAGCATCGTCATTACGTATGCCACGAGAAGGCACCGATTCATGTGCAAAAGATTATGGGACGTGACGAGTTCCGTTTGGTGCATTACGCCGGCGAGGTGACCTACAGCGTGAATGGTTTCTTGGACAAGAACAACGATTTGTTATTCCGCGATCTCAAGGAAACGCTGAGCAAGTCAGGCAACAACATCGTTCGCTCCTGTTTCCCAGAGTCCGAGCTGAGCAGCAAGAAGCGACCCGACACGGCCATCTCACAGTTCAAGTCCTCGCTGAATAATCTTATGGATATACTGATGTGCAAGGAGCCCAGCTATATACGTTGCATCAAGCCCAACGATCTGCAGTCGCCGGGCATCTTCGATGATCAGCTAGTGTTGCATCAGGTGAAGTACCTGGGCCTCATGGAGAATCTGCGCGTGCGTCGAGCTGGCTTTGCCTATAGGCGCAGCTATGAGCTGTTCCTGGAGCGCTACAAATCCCTCAGCAAGTCCACGTGGCCGAACTACAAGGGTACCGGTGGCGCTAAGGGTGGTGTCCAGCTGCTCGTCAAGGATCTAGGCTACAATAGTGACCAGTTCAAATTGGGCGAGACGAAGCTCTTCATACGCTGGCCACGCACGCTCTTCGACACGGAGGACGCCTACCAGGCGAAAAAGCACGACATTGCTGCCATCATTCAGGCCCATTGGAAGGGGCTGATACAGCGTCGTAAGTATTTGAAGCTGCGCGCCCAGGTGATTGTGCTGCAGAGCTACTGCCGCCGACGTCTGGCCCAGCAGGCGGCCCAGCAGCGTCGCGAGGCAGCGGTTAAGATACGCGCCTTCATCAAGGGCTTCATTACGCGCAACGATCCACCCAACGGCTTCAACGATGACTTCATTGCCAATGCCAAGCGGATGTGGCTGCTGCGTCTGGCCAAGGAGCTGCCCACCAAGGTGCTCGACAAGAGCTGGCCCTCAGCGCCTGGCCACTGCCAGGAGGCGTCCACCTATCTGCATCGCCTGCATCGCTTGCACCTGGCGCGCATCTATCGCCAGAAGCTGACACAGCAGCGCAAGCGGCAATTCGAGCTGAAGGTTCTGGCCGAGAAGGTCTTCAAGGGCAAGAAAAACAACTATGCGAGCAGTGTACCCGCTTGGTTCCAGAACGATCGCATCACCCAGGAGCATATACAGCGTGTCAATGACTTCGTGGCCAGCACCTTTGGCAGCGAACAACTCAAATATCAATCAGCCTGCACGAAGTTCGATAGACACGGCTACAAGTCGCGTGAACGCTTCATACTGCTGAGCAACAAGGCTGTCTATGTGCTGGATGGCAAGAGCTACAAGCAGAAGCATCGCCTGCCCCTCGAGAAGATCGACTTCACCCTGACGAACCACAACGATGACCTCATGGTCATTCGGATACCACTGGAGCTGAAAAAGGATAAAGGCGATTTGATCTTGATCATTCCACATATCATCGAGTTTAGCACCTACATCATCGACACCGTGGGCACAGCCGACATCGTCTCCATCGTGGACAGAGCTTCGTAAGTGGCAAAGAAATCTTAGCCAAACTCTATTTATTAATCTTTCTTTATGATGCCCTTTTAGACTGGAGCACAATGTGGTTAAGGGCAAAGGTGGTGTCATAGAGCTTCAGACAGGCGCCGAGCCCGGCGTTGTGCGTGATAAGAGCGGCCATCTAGTTGTTGTAAGTAGAAAGCGAATTATATATCAATCTTGATAGAGTTTAATAACCTGGTTTATTCGCTTGCAGATTGCTGGTCAATAAGGAATTTAATAAACTACCAAAATGGCTTTAAATCAAACGACAATTGTTCTGTTATAATATTCCTGTAATTTATATATTGTATTTTTGTATTTTGTTACTGCAATGAGGCAACGTACTTTTGATTGATATATCAATACATATGATGTATGTACTTATGTTCCCAATTAAATATATAAATATTGTTTATATAAATCTTAAAAGCGTTTAATTGCCTTATGATGGTGATTGCATGCTGACGCAACTCAAGGCGTATCTATGCTATCTTATCTATCTCTTTTCCAAAACAAATATTGATATTGATTCAGCTGCACCAACGTCAAGCACTTTATAGGTCGTTGTATCGAGCTCTATTAAGCTGACGAGCACTTGAACATACTGTTAATTTGTTGATGTGCATTTAATTGGGCGAGGTGGCAACATCAACAATTGTCAGCTAAATATGAATTAGCCATTTTCAACACTGATTGCGGGCTAAACGATGACGATACCAATAGCACAATTTCAGTAATTTTCGATAATTACACCTATCGATAGTTACCAATCATATCGAAGTGCCCACATCTCTTCTGAATACACCGCCTCACATGTTTATATTATGATTCCAAGTCATAAACACAAACAATTGATTTTTGCAACTCTTTAAATCTTCCTAATTTAAAACATCAGTAATTAATATGGACTCCAAGCGAAGCTCAGCTAAACCAAAAAAGAATTTAGAGGTTTGCACAAATAACACTATAAAATTTTTAGCGATTAGCTAATCTTTTGTTTTATCACAGTCATTGCTTAGATTGGCCGTTGAACATTCTGGAAACGATGAGGAAGCAACAAATGTAAATCCAAATGAAACGGATGAAAAGGTAATATATAAAGAGTAAAATTGCACTTGTGGAATGCTATAGTATCACGTTACACATAATCACTTGAGTAATGATTTATTATAAATTTCATTCCAGAGAATCGATTTCTTACAAAGCGCTCTCAGAGCCATGACGGGAGATGATTTTGAAACAGCTTTATTAATTTTAAGAACTGATTCGACAACTATTGAACAGAAAATTGATAGTTTGGACCTAATTAGAGATAAGATCGATGATATTGATTTAGCAAATTCATTTGTTAAAATCGGAGGCGCCGCCCTATTATTGCAGTATATTCGAACTCGGGATAATAATTTGCGACCAAAATCCATTTATATCGTTGCCGAAATGGCGCAGAACAATGAATTTTGCCAAAACTATTTTTATAAGGAACAGATAATTCCTGTGATTACCTCAACCATGAACGATGCCGATGAGGATGTGGCCAGAGGCTCCATTTTTGCCATTTCATCGTTGATACAAAACTTTCCGCCTGGACTAAAAGAGTTTCTGGGCACAAAGGGAATTCAAAGTCTGGTGACTTGCCTAAAGTCTGATCATAAATCGGTTTATATTAAGGCGGCCTTTCTTATCGGTTCTCTAGCTTCGCGTCAGAGCTCAATCAGAGGTAAGAGAATTGAAATTTACACTTATGTTTATATATATTTATATAATTCCATTGATAGATCACATAAACAAACAAAATGCAGTCTCAATTCTTTTGAACAATCTGGAGAACAAAAATGAATATGATGACAAATTGGAAGCCACTCTAAGAGCTCTGTCTGCGCTCTCAGTGAGCTGCAAATGGAGCTCGACCCGAGATCAAAATGCCAATGCCGAAATCATACTTAAGCAAATAACTAATAACAAGGACTTATTGGAGACTTGCGAAGTAAGTATTAAAATGGCTTACATTTTATATTATTTAAACTAATTATATAACCTTTCAGGAGTTGGGCAGCCTTGCGCAAAATATTCTAAAGAATATGACAGCGAAATAAAATGGAAAATGGATTTTACAAGTATTATATATGCATATATGTATAGTAAAAAATAGTAAATAATATTCAGTTTCTGTTTTAGAGACGTGAGAATTCTATGAAAATTTAAATTGTATTTATTATTGATTAAGCCAACTAAAACAATTTGAAAAAGCAATTTATTTAGAAAAATTTAGTCAAGTGCTCTTTATTTATACATACATATTTGTCTTGTCAGTAGCGAAAAGTCTGGACACAGGATTCGTCAAACAGAAATTTGAAAATACATAACTTTTTACATATTGTAAAGTATTGCAAATTGAAGTTGAGTCAAGAGCCCAGTTCTAGGCTGGCAGCGTATCAAAGTCTTCACCCACATAAACGATGGGCACGTGAACCCTATCCACGCTGGACTCGTAAATGTAATCACACAATTTTTGTCGCTTTAAGCACATATTCCAGTCCATAACTTGAACTGCATGCAAGCTTTCTGCTTCGTTATGCTGTCGCAAGACCATGGATTCCTGTCAACGAAAATGAAGTAGAATAGTATTAGCATTTATTTGATTTAATATATAATTCAGTTGGGCACACCTTTATCTTTTCCCATTTGTCGTCAACGTCTTGTAGCCAGCTGAGCAGCAAGCGACCATTGAAACGGCAGCGTGCACTCTTTTCCTTTTCATCCTGCTCCGGCGTAATCATATTATAGATTTCATCGTCTTTGAGAAACGTACACACGGAATAAGGCGCAGCTTGGCCAGATATACTGCGGGCCGCCTTCGAATGCACCCGGATTATCTCCTGCTCTACACTTAAGCAGAGCTTCTCTCTTTCCACTGTGTGCTCGTCGGACAGATCTCGTCTGGCCTTCTCCTGCTGCATGTAAAAATCTCGCATACTCTCGGGAATGGCATCTGGCACTTCGATTACCGGCGTCGTCACATTTTTATTTAACAGATAAGTACGTTTCGTGAGCAGATAGTCGTTATAGCCCTGTGGGGGCCTAGGCTTAACTGGATATAGATTCTTCCATTTCCTTTCCACTTGCCTGCGAATATTCAAGAACATCTGAAATCCGTTCGTAAAGGGATAATCATGCGGATGGGATTCTCCCGAGGCCATCGAATTATCAGCATGAGAATTTTTTGAATTATCATCGTTATTTTTGGGTCTTATTTTTCGCTTACGCGGATGCAGCTCAACATTTGATGATGAATTGATCTCCTTTGACGATGACGTCGAGGATGTCGAGGGACTCGGCACATTCGGTAGCACCTCATGATCGAATTGATTATGTTGTATGGGACTCGCCGTCATATTTGTGTAGGAGCCTTTGATATCAGCATTGTCATTGGCATGATTCGACGAGGCTGGCGATGGGGAGCTGCTCTGCATTTGCGGGGAGGAGTTGTTCGAGCTGCGTTCAGCGCTTGTGACGCCGCTGCGATACGAGCTGCGTAAGACCCTTAGATTCTTTTCGTCATTAAACAGCTTGATATTCTTATCATCGAGAATGGTCGAGCAGGCGATATTCACTTTCTGTGGACTCTCATGAGGACTCAGACATTGATTAGATAGCACCGTATCAATCGAATCACTATTGGAGCTAACAACATAGGGCAACGCCGCATTTCGCGATGCAGCTACTTTGCCAGTACGCAAAACATTACCATCCGTGTCAATCGAACAATTCTGCTGTGGTATTACAATCTTCAGTGGTGGCACTTTCAAGGCACCATTATATGAGCTATCATTGCTCTTATAATCCTCGCTGCCTTCTGTTTCATTTTCAATATCCACAGTCTTGTTCACCTCCAGCTCTTTGTCAGCAGCGACTGTTGTACTTATTTTACTACCTGAGGGTGAGTTTTTGGTGGACGCCAACTTTGAGGTTTTCTCCAGCTTCGATGATATCTTAAGTGAAGTAGTTTTCAAGTCTTTCACGTTATCCAAATCTTTGCGTTTCTTCTTTTTTATGTCGTCGCCATGTTCCTCGAAGTCTTCCTCAACATCCGAATAACTACGCTTGGTGCTTGTCACGCTTTGAGCTATAGTTGGTTCAGCATTTTTATTACCATCTGAATTCGAATCCTCTGTGGCTGGCTTCTCCTTGGTTTCATTGACAATTTCTAACTGCTTATCCGTAGCGTTGACTTCTTCGACATCTGCATCACCTTTTTTATCATTTTTCTTTGAATGCGTACGCGATGTTTCTGCATAAAAGAGAAAACACAAATAAAGTACAAAATTTAATTAGTATCTATTAAAGTGAAGAGATGGACATGTTTATATGGACACGACTGTTGATTATCGTTCATACATATATATTTATATATGTACATATACTTTATAGAGGCTTTCATGCCTTTCGTGACAAAATACTTTTTCTAAGGATATAAAAAAAACCCCACCCTAATTACTCTATGTGGAGGACATTTTCGTTATACGGCTTACACATACTTATACACATACACTTTCACATATGAGACGGAGACGGAACACACAATTAACGTTTGTATGTATGTGCATATGTACGTATGCAAAGAAAAATAAGAATGGTACATTAGGAATGGCACAAGGCAGCTCAATTGGGCGTTATCTATCTGGCAGCACTCATGTAACAGTAAAGTCCGTAGGGTTAATAAAAGAAAAATGAGATCACACTCCAAACCACACACACACATACACAGACACGCACACTCAGTTCTTAATGTTATTTGCACGTAAATGTATTTATTTGTTAGTTTTAACTGCAATTTACGCCCACATATTTGTTAGCTGCGTGTTACTTCAAAGATTTGTTGTATGTATACGCTAGTGTAAGGTATGTATGTACCTATACGCAATTACACACGTACAGTGGTACATACATCTATACGGCGGCGGCGTACATATAAACACATACATAGATTTGTATGTTTTGGCTTACCTGTTGAGGACGTTGCTGTCATTTGGATTAATAACGCCATTTGTTGTCTTTCCGACATGGGGGTGTTTGAACTGGGTCTAGCTGGTGTGACCCCTGTTGTAAATCCTATCCCCTTTGGTCTTGGGGGTGGCATAATACCCAAATTCAACAGCAAACACGAAAACTTAAAATGTTGAACAAAAACAAGAATTCTGACTGAGCGACAGTGTGACCATAAATTGCAAGCATAAAAATGTTTAGCCGCAAAAACTATCGCATACAAAATGTGCTTGTGGATTGTATAATTGTCGCGCAACACTTTTCGATAACAATATCGATTTTTTAAAGGATATTTGAAGTCCAGCTGCTTTCTGATTTTCCAAATATTGACGTACAAATACAAAAATATTTAGAGACAGCCATATATAGTAGAATGTAAGTTTTATTTTGATACAAAAGTTTGGCTTGGTTGGGCAAACACAAAATATATATCATAAGTATCGAATTTTATATTTATTTATCTTCAAAAGTTGCCCAAATTTTATTTGTACCGGGCAGTTGTTGTAATTGTTATTCATACATAAGTTTTCGGTTCCATTTCTGCACTCTATACTTAACGTCTAGCAGGAGCCCTGCCTCGTCCACGTCCCCTTGGACCTCCACGGCCACGGCTGCCTCTGCCTCGTCCACGGTTTCCAACACGCCCGCTGTCTTTTTTCTTGGACTTTGACTTTGGAGTGTCATCGATAAGCAATGTTTCCAATGGCAAACTGTCTGGTAGTATAAAATATCGAATATTGTTGCCACGAATGCTTAAGGACTCCAAGTGAACGGGATCTCTATTTTTGATAGTCATTTTAACGCTCTTCAGGTGAGTATTCATGGCCACATCAACTCCAGTAATTGTTCCATGAATTTGAGTGCCATTCTTTAATTCAACTGTTACAGTCTCATGACTGAGCTTCATTAGAAATCTAGAAAATCATAGTAAATGTGAAATATTATTCAATTGCAAATTGGTAAACATTATCACTGTAAATATATACCGAATAATTTATCATTCAGGCATAAACATATTTAACTTAACTCTATAAATATTAATATACTTTTTTCTCATATTGTATCCTTTTCAAATCTTCACATTTGGCGCTCAAAATATTACTACAGACTTAAGCCATACATACAAATATACACGCACACACACCCATGCACAACCAAATTTACTTGAGCTCCCTCGTAATAATAAACTGCGGCCGGCACTAAGAGCGCATCACAGTAAAAGTATTAATGTTTGCAATTCTGTTATATATTCTGTTTTATAATCATAATATGATTGTACATACAAACAAACGTTTAGCTGCACATGCTAATTTCTATTCACATGCAAACATATGTACATACGTATAAAATAGCAACCATGTTTATGCTACATTCAATAGATTTCAGATTTCTCATACCTCACCAATTTCATCTTTGAAATGTATTTGTATTTCAATGCACGCGTATGATTTAATTAGTAGTTGTTTTATATAAAAATTGACACAACTATTTGCAAAATATAAAATATATACAAACTGAGCTGCGCCGGCAATAAAAAGAATGAAATATTAAAGCCGCATCTACTTATATCGATATCGAATTGCAACTCTGTGTAGGCAAGATAGCGTCAAACTATCGTTGGTAAATATTAATCATAATAAAAGAATGTTCATGAAAATATTAAGAGTATTAAAGAAATATTAATTTAATTAAGTTATTCACACAATGAACAGCAATTACAAACTATTTATATTATTAAAACATATTCATATAGATATGATTGTTTCGATAGTTTCGCTCACGTTCCAATATCGCTAATAGCTGTTCTTGGTTGAAGGGTGTGATAGCTAACTTCTTAGAACACTTTTATTCAGTTGCTTTCCAACACTACATCGCCTGTGCCAAAAAGATTCCAGCCAGTATTAACTAAACTAGCAGCATAAATAATTTTGTAATTATGTGGCTATAAAAGTGTACTAAAGTGAATTTGATATTTAAGAAGAGGGACGACGTTGTGCCCTTTGAAATACTCAAAAGAACCCGCATAGTTAGAAGGCGATGGCGTGTTTTTACGAACACCGAATAGATGCTTATGTGATACTTATACTTTTCTTATTTACTAACTTATTTGCGCAAGGAAATATCACAGGTAAAAGTGAAAACGAATGACAAATTTACTATTGACATAAAAGCTTAACTATTCAATGTGCGAGAATACGTTTCTTTTGTTGTATACTCTTTTTTTCTGTTTTGTTTTTGTATACTCTACACACAAATGCCTGTATACAAGTCTATACACCTTTATATATACATACATACTTTTTTGCGTATGCATGTAGGTGTGTGTGTGTGTATGTGTGTGCGTGTATGTGTATATGCCGCTTGCAAAACGTTCAAAATGTTAAATATATGTTAATAAATGAGATTATTAACAACAATCTGACTTCATAATACAAATTTTATCTTCTGTAGACATAAATATTTTTATTTTTATTGTTGACTACGAAATTCTTACGAGAGACGCACACCAGACAAAGAATTTTCGTTTTTTTTCTTTTTAATTTTTTTTAAGGGTAGGCTCAACTAGTAGATGGGGAAATACTTAAATTTTATAAAGTTTTAGTCTAAAACTGCTTTTGTTCTTTGAAAGACAAGAAACAATTTATGCTGGCTATGAGTAATACGCCCTAATCAAGCTAAAAATTGTTGAATTGATTACAGACAGAGGCAGAGAGCAGATAACAAGAACTTGAGGTGGCCAACAGATTGTATTTATCGTTAATCAGAATACCTTAACAGCTACTGAAGTTATTTTTGATTTGCTGAAGCAGATGATGGCAGCAGTCATATAGATTGTAAATTAATTTTTATTTACTAGTGAATGAGTTATAAAATGTCAACTATGAGCTACGCCTACGCCTACGCCTCGAATATGACGCCAGATATTTAATTAAAATTAATTGTCTTTAACATATTTTCATTCACATATTTTCTCTTTTTAGAATGGGTTGAAGTTGGAAGGAATTCTTCTTTTGAATGTGCGACTGAACAGAATCCTGCGATTTGGATATTTAATAATGAAACCAATTATAAATTTGATACAAGGTAAATATATATATTATATAGAATAAGCTGACTTTTTGAGCTAATAAATATCACAAACCAATAAACAGACTATATACTCTTGCAGCAAATCCGAACTGGCTATGAGATGAGTTAGTTTGCTAATAAATAAATTTTAAGAGCGGTTTTCTGAAGGGCAGATATTTTACTTTAAAATACTATAAAAAACGCTGCTCTAAATATAATATTTATGTATATATATATCTATATATATATATATACATATGTATAATATAATATCTATGTATAATTCAAAATCTTTGGTTTGGCTTAACTCGAAAACATTATTACGATAAACCAGATTTATAGCTGAATCATTTGGTATTTATTCCCTTACCCCTTGGCATGCGTTTTAAGAACAGTCCACTATCTTTTGTTACGTTCAGAAACTTTGTTATCATTTGTTTTTAATTTTAAATACAATTTTTGCTGATTAACTTGTTCTTAACTTTGTTATTTACAGATTTACAATAACTGAGAATATAATAATTCCCGAAGAAAATGCCGATACGAACCTAAGTAATGATATAAAAAAGTATAAGAATGTACTTTACATACGCAATGTGAATATATCGGACAGTGGGAATTATACATGCAAAGATGCTGTGACAAACACCTCCGTGGAATATAGCTTGCAGCCGTTCCTTGAACCGAAAATTATTGCAAGCACCGTTGAGAGCATCAAGCGAAAGATTAAGCAAAGTGCCATTATATATTGTGTATTTGAGATATATCCGCAGAATGTTTCGACAAACAAACACCTCAAATGGCTTAAGGATGGTAGCCCACTTGCGTTCCTAGATGCCGCTGCCTCGATACACAAGCTGAGCGAAACACAATTGAACTTTACACTGGAATTTACAGAGGTATACAAGAAGGAGAATGGAACATATAAGTGTGTTCTGCATAGCGACACTGAGGCTGAGATCATTTCAAAGGAAATCACATTGCTTGTGATGGAAGTGCCCCAGATCAGCATTGATTATGTGAAAGCTGTTGGCGCTAACAAAATATACTTGAATTGGACGGTGAATGATGGCAATGATCCTGTTCAAAAGTATTTCATTCAGTATTCACAAGAAGGTTCGCCCACATACAAGTATTATAAAGATATTATCAATGGCAACTATACATCATATGTCCTGGATACATTCACTCCCAATACATCCTATCATCTGCGCATAACCGGAAAGAACTCGATTGGCGATGGGACGGCCCATCAGTATCAATCTGCTGTGACTACCTTGGATCATGATCCCATTTTCATACCAAAGGTTGAGACAACTGGCAGCACAGCTTCGACAATTACCATAGGTTGGAATCCTCCTTCACAGGAACTAATTGAATATATTCAGTACTATGAATTGACTGTCTCCGAAGCGGGCGATGTGCCGAAATTGATTGAGAAAGCTTTTCATCAGCAAAACTCGAGAAACTTGCCATATATGTTTGATAAACTGAAGACCGCCACGGACTACGAGTTTCAGGTGCGAGCTTGCAGCGATCTGACCAAAACCTGCGGTCCATGGTCCGAGAAAGTGAATGGCACAACCATGGATGGTGTTGCAACGAAACCAACTAATTTAAAAATACATTGCCATAATAAGAACATTTCCGGGCTGGATTCGATCTCACTCAGCTGGAGCGTACCCCAAACTCCAAATGGAAAGATCATTTCATACTTGATTATCCTCGAGGGAAACTACACTTACTATAATCAGGAGGGCCAAATGCTAACGAAGAAATGGGGCCCCAAAATACGGAGAGTCGATGAGCCCAGCCATAAAACGATCTACGAAGGCGTTAGTCCAAACACAAATTACACTGCAACTGTCTCGGCAATTACGCGGCATAAGAAAAATGGTGAAGCTGCCGTTGTGAATTGTTTTATGCCAATTTCGACGCCCGAAACAATTGGCAAAACGATGTGGACAAAGGTTAAGAATGGCCCAAAATATGTTTTAAAATTATACATACCGAAAGTTAGCGAAAGGAATGGCCCTATCTGCTGCTATCGGCTCTATCTAGTCAAAATAACTAATGGCAATAACGAACTGCCCGCTCCCGAAAAACTGAACGTGGCCACGTACAATGAAGTACACAATAATAATAATAAGACCAATAACTATGCATATATAGCTGAAATGCTTAGTAATCGATACTTTAGATCGGAGATATTTGTGGGAGACGAAATGCGTTTCCTTAACAAACCAGAAGATCTTTTGGACAACGATAATATCTGTCGCAAATGCTTAGAGGGCGCACCATTTCTAAGAAAACAGGAAAGTACCTTGAAAATAGGTAAGATCAGAACTAGAGATTTATAATCTATACAGACTATAGTTAAATTATTTATTGTTATTCCAATTTGATCTATTTTGTTTTAGATTCCGCCCCAACTCCAGCTGAGACTCAAAAAGAACAATTACTCAAAGGTGGAAATTTGACGGAACAGGCCATACAGGTTTTAGGTAGTAGAATGAGAATACGACGAAATCCTACAGTTGGCATTGAAAAGGAGGATACAAATAATAGTAATCCAAATAATATTGGAGATATATTCGATGGCGAAATAGACATAAATTCCAATTACACTGGCTTCCTGGAGATTATAGGTAAGTGTCATACAGAAATACACAAAATAGAAACATTTCATAATCATTTATCTCTATTATTATAGTTCGATCTGGAAGTACGGTTCTTATGGCTTACAGTGATTACTTTGATGTAATGACGCCTGCGACTGAAGCAGAACAAATACATTCCCTGGATGATTCGAAGTTTTATATGAATATTGGCATTAAGGCCGCTGCAATTTCATTAGGATTGATTGTGATTTTCATTTTATTCTGGATTGTTCATCATCAGAAGACGAAGCACGCAATGCCCGACGAGGATACATTAACTTTAAGAGATTCCTTAAGGTATTTGCAATTGATTTACCCCAATTATAATTTGTTTAGTTTCATAATTTGTTAATTATAATTTCAGAACTCTTTTTAGACGTCGAATCAACAATCATAGCCAGTTCATAGGGTCTGGAAATCAGAAAGGCTTCGATACTGGTCCTATTCATAAAACAGATTTAGTTAGTGCCTATAAAAATCGTCATAAGGATACGGATTATGGTTTCTTACGGGAATATGAAATGTTACCCAACCGCTTTACTGATCGAACGACAAAGAATAGTGACTTGAAAGAAAATGCTTGCAAGAACAGATATCCAGATATTAAAGCCTACGATCAAACTAGAGTTAAGCTATCGCCAATGAATGGAAACCAAAGTACGGACTATATTAATGCCAATTTCGTTATTGGATATAAGGAGAGGAAGAAATTTATCTGCGCTCAAGGTCCCATGGAGAGCACAATTAGTGATTTCTGGCGTATGATCTGGGAGCAACATTTAGAGATTATTGTTATGCTGACAAATCTGGAGGAATATAATAAGTCCAAATGCGCGAAATATTGGCCGGAAAAGGTTTTCGATTCCAAGCAGTTTGGCGATATCTCAGTTAAATTTACCGCAGAACGAAAGACTGGAGATTACATAATACGATCTCTAGATATAACAAAGTCCAATCTGATCGGCGATGAGGAAGATCACAGGCAAATCACTCAATATCATTATCTTACATGGAAGGATTTTATGGCTCCCGAACATCCACATGGCATTATCAAGTTTATTCGTCAGATCAATTCAGTGTACTCGGTGCAAAGAGGTCCAATTTTGGTGCACTGCAGCGCAGGTGTCGGCCGAACAGGTACTCTAGTCGCATTGGACTCTCTTGTGCAACAGTTGGAGGAAGAAAATATGGTATCCATATTTAATACCGTGTGCGATCTACGTCATCAGCGTAACTTTTTGGTCCAATCATTGGTGAGTTGGCTTTGTTAATATTTCAAATATACATATTTACTATAAATATGAGGTCTACTTTAGCATTATAATGAGTAAAATACGTAAAACTCTAGATTTACAGGCTTGGGAATATTGCTGATCATGTAAAGTATTTATATTCTTGATCAGAAACACGAGCTGAGTGAATGTGGCCTTGTGCGTCTGTCAGTGTGTCTCCGTCTTTTATGTGATCTACAGTTTCCTGTTACTCAATACACAAAACTAATATACTCCACTCACTTCGTAAAGCGCTTAACTCTTCGAAAATGCTCATACTCCGCTTTGAGTGAAACTGGGTCGCCTATAAAAGGGCGACGCTGCTGCAGCTCTTGTTCAGTCGTGTCTCTCACTTGGTGCTGGTCGGACGCAGTGCAGTGCAGTGCAGTGCAGTGTTAATAATATTTAATAATAATAGCTAAATAGTTATTATAATTATGATGTAGATCATGATCATGATGTTTAAGAATTATGATTATGGTGCTGCTGTTCATGATAATTATAGTAATGATGTTATTGGCAATAGTGAAAAATCTAATGATCAGGGCAATGATAATGATGGTGAACACGATTATGCTGTTCATACATATATATGATGATCATAAAATATACATTATATAACGATGATACGAATGACGATTAGAAACAAATTGACAATTATAAAGGGGAATCAAAAGGCGACCATGATGAAGATGATTTTAATAATGATAATAAATATAAATGTTATAGACATGATGATAGTCAAAATAATGATACAATATATCTACTGATGATGATTAACTTATTGTTTTTTCCCGCCTAGCCCATATTTCTTTCTTAAATTTTTAAAAACATTTACTTATAACTTCATTACAGAAACAATACATTTTCCTATATCGAGCATTGTTGGACACTGCTACATATGGAAACACGGACATACTACTAAATTTATTGCCATCAACAATTGAGAATCTCAAATTCAAGCCTAATGACGGAAAATGCTTGCTAGAATTGGAATTTGAGGTTTGTGCACTGTTTTGTCTCTCAATTAAATATAATTATTCAATTTATTTCTTATCTTGTATCATTTAAGAAACTTGTTAACACAACGGATGAGATAAATAAGTCTTGCAGCGTAGGCGAAACTAAGGAGAATATGCTTAAGAATAGAAGCCATGAAATTATTCCATATGATCGTAATAGAGTACGTATGCAAATTATATAGTAAACGACTTGATATGTTGACTAACGTAATTTGTATTCAATTTCCTCAAGGTCATTCTAAGTCCCATACCATCGAACGATAATTCAACCTATATAAATGCCTCTTTCATTGAGGGTTATGATAATAGCGAATCATTTATAATTGCACAAGATCCTATGGAGAACACAATTGGAGATTTTTGGAGAATGATATCTGAGCAAAGTGTTTCCACATTGATTATGATATCCGAAGTAAGTGAAACATTATTCAAGTTGGGCTCATGTCATTTAATATTTAAATTATTTTTTAGATTGGAGACGGTCCCAGGAAATGTCCACGTTATTGGGCTGATGATGAAATACAATATGATCAAATACTCGTAAAATACGTACATAGTGAAAGTTGTCCGTATTACACTCGACGAGAGTTCTACGTAACGAATTGCAAAATCGACGATACCCTTAAGGTGACACAATTCCAGTATAATGGTTGGCCCACTGTCGATGGAGAAGTTCCTGAAGTCTGTCGGGGCATTATTGAGCTGGTAGACCAAGCACACAAGCATTATAAGAGTCACAAAAACATTGGTTGTCGATCTCCCCTAACAGTTCATTGCAGGTAATTTATAACCGGGTTTCATTATCGATGGTCTTCTAATTATAAATAATATTTATTTGCTTGAGCAGCTTGGGCACTGATCGAAGTTCAATTTTTGTTGCCATGTGCATTTTGGTTCAGCACCTTAGATTGGAAAAGAGTGTAGATATATGTTCAACAACAAGAAAATTGCGATCTCAGCGACCAGGACTTCTAAATTCATTCGTAAGTATATAATGCTTAATTGATATACATCAATGACAACTAATATATATATTGTTGATTTGTTTTAGGCACAATACGAGTTCCTACATCGCGCCATAATAAACTATTCAGATCTACATAAGTTGTCGGAAAATATAGAGGATTAAATACGAATTGAATATACTCATAAGAAAAATGCTGCTGAGTTTACTCACACACACACACACACCCACACACAGTCACACACACATACACACACACACACACACACACACACACACAATACATAGATATTATAATAATGTACATTTCAAGGAATCTTCGTATAGTATGTATTTGAGTGCGACGATTGTATACATTTTTTTACCAATTTATTTTTAACCTTATACATATATTTGTATGTCTGTATGTGCGTATTTATACTGATAAAGCTACCAAAGGATGAATATTAATTTATTTTATAAGATTATGTGTAAAGTAATAATAATAAAATAAAATATGTATCTTTTACATTTAAGACAAACAGCACAATAGCTTAGAGCTGCAAACGAAACAAATATCAGCTATCAACCAAACAAAGATCTTATTTAATCTTTACTTTCAGTTGTGCAAATGGGTCGACGAGTGTTTCTTTTCTATCAGCTTAGAAAGACTTATCGAGAGGGCACAGAAGTGTGATATAAATGTGAGAAATGGGATATAAAGCTGAGAGCATGATGGATTAATTTACGAACAGAATGAAAGACGAGAGAGTGGCATTGCAAATATCAAAGAGTCTGTTATCTCGATATGGTTTTATATGAATTGCTATTTCGTTTAAATCTAGAGGACATGAAAGTCGCAAAGAGACTGCACAAAGTTGATTTTGTGAACTCGTGAGTTAGTTAATCTAATGTGATAAGAACAGAAACTTCTTCCTCTAAAATGCCAAACGAACTTTACAATTTTGAAACCAGTGTTGCCTTTTCTGTTACACTAGACTAGACAAATAACTGCCCAGAAGTATTATGCTTAATTAAACACTCTGAACATTTGCAAAAAAGCCAATATGCTTTCATTTAGACACAGAGTACACAGAAATTCGCATAGCTGGGATGTCATATTTATGTAATTACAAATGTACTTATACGACAACTGAACTTGTTACACTAGTTTGCGAACCTTTCATTAAATTAATTAACTTTTTTGTGCAAATACTGTCGGCTGCACAGCAACGTTCTGCATGCCAGGCCCAAGCCCCAGTGGCAGTGGCAGTGGCAGTGGCTGTGGCTGTGGCTGTGGCAGTGCTAGGGCGAGTGCCAGATAGCATCCTGGGCAGCACTTGAATTCATCATCAAACTGGAAATGATGTTTTTCAGTTAAAACTCAAGACTTGTGTCAACACTTGTGAAAGGCCACTCGTTGCGTGCACTGTTTAAAATATAATGAATTTTTATATGCATTTGGCAATTAAATGAATAGAATTGTGAAAATTACGTCTACGGATATGGGTATAAACCAGCTTTGAGTATAGAGAGTACATATGTATGTGTCTATCTGTATATTGATTGAAAATGTTTCTGTGTATCTACAAAAATATCTGTTTGATATACTTTTCCCTATTTGCTATGCTCAAATTGTCGGCAAGCAATGAGTAGAAAATAAAATCAATAATAATTTAACTTTGAGATTATAATTGTTGCATAAATTTTCTGATAGTTTCTGTCAAACATAAGTATGAAGTAAAGTTTAAAATAAAGGACTTGGACCTCTGGAAGGCTTTTATATCGAAATTGGAAAGACTTTCGTCTTGACAAATCAACGAAAAATTTGCACGTCCTCAGAATCAATGTGAATATTACTTTTTAGACAAGTTTGAAATAATTAAAAATAAAATTTTTTAAGCTTTCAAGTATAGGAAAGAATTGGAGCAGGAGGAAGTATATGATAGCTTAATGTAAAACTAAATAAAAACTATTTCTTTTAAATCTAAATAAAAATTTTAAAATATAGATAATTTGAATAATATTTAACAAAGTTATGTAAATGTATAGGATAAGGAACTAGAAAACTGTGGAAGTCTTTTTTAAATGTAACTCGAAAACTTTAAGCTCTACAGATCTAAAGATATCAGACAAATAATATAAAAATGTCACTTTTCGAATAGCTACACGAAAACAATGTGTGCATGGGAAGAATTTGGAATGTGCGCCCGCCTGGATCACTCTCACTTGTTGGCGCTTATCATAACGATAAACTGTGGCACGTGCAATGCGACAACATTTATAACTTTTTCGGAATACAACAAAACAGCAACAAAAATAGATGAATATATTAAAAGGAAAACAATTATTATTATCATGTGGCTTTAATCAGGCGACTTGTGCCGGTGCTCTAGTCGCTGGGCTATCTAACAAGGGCTGTGTATCGGACCAGCGTTCCATAAGCAAATATTTACCTAATTCAATCCGTCATTTGGTAGTCACAAGCGTGAGAACAGTAAACAAAAAGTTTATATCTGTCACAGGCATAAGTAGAGCTCAACTTGCGCAGCCCCGGTGGAAAAGCGCGTTGCTGAGGCGGCGCTGAGCGGAGGCTGACTTAATTTCACGTCTTAGCATCAGTTACGACCCCGCCAATTGGAAAAGTCAACGGACTCGATTGCGTCGTGGGCGACTTCAAAGGAGCAGTACGCCCAACAATTCGCCAAGGATATCATCCGCAACACGTGGCGGACGACGTTCTAGTCTGAGCATGCCAATTGTTTGTCGGTCGCTCATAAACTGCAGTCGAGCGGGTGGTGTGCGCATACTTTGAATGATTTTTAACACACACACCAACTCACACACAGATACATAAAAAGCAATAAACTAAAATTAAGTCAGAAAACGTGTCGAAAGTCAGTGCCCAGTGCACTGACACTGATGTAAAAACAAACACAAATAGCGAACGACGCTCCTTGTTTACCTTCATAAAACCCATCGCGCATGCCTTTGCCAGGGAATCAGGGAATCACTGACGTTTGTTATATATATCTACACTGTGAGCGAGACAAAGAGAGGGCGAGATTGTGTGGTAAAGTCACCCCATTCGCAACGTTAAGTACAATCGCATCAGTATTCAGGATATACAGCCAAACTCACACACGCACACATCTAATAAATTGGTAATTCGTGGTGAATTTTGACTAGCAGTAAATTAAGCAGTGTGAAATAATGATGTTGTTCATGAAATGAGCAACTGTTACACATTTTAAGTATTTTAAATTGAAGGATTTTATATAATAATGCTCGTTATAGCCGACTGGTCAAGGGTTACGTTACTGGAGTCTAATTAGGGTAAAACCATGATGAGAAATTTGATCTATTTGTTTTACTGGTTCGTGTTTAGATGGACTTTCAGATGTATCACAATGAAAGAGCTTTGAAACAGCGCATACTTATAAACAATTCACATTATAGACTTTAGCCTTGTTGATGATATTGTGATGAGGTTACGATATGTTATGATGATATGTTAAGTATTTGATGACATATATAAAAATGGAAAAATATATAAAAAATATTCATATTATTCTCAATTTTTGTTTTTAGTTTTATTTATTTAAAATAATATTTAGTAAACAATTATATATTTGAGGTAAAAGAAAATTGTATGATATATGTTAAATTTTAAATAATGAGATTTATTATGAAGATCGTAAGAGTTGTCATATTTTTTTGATATGAAGAGAAAACAGCAAACAAATATGCAAAAAGTTAATTATTTTAATTTACAAAATATAAATAATGCACGTATCTATAGTTTTATATTATATTTTGATGCCTATTGATCTCTATCTTTATCTTCATCATGTTTGATATTCACATAAGGGTCGAGCAAATTTCAGACTACCCTCGTATATACATTTTATTGGTACAGATGCAATTGATATGGCAGGTCCATCTGCTTGCCTGTCCTACAGATATGTTCTTTGAGCATTATTTTCTTTATTATGGCAACAAGTTACTGAGATATGATCACGTCAGCCATGTAAAAGATAATATACATTATGAGTTCTTTCCTTCTTCAAGATCTTAGCCAAAGAAATTGTACGACATATACACGTGGATTTTCCGCAATTTTGATAGTAAAAGGTTATTTTCTAGAACTCACCCGAGTCTGTGTAAGATTAGAAATACATTTCATACCATGATGAATCGTATTGTGAGAGGAAAAACTTATATGCAACGCATAATGTTATTTTTTATACATAGAATACATTGTAACATACGAGTTTGGCTCTGAGGGGCTGGAGAGTGTGAGGTGCACGTTTTATTTGTTTGTTGTCACATAAAGACGCTTGGCTGCAGTGCGGCCGTAAGGCAGTAAGGCACGTGCCACGTGCCACATATTGTTCTTGCAGATGCCTTTCGGCTATGTAATGGTTGGGTGTTAACACAAAGTTTGTGTGTCTGATTCGGCAATCCGGCGAACCGGTCCGCCCACCCACCTAAAAAGCACAGTCGCAGATGCTGCAAATGATGAGTTGTGCCTAATTCATAACCACATCGAAAGGAATTAACTCACAGCATGTAGCTGTGCCTGTGCCTGTGCCTGTGCCTGTTCCTGTGCTATAGAGCTTTCCCTTTCCCATTCAGGGTTTGCCAGAGGGTTGGAACGTTTCCGTGTTAAAATCAAGTCGCTTCAACACGTGTCTTAATTCGTTTGGGTGAGATTCCTACAAGCTGTACAAAGGGGTTTGAAAACTGAAATTAATTTCGCTACCGTTGAGAACTGTCAGCAATCGATTAGATAGAAAGTCAAGAAAGTTATCCAAATGGAATGTCTTCAAATTTGTGTACTCTTTGTAAGTGAGAGATAATATAGGGAAATAGATGCAGATGCAGTCTGGGATTAAGCTATAATACTGTATAACTGGGATTATGCTAGAGGTGTAAAGGGAAATGATAGACATTGAAATAACACGAGGAAAGGAAATTAAATTAAGAAAAGGCCTTAATGCATATATTTGAATAGGTATTTATATTATTGTTATTAGAGAAGAGACTGTCTACCTTTATCCGCACACTGGAATTCGAGTCTGGCATAGAAAGAAAGATTTACTTTTCTAATAGAAGCTCGTACTTTATGAATATAATATTTAGTCTGTACTTCTGATTCACATAGGTTAATCAGTCCTTTCTTCAGATCAAAGATCTGTTTGTCGATCGATTGCGAACCTTGTTCGAATTCGCTGTTGTGTAAACTTTGATGTTGGGAGTGCAAACCACGTTATGTAGGTGAAAGAACATCGGATGTGGCCTGTGTTTGTCGCCAGGGGGTCCGTCCGCATTGGCAAGACGGCATTGGTATGGCACCAAGCCATCAACGATTTTCAAGTAATCCCTTGTTTGTTTCTTTGTCCGCATATATTGTTGTTTAACAATCCCAACATAACCACAATGACAGGGCACTCGGACGAAACCATCATCAGCAGCAGCAGCAGCAGCGGCAGCAGTCGGAGTTAAAGCCGGAGTCGTAGCAGCAACAGCAGCAGCAGCAGCACAGGCAGTTGCAGTATTCATGGTTGAAACTAGTTAGTCAGATCGTCGCAAGTAAGCAATTTCACAAATAAGAACATATTCTCTGTTCCATGGCACGACAGCGGGATAAGATAAGAACAAAACTCCGCCAGCGCCTGCTGTGCAGGTCAGACACAGTTTGCGCAGTATGACGTAGTCTTTTTTTCTGTTCGACTTTTCTTCTCTCTTTTTTTTTTTTTTGGGCCTCGGCTTTGGCGGCTCACACCAATTGTGGAGGAGCTTCTGCTATACAACCATAAATTATTATCCCTACTAACCCAAAAGATGATGTGCATTGAAGCTTGGGATTAAGCAAGCCATGCACAAAAGTTTTGTTGATAGAGTTAATATACTAAAACAGTTCAATGGTATTTGTAACTGAGATATGCTTAAAAAAATATGCTAAAATAGTCCAATAAGAATATTATTCGAACAAATAAATAAAGAATATATATCCATCTATACACATATCCAAGTAAAGTTCAACCCACTAGAAACTTATCAAAAGAGCATGGAAGTCTTGAAGTATAAAGAAAACATATATGCACACACATATAAAGAAAACTGATTTACCATTTTGTTAAACTGCACGTAACTTGTAAATAAGTAACAGCCAGTTAAATCCGCATGTTAAGGAAAATTTTTGACTATCGCACCTAAACGGAAACAAACAGAAATAAGAAATATGCAAATTTGTGTATGTTGAACAATGGACTAACCGTTTAAGTAATTGAGTCTCCATTTTCTGCTGTTTACATTTTCAGCATCGAGCATTCAGCATCCAGCATCCAGCATCCAGCTTCCAAGTCCACTTTGGTTGAGAACACAATGTAGTTGAGTGGAAATCCCCTATTCCGTTCACTTTGGCATGTCCTGGGACACCGCAATTGAGCATTTGGCTGGCACATTAAGAAAGCGACTGGGCTCGGGGGGTGGAACGGCCAAATAAACATAAATGCGTAACTGTCTGAGCCGGAGCTATAGCTCCGGCTGTAGCTGTAGCTGTAGCTGTAGCTGAAGTGACTAAAGAGTGGGCGTTGCTCTTCAATCCAATTTTGAGGATTTGATTCCATTTAGATGCATCGAAGGATTAGGAATAGGCAAAAAAGGTTCTCCAAAGCCAATAATGGCATTTTATTTCCCTCTTGCGTACATTAAAATAAAAAAGACAGAGAGAGAGAGAGACAGCGAGAGAGAAGGAAAAAAGTAAAGGATTTACTCTATGCGAAATTAATGATGTTTTCCCATTACATTTACATCCCATTATAATATAATTGAATGCCCAAACATTAACTTGAACAAATGCTAACACATGTTTGTTAACCATTTAATAATGCAAACATTTTTAATGTGTCCAACGAAACTAGTTTGCCTCCGACAGATTCAATAGTCACTAAAGAAGTTGAACAGGTTTTTGAGAAATCGTCGATATCATATTACGAGTACATTAATATTGGAAAAGCCAGTTGTTTTTTTTCCTCCTATATATATATATATATATATATATATATATATATATATATATATATATATATATATATATATATATATATATATAAATATATATGTGTGGGAATAACACTAGGCTACATAATTATTGATTTATGCTCAAGTAGAGAAGATAGACTATGTCAATCTGTCAATCTGTAGATGCAATGCATGCAATTGGTTAACAGATACCCTGTAACTTTATGTTAACTGTCTTGCTCAATTAATAATATCAATAAATAATGAATGACATAATGGTTAATATCAATTATCAATGAATTATAATATTGTCAGTGCATATCAAAAATGTATAATATAAATGAATAATACACATTAGAGAATTACACCAATAATAACAATGAATAATGCCAGTGAATTGGAATAATGAGCTGAAGCACTGAGTACTGTCAATGAATCATATTAATCAGCAATATCAATCAATAGCTCAGGCATAGCTATATGTACTTGAATTATTGAGTATTCAAATACTGAGCTTAACATATGATATATCTTATATTGAAGAACGTAATTTCTTCTTGTATTCATATGTATTCATTTTGAATGCGTCTATGACAGCTCAGTGAATAGCTGTTGCCATAGAATTTCTGTTCAAATTATTCCAACTCTCTCGCCCTGCATCTCTCAGGATAATATGATATCTTAAGATGGCAATTAAATACAATTTTCAGCTATCTTATTTGGCTTAAGTAAATGTAAAAGTAAAAAACAGTTGTGAGCCATGGGTGTCAGCCATAAATAACATAGAGAACGTCTTGCTGAGCAAGTGGCTTTCAGAGCTGTCAAAAGCTGTTCAATTGGGGTGTTTAATGGGTCAATAGAAGTGTCTGGGAAATGCGAGTTACTTTGTAAGAGTGCTATGCGAGGGTCTATGGCGATGATGATGATGATGATCTTGAACCACCCGGCAGAGCGCACTCCCTGCGGCTAACTTTTATGGTAGTAGCTGCTGGTCGTTTCTACCAATTAAATAGCTCCTGGTATTTGTTTACCAGCTGGATTGGGGCTTTTCTTTGGCCCGGGCATTCGAAGTTTCACGAGTTAATGCGATAAATTTGCATATTTTGATTGTGTTGCGGTCAACAATGGGTTGCTTTCTGAATTAATGGGATTTTGCAGGCTTATGCAAAATCCGCCAAATATTTTACAATTTTAATTAAATTATCCCGAGCTTTTAACACTGCCAAGCTGTGAATATACATTATATATACATATATACGTATACATATATATATGCAGCCATCACTCCGCGCGAAGTTATCTATTGCTTTATTTGTGGAAAATAACAGTGCCATCAGCGACTCCAATTTTACATAAGTGATATGCTTTAAAGCTGGAGTATCCTTGCAGCTGCTCCTGCTCTAGCTCCAGCTCCAGCTCCAGCTGCGGCTGCTGCTGCTGCTGTCGATGGGCTTTGCCCGTAGCGAAACCGCAACACGCATTGCGAAAATTCAATTTCAATATGGAAATTTCACGTTGGGCAGATCCACGTAAACGCCTTCACTGTTTTAATGAGGCTGCAGGCTCCCGACATCACGCAGCAGCCTCGAATGCAATTTTACGATATGCCTGTTCTTAACCACTCCCACGCAGCCTGCAGCCAGCAGCCAGCAAACAGCAGCCAGCAGCCAGCAGCCAGTACACACCCTGCAGCCTACCCCGAAATGTGTTGGGAGTATTGGGCTGTTTGCTTTTGCGGTTGCGTCAACACGTGTTTTCCTACAACAACAAAGCGCAGCCAACTGACCCAGCATATAGTCATATATACATATATATATATATACATATATATTTATACAATAGAGTACCTGAACAAGTCTATTATGTTCAGCTCATTATGCCGCTAATAGATGCATATCTAATACAGGGATTATTTGTATAGTATATTATAGATAGAGTTTCCATGCTCAAACAAGCTGTCCGCTGCTTGTTATTGGAAGTAAATCATGAAAATGTTTTTTGTTGATGAAACTAAATTATTTAAATTAATTACTATTCAAAATTAGGCAACATGTTTATGGAAGTTAGTTTATTTTATGAATATAAATGTGACAGTATTGCAGAAAAACATCGTTTGAATCACATAGAAAAGCGATAATTGAATAAATATTCAAACAGACGGCAGAAGACTTCAACTATTCCTTCCTCACGTTAAGGTTCTGTTTCTATTAGGAGGAAATATAAACGTAAGGCAAGTAGGAAAGTAGAAACTGATGAAATTACTGAGAATACCAAGAAGAAGTGGCCAACTAGAACATGCCTTGCTCTTTCACAGATTCTAGCTCTAAACACACTCACATAGGCCAGATTGACTAAAGCGGCATAGATCTATTCTGCTCTTAAGCCTGATCAAGCATATATATACTTGATGGGAGCGAACATATCATCTCCTGCCTGTTACACACATTCTTAAAAACTACAAAAAGTAACCTACAAAAATGTAAACTCCATCGAGTTATCCAAAGTTTCTATTACAGGCGATACAATTGTCCGATTATCGATTATTTTCTGTTACCTTAGCGTACGTTTTGCACCACTGTATTTCAATTTGAGTGGCGCATAGGAAATATTTTTTGACATCGATAAGAAAAGCAACCCCTTAAAATATCAAATACATGATGTATGTATGTGTTTTTGCATTAACACGAGTCCTTTTCACATTGGATGCGTGCGTGTGTTGAGGTCTTCGGTCCTCGCTCTTCGTTGCTCGGGCAGGAGTAATCAGTCATATTATAATTTTGATTATCCCACAGCAAGTCAAACCGTCACGAAATCCCTTTTAAGTACAGCAAAATATTAGCAACATCATTATTGTCGTCGACGTTAACAGCAAAATTCGCTTTTGTGGTGAATCAATGTTTGCGGGGTTGGTTTCACGGATTTGTTTGCGACATCAAATAACATACAAAATAATCTAGTGACACTGAAAAAAACCGTGGGATCACAGACATAAAATCGTTCATGAAAAGCTTAAATGTTAAAGAATGTGAAGGCAAGATAAGGCTTTAGAGGTATTCTCATGGGTAGCTCTAGCTCTAATATGATAAACATAGGTTCGTATCTAAGAGTTAAGCTGAACAGAGCTTAGGTTCTGTTTTGAATAATTAATTCAAATCAATTCTAAATATAAATAAATTAAATGTATATAATTACTTGTCATTTGTATAGTTCCAAGAGACATGCTTAGCTTGTAGTTTTTCCGGGCAGACGAATCTTAAATGAAGATAAATGCTGACCGTAAATATTTTGACTTCTTTCATACAAACAGTCAGGCAGGCAGGCAGGCTGGCAGGCAGGACAAGGCAGGGCAGGCAAGAAAAACAAGAAAGAATGAAAGGAAACACCTCAAACAATAATTCGCCAACGCTCAATTCCAATTCCAATTCCATTGGCAATGGCAATGGCAATGGGAATTCCATTACCAACCCTCAATGCCTCAATAGCTCATCGGATGGTATGATAGCACTTCAAATAACATCATGGCTAGATTAGGGGTTTCCGTTCCCAAAGCGCATAGACAATGCTCGAAATTAAATGACAGCCAAAAAGGTCATCCTATTCAATTGAGGACCACTGCTCGTGCCCGGGCATAGCTCGATATTTATTTATTATTATAGTGCGAAACGCATGTGGACTGCCCAGCTAGAATAAGGAGATGTTGCCACTGAAGCGGGAAATGGGTTCACAAACTGAGAGCGAGAGATAGACAGAGAGAGAGAGAGAGAGAGAGAGCGAACGAGAAAGCCAATCATCGAGCTGGACAATATGCCAAGTGATAAATGACTTGGGTATTATTCTTGTATTCGTTTTAATACAGTTGGCGGTCTCTGACAGTATATGGGATTTATACTACAACAACGATGGCCCGAAATACAATAAGCGCGTCTGCCATATCGATGGACATAAAGGATATTGTGGCAATTGCGACAGGAAAACAAGAGTTTGTGTTCGGGACTGGGACTGGGACCGGGACCGGGACCGAGACCGAGACCGAGACCGAGACCACAGCGGTAGCAGCCAAACTGCAGACTACACAGGATGTCCTCATACTCTCACTCTCTGTGACTCTCACTCTCTGACTGCTTAATGGCAACGGGTGGTCCATCTTGATTCCTGGTTAGAAATGATAAATGTGTTTATTTCCTTTGGCTAATATGTCACATATCATAATGTCAGCGATGTCTTGTCTAGCTGTTTGGGAAAACTCGTTTTGCTTTGGCTCAACTTATGAATGAATTTTGAAAATTATTTATTCATGTTATTTATAAAAATTTTATATAATTTTATAAGCAACATACTAAAGTTTTTCTTGAACTAAAAAAAAAAAAAAGAAATTTTATCTTAAAACGAAGGTTTACTTTGGTAGCCATCGATCACACACTATATTTTTTCCGATTAGTTTTGCTTGTTCTTTATCTGATTCGTGTCAATATCAAGTTATTTGGGTACATTTGATATTTTTAATGATCAAGAAAATAGAAATAATTTTACGTTATCTGTAAGTACTACGTCTTTCGTACACAGCTTATTTTAGGTTTTCAAAAATCTTTATATAATGTATATATAGTTCATAATACAAGCAACAACAGCCTGAGCTTATTAAACTGAAGGTTTGTCAACTTTGACAAGCCTCTAATCAGTTTGAAATATCTCTATATTTGCACATGTAGCTCATTCAAAAACAGTTTTTCATATAATTAAGATAAAAGTTATATAAAAAATACATCACAAGCCATTCGCCTATACAGTATTTCCAAGTCAAGCTCCAACTTCCAGCTGGCAAGAGAAAAAAACCTCACTCTTGGTATGAAATATTTATGCATAAGTACACTTTCTATTTCTATTTCAATTTCTATTGCTATTGCTATTTCCATTTCTATTTCTTAGGCAATGAACGGCTGTTACATAAAGAAGAATGCTATAAATTTTGGCACAGCCGGCGACATTTTAAAACGAATTCGAAAGTTTTATTGTGTTAAATGCGACGAGTGTTTGTGACGTGGGTGGCGCATTTAACCCTTAATATTCTATAAATTTCCGACACATTATTAAAACATAAAAAGCGTCAATAATCATTTCAGATTTGAGGCGATTTATTTTCAAAAGGCTTTTTACGCAACTTTCCATGCCTCGCAGCCTCGCAGCCTAGCAGCCTCGCTCAAAATTGGCGTCGAACTTTGCTGCTCCACAACAATATTTGAAACACTTTTCAAAAAGCAGTGCGGGTTGGGGTTGGTTGGGCCGGGGGAGGCGTGTTATGATTTTATTGATGGTGGCTGTGCGGCGGTTGCCAGAACACTTTACACATTTGTCGCAGATTGTTTCATTTGAAACATTTCCCCAGTAGCGCAACGACAATCGTCCTGACAATCCTTTACACATCTGTACACGAACACCTATGTGTCTATGACTATGTCGATGTGTGTGTATGTGTGTGTGTGTGTGTAAGTGTGAAATTGTGTATGAATGCGTTTTATATAGTTTCACATCATGAATAGACATCGCCCTTTCTCCCCAGCCAAACAAAATGTTGGCGTAATGCAGGGTAGAACTCAATGTATTACAGCATTCAAATTGTACAAAAAAAAAAAAAGAAAAAAAACATATATATATACATACATATATGAAAAATATAAAAGTTAGAAAATATTATTTATTATAACAGCAACACGTGCCAAAAAAAAAAAATTGATACATTTAAAGTGTTTTATATGTGGATAAAAGCATCTCTAACAATATGAACAATATGAAACATATGAAAAGTACAATATGAATGGAATGAAAGAAGAAGAATTGAAATGACATTAAATTGAAAAATAATCCATAAATGAGCTTAGTTTGAGTGACTGATTGACTGAGTGAGTGCAGTACTGAGTGACTGAGGGTGTGAGCGACGAAGGGACCGCTTGCTGACCAGCTTATAGTCGTTGCAGCAGTTGTTGGACTTTCAGGTATATCAATATGAACATATATATGTATATATATGTATATATATGTATATATAATAAAAGAGTTAAATCTGATTGATTGAGCTGGCTAATTGAATACAGGACGAGTAATGTCGGTTAATAATTGTTACTAAAATATGTGTTCACTTGCTACTTATTAAACAGTCTAAGATATATACAGCCTATGAAGTATGTAGACTGTCAGCCTTTCAGCTGCCCTATAAAGTCCTCATAGGCAGCCTAACTGCAGCATAGTTATGCGTGAGAAAGTGCTATGTTCATAATCTAAGCCCTCACATATACATATATATATCACACAACCTAACTACAGCAGGCAAACAAATGAAATCTCCTCAAATTGTGGAATATTACAAAAATATATCAAATAAAATCCGTTGTGCGGCTTTTATCACTCGGGTGTCAAGCAGGCCGCTGACAATAAAAGCTTGGGAAAAACAATTTCCAGGAATATGTTCCGGAATTCGGTGTTAAACAACAGTGAACAATCCGTCAATAGTGAACTGCGAATGCGCGGCTCGGATTGCGGCGACATTGGCATACAACAGGAAATCGGATCTGACCAGACTGAAATGTAAACAGACACGTGATGGTTGAGCCACTCATAGCAGTCATAGTAGTCGTAGTAGCTGCCACAGCAATTTTGGATACACCCAGCCATAATATCCAGTCAGCAAAATGTATGTGCTGGCTATTCCCTGTCCCATACAATGTAAGCCATATGATACAAATATGACAGCTAACTTAAACGAGTGCTTTGTGAACTAGGCAAGATATTGAAGATGAGGTGGGGTGGAGTGGGGTAAGCTAGACTAAGGTAGGTAACATAAATGTTATCTAACTATCGGAAGTAACTATGTGAATAGAGTATCTACTCTGCAGATGAACAGATATGTCGCTTTCAGATAGACTTTACTGGAGATTAGGAATAGGAATAGCAGAGAAGTCTCTAGAGGATCTTCAGTTTCCGAAATAACTGATATAAGGTTATATAATAATGTATATGGATACATCTTAAGTTGATTGCTATCTTAAACTCCTCTTTAAACTCTCCCCTTCTCTCTTTCTTCCGCCTTTTGATTGTGCAAAGTTAATAAAGTAAATTCAGGGCAACTGAAAAAAATCTGTTGCACATGTATATTATCGCAATAATCGTTGACAAATGTCGAATAACAATTTCACTCTGGCAATAATCTAGTAGGGACTGTCAGACAAGGGGGGACTTCATTACATTTCATTTGATTTGGTCCAGTTTGACAATCGTCTCGAAGGGTTCCACGGTCGGAAGCGATCAATTAGTGAAGACGACTGGCCATCCGTTTAAAATGTAAAGCACGTACCGCCTGTGTGTTCTGACAGTCGATGACGATGTTGAAGTTGATGTCGATGCCCAGCCGAGTCCTTTGGCTTCATTGAATATGAATTCATAATAAAATAATTCCGAAACACACACAAAAACAACTTGGTTTCCTTTCGTTGTTGCTGTCTTCCTTCTGCTGATTCTGCTGCTGCTGTTTTTTTTTCCTCTTTACGATCAACATTTTTGGCCTTCATAAATATAAAGTCATCAGAAAATATGACAGTTTTATGTTCATTTCGTTGCGGTAAATGTTTTTGGCGACAAAAGACATGGTTCTGAATTCATCATTGTTAACATATTGTACTGCCTGCCCATAAATGGAGCTCTTCAAGGGCTTCGAATACCCCGTGCCACGAAATTCTCTTTGAAATTGTGTTAGAAGCAGTCTCAAGTCTCTATCCAAACAGACATACAACTTGATCAAGCTTTGGAGTTTGAGTAATAACTTTTTATATACTTTTTAAGAACTTTTCCTTTCTTGATGTATATTGGAGGTATCTATGGGCTGCTATGTGATATATGATTAAGTTGAGATCTTTGAATGCTTCAGCTGCTTTTTCAGCTACACAGAGCTTTATCTAGTAAAAAGATACCTTTATAGATACATTTGTATACATATATTATAACATAATATCTATAGCTCCTAAGATCTAACCTTAGTACTCCAATATACCATAAGAAATTCTTTCCACTTTATATATATTCTCTATCACTATCATAAAAGCTAGCCCAAACAAATGACAATGATACATGTTTAGACTACACATAAATTCCATTATTGTCTCGCAGAGAATTTCAATAGAAGGCAATTAGCTCGCATTGGAAATGATGGCCGGATTCGGTTACAAAATATATGATTATTTGTTTGTGAAGTCGTAAAAACTGCACCAAGTGCAGTTTTGTATCAACATTTTAATTATACAGCAATTTGATGTGGAATAAATTAGAGGTCTGGCCGCGATTCCCCTTGTTCACAACTTCCAAATACGCCTGAAAATGAAGACGTTCCATTTCGAGTCTTTCTTTTCTTTCTGTAGGTAAAAATGCTGGCATCTAATGGGCGCCCTCTTGGGTTCCAATGCGCTCAATAATTTTCCACAATTTCAGCTGTCAGTCGAGGTGTCAAATCGCAGCTACTCATGCTGAGCGGCTGCTGCTGCTTGCAGGCATTGCTTCTACTGGCCCAGCCACGCCCCCGGCTCCCCCCTTCGTCTTCCGCCCGCCTCGCGGCCGGCCCGTGAGTAATTTAAATTAAGCATCTGACGCACACCTCTCTCGCTCTCTGCATAGTATTCTTCTGACAGACAATGCGATGATATGGGTAAGCAGCCACTTAACGATGCCGACTCTCAGTCTACATATATCGTCATCTCATGTGGCGCGATCACTGTCAACAAAACCGAATACAACGAATCCCTAGGTGGAATCAACATATAGCGGCATGTACAACTCATTATACTACACGTTTGCGTGAAATGTATATTTGCGCTGTTTGCGCTGTTTGAGCTGTTTGTCTGTTCGCCTGTTGGCCTGTTGGCCTGTTTGCCCAACAGCTTTTCTGATTACCAGACAACGCCTTAATCATTATATTCATTGAGTAATTCAAAATATGTTAAGAAAAACGTGTTGAAAATGTTTTGTCTTACGAGGTAATTGCTGAAATTATGGTAAAGTATGCTAGATGGCCAAAAAACAGCTTGTGGGTATTAGTTTTCATTATGACTATCGTAGAGTGAGGCGGTCAAGTATACAATTTGGCCTTATTAGATTTTGAAGTAGATGCACTCTTTCGCTCTCTAATTTCTCTTTCTCTTCCTCTCTCTCTCTCAATCCCATTCCATATCACTTTCTCTCTATCTCTGTCTTCTTCTCTAACACTCTATGACTCTCTTTGTCTGTCTTTCTGTCCCTCATTCATTCTCTCAGTCTTTTTTGCTCTCTATTTCTCTCATTATCTCCTTCTTCCTTATCTATTGTTTCTCCCTCTCTCTCACCTCGCTCATACTAATTTTCCTTATCTGTTTCTCTCTCTCTCACACTCTCCTCATATTCTCAATTTGAAATAAGTGTAAAAGCAACACCTAAATACAAAGTGTTGAGCGATTTACGTATAAAGTCCGTCAGTTTGTTGCATAATCAAATAAATTGCACATTTAAAGCGCGATACACGAAATGCAACACATATGGCTGACGTATGTATATCGGGCAATACATATATATTATATATATATATATATATATATATATGTATATATAAAAGAAATAAATAAATATAAATATCAGAGGGCAGGCAGCCCATCAAGAAAAGGCGTTTGCATTCACATTTAATTGGAATGATTTGATTTTGATGCTGCGCCTCGATAATTTAAAACTTTTCAATTTCAACAAACGGGCGAGCATTATATATTTAACAATGATTGGTTGCTGCTTAATTTTGTTTCTGTTTCTGTTTCTGTTTCTGCTGTTGTTTTGCTTTTCGTTTTTCGTTTTTCGTTTTTTTCTTTTTACGTTTCGTTTTCAAGTGCTGCCAGTGGGAACACACAAACTGACACAATCACGACATGCAATAAGAAACATCCCAAGTGTCTTATCTGCCACAGAGATCGCGGTTGCCGTTGCAAGCTCTGCCACAGCGTGTTGCACACACATTCGCTGTGAGGTGCGAGGCAGTCCCTGTATGTGTGTGTGTGTGTGTGTGAGTGTGAGTTCAGGTGTGTAGGTGTAGTTGCACCCGCCAAACAAGCAACGCCTCACCCACATGTGAGTGCCTTATTGATTCACATGTTCAAGTTGTTAAAGACGATCTGATGCACTCGACTTACCAAAACCACGATTTAGCCAGAACCATCTTGGCCAGCGATTCTTTCATATGGTTACAGCAACAGCTACAGCTACAGCTATATTTGGACCGGATATACGCTTCGTAGTAACACTCTATGTATGTTTATGTGGAAGTAAATGAACGGTATGGAACCCAAGTGCTGCTGCTATATATGTAGACCTCTCTCTAACTGGATCAAATATATATCTATACCTGATTACGAATGGCTATATGGTATAGGAGTAGCTGTAGTCTACTTACCTCAGGTCAAGTTTGTAGTAAAAGTGTAATTATTGTTGTTATTGTTTCTGCCTCTCGATCTTCTCTGCTTTCCTTATATGTATGCTGCATGTTGATATGTTTCTAGATCTCTTAGTAGATATTCCATTTGTTAATCTATCATGACCTTCACTTCTTATATCTATTTACAGTATATCTAAAATGTATTATGAATATATGAAGGTCTCGAGTAGTCCCCTATCTTCTGCTTCAGACTTTGATTATCAATTTTATAATCTTCCACTTTACACTCCGCTGCTAAACATTAACTTGTATAAGTAATAAATCTATCATTCGTTATGCTCCTAACTTTGTATTAATATGTGTATACTCGTATATGTCTAAAATCCCAGCTGCTATTCACTACGTCAGTTGTCACTTCTTCACTTCAAAGTCTCTCTTCCATTTGTCAATATTCTCTATATGCCTCTGTATATCTCTGCTATTCACTTCTATATACCAAGACCTCCCACTAGATTTTCTAAGTATCAATTGCCTCTTTTTAACAATTTTGAGCTTTTTTTTACAGTTACTTGAGATTCTCTTCGCACAGCTAGCATTTTGCGCTATCTCAATCATCTGCTCTCTGCTCTGTCACATTTGTCACTGCAATACGGATGCAATAATCATCGTAATATTCATGGGAATACGCGCAGCATCTCCTTATGCGAATTTAATATGCTTATTTTTGTCTTCTTAAGTAGCTGCTGATGCTGTTTGAATGTCTTTTGATCTTTTAATTTGCTGCATAAACACAATTTAAATCAAAGGCCCACCGACTGCCAGTTCCCTGTCCCCCACTTGTCAAAATATGTGTGTAATATGTAAGTATGTGCGAGGTGTAATTTTGTTGAAAGGATGCATCAACACGATCTTTCCAGCGAGATAGAGAGAGAAAAAAGAGAGAGAGAGAGAGTGAGGGGGTATTATTTATGTCTTTATATATATATGAAGTATTTGCTTGATCATAAAGCAAAAATGTTCAGTTAAAGACTGAATGTGCTGCGCTTGATTCCTTTAATGAGCTCTATTTCATGTCTCTGTTGAGAGAAGTTTGCCTTCCTTACATAATATTAGCTACATATAGATTGATTATTATAATATAAGTAAACTCTCTCTAAACTTACATTGTCTGGTTATTCTTCACTATACTCTTTGATGTACTTCGCGTCGCTTGCCGCTCGGACACTTAATAAAACTTTGACTGCAAGACAAAACCTTTTCGGGTCGTCGTTCCACTTGGCTAAATGCGGAAGTTGAATTTTTGCATTTTTATTTTGCGCAACATACTCTTTTGAGCTGAACTGAGAAATCGTTTGTGTAACGATCCCAGCATTGTCTGAAATTCCTGCCTTAGCTGCCTTTTAATAACATATCATTATCGTCATATTTGTTTACGAAGTTCAGTCCACCTGTATATTTAATCAACACACATGGCCAACAGAAATTTAGTGTTTAAAATTATCATAAAAATTGCAGGGAAATTGAAATGAAACTCAAGTGATTTCTACATAATTTGTTTATGCTTGATATCAAATTGTTGGTTTGAGAAGAAGAGCTACGATTAATGTGCAGAGATATGTTATAATATATATATATAGAGATGATAAATCTCTCAAATATCTCAAAAAATAAAAATAAAATGTTAATAGATATAAATGTTTCGAAATATTTATACAACTAACTTTTGATGCTTGTTTTTTTTAAGTCTTGAAGGGCAAATATTTTGACAAAAAAATTATGTAAATTAGTAAAAGATATATTAATATTAATATTCATTTCAAATTGCTTTAACAATATTCAATTTATTGCTAAATTTTGCTGTCGAACATACTACTATTTTCATGAACACAGTTGTATGACGCCTATAGTTGTCCTAGCAGCATTTCGCTATGAATTGATGAATGATGACTCCGAGACAAACGACTTTTGCACATGGCTAAGCAATTTGTTGTAGTTGGCAACTTATTCAAATGTATGCGCAGACAGAAAGGCCATAGAAATATTGTGACAAAGTTATAAAGGCAACTGCAGAGGTATCCCAATTGAAGGTTCCAGGCTTAACTGGAAGCCGACGTCTTATAGCAACAAAAGGTGTTTTTTCATTATTTTCTCCGTCTTTTTTTTTTGTCAATCCCACACAAGCAGCGTAATCTGGTGTCTTGTATAAGAAGAAAAAACCAGTAGCACCAAAGAAGCAGAGACTGTATATAAAAAAGAGAACTCTCGAATATTAAGCTGACGTCTGTTTTTATGAAGTAAATTATTATTTGATGCGCCGAGCACTTTGTTGATTCTTGTCCCTCTTTGTCGCTGGGGGGGTTAACAAAGGCCTAAATGTGAGATCGTCGGGCGGGCATTGTCAGCGCCGTTAAAACTCTGTCGTCATTTGAAATTGGAACGGATAACGTTTGTCAGCTTAAGTCGATCGCAATATCTGGTCTGGTATTTTCAGTCCAATGATTTAATTATGGCGGGGCGGGCAAACACGCATCAACATCAACAGCGACATCAACACAACTTTCTTTTATACAAATTATTCATTCTTAAATAGTTTTGGGCAACCCAGACGCGTTCCACTGGAGTCCGCTAATCGGTTTATAGTATTACTCTTATGGACTCGTCGGCGGCACAAAGACCAAGACAATAGATCCATTTACAAATGCACTTTCGTTTCATGGAAAAGATATGAAAACTCTATCAGATCGCATTATTGTTGCGATCATTTATATGCACGCTGCACATTAAAAATGTGTTAAAATGATATATGCGTGTTGTACTAATAGTTGGCGTATGTGTATGTCAGTATATATGTGTGTATATATATGTATATATCTAAGTCTAATTTGTAGTCTTTGAGATTTGGATATTTATTGGGTGGATAATATTTCGTAACTTTTAATGATGAGGGAGCAGAGTTGAGTCCTATGGCTACATCTTTCAATTAGTTTTGCTAAATGGTTTCATTCAATGGTTTTTTAGGTACTGATACATTCATTTAAGATTTAGTGTTAAATAAGTTGAGTTGCTTCAGGGAACAGGGTCAGAGTCCAAATCCTCATGAACTTATCAAAGCACAGCACATTGGTATATAAACTTTATCCCTCTATGTTATTCTATATATTAGTCATTGAATTGGTTCATTAAACAGCAGCACTTCGAGTGTGAATGCCAGTAAAGTACATGTCTAAAGCAACAATTGCCCTGTGGCTTAGTGTTTTAGATACATACGTTGCGTCCCATTACTTGTTCTCGATTGACGGCTAACGAAACAACAATCAATCAGTTCCGAGTATCCATGCCACAGTTGCCATGTTAGTATTTTCAAAGTACAGGGTATAGAAACTTTACACCTTACCAATCCTTCCTTTTTTTAAACTGCTCTAATCGTTTCAAGCATCGGCTCTTGTCTCCCATCAAGGCGAAGGCAGCAAAGGCCCTCAGCTGCCATTAAAAATCAAAGGAAAATCAGTTATCTGTTCAATTTCTTACAATATATCCTATATACACAAAATACAATTAACAATTACAATAACAAACTTTGCCCACTAGCATATTACTGTCATTCACATCGGCTTTGAGTTCTGTTTAGGTCTGCGAATGCGCTTCCGGTCTGCGTTGCAGGAAAACACGTTTCGAGCAAAATGAAATTTTGCTTTTCAGCTTTTTCGACAGCTTTTATTGTTGTTGTTGTTTTTGCTTTTAGAAGACGCATAAGAAGAAGAGATCGTCTGCGTTGACATGAGACCAAAAGACCAAGAGACAAAACAGACAACAGACTCAGAGACAAGACAAGGCCAATCAAGACGATGACTACTTTCTGACTTTGACATTGTTAGCGATTAATGAGTGATTCGCAACTTGAAGTTGAGTTGACTTTCCGATATAAGTTACTAATATCAATTATAATTTATATCTCAATGTACCCTTCGCAAACGGTCGATATAGGCATGTTAGCGTTTGAAAGCCTGCCGAGATAAGTAAGAAATGAAAGTTTTTATATGTAAATATGGACGGAGCAATGAAGTGAAGTTAAATGAATCGAATGTTAGAACTTTAGCAGAATATTTTATACATAAACTTTATGTTATATGCATTTTAATAAAATTAATATGCATTAAACTTATGAATAAGATTTAGAATTCAGAATTTTAAATTCTTGAAATTGTTAAGAAGAAGCTAACATTTGTTTTCCTACTTTTATAGCCTGTATAGCTCTAAGATGAGCAAAACACTCAGATAGAGCCTCATCTGCTGCTGCCTTTTCACTATACTTTTCAATCTCGTCGGTTTCCCTACTATACTCTTTAACTGCTTCTACTCTCCCACCATATTCAATTATAATTATTTGAATAGAACAATTTGGATTCGGGAAGTTGAGGCTGTAACTATGGCTTCTGCTCTTATTGGAGTTTTATTGTATATAAATCATGAAACCGATACTATAGTCATTAAGCAGTTGCTAAAATATATTGAAATTTCTAATCAAATTTCATTTAGCTTTTTCAATTCTTGCTCAGTTGCTAAATAGCTAACTGTAGTTTTTGTACCTTATTAATACACCATTAGAGCGTTTAAAAGCATTTCTATTCACTTATATTTAGAAAGTCTTCTGTTGCTCTTAGCTAGGCCTTTTCATCAGATGAATCGAAGAGCTATATCATGCTAGTTATATTGAATGAAGAAAAGTCAGTGTTCTTTTTTTATATATGTATTTTCGTTTTATATTTTTATTCATTATTATTTATATGTATGTAAGTATATATATACAGTTGCATTAAGTATATTACACTAACCGCTTAGGGCGCTAAGAACTATGCGAGCTTACAGACAAATTTGTGCATAAAATACAGCAATTATTCAATATATATGTATATATATATATATATATATATATATGTATATATATATATATATATATATATATATATATATATATATATATATATATATATATATATATATATATATATATATATATATATATATATATATATATATATATATATATATATATATATATATATATATATATATATATATATATATATATATATATATATATATATATATATATATATATATATATATATATATATATAGGTTCGTACACTAAGTATAAGTAGGTAAATCGTGTTTGCCAATTTATCAAATAAATACATACAATACAATACAATACAATAAATTAGATTTACAAACGACAGGAACAAAGTTTGAACTTAAGACAATAAAAACAATAAACCACTAAATCAATCATTGCTTGCATTACTTTCATATTTGGTTTGGGTGAGGGCGGGATTTCCAGGGCTTAAGATTGGAGATATGTGATATGTTTTCTTACATTTTTTTTTGTTATTTTCATTTTTTTTCATATTTGTTTTGTTTTTTCTTTCGATTTTGGTGTTCCACCCGTTATACAAGCAAGAAGAGAAAATTAACACATATATATTTATAAGATATTGAAAGATATTGATCTCTTGTACATACATAGAGATATCGCATAGATCAGAATCTGTAGCCCATTAGAGGTGAAAAAAAACGTTTGTGGTTCAAATCGTACAGCTAATCGAAATGTGAGTTTGTATTTCAGGCTGTATATTGGGGATTTCTTAGGGTTTTTCTTGTTGTCTCGAGATACTTATTTAACTGTTTTTTTTTTCTTTATATTTTGCCTGTGCTATATGTATATACCCTGTACTCATAGAAGTGGGGTATATGCTGTGTGTGTTTTTGTTTCTTTTCATTTCATTTCATTTCTAGTTGTCATTGGGGTCGTTTTTCACTAACTCTTACAAATTTACTTCCTATAAGCTCTGATTGCGTAAGTTGTATGTATTAAAATTAATGTATTTTCAATTAGATTTAGGATTTGCATTCCCACAAAAAATTGCACAGAGTCCTTTGACAGGATGGCGGCCAGTCCCATGTCCATTGATTGAGGCCAGCGCCAGCGGGATGATTCTTGCTATTTGGTGTAAGCGGCGTTAATCAAAATACCGAATAATCACATGTAAATTATTGTCCGAAAGTAGCCCGATCTGCGTCGTCAAAACTGTTCCATATATTATAAATCGATCGATAGCTCGATAGCTCGATAGCTAGGCGCGCTGCCGGCTGAGTTGCCTCCCCCACACTTTAGACTACGACCGCAGTAGTTGGCTACGGCCGTAGCAGCGCTAGCTTTGGTGCTTGCTGCTGCAGGTGATGCTCCCGTATGGCGATCAGCGACAGCGACCGGAATGCCGAGATCGGTGATGCGCCCGATCCATTGGCAACCGCCGGTGGCAATGTGACGTACGGATCAGGGGATGCGGACGCGGACGCGGATGCGGATGCAGATACGGATGCGGATGCGGATACGGATACGGAAGCTGATGCTAAAGCTGAGTGCGTTGGGTGTCATGGCTTGCCGCTCAGGCTGGTGACATTTACACCAGGCGAGATCTTCCCAGAGTTGGAGGAGGACGATGACGAAGTCGAATTGCTCGAAATGGGGCCAATCATATGCTGAGCCGCCGAATGGGCATTGCTGGTGGGTATGTGCACCACATCACAGCCCATAGACGACGACGAGCTGGAAGCGGATGGCGATGCACCTGGTGGCGGTGCCACCTGCGTGGCTCCCACATTGCTGCTGGTTGTCAGGCTGAGCGGCGCAAAGTGCTGACCAGTGGCTGCGCCGGATACGGCTGCCTTCCACAGCAGCGGATTCATGCCGAGTCCGTTGTGAGCTGCCAAACTGGCGCCGAAGTGCCGCTGATGCTCCAGAAACTCCTGCGTCGGTGCGCTCAAGTGTGCGGCAGCTGCTGCCGCCGGGCCGTAGAAGCCGCGATACAGATCCGGACGCACATATGGCGCATAGTTGGGTATGCGAGCGGCCAGCGGGGAGAGTATCTTGCCAGGAGACGGATGCTGATGCTGGCCCGTATGCCCATAGAACGCTGGCTGGGAGGGTGGCAGCTCGCCAGCCGGCGAGCTGTCCTTGGCTGAGTTCGACTCCTTGCCATCCTTGGCCATGTCGGCCAGCGACCAGATGCGCGGCTTCACAGCCAAACTGCCACCAGTTGCTCCCACAGCGGTTTGAAGCGAGTTCTGCTGCGCCTGCTGTGCGTGCTGCTGCAGCAGCTGCTGCTGATGGTGGTGGTAGGCGGCGATGTCTGGGGGCGAGCCTGTTGGGGGGCGGAAGTGGTGATGCAGGGCGGCGGGATGGAAGAGCGGATGGGTGCCTGGCCGGTCGTAAAGGTCTGGCGATCCATTTGGCGAACCAGGTCGCGACTCGGACCACTCACTGTTGTTGCTCTCGCCGGGACGATCGGTCATCATATCGCCCAGTCGTCCCATGCGGTCCTTATCATCGTTCGAACCCAGACCCGAGTCCTTGGCATCTGCAAAATGAATAAAGTAAAAGCCAAATAAATATATTGCACACTAAGAAGACATTTCGTTAGCTCTAAACTGGAATTAACATATGACTACATAGAGCTAAAGGGATCGGAGCTCGTAGCTTACCTAGCAAATCATTCTCCTCCGTGTTCTTATCGTTGTCATCGTCGTCGTCGATGTTGGCATCGTCGTCATCGACTCGATTCCTGGGCTCCCAGGTCATTTTGTTCTCCTTTTTCAGTCTTCTTCTCGCATTCGCGAACCAGGTGGACACCTGGGTCAGCGTCATTTTTGTGATAATCGCTAGCATTATTTTCTCGCCCTTTGTGGGATAAGGATTCTTTTTGTGCTCGTTCAGCCAGGCCTTCAGCGTGGACGTCGTCTCGCGCGTTGCGTTCTTTCGCCTAGCACCATTCAGGTCCATGCCATAGCTGCAATCAAGTTGAGAGAAAAGTCGAAAGGATTAGCAAATGCTTTTGGCACTCAATGAGTCAAGAGAGAGATAGTGTAAAGGTCTGCAACTGTAGCGATAGTGGTGGCAAAACTAATAAGTAAAAAGGGATTAGAAGCTGCTGTGCGAGTCAGTGGACAAAGTCAAATGACCTCATGGCCTGTAGAAATTGTACACTCGCGGCTAAAATAGTAGACCAGCATAAGAATTGGCACTGAAGACAAAACTCTGCTGACTAGCAATGAGTTGAGCTGGTCTACAATAAGGAGTAGTACACTAGTGGCAAAAATTGTAACACACTGGTGCCAAAATTAATGGAAAATTTAAGCTACAGAAGTTAAAAATGTTTTGTTACTTAGAGAAGGCAAAGTGACATATCGGCCATTCATAGGAGTAGTACACTGATGGAAAAAATAATAGATAAGCCAAGTTAATGGCCGTCGGCTGTTCGAGACGCAAAATTGAAAGTCAAAAGGATTAGCAAAAGTATGGATACACTGCTGTCCTAAATAACAGGTAACTAAAGACGGGCTCAAACGCCGTCGGCTGTTCAAGCAGTAAACAGTTTGCAAAAAAATATTAGCCCTAGGCCTAGCTTGGCTAATTGAATAGAGCCAGAGCTGATTTAAAATGCAACGGCTTGCAATGTTGTGTGCGGCAGCTATTAGAGGCGAGCATCGTCGTAGGGGGCAGACCATTCGCAGCACTTGTGCGGAACATTTGTTTATAATAAACACATTTGCCAGCCCATTGTCCAATGGCCGCCTGTCTGTGCCCGAGCTACATTTATGTACACATGTGCAGCTTTGCGGTCTGTGCAACACATTTCGGGGCTGACCATGGTAATTGCATTGGGCGTCAGTGTGAGCGTGTGCCTATGTGTGTGCGCGTAGCAACTGTCCTTTATCGTTTTTTGTGGCCAGTTAACATGGACATATGCGTGAGTGTGTGCAAGTGCATCCATAGACAGCAGCAGCAGCAGCAGCGGCAGCGGCAGCGGCAGCAGCAGCAGCAGCAGCAGCAGCGGAACAGCAGATATGCGTACATATGTAGCTGTCCCATTTGTAGTTTCCAGCCAGCTGCACAACTGGTGGACGGACTCGGATACTGATGCCATTTCGCGGCAGTTGCCTCTGGCGAGGCACTCTCGCTGTCGCTGTGTGCGTTGCATTAATTAATTTAAATTTGAAAACGAAGTGTCGCCGAGTGCAAAACACCTGCGCCGACAGCCACTCTCTGCCTTTGATCACTTGACAGTTGAATAAATTTTTTTAATTTTCCTATCAACGTCCGGCGGGCTTTACACAAATATACAAATAAACATATATACATATATGAGGTATATATATATATATATATATATCGATGCTGGCTGCGGTTGTCAAAACAATACAGCAACAAATGGGGCTGTGTTCACGCCCCTTTTGAGTCGAACAAGGTGGGGCTACATTTCTTTGAAGCTAACCCACTGAATGGGGAATCGCATTCGCCAGTGGGTCGACTGCTTGGCACGTCACAGCGAAATAACTCAAAATTGATTTATTGTGAATATGATTCGATAGACAACAACAGCAACAACAGCAACAACAGCGGCAGCAACTGCAACGACATGACTCAACTTTCAAATTTTTGTTATGGGTGTCAATTACGATTGGAAACAATGAGGAGAGTACGACGCAGCCAGCACTCTACCTGGCAAAACGTGACGTGACGGGATGTTGTCAATGGTCGAATCGAACAACTCTGTTTCGGAAATTTATGTGTGTGCCGGCGCACTGGCGAGCTGGCGAGCTGGCGATGCGTTGTCCAACGCAACGGAAGCAGCTCTCTACTTCGCCCATCGCTCATCAATTACAAGCAAATAAATTGTTGTTAATGATAGAAAATCAAATACTTAAGTATGTTTATTTTATTTGTGTTGCTGCTGCGTGCCAATGCGACTGGCTTTTACTTTTTACGCCGTATTTGGGCTGCATTTTGAATGCAGCTGCACGCAACTGTGGCACAACTTTCGACAGACACTGTTCTGGCCGGCCGGCCAACTCCTGCCTTCTGGCTTGTGGCCAGGGCCGCGCCCTAGTTGAGCATTTGCCTTTTTTCATGTGCTGGTCACGTCGCCGGGCTGTGATGTGTTGGCGTTGATCGCCTGTCGGACCACCGTTCAAGTTCTCGCCAAGCTGAGTCTCTTTCTTACTTCTTTCTTTTTGTTTTTGTTTTTCTACTAGCAAATCTGTGCGCTCAATGTCAAGTGTTTGTTATTCAACCGCTGCACTTACCTATTAAAGGGATAACCGGCAAAGGCTGCGTCATACGGATGATACATCGATGGATACGGCCAGGGTGCTGCGCCGGCCACCAGGTTCTCCTTCAAATCGATGCCAGCCTGCAAAACAAATATTAAATATTTTGTTAGTATAATAACTTAAAATTTCATATTCATTACAATAAATAACCTATATATGAGATTATCATGTCTGAGTTTTTTGGAAAATCTGAACTGTTTGACCATTTGCCGAGACCTTGAACCGAAATTATTAAAAATCATGTTAAACAAATCATTAGTACATATTTTACGCTTTCAGCTTGAGTTTTTAAGAGGTATACCTTATCAACGTCACGAAGCCAGAACAGTGGGATTGAAAGGCAATTTAGTGGAATTCTTTTAAGGTGAGTTTTAGGTAAAAGTCTTTTAGAAGATGTGAGGCTTGTTTATATTGTGGATAGGTATGCAAAGCATAGTTGATAGAGCTCCAACTGATATTAGGTCTAGCTATAGCCAATGATCAACTGCATAGCTGACAAATGCTATCAACAATCGATCACAAAAACTATTTTCTCAAATCTATCAAGTTGAAGTACTATTAAATTCCTTTAACTAACTTCCTTCTCCTACAGAGAGCAACAGAAAAACAAATTATCTTATAGAAATATTTCACTCATAGTTCATAACTTATAGTCCGCTATAATCCCACTATTTTAATGCATATTTCATGCCCGCCTGTCCATCGTACATATTCAGTGATAACTGATAAAGCCAGAGCAGTCAGCAGACCATGAGGACAAGACGTGACCAAAAGGCGTTCGCATCCGCGTACACGTCTGCATTACTCTATTCGCTATATATATAATTATAGACAGATACTTTGGATTCACAGCTACAGCTACAGCCATTTAATTTGATAATGAGATGCGAATACATGAGCGCTGTACATAATACAAGCGTGCAAGTAAATGAAACATATGTCAGCCTATAGAAATCTCTTGCCACGGCGCGTAATTAAAATCACAAAAGCGCCAAGCACATGTGTGTGTGTGTGTGTGTGTGTGAGTGTGTGTGTGTGTGTAAATTGTTGATTAAGTGTAACATGACAATTACTTATATACACATTTAGTAATTTAGTCTTGTCTAAATTCACTGCGACAGATGTCGATGTCAGCTGTTTGTCGTGTACCAAGTGATAACAGGCTAAAGATTGCAACACACACAGACACACAGAAAGCGAGCCCAATCCAAAGGTAGCCAAATGGGGGGAGCAAAGGGAATCGTAGACAGAGAGAGAAAGAGGAAAAGGGGATAAGTGGCAACTGAAGTGAAGAGCAGCTGCTGCAATGATAACAGAAAGCTGACTACGATAAAAGAGAGAAACGACTATGGATTGGCTGGTGCACGTGAGCCGAAAGTGTGACAGCATTTAGAAACAGTTATTACAGGGTATAACTAGCACTGCTGGCCAGAGAGGTATCTGTGTAGAGGTAGTGATTGACTGATTGAACATGATTGATGTTATGAAAGTAGCTATGAAGGAGAGCTGTGTTATGTAAGCTTAAGTGCAACATAATATATAAAGATTCTAAGAAATGATGGTAAGATAGGCTGAACTGTGACATTATTTAAGAGCAATTTCAGTTCCTGATTGAATCAATAATTCTAAGCCTAACATCTCAGAGAGTTATATAAACATTATCCACTCAGAGTTAATCAAAATGCCAATTGATTGATGCAATGACTGCTCATAAATTCCGACTAGCTGTACAATTTATGGCCGCTGGCCATTAGAGGGTATCTGTGCAGACACAGCGAAAGGTCATCAATGCTTGAACATGATGTAAACTCTGCGATTGATACACATCTGGGTACATGACAACGTACGGGAAGCGCATTGTAGTTGCGCCATGTGCCATGTGCCGTGGCAGGGAGTTCCGTTCGCATGTGAAATATGCGAATTGCATGCGACATTGAGGCGGCTGACAACAGTTGTTGCAGTTGCAGTTGTTGTTGTTGCTGTTGTATATGTTGTTATCTTGGTCTGGCCTGGTCTGGAAAGCTGGCCCTTTGGCGAGACGACAGCAAATCGGAAATATTTGTGTGTCGCCAATATGAGAATGTTTTGCCGTTTAGCCTGACTATCAAAGGCAATCGGAACAGCTAGCTGGCAAAGGCAAAGGCAATGGCAAAGGCAATGGAAATGGTAAAGGCAAAGGTTCGTCGAAGGTTCGCATGCCCAGCATGTGGTGAGTTTTTGAGTTGAAGCAGCGATAGAGACTGATAACCGGCGACAGAGTCAAAGACAGAGAGACAGCAGACGGCAGACGGAAGGCAGAGATCTGCTGTGGTCGCCGTGTCTACTGACAGGTCTACGGCCGGGAAGAGAGCTCGTAACGTGCAGTTCGCAGAAGTCATTTAGCAAAACGTTTTACAACCTTTTGGCCAACTCTGACAATATTAAATTACAGTTCTCGGCATCCACAAATACACAAGTCGGCGTGCGGAAGGTCGAAAGTTGCCGTCGAGCGATCAATTACCAGTTGGGAGTTGCAGTTGGATACCGATTCTGATTCTGATTCTGATTCCGATTCCTCAATGAATCGAAAGGGTCGCTCCGCTGAACCGGTTTACATTTTTACAACTTTTACAATAATCGCATTCAGCTATCAAACGTGCAACGCGCAACATGTTCAGCAACAGCAGCCGCAAATAACCAAAAAGTATTCGCATCCGCAGATCTCTCTCTCCCTGTGTGTGTGTGGAGTGGAGTAGAGTGGAGTGGAGTGCGTGCTGCATATGGACATGGACATGGACATGCGAGTGAAGCGCATTCGGTGCAACATCCCATAAATTGTTGCGTTTGCTACTACTTACATAGGAGGACAGCAGCCGTTCGTTCGTTCGTTCGGTTGTTCGTTCGTTCGCTGAGTTGTCCCAGCTCCACCTCCAGCTGCACCTTCAGCTCCACCTTCGCTACCGGCTAACAGCTCGCCCAGATTTTTGCGTGTGATGCAAAATATGAACAACATGAACAGTCGACATGTGTGTGCAACTACGTTTTGCGTTTATTATTACTGGTAGTGCAACAAGCGCAACATTACATTGCTGCGGCGGCATCCATTACTGCGCCACAGTATTTAGACCAGAACACGGTTCGCGCCGAGGCGTTCGTAACTGATATATACATTTAGGTAGCTACTCGCTTAGCTACCAGGAAGTTATTCCTCATAATTGAATTATGCTCGCAACGAGACTTATCAATTTCTTTCTTCTTCTTCTCTTGTTGAACTAATAATATAATAATTTATTGATGGAAAACTATATTTATTCTGCAGCTCAGTTAATTTTTGATATCTTTTTTATATTTTATATTATAATTTTCATAATTTTCAATTAGTTTTCAACTTATTTTCTTATTTGCACTGATGTTGATCAAAAGCAACTTCAAAAACAAAGCTCGTAGCAAATATATTTATCCTGCAGTTAACTGAAGTTTCACCTATTTAACTGTAAGCACACTAAATATGTAAGCTAAACTTGAAGGTTGGCAACAATAGAACAATATATATTTTACACTTACAAGCTTATTCTAAATATTTAACAGGCAGATAAGAATATGGTAACAAACAATTGCAGAAGAGCTATGGAATGTATCATATTATTACAAACTAAACTTTCTCAATGAATTGAAGCTTCTCTAGCATCATTAAAAAAACATTTGCAACATTTATTTTAACCATACTTTGAGGTATCAATGCCATTGTACCGAAAACACATTAGTGGCATTGGAAATGCATCGTAGCTGTGTGTTGGTTCACGCATTGCGGAGTGCGATTTCGCGGGTAAATTAATTAATTCATAAAACAAGAAACAAAAAAAAAAAAAACGAAAATGAGAAAAAACAGGGTATTGAGCTGATTTTCATTGTTAACTAAATGGTTAAGGCGCTGTCTGCGCTTCACGCCAGCCTCAATGGATGTCCCACGAACATTACGCGACATCGACAATTGGCCGACACGTCGACGGCACTGGAGGTGGCTCCACACAGCTCCCGGTTGTTCCGTTACGAGGGCTATGCGGCATGGGCATGGCTATGGGATACGGGTGCAGTTTTGTGGTTTGCCTGTGGTCTGTCGCCTGATGCGCCGCGATGCGAATGATGCGCGTAATGACGGGTCGACTTAATTAATTGCTGCTTCGATTTAAAAATAAACGCACGTTTACGCAGCGCATTCCTGTCTGTACTCATTGGAACGAGCCGCTTCCGAAGAATGAATGGAATCAGCAACAGCATCTGAATCAGCAGCAGCATCAGCATCAGCAGCAGCAGCAGCAGCTGAATCTACATCTGTAGCTGTAGTTGTAGCTGTTGCTGTTGCTGTTGCTGTATCAGATTTAAGATTGACGACAGCGAGGACTTTGACTTTGAATGAAATAGAATTTGTGGCAGCAGTCCCTCAGGAGCTGCCTTTTGCAGTTGACAGTTATTGCGCTTGGCGCTTATAAAGTTGTTCGACTCCTGATGTGGATGTGAATGTGGCATGGCGCCTGAGGCTGTTGTTGTTATGTGAAAGTTGTTGCTTGTCGTTTTGTTGTTGTCGTTGCCATGACTGCTAATTTGTTGTTTGTTGTAGGCAGCCATTCAAAAAACATTCTCGTACACACCCTCGCTGCCCTCACTCTTCCTCTCTCTCTCTCTCTCTCTCTCTTTATATAAAAGTGCAAAATTTACTGTTAACGAACATTTTCAACTTTGCCAAAAAGCCAAACAACAACGGCAGAAACACAAAAACTTTCCACAACACTTACAGCAACAACAATGCGAACGTGCGCAGTTTGAGGGCAAATGTATTTAGTACTTGGTCCTGCCACTCGTCCTGGATACCAACGCACCCGTCACCTTGCCATTAAGGACAGCAGCAACCACCCCCGGAGCAACATACAACACGACGTCCACAACGTCGACGACGACGACGACGACGACGTCGACACTTCGACATTTTCAAAAGTTGACAAATCAGTGCATGTACGTTTCTCCTCGGCACAAGCCTGCGCCTCCTCTGGCTCGGTGGTTGTTTCCTGTCGAGTGGGTGGGTGGGCGAGTGGGTGGTTGGCATTGGTGCGATTTGTAGTTGCTTTTTGGTTACATTTGGCAGGCAAGTTGCCAGCGGCAAAAGTTTTTGTAGAGTAGCTCCCACAGGAACTCGGCTGAGGATATGGATGCGGCAAGCATACACACACTCACATATGTGGGTGTGTGTGTGTGTGTGTATGTGTTGTGCCTGGAGTAAGATTATTGTCGAGTGCGAAATTTCATGCCTGCATTGTTGTTGTTGATGATGTTGTGGCACTTAGTGCTAGTATGAAAAAGTCAATATACTCCAGCTGCAGCAGCCTGGACTCTCGACTCTGGACTCTGGACTCTAGAGAGGACGAGCTGACGTGTTGTAGTTGTTTTTTGGCTGGTCTCAAAACATCAAGTGTTTAGCACCCGGTCTAGTTTTGGCTTAAGGACAATACGGGTGTCTAGGACTCGGTCTAATTGGGCAACAGACTCGAGTGCAAATGCGTTCGGCAGTTGCAACATATGCGACAACGTCAATGTCAAATGACAAAAAAAAAGAACAGAGCAAAAGAAGAGCCTTAAGGATAAACGAAACAGAGAGATTAACTGACGGGCCGGCCTGTGACTTGGTAAGGTCGGGGGCGGATCACAGGCGGACAGGCTGTCAGTTGCGTGTTGACAAATTTATTAATAAGGTACGAAATGCGGCAGTCGACGCCCTCAACGGGCACGGGCATGGGCACGGCCTGGCCTATTTGTTGGCGGCTCTTCAAATGTACTTTTGCCATTTGAAATGACAGCGCGTTGTTGCACCATCCCAGCGAAGGCAACCAGAGGAAACTCTGGTGGCACAGCCACATCCACATCCACCTTCAGTCATCATCCACCATCCACCATTTAGCATGCGTCGCGCTTGAAGACAACGAAATATATGCCCGTGCTGCGGCAAAATGACAGCCGCTTGACAGCTCGTGTCAAAGTAATGAATCCACCGCACAACGCCCGACACTTTTACAACTCCTGTGCCCCGACCCTGAGATATATGTCTGTCTATCTGTCTGCCTGTCTGTCTGTCTGTATGTGCATGTGGATGCTAAGAGAAATAGCTCCAGTTTAGCGCCGCTCGCTGCTCGCTGCTCGCTGCTCGCCGCTCGCCGCTCGAGCCCAAAAGAATATGCCGCATTGACTAATTACGATCGCCCGGATGATTTATGCAGCTGTGCGACGGAAAATTCGAAACCGTTTGCCTTTTAAACGCCTCAATCAATATGGAAACACATATATGCTCTAACAGATACTTCATCCAGTCAAATATATCCACATACACATATACACACATATCTTTTCATCTGAATTTGCCGCGTCAGCGTAGCGTAGGCGCCTTTTCGGATAACCATTGAGTGCGACAGTTGTTGATCGCCGATCAATAAATTTCAAATGCGACGAACTTTTGTGTTTCTCTTATTCTTTCCATCATTTGCTCAGCTTTATTTTTTTTTTTTATTTATTTTTTAATAAGTCTCTGCTTTATAACAATGCGAAACAAAAGCCAAAATTTATGCTAAACCGCAGCTACTGGCGGCAGGTCGAGTTTTTTGTTGTTCGCTTTTTGTTGCTTTTTGTTTGTCTGCCTCTAAGCTTCTTCAAATGCAAATCAATATACTTATGCACACACACACACACACACACGCACAGGCACGTAAACTTCACTAAGTAGTATGTCGATCGATTTTTTCACACACACATTCGCATATCGTAAGTCATGAATGTCGTCTCCTAGTTTTTAGCCCATTTGACATAACTACAAACAGCATTCAAAACTGGTTCAACATTAAATCAGTTCACTTTTTCGATTTATTTCTATATATATTAACATATTGTTGTTTGTTTTTCTTTTGCTTTTGATATTTGTTAAATTTAAGGAATCATGTTAACATTATATATGCATATGCGTATATCTCATTTATTAATTTCTAAATTGTCAAACTTTCTGCTTTATTTTTCGAATTTTTCATATAAATTATAGCACATAATTTAGACAAAAGCTTATAATTTGATAAAGCTATTTTGTGCGCCATTAAATCACAAAACAAATGTCAACCAGCACCAAATATGTGAAGCGATATTTACGATATACGATATGTGGATGGATTAGAATGGAACTATTGGGTATGTTTGATATAGCTAGGCATATTTTGAGGCTATAGAAGTAAGCAGAGTCGATTGTAGGAATTGAGGAAACATATAAGTAAACATATAAGCTAGCGTGACTCGAAGATAGGAGTATGTATAAGTCTAAGAGAGAAATGCGAGCTGAACTTGTTCGTATAGACAGACGGACATGATATATTGCGCTCAAGATCTATAGACATATTCAAGTAGCTAAGACATAGAGCATAGAGTATAAACATTTCTGGAAGTTAAGTCAAATTTATGGCTGAAGGAATGAATTTCTATCTCAATTCAATTTACATTTTATAGTCAAAGCAGGAAATTCCATTGACTGTATCTCAAATAAATATTAAGCTATTAATATTATTTATAAAGAAGAAGGAGAAGCAGCACTTAATCTTCACATATTACCAAATGTTTGGTATTATAATATTAAAGTGCAGCTAATTGATTGTCTTCGAGTCCATATGTCAACTATGAGGCTAATAGCCAGAGAGTTCGACATTATTTGGAATTCAAGTGAATTGTGCAAGCCACACACACAAGATCCGGTCAGCGTCACCGTGGGAGACCTGACCCGTAGCCCTACCGCTGTACCCCTACCCCTACTCCTAGCTGACCCTCGGCACGGCATGTGGTCCGGAAAGTCAAACCAAATAGAATTGTTTGCAAACAAAAGCAAATTACACGCTGCTATTAGAAATAATTCGGCGAACAATGGACACGCCGTGAAGCGCCGGACATGCTGTAACAGGGACGAGAACGAGAAGGAGATCGAGAGAAGGAGAACGAACAGGAGAACCGTCCGACGGCCGATGGCCGATGGCCCAATGGACCCATTGTAAGGCACAACACACTGATAGTCGCAGTCGCCGTCGCAGTCGCCGTCGCCGTCGCAGTTGTAGCCGCAGCCGCAGCAGGCAGAGCATAAAACGAGCTGTGTCTCATAATAATGCGACTTGAAATATCACCCAGACTGAGAGCCAGGCCAAACCTTGGGCAGGTCCCAAAAGGTCAGAGGCATGCCACAAGCATAGGCAGCTGGCACAAGTCATAGGTCTAGGGTCCATTCGAGCTGAGCTTCAAGCTCCAAGCTCTTGACAAATCTGTGCCTAGAAAGCAAAAGCAACAGCAAAGCCCAAAGCAAGAGCAACAGCAAGAGCAAGACAAAGTTTGTTGCCAGAGTACCTAACACATGTTCGGAAGCCTGGGCCCATGGAGCTTGTGTGCGTGCCACGGGCACACGATCAAATGACGAAGACGTGGATGGGGAGGAGCAGGCGGAGTTGGGGCATGACGACGACGGTGGTCCCTGCTTGGACGTTGGACAAATTCACAAATTTATTGCACCATTGTTAAGACGCATGACTTATGAACAGACCGTTTAGCCTGGCCCTGGCCTGGCTGGTTGGAGTTTGCATGTTTGGAGTTTGACTTACCGGATTAGCGTAGAATGGTGGCTGATCGGCGGCAATGCCCGACAGGTAGGCAGACATGCCCTCGGGATAGACGCCGAGCGGTACGCCGCCGGGGCCGGCAACCAGTCCGCCGGCTGCGGCCAGGCGCTGATAGTTCAACATGTCGTATTGGCAGGAGCATATGGTCTGTCCGCTGACGGGATCCGTGTAGATGGTGCGGCCCGTATCACAGCAGCGATTCGGATTCGGATTGCCCGATCCAGGCGCTGGCGGCACGCCCGGCGGCGGACCAACGCCCACAGCTGGCAACGTGGATGGGCCGGCGCCAGCGCTACTGCTGCCGGCAGACGCTGAGCCATACGGGGTGACAGCTGATGCACATGGCGAGCCGGAGCGTGCGCCCGGCGGTACTGTTGAGGTGACCATGCCGGGACCCGGTACGGTCAATGGCAGAGGCAAACCTGTGGGCAGGCCGGCGGCAGCGGCGGCTACGGCGGCGGTCAACGTCGGTCCCGGACCGGAGCCAGCAGCTAAACTGTGGCCTGAGCCGGAGCCGGAGCTGGAGCCGGTGCCGGTGCCGGTTGTGGGATTCGCTAGCGTTGGCAAAGGTGTCAACGTTGTTGTTGGCTGCGGGTGCGGCGTCTGTGCGGCGTTCGAAGAGGGCGTGGTAGGCGATGAAGCAGCAAGGCGAGTTGAAACGGCATTCTGTAAAGACACAAACGAAAAGAAGAAGAAGAGAAGCCAAATGAGTTACGAGAGCATTGTCAAGGCACAACTACTGTCTACTGTCTACTGTCTCTACTCTATTCTCTGTCTACTGTACCTGAGCTACGGCAAAACTTAATTAAAATCGTTGCCCCCCCTTATCAATACCGATGCGATAAGCGTGCGCGTCTCTTGTGTACACACACACACACACACACACACACTCTGACACAGTCACATATGGAGACCCTCGAGCTAAAGCCTGTAGAGTACCCCTAATAGCCATCTTCGATTGCGTCCTAGGTGATCATCAAAGTGGGGCCGCCATTAACAACAAATCATGTTTTCGATTGACAACATTGATTTAAATTACACAGCCAACTGCAACGACAACTGCAACAGCAACAACTCTGTGTTTGTGTGTTTGTGTGTGTTTGTGTGTCCAATAACTGGGAACGGGCTTTGTGCATCTCTTGGTCCGTGCCCATGTTGTTTTTTTTTTGTGTGCACATAAGCCTATCGCGCACTTTTGTCAACACTTTTAGTCAAGCAACAACTGCAGCAACAACTGCAGCAACAACAACTGCAACAACAACATACATTCGCACACATGCGGCTTGCAGACACAAACAAGTTTTGAGTTTTATTTATTATCGTCTCTTTGGCTGCTTTCGTAAACTTTTCTCGATTTTGGTTTTGCTGTTGTTGTTGTCGGTTGTTGCTTGTTGGTTGTTGTTGTCGGTTGTCGGTTGTCTTGCCCGTTTTTTTTTTCTTTTACAAATGATCCAAGGCTCAAGATTGGATTTTTATCGCCGGCCAAACAGTGAGTGATACCACAAACTAGGCAGAGGAGATAGCCAGATAGACGGATGCACTGCCTCCTACTCCACTCCACTCTGCCGCTGTATCCCCCCTCTCCCTCTACCTCGTCTCCATTCTCTGCTGCTAAATGACAACTCAAGTGGCCATACGCGATTAAAAATTAATTCTCTGACCCATATGAAGTCCGCTTCGAGTTGGGTTATCAGTTGGCGCCTTTGAATCAGCCGCCGCTTCGATGTTTATCCGTGCCTGGTTGGTCGGCCATGTCTTCTACTTTAATGTCCGAATATAGCGACACACACAGACACATACATTTCTCTCTCTCTCTCTCTGTGTGTGTATGAGTTTCTAGTGTAGCATCCAAAATGGAAGCGGCGAGCACTTTTCGAATATTGGAATAAACAAAACAAAACAAAACTTAAGTCTTATACCAAAAGTGTTAAATATCAACACACACACACACTCTCTCTCTCTCTCTCTATCTATCTCTGCCTTTCTCTCTCTCTCTCTCTCTTTCTCTGTAGTTATGTGTGACAGAGGAATTTTTATCTAAACAGCGATTTGCATTTTTTTTTGCTGCGACTTCAATTCGGATTTTTTCGTTTTCGGTTTCGGTTTCGAATTCGGATTTGGTTTCGGTTTCAATTTTCTTTGTTGTTCTACAAGTTGCATTTCATATTATTTGTTGTTTTTGTTTTTGTTGCTGTTGCTGTTGCTGTTGTTCGGTTGTTATTGTTTTGTTTATCGCAAGCATTTTATGGGCTCTTTTCATAGCGCTTGTTCTCGTTACTTATTTGTAATTAATGTGCCAATGTGTGTGTGTGTGCACAATTGTATGTGTGTGTGTGTGTGTGTGTGTATGTGTGTGTTGGCGCTGAAGTGTCAAGTAGAAGTTGAATTGATTACATTTCAGCAAAAGAGGCAACATTAACTTGCCATATTTGTCACTCTTATATAGATCGTATTACCAGACTTGCACACACACACACACACATTCACACACTTATACGCGTATAAGAAATATGCATTTTAGTATAAGCATTCAAGTATAAGAGCAAAACAGTTAAAGCAGCCGCAAAGTATTTGTCGCTTTAGCTATATTACGTTTGCAGTTATGTAGTCTATAGCTCCATCTCCCTTCCCCCGTTTGGCTGCCCAATTGGCATCATGTATGTACAAGAGGCTAAACACAGAAAAATACGAGTGTTCAAATGTGGCATCGAAATGTATGGCTGACATTTGGGGATTGCGAGTGGATTTGGCAGACATCGATTTGAAATTTTCTTTTGTTACGGATTTATTTTTAACAAAATGCTTGCACATTGCGATCCCTTCTTCTGCTGCTGCTGCTGCTGTTGCTGCTGCTTCTTCTACTTCAGCTCTTCCTCTTCCACTTGTTTTCTATACGATCTGCCTCTGTCAAGTCCAATTGCAGCAACTAACAACATGTTGAACAAGTTGCAAATTGATTTGGGCCACAACTTTTATATAAACGGGTATATATATTTCTTTAGCACAAAAAATATTGATGAAACAGAACGGAGAGAGAGGAGGAGCGAGAGAGAGAGAGAGAGAGAGAGAGAGAGTAGGAGGCAGAGAGAGAGTTATGTAAACTATTCATATTTATCTAGTCTTTCTATAAATATTTAATTTTTTTCTAAAGTGCTAAGTTTTTCTATAAGAATTGTATATTTTATATAAGTTTGATTGTTTAAGTATATATATCTTAAAACATTTCTTTCTCCTCATACAATTTGCATCTTTAGTCTTAACGAATAAAGAATACTGAATCTGCTAGAAGTTCTATCTTTAATCTTATAATTTTTATAAATATTATGAAATAACTGTAGACTGCTTTGCGCTGAATGCCAATTTCTTTAGAATTCAATTATCTGATCTCTATGTAATGATAATTATATATACAGTAGAAGACTTCTTTAAAGAGACAATAAATATATGCTCCCTTCCTATTGATTCGTAGAATCTCTAAACTGAACACGTTGCTTACGAGTATTCATTCATAATATCAATAGATAATAAGTTATGCCAAATTCTTGTGAATTTCAATGAATCTTGATCGCTTTCCGGCGTTTTTTATAAACAACCAATTGCCGGATATTAATTAAAACTTAATCATATATAATTATTAAATAATATATAATAATTAAATCTACATCGTAATTATAATGGAAACGATTCCCTTTAGATATTAGAATGATATTCTTATAGTTATATAATAGATATCTAAATCCCATATAAATACTGACACATATAGCTCCATCTGAAGATAAACTAGCCAAAGTTCTGTGTAATAGCTTAAGCCCCATAAGACATCATTCGATAGTAAAGTAAATTAACTCCCATTAGTATTTGGTATAGATTTTCGCATGGTTTCTTTGCATATTACAGATCTGAGTGAGAACCATACCCCATAATGCTCTATATTGTTAGCATCTAGATAGATGTTTGGGTTGTACGTACCATTACTAAACAGACACCGGTTTCATTACTGTGCACTGTCATTTAATTTCGATTTGCTTTCCAAGTTTGAACTAATAATTATATGAATATATTTTTTCAAAGAACGCACGGCACGAATCGAACGGAACAACCTTAATTCGAAACACAATTTTCCAATTCCTTCGAATTGGGAAACGATATTCGCTTCATTAACTAAAAAACTTCTTCCGTGAGTTGTCTCCAAATTCTGTTGTTTTAATTTCCTTTTTTAACTTTTATCAATTTTTGAATAATTATTTTTTTTTATCCATGTAGCACTATGCGTGTGTGTGTTTGTGTGGGTGTGTGTGTGTGTGTGTGTGTGTAGTTGTGAAGCACTTGAATTGAAAAAACTTGCGCGAATTTGCTTTAGACTTTGTTGTTGGTGCGCATTGCCGACGGTTAAACGATTGAACGGTTAAACAATCCAAGAGTCGGGAACAGTTTGCGATTTGATGGGATTTGCACTGTGAACTACGTGGCTCGAAAATCTTAGCGCCTGCTGCTGCTTGTTTATGCTTATGCCAGGTTACAGTCGCCGCCGCCGCCGTAGACGAAGATGGGCGAAGACGAAGTCGAAATCGTAGACGGAGACGGAGCTGGAATCGGAGTCGGAGTCAGAGTCAGAGCCGGAGTTAGAGACGGAGTCAGAGGCGATGGCTATGGCGATGGCGATGACGATGGCAATAGCGAAGGCGAAGGCAAAGAGGCGAAAGCAGCGAGCCAATGCAATGCGAACGTACGTACGGGCACACTGAATATGGTATCGAATCGAGCGAGGCGAGCGGCACGACAGGCACTAGCGCTGCGGGCACTACGGGCACTGGCACTGGCACTGACAGAGGCGCTGGCACTGCTGGCACTGACACAGAGGCAGAGGCACAGGCACGAACGGAACGAACGGAACGAGCTGACGAACGAACGATACGAACAATCTGCGTAACAGCCAAAAGTAGACTAACATGAGTTTCTTGAGCAAGTACAAAGTGTACGACAAATGGGAATTACACGACAACCGACAATCGAAAAACAGCGAAAACACCAACAACAACGACAACAACAGCAGCGGCAGCAGCAGCAGCAGCAGCAAGCGGCAGCTACAAGCAGCAGAGCAGCACACAGATAAGCGTCGAGTCGTACACAGATACGACGCCTGCGGCTGTGTGTGTGCAAGAGAGCGCAGCGCAACGGTTGGCAAAACTCGTTTCTCCCCTAATTCTGTATGCTTGTGTTCGTGTGCGGCTCTCTCACGAGCGTAACGTGGTGTGTGTGTGTGTGTGTGTGTGTGTGTGTATGAGTGTGTGTGAGTGTGTGCGTGAGTGAGCTACAGTAAAAGCAGAAAAAGTATCAACGCTAACGACAACAACAGCAAGAGGAACAGCAACAGCAACAGCAACAGCAATAGCAACAAAAACAACTGCGACAGCGACCGTAACAACGGCAATAATGATTATCATTAAAAGTGGGCTGGCTGTTTGTCACGCGGCCATGGGTGCGAGCGAGACGGGTTGCTGGTTGCTGAACAACAGCGAGAACCGGTTGCGTCACGGCAACAGCAACTGACTGCTGCGGCTGCAGCGATAGCAAACGACAAACGGCAAACGGCCAGCAGCAACATCTACTACAACTACAACAACAACAACAACACGAGTAGCATACAAAAAGTATCTGCTGCTGCTGCTGCTGCTGCTGCTGCGACCATAAATAAAGTATCTGCATTAAGGTGGTGCGCGCAAGCGAGATAGCATGCGAGAGTGCCCACGAATCGCATTCGCTCAGCATGTTGTTGCTAGCTGGCTGCTGCCTGTTGGCTGTTGGCTGTTGTCGGCATCGTGTGGACGCGCCGAGTGCGGCTGTGGCCGTTGCCGTTGCCGTAGCTGCCGCGTGTTAAGTGCGAGCGAGCCAGCAGAACATGAAAAAATTAACTTAACAACTAGAAAAATGGCTGTTATTGCGTGTTGTTGTAAATGCCGATGTATGTATTTGTACGCACTGTTGTTGCCTTTGTCGTTATTGTTGTTGCTGCTGCTGCAGCTACTACTTGCTGCTGCTGCTTCTGCTGCTGGTGGTGCTGCCAACTGGGGGCTTGGAACTGGATGTCGGTACGTGTGTACAAGTATTTGTTGCCATAAACAACACGAGCTGCGAGGCGAACCGCTCGCCGTAAAGGAAATAAGAAAAACTTGATGAACATGAACAAAACTCGTGAAAGGGGTGGGCCAACGTTTCAGTTACTGCTACAGCTACAGCTACAGCTACATCTACAGCTACAGCTTTAGCTCAGTAAGTTTTTATCATCCTCTGCTGCTGCTGCTGCTGCCGTTGACCATGCTGGCTGGGCTGGCTGACTGGCTGTTGCTGGATTGGCGGCATCTTCCGCGCTGCTGGCGCCGACTGTGCCACCGATACCGATGCCGACACCGACACCGCGACTGCCACTGCCACTGCCACTGCCACAGCCATAGCCATAGCCATAGCCACAGTCGCTGGCACCGCAGCTGCTATTGCATGCGCGCTTACATTTTATTACGGAGATATTTGTTTTTTGTTTTGCCTCCCTCTCTCTATGTCGTGGCGTGGGTTGGGGTGGGCGGGGGGTTGGTTTCTTTAACTTTTTCTAATTAATTGAAACGCCACTCGTGAGGAGTGACGACGACGACGACGACGACGACGCCACCGACGGCAGGCCGCGACAAGCGAGACGAGCGAGATGGCTGAGACGAGCGTGTGTGAGCGAGATGGCTGGTGTGAGCGGGATGGCGCTTGGGGAGCGAGTGAGAGCGCGCTGTCGAATCGTTTTTGTAGCTACATTTTACACACACACACACACACACATTCACACACCTAGGTACACTCACACATACACACACATACACAGATGTACGTACACATGTACGAATGTATCTAACATATGTATGCCATTTGAATGGGAAACGTTTGCCGCTGCAGCTAAATTTCATTTTAAGCTTTATATTGCCACCCGACATCGCGGCCCCTACTACGCCCCCATCACCCGCCATCGGCACTGCTCGTGCATTTTCCACCCCTCGGAAAAGCGTTGCTACTGCGTGCGGGTGTCGCACACGCCGAAAACAAATTCCTACAGCATTTAAATGAAGTTACTTTGTTGTCGTCATGTAAGTGAGTTGGTTTTGCGACAGCCTCAGATACGTCTAAGCCCCCGTCCCGCCTCTGCCAGCATCTCTGCCATCTACGCATCCTGGCCGTCTCTCCATCTATCTCTCTCACGCTCTCTCCCTCTCTTTCTCTGAGTGTGTGTGGCAGCTGCTAGTTGATGTAAACAAAAAAGAAAATCTAGTTGATAATGGTTCTTCTTCATTGAACAACAACAGCTCCTAAACACTTTGACCATATATTGTATCTAAACATTTACACATAAGCTTATAAGCATTCAGGACTTGCAGATGAAATCTGCCAGAGAAATTGACACCTGGAAAATGATTTTACATTTACATTTACTTGTCAAAAATATTTTATATTTTATATATTTTCATATGTATATAGATGTATATATATTTATATTTTTATTTATGTATTCTCACAGTTTTACAAATATGAGTTTCTTGCAAAAATGTCGAATACTGTAAGATTTTCTTTTTATCTAAAAAAATAATTTTGTGGTGTGAATATTTATGCTTCCTTTAGACCAAATTTTGGAAAAGATTTAAAGATTTATAGAAAATATTTGCAGAGTATAGCATTAATAAAAATAATAATACAAATAACAATAAGATAATAATTACAATAATAATAATAAAACAATTATTTTAATATAAAAATTATTTTATAATAATATTTATAAAAATATGTATTTTTTTGTTGGAAAAAAGTATTTGGCAAAGTTTTGTTTAGTTAGTACATCGACATATGAAAACATTTAAAGATATTTGCTTAAGTATTTTTATGGTTTTTATAAGAAACATTTTGAAGTTTTGATAACGTTTTGGCTTAAATTCATAAGATAAACATCCGAGCATTTCCCGATCATTAGAACTGGGCAGTTAGAATTGAATAACAATGTTTTAGTTGAATTCAAAGCTCAAACTAATCTATCTTTAGGTAGTTTATGTTTATCCTTTAACTCAGCAAGAAGCTAAGATCTCAAGTTACTTTAGATATTCTATAGGGCATATAAATTGCTTCAAAATTTAATATAATATTCAGGCATAGATAATGACAGTCATGACTATGGAACATTTTATCTCAATCACATCTTATTAGGAACAATGGAGCAACAAATGGAGATATTCCTATATACGTATATATACGTAGGTTCGTTTCCCTATTAAGAAATATATACACATTCATATGTAGCTATATTTTTAGATATTCAGATTCATTTATCAAGTAAGTGTACTTAATATAATTGTACTAGGTTCTCCGCTGAAGATAAATTGCCTAATGAGCCATTCAGTGAAGCATAACTATGATCGGAGCTCGAATTGCATTGACTTTTATAAATGGAATTGATTGATAGCATAGATTTATTTATAGTATGTAAAAGTGTATTTAATATACGCCTATAGGCACATTCAAGAGTATATAAAATGTCTCTTCTGATCTTCATAAAGTTCTTTAGGCTTTAGCAGGGACTCTTTCATTCGAGTCTAGATATTGTATCAAGTTCTAAAAGAATCAATGCTATTTTAAAATTGGCCAGTTGCATGAGCTCTTAGATAAGTATATTAGTTATATGAAAAGTAAAGTATATGTATATATATATTTGAAATATCAATTTAAATGATCTTTAAAAGATCTACAGTTCCACGCTTCGAGGCTCGTGTCACAGTCCAGTATACAAAAGTAATCTTATCTGTATTGAAAGACCCCAGTTTCTACTCACATTTAAATAAGAAAATCAACAAAGTTTCTTGAATCGCTTACATAAGAGAATGCTAAATTATAAATAAAATGTCTGATTAAATGATCCTCGCATCAGTTCTGCTGCAGGCTGAGCTGAAATCTGTGGCAAGTTTGGCTGCCAAGTCGAGCAGGCATATCCGTTGCCATATTTGCATATATCTTGCTCTTCCTCTGCCCAGTTTTTTTTTTTTTTTTTTTTTTTTTTTTTGGCAGTAATTGGCCTGCGGGCAACAAATTCAGATCACGTTAAGTCATTGGCGAGGGCACAAAATGCCGTCGCGGTTGCCACAGAAGCTGCAGCTGTAGCTGGCGCGCTGGAGACGGCCGCAGCAACAGCCACAGCTTCCACCACAGCGACATTTGCTGCGAGATGCTGGGTGCAGTGGCGGGGGCCGCAGAGGGGGCCAACATCTCTTGAGTGCAGGAGGCGGGCGCTCACTGGCGCTATGGGAGCAGCAGAAAGAGAAAGCTTCGCTGCGAAAAAGCATAGCTTGAAGCTGGCGGCAGCAAAAGCGGGAGGGCTAGATTATTGCTGGCAGGGCAGTTGCCACCCGCGGCTCGACTGTGCCAGAAACAGCAACAGCCAGAGCCATAGCCAGAGCCAGAGCCAGAGCTACAGATACAGATACTGTGGTAACATCAGTAACAGCGAATGTCGCAGTCGTTAGTCGCAGTCGCCGTCGCCGCCGCAGTCGCTGTCAGCGTCGCTGCCGCCGTTGCCGTTGCCATCGCAGTCGCCAGTCGAAATCCAGAGGAACAACGTCAGTCTTTGTTTAACGATTTTTATATTTCGAACACGAGATACATTTGTATCTTTTGTATTTTTCTTGTTGCCACAACTGCAGCGTGCGTATCCCTGTATGTGTATCTGTGACTCTGTTGCTGTTGCTGTTGCTGTTGCCGTTTCTGTTGCTGTTGCTGTTAGTTGTGCTCGTATTGGTGGCAGCTTATGCCTTATGCTTTGCCTGAATTGTTATTGTTGTTCTTGTTCGTGTTCTGTCGTAGATAGCAGCAGCGGCGGCAGCAGCAGCAATCGTTGTTGCCTCTGCTACCTCTGCTCCACCTCTTCCTTCCTCTCCCTCTTCCTCCCTCTCTCTCTCTCTCTCTCATTCTGCGTATGTGCCGAGTGTGTTTGCACAAAGCCAATGATGATTGTGAGCTTCGGGCTCAATTTTCTTACCACTTTATACAGTGTATCTTTTAGAAACATAACATACACACAGCTGTGTGCGTGTGTGAGTGTGTGTATCTGCGAGTGCGTCGACATGAATTTTAATCTAATAGATACAAATGAAAAGGTGTTTGTTTCGTATGTGAACTTTGCCTCCAACGGGGATTCGCAATCGCGGTCGAGCTTCTTTTTTTTTTTTTGTAGGCCCAAAGCGTGAATTTGTTGGAGAGTGTAGATGTCTGTCTCTCTGTCTGCCTGTCTGTTTGGCGCCTGGTATTGATTCATTTTTCTGTCTGTTCACTTAGTTTGCCACGATTTTTTATTGTTCCCAGCCGCCCTATTGACTATACGGCCGAGGAGTCGCCCCCTCGAGTCTGCGGTTGCTGCTGCCTCCAGAGTGCGCTTGAGTGTGTGTACGTGCGTGTGTGTGTGATGGGTGTGGGTATTTATTCAAGACTTTTGATTGATTTTCAGGTCTTCCCTTATTCAGTTGAGTAAATAGACACAGAAAGGACATGTATTAAATATTTAACAGCTCGAGTCGAGAACAAGATTGAGAATGGACACGATGACAATTTCTGGCAAAGAAAAGCCAAGACAACCGCATAGAGCATTAACTTTGAGCCATATAGACAGCTGGGCAATTTTTCAGAAGCAAAACTACGAAATGGAGGAGGAGCAAAAACATCTAGCCAAGTGATAACCGAGCTGCAGTTCGTGATGTTGCTGGCGGGTCAGCAATAGCAACAGCAACAGCAACGGCAACGGCAACAGCAACAACAGCCAACCAAGAGACTGAGCAAGTAGTCATTAATAAAGAAGCAAAGGTAAGATTTGGAAGCTAAAGTAAAGGTGGATGTGTGCGCATTGTATCTGTGTAGAGCTACATACGGGTACTCGCATACATGTGTGCGCCCCGGGGCAGGGTTTAATGCCGGGGTGTGTAACAAACAAACCAGATAGATGCTCATGGCCTATACACCCATCATCGGCATCGACATGCGATGAACACGAAACAAGTTGTACACAGATAATCATAAATAAACGAGACTCGAGACTGGAGAGACTCGAAAGCTCCAACAGCAGCAGCCGCAGCAGCAGCACCATCAGCAGCAGAGAGAGCGAGAAGAGGTCTCAGAAAAAGGCAACAACAGCAGCAGCAGAGGCAGCAGAAGCAGCCGCAGCAGCAAACGAATGCCTGTAAATGGGTGAGCGAGTAGGCACGACCACGTCGACGTCGTCATCGTCGTCGTTGCGTCGTTGTCGTTGTCGACGAGGATGCGGATGAGCACGAGCGCCAGGCTGGAGCAAGCGCCACTCAGAATGTTAATGCCGAGAGCAGAGCTCGAGTCGTGGCACTGCCACAGCCACAGCTACAACCACAGTCAGAAAAGAAAAAACAACAACAACAACAACAACAGCAACAAAAACACATCCCTGCAGACAATCGTAGAAACACAGCGAGGCAGATAAAAAGATACTTTTGCCATGTAGCTACACACAGATACAGATACATGCTCTGTTGTCTCTCTCGCTCTCGCAGACTTGCTGTCTCTCTTTCGCACTCTGGGCAGGGCAAAAGATGCAGATGACTGCCATGTCGTGGAGCTACTGCAACAGTTAACAGTGTACAACAGTCAAGAGTCAGCCACCGGGTCTGCCCAATGCCCAATGCCCGATGCCCGATGCCCGATGTAGTTGACCCGTTTAATTAGACGCCGCAGCGCCGTTCATAAAAAGTAACAAGGGCTAAGCTTAAAAGAATGGCCAATTATATAAAGTTCAGATTTTGTTTAAGGGCCTAGCATTAATTAAATTCAAGACAAGCCCCAAAAAAAACAAAAACAAAAACAAAAACAGAAAACTTTGTTTCACCCCATTCCTGCCCTTCAGGTTTTTCTTTTTAGGCTGTTATCCGCGCTGTGGTTGGGCGTACAAGTAATAAATTTAATCATAAACCAAAATAAGCGCGTTTAACCACGCTATCTTTTAACGTTAACGTTAACCGACCCACCAACCCGCCCATTCCCACCCATTTAGCCCGTTCAGCCCATTCCACTCATTCCATTCCGTTCTCTGTGCGCGCTTGTTCGTTCTTCTCATTTTGGCGTTCGGTTCCATTTCGTGTGTTTTTGCGAGGTGGATTCGCATTTGGATGGCAATTCAATAGATACACGAAATCGCACACACACACACACACACGCACGCATACATTGATACGCTGCAGGTCCAGTGGAAAACGACTAAACAAAGTGTAACTGATGTTTTTGTATGTTTTTGCCCACAGAGCGCGCCGACTGTTGCCACCACAGACGCCACCATCTCAGCCAGATTTCGTTGTTCCTAGTTCATTTTTATCGCGTTAAGTGAATATTGGACATGTGCACAACGTATCCACCTCATCCCAACCCACCCCACCTCCCCACTCGGCAACAGCAGCAGCAGCAGCAGCAGCAGCAGCAGCAGAGGCTCTCTGTTCGGTTGGGTCATAAAACATTGTACATAGATTGTTACCTTTGGCAACTTTCTTTTCGGGCCTCCGTGTGTTGTGGCCCGTTTTTATCGCTTTTCGCTTTTCGCTTTTCGTTTTTCCGTTTGGGTTTAAGTGTTTATCTTGGCTCTTTCATTCAATTTTCTATTTTTTTTCGCTCTCGTATCTAACAGTTGTTCGTGTTGTTGCACTCGCTTCAACATGCACAGGGCGTGGCTTATGGTCAATGCAAAGAAGGCAAAAACCTAACACGATAAAAAAAAAAACAAAAGAAAAAAAACTGTTCATAGGGGAAGCGCGCAGAGAGCGCGCTCAGAACTTCGCTAAGGGGGTTGCCACTCTGCCAGAGTCGCTGCCGCCATGCGAGAACGAGACGGGGCGAGAGCGAGAGAGTCGCTGCGAGCGTGTAAGATAGAGATGGGGCGTACGACAAAAATACAAATAAAGGAGAAAAAAAGCAAAGAAATCATCGGCATCTATGAGAAGCCTCTCTGCATAGAGTGAGCCAGCGACAGCGACAGCGACGGGAAAAAGTAAGTGGTTCCGTCGCCCTGTCGACTGATCCAATGTCCTTGTTTGTCCTTACACAAGCAGAACATATCATAATGAGACAACTTACAGTCGCGTCACGGCAAACCCCAAACTACGAACTAAGCCAGCAGTTGCTGAAGACAAAGTTAATTTGAATGAAATCAATTCGCAGACTTTACCCCAGCAGCAGCAGCAGCAACTCTTGTTCAACTGATTCCAGTTTATTAATTTGCGATATATAATAAGTGTCTGCTGTAGCGCATTGTCATCTATTTCAACTTGACCCCAGCTACACAATGAAAGGGGAGCATCTGTCCAATTCAAAGCGAATTGAAGTGCTTAGCAAATATTTGCAGACAACTTTTTTTTCTGCTTAATGCAACTTAATTAAAAATAGATGTTATATATGTTATATGTTATATGTACATGATGTATCTATTTTATTATATTATTCTACTTTTATTATGTTATAATTATGTTATAATTATTATATTATATTAGCTTACGTTTAAGTTTGGTGCTTGTAGCTGAAAATTGTTAGTTACTCTATATTTTTACGCTTCTAAAAAGATTAAAGTTTAAAGTTTAATCTTTATGTTTTATTAATATTTACCTTTCAGATATGTAACTATCATATATCTCAGTACAAGAGCTAGAATTCTTGTACTCAGATACTATGATATCTAATTGATATTATCCATGTCTTTAAATCTAACATATATACATAGGCATTAACTATAACTTATATTTAGCCTTAAGATCTTGTTCAACATTGAGATATGGAAATGATATGTATGTACATATATGATATGTACATATGTATATTACAGTCTGGTATTTGATAGCTAGATATCTTAGGATATTAATTTTGAAATATATATTTATAGATATTCATAATTTTCATATTTTTATTAAAATTACTATTCAAATTTTTCATTTAAATATATTTTTAATATTTTTATAGATTATGGATATTTGAAGATATTAAAAATGAAATAAGTATTTATAAATATTATAATGTTCGATATTTTAACTACAAATATTATTCATATTTTTGATCAAATTATCTTTTAAACTAACTTCACTATATATAGCTGGATAGTCATATATCTGCGTAGATATTTTATTCTTTCTTTATTAAAATGAAAATCTTTTGCTTGTCAATTAAAAACTGAATTACTCCAAATATTTTATTATATAAAATATGAATTTCTATATATTTCTATATAAATCTAAAAAACTAAAGAAACTGATTAAGCTAACATACTTTATACACTCTATCGAGTCGCTAAACTCTTAGTTTCCCTTATTCAACTGAGAGAGAGAGAGAGAGATTCTCATTTGACTTTTGCAAAGATGTTGCCGTTTAACAGATGTATTTTGCCTTCATTCGTATGTTTGTTTTGATGGATCTTATAAGGTTAATTTCGCTTCAAGTTAATAGCCCTATAAAGCGCTAGCTGAAGTCTTTCATTTTTAATAGACTTCCAAGTGCTCGACGCTGCCTCAATTGACATCGGCAAAGATTTTAATTTCACATGTTGACTGCGCTCGACTTTGTTTATTTTATGAACTTTATTAACGCTCTTCGCACGTTAGCGGCTTCACGCTGGGGCAGTTGAGGAGAACAGTGGGCGGGGGCAGTGGGTGGGTGGAAGACCACGTCTAATATTAATAACAAGCTTGAACCTAATTCCTTATGATAAATGATATAAGTCAACAACCCTCGAGTTGCCCGCGCAGCGCCCCCCAAAGTAGAACAGCGACGTTGACTGCGACGTTTTTGCCGACGCAAGCAGAGGGTCGGATGGTGGAGGCGGCGACGGCGGTGGCGGTGGTGATGGCGGTGGCGGTGCGGTGGTGCGGGGACATGGGAATTTCATTTACACGCGGCGGGATAATGTTCTGATGATGGCATGTTTTTTTGCATACAAAGTATGCAAAACGCAAAGAAGCGGAAAATATTTATGAAATTGCCGCAGAACTCGCAAGCGAATGTCGTAAAAAGTTGGAAAATTAGATTTTTTCTGTGTTATACACAAGCCACCCTCGAAAAAAAAGAAACGTAAAGAAGAAAAAAAAAAAAAAAACGGCGGCCAGATAACAATGTTCCTTCAGGCCCCCAAAGATGATGGCGAGGATGGGCGAGATGCGCGCAGGATGAGTTGGCAGAGACGTCAGGAAGAGGGTAAGAGAGATATATATTTATGCTACGTTAAATATTTGCCAACACTCAACTCAAGCATAACAACTCAACTTGAGCCAGTAGTGGTTATCTACCCCAGGGATATGGCAAGCATGTCCTAGCACCGACGTCATCATCATCATCATCGTCCTCATCGTGCTCGGCGTCCTGGTCTTGGCCACGTTTTTATTGGGTGGCATCGCATACTCGAATTAACCACACTCGCTTTCCTGCCACCGTTTAATGTACTTATAATTTTCAACATGCTAATTTGTTGCTCACATTTTGATGGCCAGTTGAAAATCTCCCCAAGTCTAAGAGAAGCTACACACACACACACACACACACACACACACACACGCACTTACGAATACATACATACAAATATACATATATAGAGAGAGAGTGGCTCTCTGTCTCTGTTTTTATAATCGGCTTAACTGCGGTGGGTAGCCCCAAAGTATGGCTAGGATTTATGTAGGACCATAAATCGTGGTAGGTTTTGTCGCGTTAGCCTTTGAATAAAATGTTAATATGCCAGCTTGTCCGAAAGCGAGCTGCTGCTCCCCACGGGACCATCTAATGTAATTTCTGTGTTAAAATTAAGTTACCAATAGCCAGGTGGATTTATGTGACATGAATAGTTGCCAAAAAAAAAAAAAGCGCAGACATAGCTGAAATAACGTATACTTAAGATAGATTGGGATGGCCTCTAGACCATCTATTCAGTCTACTGACTGAGTGACAAGATACCCTGTAATACATAAGTGATTCTAGACCATAGCTTTTTGTATTGCTGGACTGAAATAATGTGAATATGTTGTTGTTGTGGAGTAAATATGGGTAGTAATTTGAATGAGAAAAAGAAATGTAGACGATAGTGAGAGAAAAGGAGAGAGTGAGTGAGAGGGACCGAGTACAGAAGAAGGACATAAAAGAGAGGGAGGGAGAGAGAGCGCGAGAGAGATAGAGTGAGAAAAAAGGAGAGAAATAGAAAGGAAATAAGAAGAATATATCTACAGATTGAGACATGGTGAAAGAAAGAGAGAAAGAATGCCAGAGAAATCTGCATTTAAGTAATATGCTCCGGAAAGCGTCGAATATAGAATATCTTAGAGTAGAGCACCTTCTCTATTATAACTTTGAACTATATGCAAATGTATTTTTTTTCATATATACCTTATAGTTATAGTGGAAATCTATTGCACTATAAAATAAACCATAAAAATATTCAATTTTTCTCAAACAGTTCATGGCTGCATGGTATGCCAAGAATTCGGATACGCCAATGGAAAAGATGGGAATCGTGTAGTGAGAAATAATACATCATCTAACTCATTACATAGTTATTAAGTGGAAGTGTATGTGGGCTATGGCTGAAATTTGTTTTGAACGTAGGTATATTGGGAGTCAAATAGAAAATTTTCTTTTGAAAATATGCGAAACATTTGGTCGCTGCGCAGCGTTCACATTACGCATTACGGATTTCTGTTTAGTTGGGTAAACAAACTGTGACTCTGGCTCGTACTCGGCCGCTGGCAGCGACTCGCCTCAGTTATTTGTTTTCACTTATCGCATTACCAGCAAAAGCGTCATTACGCGTAGGTACTGGGCACCTACCGTCCAGTGGAAATATGTGCGTGAGACTCAGCTTGAGCCTAGGTGGCCACACTCTCTCCTCTCTCTCTCTCTCTCTTTTTCTCTGTGTATGAAGTGGAGAAGTAGGTGCAGGGGCCATACTTGGAGTGTGGCATCTCCATCTCCATCTGCATCTGCATTTGCGTTTATCCGGGCCGTACCTTTCAGGATGCGCTGCTGTCTTTGTGCGCTGCAAGCGGATTCCTGGAGGTCACAGCCATTGTGCATGCCTGCTCTGTCTACCCGCTCTCTCCCTCTCCCTCTCTCTAACACTGTCTTTGTCTGTCTTGCGGCTGCCTCTGGCGGCGACATTTGCACTCGCACTCACCTATTTAACGTGTTTTCATAATTGATTGCTAAACTGTTTTGTTTAGACCTCTGCATATATTTTTATGCAAATAATTACCAACGAGCACACATAATGGACTGATGCGAGTGGATGCTGCTTGCTGGATGCTGCTTACTTGGCCTGCTGTGAGTGGATCTGGTGGTTGCTGTGGTGCTCGGTGGTTGGCGCTTTGCTGTTTGTTGTCGCATCGCCTGCCACTTTGCGCTCTGCCCCAGCTCATTTTGTTTGCGCACTTTTCGTGTAGGTTTTGGTTTGGTTTTTGGCTTCAGCTTTGGCTTTGGGGTGTTGTCATTAAAATATTTTTGGTTTTGTTCAAATCTTTGCCTCTGCCTCCGATCATATACATACATACATACATACATACATGTATATAAACATATATAGCTGCTGCTCGTGTGCTGCATTTTATTTGCTTTTCTTTTGCACAACAACTTTTTGGGCGCTATTCAATTCGCATTCGCGTTCGCATTCGGATTTTTAGTCGAGCTGCGTTGTATTATGCTCGCAGCTCTGCAGTTTTGTTCTGATTAACAATAAGGGCTTATTTTTATAGTAACTGGCATGCGAGGAGGACAACCGCATGGCAGCCTCGTCTTCTCTCTTTCATATGCATATTCATATTCATGTTTATATTAAAAAAGTTTCTAACAATAAGCTTTTCTATATGCTTATTACACATTATGCAGCTTCCAGCTCTAGACGGCCACAAAGAAAAAGTCTGCAAATGAAAGAGATAAATTGGAAAATGCAGAGAAAAAAGAAATGAAAAAAACCTGCAGGCTAAAAATATGTATTTATACTGGATTAAATTTAATTGGCAAGCGCATTCATTGTCACTCCCAATGTATCTCATTTACAAATCCCGAAAAAACAAACATTCTCTCTTTCTCTCTCTCTCTCTCTCTCTCTCTCTTTCTCTGTCTGTCTGTCTGTCTGTCAGCAGGAAAAGGCTGTCAATAAAATAGAGCCAGCATCGCATCATAACAGGTTTTGCCTAGAAATCCGCTTAGAATGATTAAAAAGTTGCAAATTTAAGGCATTACCGTGCGAACGCACAAATATGGCCAACATAATCGGATTTTCGAGACCCGAAAATCTGTTTAGGAGCAGACCAGCCCCTGAGCTGCACAGGCATTTCGCATGGAAATGTGCAGCGCTCGGAAACTATGCACAAACTGTCAAAAGATACATCGCAATTACGAAGCGGATGAGCCCAAACAATGCCCAACAATAGATCTGTCAATGGCCGGCCAGCCAAACAGTGCGATTTGCAAGAGAATGGACGGGTATTGAAAAGCCGGATAATGTCCGAAAACGGTGAGCAGCGTGAAATGAGCAAATTAACGCTGTACCTCTCTTTGCCTGAGAGTGTTCTGTTTGCTGCTGATATCTTTATCATAGTGTCTCTAAGCATACACATATAAGTATATTTTTGTTCTCTTAATAGATAGTTTACGCATCTCAGGCCAGTTGTTATATGTAGGCAAATTAATGTCAAACAAATTTGAAAAGCGTAAAGTGCGTCAATTCTCATTCACTTTTCTCCATCTGTCTCTTTGAAAGTCTTCATTGCATATATGTCTCATTTTGAGAATTTTTTCACAGTTCTTTGTATCAATTCCTATTTTTTTTATTTCCATATATTTTTCTCTCTCTCTCTCTCTCTCTCTTTCTCAATCTCTTTCTCAATGTCTTTCCCTAAGAATCTCTTTCTCTAATGAGCTCAGTCTTTCTCTCTATATATCTCCCTGTCGCTCACTCTGTTGTTCTTTCTATTTACATAAATATTTTTCCTATATTTTATCTCTTCATTTCACTCTTTCTCTCTGTTTTCCTTTCTTCGAAAGATCTTCCTCTCTCTTCCATTCTCTCTCCTCTCTCTTTCTCTCTGTCTTCTTATTACTTTTCCTCTTTATCTCTTTTTTCCAGTGTAAGAAGTTTTATGGCATCTTTGTATCTATTCATCACTCTTGCTGTCTCTCTCGATATTACTCGCCCTGATATCTTTCTCATAGTATCTTTGAATATAACTATATATGTATGTATATAATTTTGATAACATGCATTTTTGTGTTTGCTGAATACCCAACTCACAAGCCTTTTGCGCCAGATGCAATTGACAAGTAAATTGAAATGTGATGCTCGCTTTCTCTCTCGCACCCTTTCTCTTTCTCTCTCTCTCTGTCTCTCAGCCCAGCCCATCGATGCCCAAAAATAAACTTGATGAATATAATTAAAAGTTGCGTCTAATTGGGACGTGTCACGCGTTTGCTTTTACTCGACTCGGCACCTTTGGCATCGCAAGTCCTGCTTTGTGTTTTGTTGTTTATGGTTTGCTTTTTAGCTGGCAGCGCGAAAAGGACAATCGGACTGGTCTTTATCCTTCCTGTCGGCTGCACTGGCAACATGTGTCGCTGTTATTGTTGAATTATATGCCTAATAGGATTAAAGTATTTCGCAGTTGTTTTTTTGGCCTTTTTATCGCCGTCTGCCGTCTGCCTACTGCCTACTGCCATTCCCTTTCCCTTTCCGTTTGCCATTGCCGGAATTCGGGACAACTCTCGGCGAGGCTTTGTTTTCTCCTTTTTTTTGCGCACATTCCATTCATTGAAGCTTGGTCGGATTTTCCGTGGAGTCATCAATCCATTCGCTTCATCTGTGCCAGCCTCCTTTAATCTAATTAGTGCGGAAAAATTGAACAGCACTGTTAACTTATATGAACAAAGCCAACGCACACACACACACATACAGGCACAGACACTCAGTTGCACGTATCCTGCAGCAGCAGAGGACGTGTCAAAGGCAATCCCAATCGCATTTCCCGTCAACAAGCAGCCTGCCAATGTGAGAGTCTGTGAATGAACAACGATAACAGATTCAATTTTCAGTTCAGCCGATGGGTGTGCGTGTATGTGTGTGTGTGTGTGTATATGGGTGTAGCATTCAGGATGCGGATAGGCGTCAATGTTGTTGTTCGCTCGTCATCGTTCACATGGCCCCAGGTGCTCTAAAGACACACACGACAGCACTTGGCCTCTATAAGTAAGCATAATTAGCTCTATATATGGGTAAATATCGCACGGATGTCGCTTGGCACCATTTAACGAGCTGCACATGGCCAGAGCTATTTAAGCGCATGTTATGATATATTCTTAATCAACAAAGAGTGGTAGTTGTGGGAGTTAATAGTGTGAAGCTCGAGATGAATATAGAAGAGTAACCATAAGATTAATAGGAGAAATTTCTAATCAACAGGGAGCGAGTTGAGAGATAGAATCTAACGAATGATCTGAATCTGATCTGAATAATGATGAGTCTTAAGACTATAGGTAGATATGTTAAACTATATAACAGATTTAGTTATACTTCTAAGCTTCGTCACAGTAATATTTTAGTCATCATTGTATAGGAAAGAAGATAAGATACTGAGGAATATCAAATTATATGTTACTTCAGTTGTATTTAGAAAAAGTTCTAGATTATTCACTTAAATTTCAGTCATTGCAAATATACTTTCAATTCAATCAATTCTTCCACATAAGTAAATGGGATATAAAATTGCTGAAATTCTCTTAGATTTCACTTCAATTTCAATTTCCCATATAGAAAACCCTCTGCGCAGCACTTTGCAACTTAACAGTTGCTCAGCTATAATAATATGTATCAGTTATGTGTTCGTTTTTATGTATTACATAAACATATTTCGTGGAATATTGCATTAAATTATATACAAATTGAGCGGGGCGTAGCCACCCCGAAAATAAGCAAAATACAAGTAACAGCAGACCTACCCACCCCGCCACTGACGCAGTCATATACCCTGCACTCGGCTCTAATTTGATGCACGCTTCACCCTTACCCTTAAATTTACCCATACCCCTCTCTGCACATCCCTGCCTCACTCTGCTCTACGCCCCGCGGTGCTTTGCCTGTGAATAAGTGTTGCAGCTCGCAAATGATCGAACGGGTGCCGCTCATCAGAGCCGCAGCAAAACAAATATTCCAGCGAGCTGCAAGGGGAGAGACAGAGCGAGAGAGCGAGAGAGATAGAGCATTGAGTACATAAACTTCTCTGACAATGACAATTTGGGAAATGCCAATAAAATAATGGCCGACAATAATTCCTGGTCGACCTCTATAATGCGCTGCATTGCGCCATATTTTGACACAGCTTGTTAGGTAGGCCCATTGTGGCAGTGGGGTGGGCTGAGCATTAAAGTTAGGAAGAGACATAAGCTGAACTGGAACAGACAGCATTATGTTGCAGTTAATGGCAGCGGGCATTGAAAAGCGAAGTCTAGATAAGATTCAGTCAGTTTAAAGATATGGACGATCGACTATAGATGATAGTGCGTCTGAGGCTGGTATGGCAGGAAAATGGATCTCTTTTGCTGTATTTGATACACCGAAGCTTATATACACTCATGGATAGAGGTTCTAAGCTATATCTATAGATGAGCATTTGAGTAATTTAATATAAAGTTATTTTGGAAAGTTTACAGATGAAACGCAAAGTGAGTTGCGCATCTCCTGAAGTATGATCAACGCGTCTGCTAATTGGTATTTTTTATCTGTTCCACCTTCCATCAGGCATTGATAGCTATTATACCTCGTAGCTATTATAGAGTATGTAAAGTGTATTCCAGCTTCGGTCTACAGTTAACCTCGACTGTTCCATCTTGTTTACACGTAGTTGAGCATCTACATTCGCTTCATCTTAACGACTGCTGATTAGAACTTAATTCCTTGGTCTCCTTGCAGCAGGCATCGATACTGCGGCGAGAGTGGTTCATAACTGGCGAGAGGAACTGACTAACATCGAAATGCTGTTAGCTGCATACTGCGTCGGTTGCCGTTTGCCGCAGGTGCTCTTCGATTTGTGTCTGCGGCCTAAAAGGACAGTTGGCCTGTCTTCGCAGTCGACAGACAGCCGACAGACAACAACAAGTTCACGCCCCACAGCTCGGCGCAAGTTGCGTGCCGTAAATTTGAGTTGGCAGAAAAGTGGAAGCCGTACCCACAGCTGGGGAGAGTCGGTGGAGCAGCGAGTGCGAGATGGGGGCGCTCCTTTTGAACAGGTGCGAGCTAGTACGAGTAGTCGGCGGTTAGAGCTCCCAAGTCCATGTTATGTAGTTGGTGTTGAAACAGAAGCAATTATATTGTTTGATTTATTTCATCATTGCGTGCCCGACTCTCTTTTTCTCTCTCAGTGTGTGTGTGTGTGTGTGGGTGTGTGCGTGACTTTGTGTTTTGCTGTAGTGTAATTGCAAGTTGGCGAGCTTTCAATACGGGCAAGTGCGATTCAAGATAAGTGCCGCATAGACACTCAAATTACAGCGCAGCGTCTTCGAATCGGGCAATAAAAAAAGCTCTTTATGTCACGCCCCCCCCTTTCGGAGCTGTCAGTAAAAGTATTGTTTATGCATAAATACATTTATCACGCCCCGCCCTCGCGCGCCCGACCCCTTAACATGGGCATGGCATTAGCATGCGTGGCTAGAACAGAATTTACGAGTTTATCCATTAAAACAAAACGAAACTTTTGTTATTACACCAAAAACAGGGCGATGTTATCTATGGCCCGTGTACAGTTACGCAACGCACTGCACGGGCTTATCGATCTATCGATTTCTGTATACGCCCAGTTTAAATCGCGATTACATAATAAGTATTTGTTCTAATTAATTACAATCCTATCGCCAATGTCTGCACTTTGTGTTCCATTTACGATCGTCGCCAAACTAAATAAATGAATATAAACAGAAAAAAAAGAAAATAGTTTTATCAGCTATCAGATCTATGCCCAAATGTCAATTACAATCACATAGTTCGTATAGTTCGGTAATTGTGCATGCATTATCTACGCTGATAATATATGTTATATAGTACAACAATATCTAGCTGTACTTCGCTGTTGTTATCTGTGTGTCTGTGTTCATTACCTTCCATTAGGACTACAGATTGATTTCGCACAACAAAACAAATATATACTATATATATATATATAGTTCTATATATATATATATATATATATATATATATTTATCGATTCAATAAACATTGGCCAAGCTTTTCAAAACAAAGTTTTACCTTGAATATAATATGAAATTCTTTCATGTACATATGTATATATATTTCAGATAATCCCATTTTAGAATTTTTGTTAGCTGATTGGATTTAGGCCAAATAAATTTATAAGCTTTTCAAATTTGACATGTGTGATGGGCTGAGGCTGGCAAATAATATTTTGCATGTCTTACGCCTGAATGTGTTACATAAAAAATGTGTCAAATTAGGGTTCAACTATATGCTTAAATTATGAAAAGCCTTTTCAGACTGTTTAAACTACAAACATTATTAACAGAAACCTAAACATATTATATAATGTAATATAAATTAGTTTTATATGATCAAAATAGAGAAAGAAATGGAGATTAAAAATTAAAACTATTCTTTAAATATCTTACAACAATATATAGTTGCATTTTCAGATTTTTAGCTCATAAGGTTTTCGAGATTGAAAAATCATATGTTATAAATTATCATACTAAAATCTTATGAGCACACATAAAGTCAAAGTCAGTCGTATTACCTACTTAGAAAGAGTATGTTGAGTCTCCAACTCTACCAATCAGTCTACCTATTAACATATGAAATATTTAGTTCTATCTTCGTCTCCATTATCATACAAATATCTATATCTATTCACACCTCCATTACCATCTAGCTAGCACAGACTTCCCAAATGAAGTAGTAAAACCGAGAGATTAAGGCTTAAGCATATAATATATAGCCTAGTCCATGGACATAAGCCTCACTGAGTTCCCAGACAATGCTACGTAGGGCCAACGGCGTCTGTAAAGTTTCTACTTAAATCGAATTTAGAGGCAAGTAGATTTGAGGTCTGGTCGCGGCTTGGATTGGACTTGGCGTTGGCTACCCACTGTGAGAGCGGACGGTTCGTCTGGCTGAGCGCTGATAAATTATGAGGCGCGGCGGGTGGTTTATCTGTGGCAGTAGCATAGATAGCAGCAAGGAGATACGAGTAGCAGTCTTTGTGGCAGTTGCAGACAGCAGCAACAGCCGCTCATGAATTGGCTCTAAATTAATTATTTACGCATTTGAATTGAGGCAGTGCGTGTGTGTGTGTGTGTGTGTGTGTTGAGAACTGATTTCGTAATGGCCGGCAGGCAATCGGGCAGGCCGCTTGCCGCGTGCCGCGTGCCGCATTGCGAGCCGGCTCTTAATTTACCAATCAAAAACTCGTAATTAACCTAATAAGCCTTCGAGACGGGCTGCGTGTCCCGTCGCGTGCCCCAACTGCTGCCATCAACGCATTGTTCGTGTGTGTGCGGCACAGTGGAGACTCGTCATAACTGACGCCTGGCCGCACGAGTTAAATGGATTAAGTGACGCAACTCGCTTCGCAGCTAATAATGGCGCCCAACTTGTCCCAATTCTAGATTGAAGTTGATCAAACACTGCTTCGGGTATAGGGGCCACGATCGTACGCCCCTATATATACGGACTATATATGTTCATCGATTGTTAGACGCTGGCCATGTTGACAAATCTCTGGTGCACATACATGTATATACCTATATATAATTATATATATACATAGGTATAAGTATATATGCATGCCCATGTGGCACGCATGTCAATTTCCCGCTCATTACTTCCGGTCATTGTTGAATTTATGGCACGGCATATTTAAGCCATTGTTTTGCTTATTTATTTAATGCCTACTCCGCTCATTACTGTTTAGCACTAAACGCAAAAACAGATTTTCACACAATAACCGCAGTGCCAACCACTAAATCCCTGGCTAAACAGCCCTAAAACAAACACTCGTCCACATACATTTGCCAGCGACTGTCGCTTCGACAATATTTGCTTAGGACGTGACGAGCCTTTCCTCAACATTCAACATTCAACATTCACAACGCATGCGCAACCCCGAGCCGAGTGAAAAGTTACTGCTAATACCATTACCAAGGCAACACCATTTCGGACCAGACTGATCTCCAGGTTAACTAGAGAATGGTCTAGGCAGCGTCGATGTTTACGTAACGCAGTAGATGATGCTCATTTGTATGAGAACAGCTCACGATAGTTAGAAGAATCATAAGGGATACTTAAGATATTTAGTAGAAATATCAAATAAACAGACTGCTTACCTAATTATAATAAAGCATCTCTATATTTCATATTTCATATATCAATTTCTTTATTTCATATAAATCAAGCCATGTTGCCACATTTCTCTTTTCCTCATTCAATATTCAATGTATCAAATTTCATATTACTTATTTCATATTCAACTTTTCATATTCTATATTCCACATTCTTTATTCGACATTCCAATATTATTTCACATATATATCTCATTTCTTTATACCTCTATAGTTTTATATATTTCTCTCTATCAGAAGTATATGAAATGCATTTCAAATTGTAAGTAATTTAAGCGTTCGATGGAAAAGGAAAATCGTGAAAAAATATTGCATTGTTTGGGTAAAAGAAAAATAATTTGGCGTGCGGAAAAATCCGTGACATTATAAATTATCAATAATCACACTTTGTTTTGACAGGATGACGACTGTCGCATCTGAACCGCATTGTTGTCTCTATTGACATAACGGCCACATATGTGTGTGTTCCTATGTGCGTGTGTGTGAGTGTGTGCATATCTACACATCCAGCTGGGAGGTAGCCGGAGAGCTATTGAATCCTCATTGTGAGCAGCGATGACGCGACTAATACTGCTCCGATGAGGAAGAGGATGAGGTCCTTGCACGGATATGGGGGAACGAGCCACACACACACAAACACACACACACGCGCAGAGAGAACGAGAGATAAATAAATGACAGGATGCGAATGACGCGGTGCTGGAATTCAGTTGATTTTCGCTTTATGCCGTGTAGTTATGCCAGTTGGCAAATGCAGAGTCCCAGTCCCAGTCCCAGTCCCAGTCCCAGCCGGACTGCGAGCAAGGACATATGACATACTCGTTTGGGGTGGTTGGAGCCGCCGGACTCTCGCTTGTAACTGCCAAACAATTTATTGACGGCAAAAGCATATTGTTCTACTCTTATTTTTATTTATTTGCCAGCATGCGAGTTGGCCAAAGCGGAAATTGTTTATGAAACTGCTTAATCAAACGTTTTTGGCCATGGCCATGGACACAGATGCCAGCTTTGCACAATGGCACTGCGTGCATTCAGATACAGCTATGCGAGGGGGATATTGGAAAATATCTCAGCGTAAATTTAGGGAAAAGTATTGAAATTTATTATAGCTGAAGGATAATTAAAAATATTTATTTATCGGTTATATAAATGATATAAAATCGATGTAAAAATTTAAGAAAATATTTAGTTGACGTGGACTTTTATAGAGAAATACTTAACTACTTTATATGACTCATACTTTTTCATGATATTGAGATCTATAAAGTTTTAGCTAGTTTGCAATTCGATAGTTATAGCTAGAGTTCAAATGAGTTCCCTGACTATTCAAATGAACATAAGCCATTTTATCCACACAGATTAACTGTCAATTAGCGTGGCTAGCAAACAAAGCGTATAAAATTGTTTCATAATATTTATAATTGAATGGGATTCAGAAGTGTTTTTGTCTTTTTGAGTCACCGCAAGTTTGTGCTTGTGATTATATAATTTGAATATATTTATCGGATGGACATAAATCGGAATTGGTACTAAACACATTTAACATGGCATTTAATGGCATCACGTGTGTGCATGTGTTTTGTATTGGATCTACAATATTAATAACGCTGATAAAACCCGACTCCAAAAACGTTCGACCTCATTTGTATCAACCTTTCGCTGGCCAATCACCAACAACAGCAACAGCAGCAGCAACAGCAACAGCAACAGCAACAGCAACAGCAGCAGCAGCAGATACGGCTACGAGTCGCAACAAAGAGCCGACTCCGATACGGATGCATACGATATAACGACCAGAGGCACACATCGACCCACAACAACAGCAACAATAGCAACAACAGCAACAACAACAACCACAACAACCGAGCGAGTGGCAACAAAAAGCTTTTTAGTCAGCGATAACACTTATGTATGGGTATTGTAGACGTATTATTAAATGCCATGTTTTGTTAACGGCCAAAACCGTTCCCCAAAATTGTCAACCCACACACACTTACACACATACGTACACACACACACACACACGCATACAGAGAGACGCACTGAAAAGCGACAACATTTGTATCTGTTGTCGGTGTCGAACTCTGTGTCGGAGCTGCTGTTGTTGGAGCTCTAATTTGAGACACGATTTGTTAATGTGTTTTGTGTAGCCCGCTCCATCCGAAAATCAAGCTGCCGAACTGTGCATAGTTCAAGCTCCGTCAGCAGGCAACTGATTTTGAATTCAATTCTGTGTACTATCTACCCAAAAATAAAACTAATGGATATTTAGATCAAGTGCTGTTTGCAGCCTATTGAATTCATTATGGCTTGAGGTTTTAGTCTTTTAATAAACTAGTTTACTATGAAGTGGAATAAATTACCAAGGGTTGCATTACAATGTAGTTACCTGAATTCTAATATCAGAAGTATTTCAACACAAAAATTGAACTAGAGTACCAGAGAAAGAAGTCTACATCAGAAATGAAAAGTTTTCCAACTTTAAATGGATGTACGTTGGCTTCTACGGATCTTCTACGGACTATAGCTATCAATTGAAATTGAATATAGCAATTTAGAAATTTTAATCAGTATTGATTTTGGGCAGCATCTGCTTCGAGTTGGAATCGAGCACTTCTAGCATCAATCAAAGTTTGTCTAGATTGACACAGCATGATCAATCTACTTTTTGAGTACACTTAATTTTCAATAGATGGAAGATTTGTATTCTTTAAATATAGATTCATCTTTATTTCATCGCATGGAATTCTCGACTGTGAGTATTATCGTTGAGGGCGTGAGGTTAAAGCCGTCGAGACAAAACGCTTGAAGTGAGGTGAAGTTGTAATTGAACTACTGGAAACGGCTTCTAACTTTTCAAAGAAAACATCGTTAGAGCCAGGGGCAATAGGGCCAAGTGACGGGCAAACAGGGGCAATCGGGGGCCATCTCTCTTCTGCCCAGCTGAATGACGTTGCCTGAACTGGGGCGCAGAAAGTGACTTGTCATTAAACATGAAACTCTTGCAGCGTCAGTTCTCATAATTGTGTTGAGTGCCAGTCGTTGTTGTTGACTCTTAATGTTGTTTTCTTTGCATGCTGATTAGTTGAGCTCGGGGAATGTCCCTGCCCGATCCGCTGCCCCTGCCCCCGCCCCCGACACCCCCGCTGGCTATTGAAATTGTCAGACGCGGGCCCCGATTGCAGAATGAATATCGTTATATATACAGAAGACGACGTGTCTGTGTGTGTGTGTGTGTGTGTGTGTGTGTGTATGTGTGTGTGTGAAGAGGCCAAACCAGACCATGACTACTTACTCCAATGCAGTCAACATCTTTCTACTTACAGATGAATGTACACACACACATACACACACTCACACACACACACACACACACACATACGTACATCCACTTACATATGTATATGCACCATGCGAGTGTTTTGATTAATGATGATACATGAAATTAATTTCAATTCCTACTCTCAGCGATTGTTTGCGTTTGAAATGAAAGCCTTTTCACACCGCTTCAGATTCGACCTCGGTCTCATATTCGGCTCGTATACGGATCGACCAAAAAAATAAATGAAAGAAAAATGTTACTAGGCTTCTTATTAATACTTCTTTTCACTGCATTGATTCGTTAACAAAAATCTGAATTCGACTCCCTTCAAGCGATCGTGCATAATGTCATTAGCGCTGCATCATCCTACTGCTACTCCTCCATCTCCTCCCTCATCTGCTCCTTCTGGCAGGCACTTAAAGCTGTTGAATAAATCTTGCAGAATGGCTTTGTTGTGCTTACATTAGCCTCCGTAATGAGCTGATTTTGATTCGAGAATTCCACTTTATGCACTCTATGTCGTTATGATCATAATGATCATGCCTAGACTGGCACAGTCATCACTCCCAACACACACATACACAGAGAGAGATATGGATGGACTATGAACAGCAGCTGATCTTCTTTGATGTGGCATTGAATTTCTTGTTATAGTTAGCTGATCTGCATTCAGATTGATCAAAAATCAAACAGATGGACTTGAATGATATATGATTCCTTATCTTTCATTATAGAATATGCACATGGAACCTTAAAGAATATGTATAGCTCTCTCTCAATCTCTCTCTCGCTCTATATATATATATTTTTTTTTTCAAGCTCAACTCGATCACGAAACGGAAGGACTTAAAAAAGAACTTGTATTGAATTGATGAGTGTGAATATCTGAGTAAGATAATCAGATAAAAAACAAGATTTTACTGCACTTTTCAATCAGATAGTTGGGCAGGTAGGTAGGTATATTAATGGCGTGTCTGCGTTTGCGTTGGTCAATGTTCTTGATAAAGCACGAAATGGGTATGCAAAAGGCTACTGCCAACAGCAGCAGCAACGGCACGGCCGGCAAGCAGATATAAACAACTGTCCGTGAGTATATAACACAAATTAAAAATGTTAACGTTTTTACAAGTTAACATTGAAAATCGTTTAGCGGCAATTACCATCAAATGTTGGCAACGCTTTGAACTACACCGAACTGTTTGGACGCCAGTAATCCCAACTTGGCCTAAACATTTCAGGCATTCCTTTAACCAAGCCGCCCGTCTAGTACCCTGTCGCCGGCGTTTGTGGCAGCGGCGCGCTGCAGCGACTCCGGCTGATGAGCCAGGCGCATGCGCACGCGCACTAAATAAACCAAGCGGCATCTGTTTTGCAACAGCTAAAAACGTCGACCAGAGAGATATAGAGAAAGAGAGAGAGAGAGAGAGAGAAGGAGGAGGGGGAATAGGCGACTCTTGTGTCGCCAACTAATGTGCCGCGCGAGCGACAGTACTCGTATTAACAAGGCAAATACAGGCGAGAGCGCACAGTCCATGCAAATCGTAGATGCACGCCTGGAGGCCCGGGCGAAAGACAACACCCAGAGCCAACCACGACGAGTAGGTAAATAAGACAAATGATAAAAGGCAGCTAAGGCAAAACATCGCTGACTGTTTCAACAGCAACAGCAACAGCAACAACAACACGAGTTGTTGAATGCGTATTTGCCAGCCAATGACTCGGAACAGCGGAATGGGAATTGGAATCGGAATGATTATCACATTCCCATTGATTTCAGCCTATAGACTAAAGCGGCCATTGATTTCTATTTGCTAAACACAGATGGGATGAACACACAAACAGAGAGAGCGAGTAAGAGAGGGAGAGAGATCGTCATGGGATGCTAGGCAGACATTTTCGCTGCTGTTTAACTATATTTGCGGACTGTGTGTGGAGTGCGATCTTTAGCTGGTTTCCGCGCCGAAGCGCAGTAATCCGTTAAATGTGAGCAAATAGGTAAACAGTGTCGGATGTCATAATGGAATCTTAAAAACGATTCAACGGATCGTATCGATTCGTTGTCCCTGGCGGCTGTTCAAATATTTGAAATGCCAGCTAAAAGCGACACACACTTAAGTCTGGGCACTGCGTTGTCGTTAGACACATATATTATATTATGGCCAAAGTTAATGCGCTGATTGGTTGTTTAGGCCGCATTCTGCTATAGCTATAGCTATAACTACAATTGCAATCCATAAATGGCCGAACATCAACTGGACCGGACAATGGACCCACAGCAGTTGTACTACTTCTTCTTCGTCTTTACTCTTGCAATTGTCAGTTTGGCGAACAAACAGGACAAATATTTAGACGAAACTGTGTTGCGACGCCTGTTCAAGAGCTGCTCAGATGCCTGCCTGTATGCTCCGTGTATGTATTTGCACTGTAAGTGGATTATCGCACATGTGACTGCCACTTTTTAGCGGGCACAACAAGCAGGTGGGCTGCAGAGGGGCCACAATGACGACGACGACGACGACGACGACGACGTCGACGACGACGATGGCTTAGCTATCGCTATCCGCGGATCGGGCAGTCGCTCAACTGACGACAAGTCTCATTGGTAGTTCGGGCATGTCGACGCAATTAAAAAAACGCCTTCTTTGGTTGGACTTCTGGATTTGGCATGGAGTCGCAGGTGCGGCATATGTATGCAAGCCGCGAGCCGCGATTCCATGACGCACGACCGACGCCGACAAACACGGCGCCCAGCCGCCCTCGACGCCCACCCGCCCGCTCCGTCCGCCTTCGCCTTCGCCTCCTTTCGGAATGCGTACGACTTAGCGCGCACAATGGGCTATGCAAATTTAGTGGCACAAACAATCAAACTATTGTACTAAACGCCTGCTGACCAAAGATCAATTGTTGAACTGTGCACCCAGGAATGTGTCGTACTACTATTTCAGTTCTGCCCGGATGGACGCACAGATTGGGTGGCATATCTACAAGGCGAGTAACCGTTGTTTCTTTCTTTTATGCCACTCCAAAAGGTTTGTCACTGATTTGTCATCAACTGTGTAAAGCCCTAAAGTGGAAAGGCACTGGAAGGAATGGTATAAACATACTACTCTTATGATACTACTACTTCTACTACTAATAGTTGCATGATTGCTAAAACAACTTATGCTACTAATACCCCATTGATTATTACTGCTAACCTCTTAAGTAGTAGTAGGTAGTAGCTTTGCTGCTATTAACACTTGCTTCTACTGCTACTTTTACTTTATTATTATTATTCTGCTACAACTACTTCTGACAGTAGTTTTTATTTGTTGTATTTCACTTTCTACTGCTACTACTACTAATATTTGCCTTCTGCTACTATTCCTACAGCTTCTGCTACTACTATTTCTATTACTCAAATTATTTGTCTCTACGACTCCGACTACTACTTTATATATATCTACTAATTGTGTTATTAAAACTACTTCTTCTGCTGTTACCACAGCTACTACGATGAGTATAACAACCACAACAACTACTATTACTCATATGTTCTACTATTACTGCTATTCCCACTAGCTTAACTCCTCTGTCTACTTCTACTACTTTTGCTACTTTCACCTATACTTAGTTTTACTTCAACTAACAATCACCTAAGAATTTATAACTAGCAATTTCAAATAATATAGCATTGAAGAAATGTTATAATGAGGTCATAAAATTGTTCAAGTAGATTAAAGTTTTTGCTTAAACGTCAGTCCAAGTGGATAAGGATCTCGAATGAATGTATATTTTATATGAAAGAAAAAAAAGTTGAGAAATTACTAACTGCAGTTGGCAAGATGAATTTTCTTTAGTATGTCGCTCAAGCGAATGGCTGGAGGCAAAGATCAGACCTCTTATCAAGTTAAACACGCAATTATCGCCTCGACAACGTCAAAGTCAAGAGTCTCTTTTGGATGGAAGGCAGTTCCGCGCCGTTTTGTATGACTTTGTTCCGAGAAAAGACATAAAATTACTGCGTAACAACTGCAACAAGGTGTAATGGAGGCGTAACGCGCGCCAGTCTGCTACTGCCACAGCCGCAGCCGCAGCGGCAGCAGCAGCAGCAGTAAGAGTCTGAGTAGCTGCCACTGCCACTGCCACAGCCACTGCTACAGCTACAGCTATAGCTACTGCCACTTCTACTGCTACTGCGGATGGCAGCAGAAACATTGTTTGTGGCTCATAGAAATAAAACTGTTAATTGCCAAATGGTTGAGTTGCGTTTCCCGGTTAAATTAGGTACTCGCTTAGTCCGTTGCCCAGGTGCCAGCACCTAGCTTGCTCTCTCTTTCACACTCTCCCTCTCTCGCTCTCTCTCTAACTCCAACCCACTTCTTATGTAAAATGTCGTGGGAACGCACAGAAAGTATAACGCGCTTGACAGCAAAGCGTTACGGTTTCTCTCACTCTCTCTCTCTCTCTCTCTCTGTCTCTGTCTCTCCCTTTCTCTTTCTCTAGGGACAAAGAATATCAATGGAATGTCCCTATTGAGTGTTCTGGGAGTTCTTAGAGCTCTATAAATCATGGGCACTGCCACTTGCTGGAACTCGAATGCAGTTGCACACGCGGCAAACGCAAGCTGACATTCAACGCTTGTACTTAATATTCATTCAAGGGCGAATTAATTTCTAATTCGCATGCAGGACGGCAGCAACACACCCGGCTCTACAATCGACATTAACATTAGCAGTCGAGCTACACATGTTTTCCGCCCAAATCTGAGCAAACACGCTGTAATCACGTACAGCCAACAGCCAGCAGCGAACATTGAACAGCGAACAGCCAACAGCCAACAGCCAACGCAGTGTGTCACAGTCCCAGTCATCAGCGACAACAAAGTATATTCTCTTCGATCCGGCAGACTTTTTTGTGACCATATAGACCATTGTTTACCACTACAACTTCATTATGATATTATAAGAAATATCCATAAACTAAATTGGTCTTTGAAATTCTTATTAAGTTCCAGCTGTTTGGGCATATATATGTATATATGTATGTATATATAATCTCATTTTTTCTTACAGCCTATATTATTTACCTCAACTAAACTTTGTGGATCATTAAAGTTATTTAAAATCCACAATAATTACACGCAATAACAGCTTAAAACACTTCCATTGTGTTTAGATTTTGTTTTCTTCGCTTAATTCATGCGGCAGACACGATAACTATTTTAATCCTACATTAACATAGACATAAGTATCTATGGGTAATACGTTTGCTTAAGCATCTGAAATTTTAATAAGTACATTAAGCAGTCGTGTCTTATTTGGTCTCACGCCAAAAGCTGATAGTGGATGCGCAATTATCACCTAAGTTGCTGCTCGAACACGATGTAAGCTCCGGTTCCACTTGAGCACTTGAGCACTTGAGCCTTCCTCTGCGACTCTCACACAGTTGATTCGCTGTCTAACTATATCTATCTGGCACAGGCTATATGCATAGAATACAGTAGATATACTCGTGCTCTTTGCTAACGGTGGACAACCTCAAAAGTGGCTAGTGATAGTACGTTTCGTGTAGACAATCTTAGACTGCGACTCAGATTCTTCCAGTTCTATCTAGACTTTGGCCCTGAATTGAGTCTGATTCACAAGTCGCGTGCATCGCTGTCTACTATGAATAAAGAACGAAACAGATGACGTTACCTCCAACTGTGTAGTCTTCCAGCACTCATGCGCAGACTTGAGTTGGCTATAAGGTATAAATGTGGGGCGTGCTAAACCTATGATACCCTAGAAAGTTGAATGAAATACTGATAAATGTTTGCTTTAGATTATTCTTTGAATCAGGCTGCGCAGTATTAAAACTAACTTTGATCCATTGCTACTATAGTCTCTTGAATAAACCAAGAACTAGTTGCAAATCTGGTTCATGAATTAGTTCACAAAGAGCTTATAGACAATCACTGCCACATCTCAATCGAGTCACACATATGAAGTGCATTTAATGCAAACGGAAATTGGATTGAAGCGAACGAACAAGTGGAAAAATTTTTGCTTGCAATCAGTCTGTGTATGCATATTAAAGTGTATAAAATGCTCGGCTTTATTTTCATAAACAAACTTGTTTATTGCTTTAGCTTTCAGCTTTCAGCTCTGGCTGCAGTGCTGCAAATGGCTGCGCTTGCAACTCCCACTGTGCTGGTGGTGGTGCTAGCGGTGCTGCTGCTGCTGCTGCGTCTTGCATACATTTCTGCCGCATTCGCAAAAGCCAATAACACAACACCCACAACTGGGGCTCCAAGACTGAAAGAGACGACAATGACGGCGAGAGAGTGCGAGAGGCGGCCGAAGTGGGGGGAGTGAGTGTCAGTGAAATTAATAATTATAAGCGCTGAAAGCTAAATAAAATGTAAACAATTAAAATGGGCCTGGACTCAACGATGCAAAGCGACGCGACGCGACGCGACGCGACGGCCGCGGCCGTTGGCAATTTGCAATTCCAAACACCGGCGTCTTTTTGGTTTTCATTCTTGTTCTGTAGCAGCAGCAGCGGTGGCAGCAGTGGCAGCATCAGCAACAGCAGCAATAATGACAGCAACAACAACATCAGCAACAGCAGCAACACCAACGGCGGCGTGTGACATTGAGGCGCGAAACGGGCAGCCAAACTGTTTGGGGGCTTGTTTGTAAAACAACCAAAAGGTCACAAACTATTTGTGTAGAGTGGCGACCTCTTTGCCGCTGGCGCAGTGTTTGTGTTCGCACACCATTATTTCAACACGCACACACACACGCACACGCACACGCACACGCACAATGCAGACACATTTGCTAGTAAGTGTTTTAATTGCAGTTTGCCCAAATGCCAGACACACACACACGGACACACACATAGATTGGCAAAGGCAATTAATTAATTGAGAGACCACCCACCACACACACGCACACCCGCACCCGCACCCGCACACACACACACACACACTCTCTATGCCCATCCACTGAAATCTGCATGTGGATATATACATGTATCCATGCATGTAGCTGCTCGGTGCGTGTATGTGTAAAACTTGGTACATGTGTTCATGGAATGTTGACATGTGTTCCCCAAATATGCATATGTATGCGCATATATATACATACACAACTCACACACACACACACACACACACACTATATAGACAGTATATATGTACATAGTTAGCCGCATCCATCTGAATTGCCAATTGGGCGCCGCAAAATGTATGCAAAACTGTCCGCAGACAGTGAAAACCGAACATGTGTTCATTTAAAAATATATGTATATATACATCTATATATATTTATATATAGATTAACTGAATAGTAATAAATGGAAATGCAAAACACTAGCGCAGCTCATTAAACCTTTCGTTCCTGTCTTGTCACATCGCTCACAATTTGTTAACCATTTGGACGCATTAAAACTTCCGATTACGAGTCAAGCGGGTTGCCAAAAGGGCCAAGTGTAGTTCGCTTTGCATAAAGCCACAGCCGACAGCGAATCTATAACTAAATTGTAATGCATATGCAAAGGCACGACGTAATAACACAGCTATTTAACATTTACACACATGTACAGCTGACAAGTCTGAGTGTTTCTACAGGAATTATTTGTGTTATACAAGAATCAAAGAGAATCTATAGTAAAGCAGAATACACAGAATATATAGTAAAGTCATAGAAGAAGTAGCTCGAGCTGTTCATAAAAGTGAATTCTATACTTATGAGAATGATAAGAGTCAAGAGACAGTTGCCTTTTGCAGTGACGCCCCAGGTCAGAGAGCGCTGGGAAGGCAATTTCCTGCAGATTTCCCAAATAAAATCTTCCAATGGCATTAAGCTTTGTTAAGTTAAATCATTCTCCTTTTAACAACAGATCAATTAAAATAAAACGACTAAAAAACCAAAAAGGGAAAGGTTTTATATATCAGAAAATTGTTGATCTATTCATAACTTGACGTTTTAAGCCATATAGCTTTGAAATCCTACTGAAAGCCAGATACATTTTATATCATCTACCCGTACTTTTGCAATAGTTTGTATACTTGAAATGAAAATACTTAAAAAGCGAAATATAGATCTATGATTAAAGGGTCACAGGATATAAAAAATTGGAAAAAGAAAGCATATGAAATGTAAAACTTCAAGTAATGATCGCCAGACAAAGCTAAATAGAAAAGAAGAAGACAACAAAGTAAGATTGATCCATACAGGAAAGAGAGAAAGAGAGAGAGAGAGATATAGATCGAAGAAAGGGAAAGAGCAAGAAATTCATTTCGAGCTCGCGCTAAGTGAATAAATGAAGGCAAGGTGTGTTTTTACAACAATGCGTAACCCTTGTCCGGAGCGATTAATATCGCATCAAATAAATTCCAAATTGCTGTTTGAGTATCATTTAACAATCTTTGAACATCTACGCACCAGCACTTGCACTCGCACGAACGCTCCCCAATCTATGAGACGCTTGCTGACTGAGAAGACCTCCGGCAGTGCGGCAGTGCGGCAGTCCGTCACGCCAGCGTGCTGGCGGGACAGAAGCCGTTCCGGCAGACACTTTGACGGCGGCTGCGGCTGCGCGGCCGTTAGTAGATCTGATCCAGATAAGCGTTCTTTGGGGTTTCAATGGGTACCCAAATCATTATCAAAGAACCCGCCAGCCGCACCCAAGTCCATTTTCTATTTTTGGCGCATCGGCAGCTGTGCTCTAGGCCAGGCTGATTCGGATGGATGCGAGTCATGAAATAGTAATATAAGCCCCGATCAGCTATACTCAGGTAAGAAGAAGAGGACTTCGACTCTATGTAAAGAGGTCAGAAATTATATGAATTAATATCGGTTTGGCTTCCAATTCACAATTTTTTGCCAGCTCTGCTAAAATTGAATCAACTGACCGAAAATGCAACTCAGCTGACTTTTTAAGCGATATTTACGGCTATATAGACACATACATATGTATGTATATGTGTATGTGTATGTATATGTATAGAAGGCAGAAGCTATACGAATATATGAAGAAAAAAAATGTTCATTCATTAAATTATTTTAGGTATAATATGCAGACATATATGTGCATGCAGCAACGCCTTATTTGGCGGTATGTATTTCCGTGTTTCGATCAGATCATTAATAGGCTTATTAATATTTTCATTGTTCATAAAAAGTGTGTGTTTGCCCGCTGAACAGTAGCCGGGGCATGACACGCATTAGCTTTATCATCCACCTCCATTATCAACGCCTCCAAATCTAATTAAAAAACAAAATTGAATAAGTAACAAAAAAGAAATAATAATATTACTCATTTCCACTTCCAAGGAAATGCTAAGCGAGCCGCTCGACAAACGGACGTGCACACCCGGTCAGCTACGACTTGGAGTGCGACCTGAGTGGACTCTGCGACTCTGCGTCGCAGTCGCAGTCGCAGTCGAAGTGGAAGTCGAACTTGGTATCTCGTATCTTTGGCGTATCTCATTCACATTCATAAATTTGAATTCGCCTGCTACTCATTGTGTTCGTTAGCGTCTTGTTAGAGTATTTGATGTCGCTTTGGGCCCTGCTGCTGCTGCTGCTGCTGCTGCTGCTGCTGCTGCTGCTGTTGCTGTTGCTGCTTCTGCTTCTGTACGTCCGACCGACCGACCGACCACCCGATTAGTGGAGTGTCGTAGTTGAGACTGTTTGGCTGGGCACCTTTGGTATTTGTGGTTGAATTTTTCTTAAAAACAATAAAATAAAATTAAGCAAAACGGCATTTTAATAATGCTGATGGCGAATGATGATGACAATGCTGATGATAATGACGATAGCTCAGGTGTAGGCTGTTGCCTGTTGGCCGGTGTTGGTAATGGGCTATAATGGATCTTCCTAACAATTTGATGATTTATGTTGTGCAGCTAGCGGTTGTTTGTTTTCTTCTCTTTCTTTTCGTTTTGGCTTCTTTATAGTTGTTTTATGATGTTTATAGCGCTTATAGCGCTTTCTGTCTGTGTCTTTATCGGCCAAAATCCAAAGCCGTGAGTGAGAGTGAGAAGGCGAACGCTGCTTCGTTTGGACGTCGCGCATGTGCCGTCCGTCCCGCTGTACGTTCTCCCGTTCGCCGGTTGGCCCGTTCGCATGTGCGCTCAAATTTGGCCTCGCGTTTGTTTTTGTCATAATAAACCACTAAAAGGGAGCATATAAAAAGTAATTTTCCGCACCTGCCTACGAAAACGTGGCCAACATCAGCCAAAGCGGTACTTCAAGGGGGATCTCTCAGCCCTCGCCGATGATTTACGAGTTGCGTTTATCAAACGAGCTAACACTGTTGCCATTTCGACTTCGACTCTGACTCTGACTCGCGACTCCCGACTTAATTGAATACACGTCGTCAGTTGGGCGTACGACTGGAAGGATGCCCAGCAGAGCATTTGGGGAAAGTACTTAAGGTTCATTTCCATTTGCAGTGGTCCGCACTTGGAGACCGGACAGCGTAAATGCCCGGTCTTAACTGGCCACATCAAAACATACCGCTCGTCCGTTCGTCTAAAGTGTTGGATCTATGTCTTCACATATATATTTGAAATGCCCTAAAAGACTTGTCACAGTTATCTTTTATTTCTTGATATAAACTGAGGGCAGTTTAGGAAGTAGACTTTGCGAACTTTTTTTATATCAAATTAAAACACAATAGGTATCTCTTCAATGGCTTTATATAGGTGTACTGATATAACAGTAGTCTTATAGTAGTATGACAGTAGTATATTAGCAATATTTTAGTATTGTAGCAGAAGTATACTAGTAGCATAACATTATTATAAGAGTAGTATTGTAGCAGTATATTGGTAGCTTAAAAGTAGTATAACACTAATATAGCATCTGCATAACATTGTTATTACAGTTGTGTAATAATATTATAATAGTAGGCTATCAGCAGTATAACAGTTGTATAACAGTTTTATAACTGAAGAATAACACTTGCATAACAGAAGTACAACAGAAGTATAACAATATCCCTGAGCTTCGCGTCGTATTTGATCCTGAACTCTACAGCAGACCTAACCATTGCCCTTGTTCATCTTATATACGAGATGTGATTCGTAGACCGAAGAGGCAGTCAGATATTTGGAGTCGAACCATCATTAATCCTCCAGTCTCTACAGTTCCCATCGTGTATAATATGCCAATGGAGAAACATAATGAAATCTTATAAAGAGTCAAATTCGATTTATGTTTATGGCTACGCATGCCTCAGACAATGCCTAAAGAGCTTCTGTTCGGTCATGTCTATGTGGCTAGGTATCTGTATTTCTGCATATATATTATTTAATTTATTTCGTAGAGCGAATACATGTGTAGGTCTTTCATGGGGTTCATGCCTGGCATATTCCATAGATCGATCGAAGTGCCGAATTCGGTTGTCGTCGGAGTTGCCGTTGACAATCGCATTACAAACAGCAAATGTGTCAGAAATATTGTTATTGTGTGCCTCTTTCATTTGTTTCTGGTACAATCGTCGTAATTTGGGCCTTTAAGAGCTTTCAATGTGTCGTTTCGGTGTGCGCCGCGGGAATTTTAAATTAATTATTTTTTTGACCCCACACAATGTTGGACCGGGAGCACGGCCACAAAAGTCTACAAAGCAGCCGTCGCGTCGTCCGACACTTTGCATACCCAACCGAATCGATAGTTTCTTGTGTCTTTTCATGCGAACCGGTTAGCTTAGGGAGTGGGAGTTGGCGGCGTTGTAGGAGGAGGTGGCGGTGGAGGTGGAGGTGGAGGTAGAGGTGGAGATGGAGGTGGAGTAGGAGGAGAAGTGGGAGCTGTACGTGCGCTTGTACATCAGTGCGAGCCGGGCCGAATTACTGACATAATATTATTGTAATGTTCCTATGAGACTCTCTTCTTTTCAAACCAATCCGTGTGCCACTTTTTGTCTACTCACGAAGACATGAGCATATTTTGTTTCTAATTTATGATACGCAGTCGCTGAGCTGCCTACAAAGTTTGCTGTTTGGACTCATGCTTTGCCGTGTCCGTCGCCGTCGCCGTCGCCGTCTTCGTCTGCGTCTCGGATGTGGTTATTTGGTCGTGGAACACGAGAAGTTATTTGTACCAGCTTGCCAAAATGTGCCATCAATGGATGCAGAGAGTTGGGAGTTTGGAGCGGGGCTACCAGAGGCAGGCTCACTTAATTCGTAAGAAACAATTTGCATATGTATGTATAGCCTCGTTGTTGTTGTTCCAACAATGGATTGGCAAGGTGTGAATTAATTTGCTCCGCACGCCAAGAGTCAAATGTTGAGTAGAAAAGCCACACACACAGCAGCACAGCAATCCTGTCGAGAGCCGCACAACAGAGCAGTTCCTTGCCAACCCCGTTCCATCCCTTCCGACCATCCGGGACGACGGAATTCTGGACGGAATTCTACGAAAAGTCGCCTGCATTTAGTCTCCCTTTGGCTCAGGCTGGGGCTTTGACTTGGGCTTCTTCAGTTTTGGCACTGTGGCCGACTTATCAATGACAAATCTCCAAAATCGTTTCTGTTTTGCCATTGCCAATGGCTGTCAATTTGGCTTGTTGACACTTCGGCGTCTGCTGCAGCACCGGCAGCGTTGTTAACAGGCAACAGAGAAAAAAAAACGTAAAAGTACAAAAAAAAAAAGGTTCAGATCGCACACACCGCATTTCTTTCTTACTTATTTTCCCGGTGGGATTTGGAGCTCTCTCATGAATGAAAGCCAAAGCCCAGGCGGGACATTCCACGACGCATCGACGACCGACTTGACAAGCGGAAGTTGACTTTGCCTTTGGCTCAGACTGGGCCGGGATGGATTGAACCATTGCTGTTGGCCATTGCTTCAATTGAGACAATAACCGGGCCATCTGCCGGCGTGATGAATCCCATTGGCTTAAGGCCGCTGCTCGGGCTTATTGCAGCACGGACTTTGTCAACTAATAGATTAGGTATTGACCATCTCGGACACCGTTGTAAGCTCCTGGGAGTGGAACCAATGTATTTTAATTAAGCGCTGCGCACCCAACTGAGAACTGAGAGCTGAGAACTGAATTTGTCAACGGCTGAACATAAACATATACCAAGCGCAGGCCTCGCTGATGGTGTTAAATTCGATTAGATCTACGACTCAGGCTTCATTCAGGCCACAGTCAGTCGTGGCACCATCAGCAGCCGCAGCAGCCGGAGCAGCAGCATCACTGCCACAAGAGAGGCACCACGAAACAGCTTTAATGCAGTCGCAGTCGCAGTCGCGACACATTTATTTAATCCGCAACTTGCCTCAAATTGCAAGCGAGCTGATTGCTGCTTGCTGCTGCTGCTGCTGCTCGAGACAAAAGCACACAAAAAGCAAAAACAGCGACACAGACACGCTGACAATCGACAATCCAAAATGCTGAATGAAGGCGCAAAAGTAAAACAATATCTGATTTGAAGCATCCGGTCGCGATTGTCATTGCCACCTATGTCACCTATGCCATCGCACCACTACCACTAACACCGCCAGCCAGCCAGCCAGCCAGCCAGCCAGCACCACTGCCGACACACGCGAGGACAGTCGCCTCAACTCACTTCCTGCGACTGTTTGGCCGTCCGCTCCGTCCCAAAACTCTGGCCTGTCCTGTAGCTCGGGCTCTGGCTCTGGCTGCTGTTGCTATTGTCATTCTGTTGCCTGGTTCTTTGGGGTTGGCTGCTCCACCTACCCCTCCCTCGCCCCCACCAGCCCACTCCACTTGTATATATATATATATATATATATATATATATATATATATATATATATATATATATATATAGTGTGAGATCAATCGCATTCGATTGCAGAATGCGCGGTAGGTAAGCGTTAACGACGTTTTTGAAGTTTCTCTTCGCTGCTCGCTGCGCGCTCCTCGATTCGATTCGATTCTTCTTCTGTTTTTTTGGTGGCAAGCAAAAAAAAATTGCGACACGTTATTTCAATTTAAAATGTTTATAATTCAGAGTGTTCTCTTTTTTTCTGTTCTTTTTTGTATTTGTTTTGTGCTACCCGCAACGGCGACAGCAAACTGTCGTCACTTTGGCCACACGAAAACAAAAACCAGAAGAAGAAAAAAACAGAGAAAAACAGCTCCAAAAACCCCACAATGAGTGCGAATGTGGCCCGATTTATGTAGCATAGTGTAGTAGTATACACAGTTCTTGGCTCTGCTTAGCCATTGCTTATCGCTTATAGCTTATAGCTTATGACTTATGGCTATAGCACATATACCAGAGGGATTTATGCCCGCCAATAAATGCAAATTAAAATGCATTCGCGGCGCCCCCCGGGCACTGCTGAGCTCTTGGTTTCTCGATTTCACTGGCATTCCCTCACATTCGTCAGTTTTTAACACTTTGTAGTTGAAATGTTGTAATATGGAAATCAACAAACAAACACACACACACAAAGAGAGAGAGAGAGAGAGAGAGAGTGCTAGAGAGCGGGAGGGAGTCAAGTCAAGCGGAGATCTCTGCCTGGGTGGCCTTTGTGGAGGCTGCGTCTGTGTGTGCGTCTCACTGGCCAAAGTCCATTAAATGGCAAATACATTTATGGCCTTAATTACACCCTAAAATTCAAATTATATGAACAAACCAAAACCGCACGTTGTCGACCAACTGCATGACTCAATCTCTCTAGATGTTGCCGTTGCCGTTGCCGTTGCTGTAGCTGTTGCTGTATCTTGGCCTTGTGGCTGGCCCCGTCCTTCAGCTGAAGCTGAAACTGAAGCTGCTCGGCCAGACAAAGTCAGAGACTGGCACCAGCTACAGCCTGAGGTCTGCATTTATTTTTACAAGCTTGTAGCAACAATAGTCGTAGTAGGCTTTTGTCGGCACGCCCACGCCCACGCGCCCCCAGCCCCCGTCGCCGCACGTCCTCCCGTCGCTGCTTAGAGCGTAGCAGGCCGGATTATCCAGCAGTGCTAAAAAGTTTTTAGAAGTCATTAAAACCTTGTAGTGGTAAAATTAATTACTTGTAGTTGCAAACAATGTAGCCACGCCGCAAGCAACATTTCCATTCACTCCTTCTCCTTCTCCTCCTTCACTCCTCCTCTTCTTCTTCTTCTGGCCATTTCTTTGGCAACGTCCATCGTCCAAACGAGCTGCCGTTCGCTGTGGACTAAGTGCATGTTGGTGAAAACATATTCACTTTGAAATTTATTAACTTTGCGTGTTCTGTTGAATTAAGAATCCAGACGCAAAAACTTTTCCACAATGCTAGCCTGCTAGCCAGTCCGTAGACCCATTCAAAACTCATACATATTTACAGACCTCAAATTGAACGAAACTTTTGGCCCGTTTTTATTCAAAATATTTGAGCGATTAGCCAAAATGATAGTGCTAAGCGAATAGTTGAAATAGATATGCATATAAAAGAGCTCATTTGGCAAGGCTTTGCATATTAAGGGTATTCCCTAGAAGGATTACAATGTGGAGGAACAGTCCGTATCGATAGGCTATCGTCTCTATCATATCTAAAATCATATTTAAGCTATCATCAGGTAGAAATTTCTGAATAAACATAATATTTTTGTATACAGTAAATAAAAGACATAAAATACCCGAAAAAAAAAATTGTTTATGTTGCTAATGGATCAAACATGTTTTTTCATATGTGTCTGTTTGTTTGTTTGTTTTCTTTTTGTCTCTCGTCTTTCCAATCTGGACATAAAACTAAGCTGATGAAGTGCTCATCGAAAACATGTTTACAACAATTTTTGGCTAATTGTAAAAATGACAGAAATAAAAATTAAAATTAAAATTAAAATGAAAGCGAATATGAAAATGAAATACAAATCATTTGTGGCAAAGCACTTAAAAACAATCCATTGACTGGACTTAATCGAATATTGGGCAATTGATGCAACTGCAATTGTCGGCGGCTGCAGTGCTCGCTGCGTAATGCGTTCGTTCATTACTCTCAATTAAAATTCCAATAATTAAACATGACGTATTTATGAGCTTGACAACAACAACAACAGCAATAGCAACAGCAACAACGACGTGGACAACATGCGCGAGCCTATTTTAGCTGTTAATGGCGTGAAAATCTTCTGAAAATTGGCTTTACATATCAACTAATTAACGTGTGTGTGTGTGTGTGAGTGTAAGTGAGTGTGTGTGTGTGTGTGTGTGTGTGCTGTGCCATATCAATATATAGATATAGCCTAACATGAAAAAAAGAGCTTTGGCAGCACACGCGATACGGCGGAACTGCGGAATCGGTTACAAAAGTCCATTAGGCGATTGTTCACTAAAGTAAAGAAAACCAAACAGCAGCAACAACAAAAAGAAAAGTAAATAAAAGAGAAGAGAAGAGGAGAGGAGAGAAGAGAAGAAAAAAAGCGCAATTGCTGCAACAACTCGCTCGCAGCGAAAGTGCAAAACGCCATGAATCACATTTTTGCCAATTAAGCATGATCCGTTGTAAGCAAAATCATAATTTTTATTCATGCAAAACTCGCATTCGCAATTCGCAATTCGCGATTCGCGTAAGCAAAAGCCAGAGGCGGCCGCAAGCAGGGGCGCTGGGTGGGGTGTGGGGTTTGTGGGGGGCGCACAGCCATCGCGACATTCTTACACCACACCGGAATCTGAATGTAGGCAGCAGTTGTGACTGGGGCGTCGACAACACTTTGTCCGTCCGTCCGTCCGTCCGCCCGTCTGTACGCCGCGCTGTCCGTCCGCTGCTTTTGGACCGGATGGGCTATTGAGACCACCAAAGCAGCAACAACAAGAAGTGGAAAAAAAAAGCAGCTCATAAGAATTGCAAGCGCTGCAGAACGCGAATGGGCCGCGATTACATTTGTGTTTGTAAATGCGATCGCCGATCATATTTCAGTCAGGGGCAGCGCTCCAAAGGGGAGCAGGCAGTCACCCAGGCTGGCAGGCTGGCAGGCAGGCAGGCAGGGCTCTCCACTGCAGCTAGCTGGCTAGCTAGCTGTGGGGTCCGACCGCCCAGCTCGTGCAAATCACATAATTTTCATTTAATTGCGAGGCTCAATGTATTTGCATTTGATTTGTAAACAAACTGCGCCGGCATTTAAATAGCTGCCAATCTCCTACTCTACGCTAATTACCTAGCACTAGTTGCACTATGCTGGCCAGCTCAATAGTTGCACTTGCCATTTAAAAAAAAATGTAAAGTAAAAGTCCAATTTTGCAAAACTCAATTTTTACTGAATGAAATCGCAGCTTTGCGCTTTTAATATATGTACATATATACCCCTCCCGCTCTGCCTCTCTTGGATGCCCTATGGCAGAGGCATTGGTAGAGGCGGAGGGAGAGGGAGTGAGACGGATAGTCATTGTCAGCAGAGTTAATTGACCAAAGCCAACCAGCAATTGAGTACTAAACGAATGCAACCGTATGTATATGTGTATGTATGTATGTATATGTATGTGTGTGTGCAAGTTCATGTACTTCAGCTATATGTAAGCATGCGTGTGTGCGTATGTGTACACAAGTACGAAAATACTTATTTACAGCAAAGTTGCTGCGTTCAGCTGCGGCGCTTTGCTCGCCAAAGCCACGCAAAGGTGCTAAACACCAAGCGAAACTTACAATGGCCAGCCACAAGAATATGCACATAGTACACATAACACATTTCCCAGAGTCAGCAATTATGATATATACGACAGCCTAGAAGGTATATGTATTTATGTATTGGCCCCTTTCTACGCGTAGTGCATAAGTCTTTTGTGTGTACGGCTGTGGTGTAAGTGCAGATTGGGAATTACAATTTCCTTGCTGCCAAAGTAAAAGAAAATACAGTAAACAAAACTTATATTTGTAATTATATTAAAGTTTTTTCATCTTTTACATGCTACTAATATTATTGTTGGCATTGTTATGATCTTTGCTACTATTATCATTATTATTAACTTTATTTTCATTGATCATTAGCATTTTCGTTTAGCATTAGCATTAGCTTTAGCATTAGCATTTTTGATCAACATGATAATCATCACTGTTGTCATTATCATAAGCACTAAAATTATGATCATCATTGTCATTACCATTACAAACGTGGCTCTTTTATCATTATCAATTGAATTGGCATCATTAATTCATCATTATCATCATCATAATCATTAGTATTAATAATATTAGTGTAAGTTATATAGTAAGCCTTCACCCACCCGCGGCACTCGAACCTTCATCTAAATTGTGCAGTTACCTGACTAAGACGGTAAACAAGAAACTTATTTAGTCATTGAATTTGTTTTACTGTAAGTTGAATAAATCAGCTTTGAAATTCGATGACTTTTGACTTTGGTATTTCCTGTTCACACGCAAAAGCAAACTCAGTTATTTATATTAAATACAGTTTTTATCACAATATCCATATCGAGCCAATCAATCATATTAATTAATTGAATTCTATTAGAAAACTTTGCATAGAATGAATACATTTCATAAAAAGGCGAGCAAGCACTAAGCTAGATATGCTTAAATATATTTCTTTGGATATTTTAGAGCTCTAATTGGTAGATGTTGTCTATGCATTGGTTTTCCAATTTAATTAATTAAATTAAAAGCACATATCAATTGGGCAAAAGGAAATTAAATATATCTGGACAATACTAAACATATAAATAAAGCAACCTATGTATATATATTTATGTATATGTATATATTAGATATATAGGTAGGTGGGGATAGGCGCCAACTAATCTTTGGTCGGCAAATCAAACGTTGCGGCGGTGGTTCAAAGTGCACAAAGTTGCAGTCGGCCAGCGCCTGTTACCAAATGTGAACAATTGTGAACTACTGCTGCTACTGCTGCCCACTGATACAAACTATCTGCTTGGCAGGTGAAAATTAATTGCTGACCATACAGACATGACACGAAAGATCACGAGACGGAATCAAAGCGAACCGAACCGAAGCAAAGCTTTTAATCGACCCACAAGAGTGACAAACATCTATTAGGCATTTAATTAAAAGTTTCGCACTTGCACGATTCCACCGACACAGTGGGAAGGCGGGGGGCGCGGCGGGCGACTATTGTTGTCATTGATAACATTTGAATAACCATTCTTGTTCTTGTCCGATACTCGGACAAAGTGTCGAACTCATGCATTTCAAGTTTCCGCCTTCAGATAGCAAACACAAACACAAACATTTGCCGACAATTACTTACCAGCTGCCGCGGCAGATAAGCCCTGGTCTCTGCTCCACTTAAGTCGATATCAATATGAAACTAGTCTATAACCATATTGATTTCGTATTTACATTATTCCGTCCATTCGAGTTAATAATGCGATTCAATAGATATATATGAACGCCGATCTGATTGGCTCAAGTGGTGCTGGCGACAGGCTGACCCAGCTTTAGCTGTTTCTGGGCGGTTTTTCGGTGGTGTTGGGTGGTTGGCAGACGAAAAGGCTAGAAACACGCTGTCCGTTGACAGGTGACCTGGCTGGTCGGTCACCTGGTCACACCTGTGCCGCTTTGGTGCTGCTACGCTGATGCCGAACTCAATGACAATGTAAAACACAGTGTTTTGGTCAGCCTAACCACGCAGACTACACTCATCCGATTAAACTTTTAAATAGATGTCAAACAAACTACATTCAGCTAACTAACAAGGACTCGCTCGCCCGCTCGCTCACTCGCTCACATTCCACTAAATGCAAGGACTCACACGACTTGTCCTCGTCCTGCTGCTGATGTTGGCTGATGTCCTCGCTGCTAATGCTGCTGCTCCTGCCGCAGTTGTCTTAGGCCTGCATACACATTCAATCCCTCAGGCTCTACACATACTCACACACACACACACACACACACACACACACACACAGGCACACACTCATACACCTTTGGCCATGTCCGTGTTCAGGTCGAGGCATTTAGCTTCAACCCCTGCCTCAACGACTCGCTCAACCAGGCCGTGACGAGCAAATGTCCGAAATTTAAAACTTTAGTTACGTCGCCTCTAAAAATGGTATTTTTGGGTTTACTTCTGGGTGTTGACCGGACCGAACACTATGTGACTTGCCTTGCCTTGCCTTTCGGCACATAGTTGAGCTGGCGCAGCGGCTGGGCGGAGCTTTCCCAAATAGTTAAGATCTGACATTGTTTTCTGCAACACAAACATGAGATTTGGCGACACGTTTTAAGGTTTTGGTTACGGTCTCCGTGTCTGCTTCGGTCTCGGATATTATGTTGCGGATTGTGGTCCCAATAATTATCTGTGCACTAAATGTACTCAATGTGTGTCCTAATGTATATAAAGATATGAATGGGGTGAGCAAAAAGCTATTGGTCAAGATTAGAGGTGTTGAAGGAGTGTCTTGATGCAGCTGAAATTTACTGCTTACATTATTTTGTTGAATTTTATTCCTCGAACAGTTGCAGATAAGCTGATATTTATACTTACATAAATAAATAAAATGTTTTATGCATAAATATTGAAAATATATATTGCTGACGCTAAAATTAAGATAGATGGATAGATCAAGCTAAGATAATATAGAATCATAATGTAATATATGTATATATAATAATTTTAATATTTATATATAATCCTTAAAGAGAATTCTCGCTAAAGTCAAAAATTATTGATTAAGCATTTAGCGCATTCTCCAGGGTTGATTAGCTAATGCGCTCTTTGTAATCTGAAGATTAGGTTTTCATGAAAACGCCTCGCCCTCAGTGGCATCTGTCACCAAGCGACAAACGAACTCTGAGCGGCGTGACAAATCAGATAATTGCGTCTGTCAATCAAAAAGTGCGAATTATTCAAGGAAATTTAAAAATTTGTGACAAATATAGAGAAACTTAATGAGTATAATGAAAATAATATATATATTGAGATATGTTAATAGAATGTTGAGAAACTCATAGAAAATTTCAGCTAGCCTTTTGGCAAAAGTTAAATAATTTGTTTATTTATATATTTTGTTTATATTTTTTTTATTAATTTTTATTATTTTTTAAAAACTTTAAAATAAAGTATATCAAATATATTTTAATCTATTTTATTGCCCTTTTTCAAAACTTTAATCAATGCAATAAGAATACAAAAGAAAAATCCATAAATTACAAAAATCTTTTAAATTCCACAAACGTGCATCAAATCATAAAAATACTATAAAAAAGAAGCATTTGTTATAAATTTCATTCATATGTATTTACATACGTGTGTATTGAATGCCCTTTGCATAAATAATAGTGCCAGGCATATAAAGATTGATATGATTTTTTTTTTGTATCTCAGTAAAAAGTTCAATTGATCAAACGATTTATTATGGCACATTTAAAGGTGGATACAGATTAGTAAAAATAAGATAACAGACAGCTCTAGTTTTATTAAAGTTATAAATGCTTTTGATAAACTTATATGCAATAAGAAACATAACTTTAAAGTGTGTTTAGCGATGTTTTCTAGAGTTTCCTATATATATAACTATATATAAAGGTTATTATATATTTACTTCTTATATATAACTAACTACTCTATGAATATTCGTGTGCTACACATATACAGTAGTAGATATATTATCAGCTATATCTATTTTCTAATGCTAGTATCTTGTATCTATATCTAACTAGCTTTCAATGTATATGGCGAGTGTTTTCTATATAATGTTTATATGTTTTACTATATTCATATTCTATATATAAATATATACTAAATGGTATTATAGACAGCTATATTTTTGTATTCTATATCTATCTTTGATTCATATAACAAGTTTTCTTCTATATATCCAACACATATCTCCAGTATTTTTAAGCATTGTCAACTGTTAAGAGTTTTCACTATGCATGCCTACTCCATGCAATTTATACACATGCTTGTATATAATAATTATTAGTAATATATCTTCTTTTCATGTCTTTCTTCTATATTACTAATTTCTCGATATAATTACTAATTTCTCTATATATCCTATCAGTTAATTGCCTTCAGCAATATCTGTTCCTATGCACACCTAATAATTTATTGTACAGTCCAAATGTATCCTTATTTCAACCAATCTCTTAGTTATTGCCATTGCTTTCTGAGTATACGTAAATGTTGCATATTCAGTGAGTTTTTCACGCATTTCATCTAATTTGTGCGCGACTCAACAATGAGATTTGTTTGTACTTCTTTGTTGTACATTGATTTAAATACTCTTTTGGGGGCTGGGATTATGCACGGGCACATTAGAATTGTAAAGCGTCGATTAAAGTTTTGTATTGCTTATTATTGTGGCACGAGAGAAGGGAAATCGAAAAGAAAACGACAAAGCAAAAGAAAAAGAAAAAGGAAAAAGAGTGACGAGCAACGCGGCTGGCGTGGCTCTTGTTGAGGGGAAGTGTCAGAGCGAGGCAGCGAGAGCGCATGAGGGTTACATCAGTATAGCTGTACGCTTCATACCAACGGCGAGAGGCCTGCAGATAAATGCGCAGCCATTTTTTAACGGGCGGTGCTTGTGGCTGCACGAGTGCTGAGCCGAACACTGGGGAAATAGTGGGAAATTTGCGACAAGGTTTTTCTCGCCAATGCCCAACTGGATTTGAAAAGCGGGAAAACTGTGTGGAAAATATACCACACACAGTATGCAACCTTCACACTCGACGTCGAGTTCGAGTTCAGCTTTCGCTTGGGAACTATTTGCTCAGCTATCGTTGGCCTGCACTTTGCGAAAGCTCAGCAGTCGACAAAAGCTTTTCCAACGCGGAAAAGCTACGCATGGTGCAGCCATAGCCTGCACCTACATACGTGAGCCTCGCCTCTAAAATGGCGGCACAGTCATCGGAATGTCGATAAATCAAAGCTTCGCTTCCTCTTGCAATGGCTCTGTGGCTCTGCTGTTGGCTGGTCCAGTCCAGTCCGGAGGCAGCGTAGCAAGTGGCTGCGGCATTCATCACAGAGAATTAATCAGAGCAGATGAAGCGACAACCGAAAAATAACGACGCGGCATCTACTGAAAGGCTTCGCGTTATCGCTTCAATCGACAACGCCGGCTCTCAGTCTTCCTCTTCTGCTTCTGCCTCTTCTACTTCTTCTTCTTCTGCGTGACCAGGCACCAGATTCTGTACACACACACACACACATGCAGCCATTGATATGCATGTATCAACGAGGGCGAGAGAGAGAGAGAGAGAGAGAGAGAGCGGCGCTTCGCATCGATAGCAGCGATTGACATTGACGTAAATTCTCAGCCTTTTGGAATTTCGGCTTGGCCTCAGCCTTTGCATCCATCAAAAGTGCGCGCCCAGCGTATGTCAAATTATAAATTCTGCTTCTTCTTCACCTCTCGTTTCTCTATTAAAAAAAAATGTAAATCTAATTTCTGGCTGGGCATATTCAAAATCGGTAATGGATTTTGCATTTGGGCTGACAAGTACAAGCCCATTTAATCAATAATTAAGCATAATCCATCAAGTACAAAGTGTCAAATGCACTCGCGAACACTTTTTCTCCTCGTTGCTGCTGTTTTTGCTGTTGTTGTTGTCGTCGCTCAAGCTTAAAAAGGATTTCCATTACGCCCCAAAAAGCGCATCGCTCAACAAGAAAAAAAAATGAATTTAGGAAAAAAAAAATCAAGTTGTCCTTGTCAAAGCGAGAAAAAAACATTGACTACACGAAACAAATCCGCGCTCGTCACATCTGCATGTCAAACCAGCAGCCAAACAACCCTCGAGCCCAACTGTGCCCGTCTGCTACAGTAGAGATACGATAGCAGCAACAGCAGCAGCCGGCTTATCTAAGCTGAAAAGCCAAAGCCAAGTCCTTGCCCCTGCCCCAGCTCCTGTTTCTGTTTCTGTTTCTGTTTCTGTGTTTGTTTCTGTTCGTATTCCTGTTTTAAGAGCTGGGACACAAATGTTGTTGCTCTTGCTCTGGTAAATGAGTCAATGGATCTGTAACAACAAATGTCCATTTTTCAATTTACCTGACCGTGTCTCGCCCTCGCCCTCGCAGCCTACATAAATTGAATCTCACAGTAGAGACTCGTGAATAAATAAACAAAACACCCACCGAATCGCTCTATAAATTAGACCCTGACCAGTGGCCGGTGACATGGACTTCGACTCGCTTTAGCCAGCGGCCAAATGGCCGTGAAATTTTTCCAATATGCCTTGTTTCATTATTGCGGTACGCGCCATCTCCCTCTCCCGCTCTCCTCTGGCTGCCCTCATCTCCAGTGTTTACCCCTCCTATCACTCATTTAGCATTACGACCATGTCCATTCGCTTGTATATCCGCCAGCACTTATATATATATATATATATAGAGAGAGAGAGCGATCGGAACTGTGGAACGCAATCATAAATTATGCCTTTGCACCCCGCTTGGACGAGTGCATAAATTTATGCCTCGCTTCTTCCGCTAGTTTAACATAATTTTGAAAGAAGCAACTGCTCCAGTTTCTCGCTCATAACATTTGGCCTGATCTGAGCGTCTGACGTCTGTCCAGTTTAACTCTTGAGAATTTATAGTCCATAATTTGTCATTTATTTGCAATGTCCTTTGTCTTGGCTGAGTTATCTTCCTGTATGTCAATTGAATACGCAAGGGTAGTTAGAAGTTACTTAAGTAAGTTATAGTACCTGAATGCTTGCTTAAGCTCTGATGTTATCTTTCAGGTGAATTATATCAACACATATTTATATGTGCATACCTAAACGACTTTGATGTGCACTTGTAGCTATGAGAATCGCATAGAAAGGCAAACACAATATACATATTGTATGCTCTGCTTCGGTGGTAAGTTGAGTCTTTGCATATTCAGTCAATAGACAGCGGAGGGCAGCTGTAGCAACCCCTAGAAGTATCTAAAGTGTTACTTGAATTCATGGGAATCGCATAGAAAGGTTACACTTTATTATCTATGTATATTTTTATTATGTAAATGTTTTTTGTATGAACGCATGAATGTATGTATGTAAGGATGAATCGATGTATACATATATGTATGTACATATGAATGTATGTAAGTATGTATGTATGTAGGTAAAAGTCTATGCATGAATTTGGAGTGCTAGAAAGAGATAGTGAGCCCAGACAACGTGGTATCTCTGAAGTGTTAGCTTCCGATTCAGTGCACTGTAAATCAAACCTGAGATAAAGGGAGATAACTGTATATATTTAATCATAATCTATTTATGCACATATATACATATATACCTATATACATAGACATATCTTTGTTAGACTCTATAGAATCTGGTCATATAATTGATTCGGCCGGATTCCAGCTCTTGCAACCAATTAGTCAATGTTGAGCCATCATTAAGCAGTTTGATATTCGCTTAGCGCTTCTTCATCATGTTTTATTGCTAGTCAACTAATCAGAAAGAGAGCCAACTGTTTGATTAGTGATTCATAAGGCCATTCATACTTGAGGCAAATTGTATGTTGGCCATTATAAATGATGTCTGCGCGCTGGCTATCGCATGCTGTCATCGCGATCATAAAGTGATGTATATGTACATATTAACATTTCATTTCAACAATTCATTTTCATACACTTCATGTCATTTATTTTCAGAGAGAAATACTCATTAATGCTTTTACCAGCTAATGTAAACAACACACGCACACACACACACACACACACACACACACACGCACAGAGATGCAAAGAGTCTCCATGTGAATGGATTGAAATTTATGAAAGGCCATCGCAGCATCAAAGCCAATTAAGATACTGCCATTGAATACATACAAGCTTTAAAGGAATACACGACTAATTTCTGCGACAAAGCCGACAAAAGATCGAGAGAGAGAGAGAGAGAGAGAGAGCGAGAGCGAGGCTGGAATGGACTGGAGGTGGATTGGGAAGTTGGGTCCACTTTTGTCGCAGCGGCACTTTTGAGAGTCGCAAGACAGGCCGTAAAATTAAGAACTCTGATTGGTAACAAATGTTTTTGTTCATTCGAGTGATAAAAACGTAGCGAACTGAAAAGATATAAAATTCTCTTTAGTGTCTACTCGGCGCATCAATGATAAAATATTTAAATGAGCGAGGCACATTTGCAGGAAACCGAAAACCGAAAAGCGAAGCGACCGCAGCGGCCCTAATGGGCCTATGTAAGCATCTATCTGGACATGGACATGGCCAACATGGTCAAGGGGCACCAAAAGTGTGAAGGAGCCGAACGCCAATAGCTATTCAGCTGCCCAGATTAAATAAGAGAAACAACGAACTGAACAGAACAGAACAGAACAGAACAGAACCAATATGAATACACGGCTAGCATATTAAATTACAATCCGAACGACTTTCCGATTGACAAGTGGACAACGCTGCATCGCGGCACTCGTGCTGATTGTCGGCAGGACAAAGTCGACGTCGATGCTGAAGACTGGCCGAGTCTTGGCCTGGTCAAGACATATCATAAAAGGCATAAACAGTTGTAAAGAGCAAAACCACAAAAGGGGCGTAGAGTTAAAAATTGAGCACTAAAACGTTATCGAAAGCGGGACAGATTAACTAGGCTCAGACAGACGGCGGACAGGTAGGCAGACAGGCAGGCAGGCAGTCAGGACGGCCGAGACAGGTAGTTGACTTCAATCGCATGCATCTTAAAGATACTTGTACAACATTATGTTCATTGCTCTGTTGTAACAGATATGCACACACACACACACACACACACAGATACACCTTGAGTGACCTGGCACACACACTGCGTGTGATCGATCAGGCCGTGCAATTAAAATGAGATCTGCCCAGTTGGCAATTGGTGCCAGCCCGGCCGAGCGCGGAGAGTGACCCACAGCGGCGCTATTGTCCTGCCCGTTGTCCATTCACAAGTGTCGTCGCGTCTGTGACATAGTGAGACGCAGATAAAAATAAAAAGGACTCGCTGCATCATTGATAAGACTGCGGCTGGACCAGCGCCTGGCGCCAGCGTCGCCTAGATCGAATTGCCTTCCTTCGAGGGGACACTTTTCTCAGTGAGAGCGAGCGACCTTCTTCATTCATCAGGCAGTCAAATTTCGGCCCATAGTCTCGAGCTCAACTTGAATTTTTAATGCCTGCCCTGCCTGCTCATAAAATAGATAAAAAGTGGCACAGCACATGTAACGGTGCTTGAGAGCTAAGTGATACCCTATAACATACAGGCGAGTCCTTCATTCATAATTGCATGAGGTGTATGAGAACTGGCAGATATCCTGGAGTTAGTAAGCTAAGCTCGGTTCATAATGAATGAATACTTATATATCAGCTGCTAACTGTATTCCTAAGTGACCTTTATATTTATATATTTATATCTATATGCTTAAGGAACATAATTATATGGAAATATATATTTCCACAGATGGGCAGATGAACATAAATGCATTGATTATTCATAAATCGGAGCCAAAATCAGAGATGCTGCTGCATATCCTTACACAAATTCATAGTACCCGACATTATCATACAATTGGTACAGGGTATGCAGGCTGCTCACTTGCACATCAACCTTTAGCAGATATGAAAGACTGTGAAGTACTTCTACTTTGTTAATTATGTATACACAATAAACGATCTGAAGTGCTATATGGTTGGATGATTATACCCTATTTGTATATATTCATATATATTTTCTCTCTTCTTTAATATGAAAACCTATTGCCATTAAGTCGAGTTATAGTCACAAATAATATAAAACGGCCAGAGTACTTTAGTCTGTAGAGCCTTGAATCTCGTTACGAGCTGTTGTTACAAATGCATTTTTAATAACCTTCATTCTTCACTAATGAATCTTTCGTGTCATGCATATGCCATAAGAATCTTCACATGAGCTTAGGCAAATGGAAGATTGGGAGAGGGTATCCAGAGAGGGTATGAACTCTTTACATTTGTATGGATGACTAGCGCTTAGTAATTTATCAGATTTAGCTCTTAAAATTTTGCAAAATATGATTCATTAGGCAAACTTGATCTGAATGTGATTTGATAGGTATTGAAATCATCAAATTCATTCATTCATAGTTTCATTCATTGCAATGGTCAGACAGGCGGACTAAGCTAATCGGCTATTGATTCCGATAAAGAATATATTTATATTTCGTTTCTATTTAGCTTTCGATTTGTGGTCGAATATTTCTATAGAGTATATTAAAGTCTGCTTAATTACTTGATAATTATCAGCTACATTTTCTCTCATTTCAAAGCTCAAGTGTTTGTATTTAAGCTCTTCAAGTCTCAGGCACAATGGGCGCCACGTTTCTATATTTCTGCAAGGCTTAATCTTAACATTTCTCTACCCTTAATTGAATTTCGTGAAACGTTTTTGGCTTGTGGCATTGATTTTTAGAGGGGTTGCAACGTGGGCCCAGCGCTTGGGGCACATAAATTACATCACGTGTTCCAGATTACATATTTATACCGTTGTATTCGCAAGGAAATATATATACATATATCTGTATATATGTATATATGCCTACTTGATCTGTAACGAAGCTATTTAATATAGCCACGTTTATGCCTATGTTCGCTTATCTAAGCGAGCTTATCGATTCGTTAGAGTGTATAAAATAGATTAAGACATAACATTTGTTTTTTAGCTTTCAATTATAGAGAGGTTTTGGAAATGGAATATATTGTAAGTGGATTAAATTGTAAATGGAATATATTGTAGAATTGGCAATATTTGTTTAATTGGGAATCGAATGAAATTTAGAAATGAAATTTTTACTTAAGCAACATTTGTTAGAATATGCTCCTAAAAATACCATTTGCTTTGCAATATATATATATATTATAGCATATATGTATATATTGCTTAACAATATATATATTATAATATTAGAGAAACTGAACTGAACTGGCATCAAAGGCTGCCTGAACAAAAAGAAAGACAAGTGAAATAGATAAGAAAAGCAAACTATCTATAGGCAGACACTTTACAGTCTAACTCAACTGTATATTAATAATAGATAATGATTTCTGAGCTTATAGCAACTTATAGCAGCTGTCTTAAAAGAAGAAAAACCCTTTAGGTATTCATTATTCTTATTTACATAATAAAAGGATTTCGATTTATTAGAGCAAAGTTTTCGTTATTCATTGAATTTCGATTCCTTTTAGTTTGTAAGTTTGAAATGATCTTTTGAGTATTGTTTCTCTGTACGTTTTTAGGCCTGACCGCTGGATAATCATTCGTTGTTCTCATATTTAAATTGGCGCCGGCGCCACCTGTCAGACCATCGCTGTATTCTTGCACGATCCGGCTGTAACAATCGTGTAGTTGCTAAAAGTGCCCGCGGCAGCTGCCCGGCAGCCCAGGAACTGCGACGATCGCCAACGACGCCAATTGCAGTGTGGCCAGGGTAGAGGGATTGCGAGAACAATGTTCTCGTTACACAAAAATCATGTTTTCTGCGCTTGCCCTTGGAGGTCGGTCGTGGCCAGCATTTGCCATCAATTGCGCAGGCGGGCCACACAGCGGCAGCAGCTGTACCCCAGCTCACAACGGGGCCAACAATGAGAGACCTGGCTATTAGGAGGCATTCATTCAGAATGGCCAGTTCAAGTTTCATTTGATATTTGTGGCGTCTCGACTGCGTCGCCAGCATCCTAAACCACAACGACCCCGTTGTGATCCTCGCAGCAGCAGCATCAGCAGCAGCAGTATTGTTTTGTTTTTCGAGACTATCTAGACTGTCCATTGAGCAACTGCTCAAATCAGAGAAGCAAGACACAGACGCAGACGAAGTTGTAGAAGAAGTGGCTAATGCGCCGACACCCCGCTGCGACGGTGTGCGTGAGGGCAGCGTCGTCTTTAATTGAGTTATACGACTGACCCTTCGGCTATACCTGATCCTGGCTTTCTGGAGGGTTGCCAGCGGCTTAATGTACCATGTTTTGACATAAATAAATGCCTGAATACATTTAAGTGATCGTATTTTGTTTGACTTTCTATGCCCAAAAAGCAAAACTGTTTGGCATGATTTATGACGCCCGATTTGCCAACTGCCACAATGTATATATGTATATAGAGATCTATTTGGACTGGCAGATGAGGATGTGACCGATATTACCCACATCCAGGCCGTAAACAGATAACAATAGTTTATTAATTCCCTTGGACAATTAACGCGTCAGCCATTCGGGGTGGCATTGACACTCTCTGCAAAAGGCTCTTGCTCTAGCTCTAGCTCTAGTTTCTATGAGAACATCTTTTTGATTGGAATTCTTTGTCTCTAAGTATTTTCAAATATTTACAGCCAAACATTCTTCATATTTAACTTTTCCATATTACAAATATTTGTATATTCAATTGATTTGTTTGTCGAATCGAGCTTTTAGCTTTTATGCATATATTTATGTTTACAATAATTGTTAAATATATTTTTCAGACAAATTGAAACTTTATATAAGCCTCCTCATAACTTATTATTAATAAGTCCCGTTGTTGGTCAAGTATTTGAATCATTTCCACATAACAAGTATTTAAGATAAGTTTCCCGATTCTGAGCTTGTTCTAGATATCTGCAATGAGAAATCTGTGTCTGTGGGAAATCTTTTTGGTTTTGTGGATCCAAACTGAATTTGATTATATATTCATAGTTTATTATATACAACAATTGCTTCAAATGGATTTCGATCTTCACGCTAGCCAATTGGACATATACAAAAGTATGCTACATTTTGCTTATTGAAAAAAGTGTTGCATACTTTTAGGCAGAACGAATTATTTCAGTTTTCAAAGAACTTCTACTGATCTTGTTTACTTTGCATTTAAGTTATTTTGGATTTAAGTCTGAAATCAATTTTTAATATATTTATCTAATCCGTTCAAAAAGGGGTATACAAAGTGGATAAACGCTGCTGATGCTTCACTCGAAATTGTATTATGGCAAATAGTAATTTAAGTAAAATCTGCAATTGATTTCCCTTGTGTATACAACACTCAAGAGCTTGCTATAGCTTTATTTGCATTTGCCAAATCGAGGCTGCCTTTAAGTTCAGCTGAGATATTATGAAAGAATCGAGGTCTACATATATTGTACGGCAATTGACAACCTGGAAGTCTGCCGCATTACCAAAGATCATGTTACACTCATCATTTTTCAATAAAAGACACAAGTTATATTTCAATAATTTTTCAAACTAAATATTCATGACGAGCGACAGATGAGGACTCTTTTGGATTGCAATTTTGTCTAAATTGTACATAAATTTTAGAAACCTAAGCAATTTTTTGATTAAGCCTATAATATTCTTCTTTTTATTCATTTTTTGGTACATGAAGAATAAAATTTCTTTACGCCTTACATTTGCCATGTCAAATTTCGTATCAATGGTCTATGATCATCACGTGGGGCTTGGGCAATATTTAGTTTCAAAATTTTATTTACTGTTCATTTTCTTGATTTTAATTCAGTTTGACAGAATACTCTGTTGACAAGATTTAGTACAAAGATCTGCGCCATTTTAATTCTTGTGTGCTGGTTGAACATTTGTATTATTTGCTTATTTTGCTTGCTTGCTGCTAATTTGAGTTAACTTAAAATACCCTGACTGTATATTATATATGATATGATTTAATAAACAACGTTTAAGTTGATGTACTAACAACTTATTGAACAGCTGTTTCTAATGCTCGACCTGAATGGCTTGGTATTCAATTTTAAATACAGTATAATTGGCAATAAATAACGTATCTTATTAATATTTCTATGTATTAACAGTCTCTTTTTTACTAATTTAAAATAGTTAATAGGCATCAGTAACATTTCTATATGAATCTGTATGCAGTACATTTTAAGCATATAAAAAAAAAACATTTATAACTGCAGCTCCTTCTATTAAAGTCATTTTCTTATATTATATATGATCGTTAAAGCTCCATAGCATAGCTGCCAGAGTTAGGTAGTTGTCTTCCACGTCGTAGCCAGAGCAGAAATCTGAAAACATAAAAAAATATTAGAAAAATTGTACAATAGGAGAATAATTAAATATATTATTTGCAAACCAGTTAAACGGCATCCAAATCCGCATCAAAGATAGTTCGAGAAACTAAAAAGATAATAAAAACTCGATTATTATTAGAGCATAAACATTAAGAGATCTTCAGTTAACGAAGCTAAAAGCACATTAAAGTTATAAGTTTAATTATTATTAGTATTAATAATAAAAAAAAAAAACCAAATAAAACTGAAAGCTTCGATTCCAAATCACAGTCAGTCAAGTGTGCAACAGGCTGTAGGGGCAGACTGTTTGTCTGCCGCTGTGCTTTTACGAACACAGGGTTTTGGGCCCGAATGGAATGCCAATGAATGAATCAAATGGATGCGATATACAAATTTACGTTTGTCTTGAGGTCAGCATTGAAACCCACATCGTCATTTGGGCCTCAACAGATCTGAGAGACATCAATAAGATTAGCCAGAAGATAAGAAGTTTCCGGTCAAACCAAAATAAATGAAAGACTAGCTTGGCTACACTGCTGGCACGAAATATTAGGCATGCTGTGCAGGCTAAGCTGGAAGTTGATAAAAGTTTGTAAAGCTTGAGCTGGCAAATTGTTTCTTAAAAATTCAAATTGTGAAAAATATTTTTATAAATATATTTAATATCTTTTTTTGTGTGTAGAGTATACATTTCATGCAAACAAATTGCTCTGTCCGACAATTTGTAAATATATTTTGACAGTACTTAAGAGAGTAAGTGAACACGCTGTTATATGTTTGTTCGCATGTCATTGATATTTATACTGCTGTCAACTATATGTGGGACGCGGCTGTGGATGGCGCGGCAACAAAGGCCAAGGCAAAGGCAAAGGCAAAGGCAAAGGCACACACTAAAAAGAGCTCGTAAATGAAGCTCCCCCAAATACATATGCGATGGCAGTTGGACGGGACGGAGTAGAGAACCAAATAAACACGTCGACTGCCATCCGTTCCCCACACTTCAAAAAACCGGCTAATTAATGACGTTTCCCTGTTTCGTTCCCGGGACCCGATCGGCTGTCCAGTTAGCGGCTCACAGCCTCTACAGCCTCTACAGCCGCTACAGAGCGGTGCCATTTTTTTTTTTGTTTTTGTTTTTTTGGTTACTTTGGTGACGGTGTCGTAAGTGAAGTGCCAATAAACACGTGATTTACTTCAGCTCTGGCCATGCTCAAAGAGCTCAGCGGTACGAGAACGCCGCACTTAGCCAACAGGCTGTCTGTGTGTGAGTTGTGTGTTGGTGTCGCTCTCTCTCTCTCTGTATGTGTGTGTGTGTGTGTGTGTGTGTGTGTGACAGTCAAAATCATGAGGCTTATCGCTTCCATCGGCCCATCAAGATTCCGCTCATTAATTTTGAAATTAGGCGGGTTTTCAAGAAGAGCAAAGAAATGATGTCCAGCTAAAGTCCGAATAAAACAGCGCAGCCCCGACTCCGATGCATTTCATTGGGACCAACCATGAGTGCATAAATTAATTAAGTCGGTCGGAATGTGGACGTGTATGTGCCGAGCCGAACCGAACCGAGCCGTGCCGCACCGTTCCGTGCCATGCCGACCTTTTGTCTGGCACTGTGGCACTATAAGTAAAGGCAGCCGGGCTGTCCGCCCATCTCTCTCGCTGTCTTTGTCTCTGGGCTGGGCGCTATATTCAAATTCAGTTTCAGCCTCAGATTCGGCTTGTGTTTCTGTTGCCCAACTGGCTCGTAGGATGTTGTAAATTAAAAGCCGCGGCTGGTCCTTTGTGCCGTGGCTGCAGGCTGCTGGCTGCTGGCTGATGGCTGCTGGCTGCAGTCTGCAGGCTGAGTCATTTGCATATTGCCTACTGCTGTTGGCCTGATTATGAAAGATGCTGCGTGGGTGATAAATGACCATGCCAGACTGTATGTGGCGAAAGGGTATGTGCCCCACACCCCATCCCTCCGGGCAGCTCCTAACGATTGTTGCATTTGCCAAACTCTGGCAAAATGTTAAAATTTTCAACCCCAGCGCAAATGGCAGGCAGCGACGTTAACCCCTTGCTGAGACGTCGCTACGAGATTAGCTGATGGCCTTCGAAATTTATATGTCTTCCAACCCCCCCTCACAGTTTATCTCGCACTCACACTGACAAGGGTTGTGCATCCCGCCGAATGCCAATCTAATAGATTCCGATTGAGATTTAATTATTTCACTTAATTTTCTAGCTGACTTCATGCGGCTGACTTTGCGCTTAACTTTCATGTCCCACGTCCTTTAACAAGTTAATGAAGCGAATAAATTTCTTGGCAATTATTTTGCGGATTGTTTTAATTGACCTCAAGATGCCCAGGCAACCAGAGAATGTGCAAAGCGGACAAATGAATGGCGAAAGGCAACGCCGATAACTAATTTGCAGTAGATTAAATCATTAAGCGAGGCATTCGCACTGGCCAAAAGGATGCCAATCTGTAAGAGCTACCAATTATACTAAACACTTTTGCTACTTGAGGTTTTTCCAATCATTATCTCTATATGTCTCTATAGACATGTATCACTGCTAGAGCTTTGCCATTGTTCCTTCAGTGTGTCGAGCTGCCAACTTGATGGTCGACCGGTCGGCCGGTCGGACGGACGGACGCTTTGTTTATGATGAGTGATTGTTATGAGTTGTCAAAAAGGCATGTGACTCTGGCTATGAGTGTGTGTATCTAGTGTCTGTTGAGCAGGAAATCCAGCAGGATTTGTTAAAATATGCCGCCAACATATGCAAATATGTTTGTCTACACAAGCCAAAGCCAACGACGAAGCCAAAGAGGCTGCATGGCACATACGCGTCTGTACGTGTATGTGGTACGTGGCAGACGAGCGCCACGTGACGCCAATGCTTCCACCCTCACGTAAGTGGAAACCTATCAAAGTAAGCCGCTATCGCCCCCTTTTTTGTTGGCAAACAACCCTCTGGTGGTGCCCGGTGCTGCACACAGTTTGCTTTAATGTTTTGACAGTAAAATAAACATATCCAAGTACGACTCTAGCCAAATGAGTGTGCTCGGTCATAGTTGGCTGGCCAAAGGCAAAGGCAAAGGCAAAGCCAAAGGTTGAAGTGTGAGCGACAGCCCATAGATGTCAAATATAATTCATCATCTATAGAGTATCATCAAAGACCTGACAGTACTGCTGCTGCTGCTGCTGCTGCTGCTGCTGCTGCTGCTCCTGCTGCCAAGGCCAAGGCCAATCGAGCCGCTGGCATTGACAAACAATAAGTGGACTACAGCATCATTATCAGACAACATCGAGCACGAGTACGAGTGCAAATGCTCTCTGTCCGTTGTCTACCCCTAGTCTCTGCTGTGATTTATCACTGAGAATACGTTGCTGACTTGATTGGTTAACACCTGGTAGAGGTGTCAGTGCATAGTATTTTATTTAATGGCCCAGCAGGCTCAAAACTTTTCCTAACTCTGTCAATTATGCTGGCGACAATTCGTTGTTCGTTGTGGCCGGGCAAACACTTTACTTTACTTCAAATGGAGCGCATGAAATCCTTTTAAATAATTAATGTCAATTAGAGACAAAGTTAATTTTTTGGCCATCCGTCCGTCTGTTGGCATTCTCATGACCCGCAGGTAACGCGGAGATACCTGAGACTGAGACTGAACTGAGGCTGTAGCTGTCGCTTTAGCTGTAGCTGTAGCTGTAGTTGGGGCTGTCATAAATATTTTATAACATCAATTACAAAGCACTTAACTTTCATGAATTTAATACGAAAAGATGCCAGGCACTTCAGCTCTGCCGGCGCACAGATGCTCTCATTTATCTCATATGCCAAAACAATCAGCACTCAACAGGAACAGGAAGAGCAATCATCTTTTTTTGCTCTCTCTCTCTCTTACTATATCTGCCTGCCTGCCCAGGACAAGTGTAAGCCGCCAGAAACACGCACATACATATGTGTAAGCGCAGTGGAGTCCCTGTGTGTGTAAGCCTCGGGCATAAGTCCATCAGGATCAGCCAGGGGCAATCTAAAGTGACTCGATATAAAAGTAGTTGAAACAACCCCAAAACAAAGTCCGGCAGCGTCTTGCTCCTTGTTCAATACGGCCAATATTGAAAGTGTGCTGATTTACTTCCCTCAGATTCCGTTTGAGTCTTGGCAGCAGCAAAACAAAATCCCAAATAAAATAAAATTAAAATCTCATCAGGGGCACAAGTGGACCCGGACCCGGACCCGGACCCGGAGCCGGAGCTTTGCACACGTTGATGCTGATAAAAACAATATCAATAGCAGAAATACATACAAATACACACACACACACACACACAGAGATACAGATACAGAGCTGAAAGCAGACTTGGTCTTGTGCCATGCCCATGGCCAGCTGAGGGCCAGGAGCACTTAGTCGCATCATCAAGGTTGGACGTTGGGCGCGTGCCGCCGTCGTCGTCGCATCGTGAAACAATCCCCCCATTGATATTCATGGCCGATTTTCGCGTGGCACAACCCAAACGGGAGCACAAGCCATGTTCCACACATAAATAAATAAAATTTATGGCGCATAGATTCGATATGTCAACAACTTTTCGATTGTACGAGCTGCACTACTGGGATTTTGGCTTTCGGCTTTCGTTTTTCGGATTGCGGAATCCGGATTTCAGATTGCGGATTTCAAATGCCAGATAAACATAAGCATGCCATAAGCCAGCTTATATTTGCTGTATTCTATGCGCAAACAAATCAATCAATTAAGCATATTTTAGGTGATTTGCTAACCAAATTGTGATTTTTATAAAAAGTGATTGAAACTATTTATTATTATTTGAAAACTGTTATCAATTGTTAGCAGGAATCTATGTGAATTCAATATGAAACTTCATTTAGTAGAATTATAATCATCTTAAAGCACACAAACTGTTTCAGTATCAAAGCTAATTTCAACAAAATTGTTAAGCAACTATCTTTGACTATATTTTATATTCTTAGTATAGTCTTATAAGTTGGCAAAAAGCTAAAGTTTTTGAAGATTGAATATCATTTGACCGAGCTTACAATTACAGTTTGCAACTAAATTTAAGTTTTGGGCTTGACATTTTTGTCATAATGAAAACAAAAATTTAAAACAATATAAATCGATAGTAGTCAAACGTATAAGCTTTTCATTTAAAGTCAAACTGACTTTCATATATCTTCCCAGTATTCGTGCTTTAATTTCAGTTGACATTCAGTCCATAGCATATTCAAACCTTATCGCACATTCGAATAATTTCAGATAAGTAAAAAGCTCAATTAACAAATTTTAATATTATGCAAAATTCCTGTTTGCCTTTTGGAACTGCTTCGCAGCCCAAATAAACATAATTAGCTACTCGTCTCATGTGTGTGTGTGTGTGTGTGTGTGTGTGAGGATGTACTCCAAACCCTAAAGTGGGGGTTCGCTTAGCGAACCTCTAAGGTTTCATGTGTTCATTTAAATGCCGCATTGTGTTTCTAAAGTGTCCCCAGAGATCTTTTGAGGCGTTAAAGCGTGGCACCCCTTGTTTTGGACCAACAAAATGCATTGGTTTCCGGTTCGGCAACGCCCCGGCGAAATGGGCCGTAGTGGGCGGGCCACTCCGGTGTGCGGCGAGTGGGAGTTAATTCGGTAAAGTCAGTAACCTCATCAAAGAACCAAAGGCGCTGGCCGTCTACCCCCGCAGGGGGGGTGTCGTCTAGCTAGCTGGCTGCTTGGCTGACTGGCTGGCTGGCTGGCTGGCATTAGATTTACGCCAAACGACGTGAGGCGCATATGTTTATGAGTCTCGTCGAGATTGAGTACTCAGCATAGAGACAGCGGGGGCATGCCTCATGGTTAACCGAAAACGAAAGCAGTACGCGTTGCGCATAAAAGCCTCATGCCGCTGGCCATCGCCGCACGCTGCCTGCTAATGGATTTCAGAGTTACCGATGCCACAGCTACTGCCACTGCTGCTACTGCTGCTGCTGCTGCCACTGGGGCAGCCTCTGTTAGTTGAAGGGTTGCGAACGTTTTTGGTTTGCCCGCCCGGCAGCATGCTTTCAATTTACTTCCACTTCCTACAGCAAACGCCCTTCTCTGTTGTTGCTGCTGTGACTTACGCACCGTGAATGAATGCAAGAGCCGGCATAGACCGGCAAGACCCAGACCCAGACCCAGACCCAGACCAAGACCCAGACCCAAGCCAGAGCCCAGGAGCTATGCCTGAGGGCCGCCCCGGGTCTGGTCGGCATTGTTGCCGGGGTTTTTTCGGGCGCACGCGACTTTCACACTAACGTAATAAAGAGCTCAACGACACTCAAATTGAATACGTCTCATGGTGCGAATGGCGTAATGATTTTCTCTATGTGAAACTCAATGCAGATAATGGTGCGATACCCCGGCTGCCCGACTGCCCGGACATCCACACCACACCACTCACACCCACGCCCATTTGCCGCATCCGCAGCCACCCCTCGAGGTTGCTCTTGCTGCTGCTGCTGCTGCTGCTGCTGTTTTTGTTTTTGTTTGCGTGGTGATAGAAATTAACCCCTCAATTGAGGTTGAATTTAATTTGGCGCAAAATGGCAAAAGAGGGTGGACCTGGACCCGGTTTGGACCGGGCTGCCGCTGTTCATTTGGCTGCAGAGTTTGTGCAGTTGAAAATGATATCGCTAACAGGGCCATTGTCAAATTGTCTCTTATTAATTATGATGATGCGTGTGCCGCACACTCACTCACTCTCTCTCTCTCTCTCTCTCTCTCCCTCTCTCACTCTGGCAAAAGGGGAAATGCAAATTTGCCTGAGTTTGGCGTCTTTAACGTAATTTATTGCACGCTGCCTGCTCGGCTGGCTTAGAGTGAAAAGTTAATACCGTACGAGCAAGGCTGAAATTTAAATCCTCTACTTAACCCAACCACACACACGCACACGCACACACACGCACACACAGAGACCGACTTGAAGTTCAATTGATTTGCAGAGAGAGCGCAACTATGCCAGGTACTCATACGAAAATTCGCTTCATTTACATCAGACAATAGCTGCGAAGCGAACAATGGCAAAGACAACTGAAGGCGGAAGGAGGAGGGAGGAGGGAGGGGGGAGTTGGGAAAAGGGGAAGCTCGGCGGAAGGAAGAGTAAGTCTAGGCACGTTGACATCTAGATTTAAGCTTTAAATCGAGCAGCTGACCTGCAACACAGTTAAATCATTGAGCATTAACCAAAAGCTTTTGTCTATGGTGAATAGTGTAGACTCATTATAAATTAACTTAATCGAGTGTAGTTAGCCAAAGAGCTGCCTAGTTAACTAATAGTAATTCATAGAGCAACGCCAAGTCTATTGAAAACTGTATTCTTATACAAATTACTCTAATTGCTAATGCATAAGATCTAAATAAGTAGGTAGTTTAGTATCATTTAGTTGAAGTTTAGAAAATTGCTGTTGCTAAGATTTTATGTTGCAATGAGGAGATAAAGCGTGAATATGCATGTAAATATATGTGCTTAAGCTGAAATTAGCATACGTACGTTAATTATCTGCTAGTTAGAGTCTGTGCTGTTAGCTAGAATGAGGCTGGGTACCAAAAGGTGGCAGCTGCTGAGAGTATAAAAGAACAAATTATTGGGTTTGATAAAGTGCGGCAGAATGAATAGAGTTAAACATGTGAAAGGTCTTAATAATTCTGTAGATATCTTGTTGACATTCAGATACTGTTAAAGAGCTTTATATTAATTAAATATGATGAAAATTGATAGATATAGACAGCTCTATTTTGATGAAGACAATAAATATGTGAAAAGGTTTTACTTTTATCTAGATTCACTCAGCTAATATGACTCTGAGTTTATATATATATGAAATTGATCAACTATAAAGACTAGGCAATTGAAGACAAAAAACATTTAAGAAACTTTGTTTTACCTCAAAAAAGCTTTACTAGTTATTCTGCGAGATTTTATCAACTGCTTCTACTCTTCCAATTGGTTCAACTATTTCAATTGGTTTTCTAGCTTCATTTCTATCATTCAAGCTCTGCCTTTTGGCAGGTTTGAGCTTATATGTTCATTAAAGGAATCAATGAAATGAAAAATGAAAAGTTGAAGTACACAAAAAGTAAGCAGGTTGTTATGAAAGCAGTTTCAGTATATATTAAATATAGAAACATTCACTCAAAAGAAAGACTTTTATAAAGAACAACTCCTAATTTGTATATTCCTTGCATTTGACAGGCATACCTAACCTTTCCATATATATATCACTCACTCAACTTTACTACAGAAGACTAATCCAATTAAGATTCTTATGCTGCTCACTAACTGCGCTGCCATAGTTAGAAAATGTAAATAATGAAATGCCACGACAAGATCAATGGGTCAGTCCGTACAACTGCTCTCGCAGTCACACCAGGCAGCGGAGTGAGGAGAGAGCCACCTCAGGCAGGGGGCCATTGCAGCTGAAAGTGCCACAATTTGCGAAATCGCAGCATGGCAACTAGCGCCAGCTTTGCCTTAAAGCCTGATCTGCTGCGTCTGCATCTGCAACGGCGACGGCGAGTGGGTTCCACTTGGTTGCGATATTTCATTTCTTTATTAAGTCAATGTCATATTTTTGCGACAGTGGGCGCCAGTGTCCTGGCTGGCTAAGTCTGTCTCTCTCTTTCTCTCTCTCTCTCTCTCTCACTCGCTACTTTGCTCTCTTGGTGTCTTTGGTCAGTGGTTTTGGCTGTGGTTTGCTGTGGTGCACAGCTGGAGCTTGTTACTTTGATGTATTCGAGACGCTTTGTGGCGCGCGCGTTTATTTGTGGACGCGTCTGTTGCAGCAGCGGGACACCATTTGATGTGTGATCCGATCCGCACATTTCGGACATACCAACAACCAGTTCATAAATAAATCTAAGCCAAGCGCTGTTTACACATCTAAGACGCTGTCATATCGAGCTACAAGCCAAACAAATAATTGAGTTTCGATTACCTATTAGCTCACACACACACACACACACACAAACGCACACACGCACACACGCACACACGCACACACGCACTCACATGTAGCTAAACAAAAACCGAAAACCGAAACATTTGTCAAACGCTTGTCAAAGGCTGAAAAGCTTGTGGCATTTCGATGTGACAATGCATGAGTTTCGAGCTACGATTGGGGGTACGAAGGCGAGGGGTTAGCTGGAGTGAGGGGCAGCTTCGTAACCGCCCATTAGCCACATGCGCGCCTGCGTGACACATTGGCATCAATCAAAGTTTCACCCGTTTACTGTGTATGTGTATGTGTGTGTTTGTGTGAGTGTGTGTGTATGTGTGTGTGTGTGTGTTGTTAGGCATATGTGAGCTGGGCTTGGGCCCTTTTGTTATTGTTGTTGCGCCGCCTGCGTTGGAAAGCGCGTAAAAAGACATTTTGACAAATTCAAGTAGCGCCATCTACGCTCGGCTTTAATAGCTTTTATACTGCCTGTCACGATATTTCATCAGTCAAACGACCACACGATCCGTAGACCACGACCACCGTCAACAGCAGCGGGCACAAATATACTGACACACACACACACACACTGACACAGACACAAACACATATGGCCGTCAAGGCCGGAAAATGTTGGGCGACACAGTAGCGCGAATTTTATTTGATGTTATTTCCATTTGAAAATGAGTTATTGGCGCTGGTAACAACCCCTAAAATCAGCACCCCTTACCCTAGATATGCGCGCCTCAGACAAACACGCAGACCAGAGAGCAGGAACTCAGGGCGCGTGGGCGTGGGCGCGGCTGTGCGCATAAATTTTGGGTGCCAAGTGCTGCTCCCCTTTTGTTCACATCGAGTCCCCCTTCCCCTACAGAACTCAAACACACACACACACACACACACACACACATGCGTTCATTCGAATTGCGATTTCCTTTCATTCGCTTCTCCGATTTGATTTATTTTATTTGTTTTGTATGACACCCGCAAGTGCTGCTGCCCCAGCGGTATATTAATTTTGATTTTGTAGGCGTAGCTGGCAGCCAGAAGCGTTTAACTACTTCCACATACACAATATATAGAAATGTTAACTTGAGACATAATATTTATATTCCCACATCACGGACAACGGGGTGTGGTTAATCAAATAGACGTAATAACATATAACAGTGGGAAAATTACTGCGCTTTCCTTTTTTCTATGCCTGACTGTGTGTGTCTGTGCGTGTGTGTGTGTTAGCCAACACAAGTGGCCATTATCTTAGTTGACTCAAGGATTTGATTTAATGAGTGCTATTAGCAGCATATAATATATTGATAGCCAAGTTATGTCTATATGTTTATCTTAACAAGTGTTTTAATTCTTGTTGGACTGCTACTTAAGCAGTTATATTTAGGTTTTATCTAATCGGACTACACGCATTTAGAAAGCTTCTTCACAACTAAAATGCCATTCATAACACTCCAGCCAGAGTTCTTATTGGACTGGCAATTGGGATTTATAATGGATTTGTGTTTATTATTTCATGTTAATAAAAGTTTCACTCACATATATCTCCCCATGCACATGCACACTTATGTACAGGCTCCTATATGCATATGGCTTTAAATGTGTGGCGGACTCTGACTGGGAGTGGGCGTAAAGTTCCCAATTGGATGACTGATTGATGACGTGAATAAATGCTAAAGGTGTGATGAGGCAAATGCGTGCGAGTGTGTGGCACATTAGATATTCATGCGAATCTATATTGAGCATCCACATTGCATGTGCCATCGCAGGGTGGTTTGGGTGGTTCGGTGGTTCGGGTGGCTGGGGCATGCCTCGGGGCCGCCCACTCGCTGTTACCGCCTGATAAATCACATATTTTCGCTGATCAAATCAATCTAATTGACATCACTCAAAATGATGGCAGAAAACTTTTCACATTCGTTTTCGCAACAGCAAAAAAAAAAAAACAAAAATAAATGAGTTCAAAATGGGACTACGCTATGAAGAACGCCCCACGCTCCATGCTCCACGCCCAGCAGCCCCAGGCGCTTTTTTGGCTTAATGGTGGCTATGTTTCGAGCCAGAGCGGTGCGTTCCACCAGCCAAGGCAGCCATGGCAGTCAGCAGCCAGCAGTCAGCAGTTGCCATTACGCCAGAATGCCAGAGGATGAGAGCATGGCAGTACGCAACGTGATTTATTTTCATTTGGAAATCCACAGCCACCCGAATTCGACGCTCCGTCATCCTGACATTCGAATTGAAATGCAAATTCTGACGAATGTGCGCACGTTGTGCGCCTAGGGTCGGTTCGAGGCTGCGAGGATATCGGCGCTGCGCTGCGCTGCGCTGCTCTGCGTCGCCTCGACTCCGACAATCAACGACTTTCGATGGTAAATGAGCCAGTCTACCCAGGAGCGTTACAATTCGGAAATACACATGTGCTCATACGCCCAAAATCGTATATCCAGCACATTTACATATGTGCTTATACACAAATGTGTAAATAGGTGTGCGTCTGTGTCTGTATGTGTGTCTGTGCACGTGTGTGTGTGTGTGTGTGTGTGTGTGTACATAGGCAAGTGTTTACAGTTGATGCTTTAATATTTACCTATGATATAGCCCTTTAACTATTATATAATCTACTATATTTACATGAACTTAAGATAAGCTTTGAGATGCGCTTGTCAAACTATACTTAAGAGCATCAAGGCGCATCTTCTTGAAGGCATTAATGTTTTTATTGATGACTCTATGAATACCCTAATAGAAATGTTGAAAGAAGTGAAAGCTGAGATCCAAGTATACTTAAGTATACTTAGTGTAACTTCTACTTTTTGATTCCCTACTCTGTTGACCATGTCTATCTGTCTGTGTGTTCAACTGCAAGTTAAGTCTTTCTTAATAGGAACATGAATGTATATATAAATTCATGAAATATGTAGATATATAAAGTAAATGTACATGTTTACATAGATATATGAAGATTGAAGTTTAGCATTTGCTTCAGAATTGAATCAAAACGAAGAACAAAATGAAAATTTTGAATAGTGTAGTTGAGAAATCATGACTAGGAAATACTCTATATAGAACTATGCCTATAAGATATACATATGGAATACACATAATGATTCGTAAATGGAATAAGACAGCGAACAGTAACAGACTATCTTCACCCAATCACTCTACTGTTGAGCTAATAAGTCTCAAATAGAATATGTATATAGCTCGACTATCAGCTTTTCAATTACATCCCTTATGGCTAGCTTACTTTTAATTTAGATTTAAAGATACTCACCGAACATTTTATATGGAGTGGAAATTGTTAGTCGGCGGCAACCTTCAGAATGTTAAACAATAGATTTACAGGGTGCTTCGCAGTACGTCTATGTGTGCTGATGGGAGTGGGCATAGTGATACATGCTTGCATGCATAAGTGTGTGCATGTATGTGCATGTATGTGTGTTTTTGTGTATGTACATAGCTGCTGATGCACATACATAGTAATCACATTTAGTCAAGTGTGTCCAGTTGAAGGCTTGCGGCTGGGCATTCTCTTAAAAGCAACCAGGACATCGTACTTACTCACACACACACACACACTCACACACACATGCACACAAAGTGTATAAACATATTTATGTGTACATGTGGGGTCAACTCGTATGTAAATGCTGCTTATAGACAGCATTAACAAGTTCACTTCATGCGCACGTCTGTCTGTCTCTGTGCTGCGCTGTCTGTCTCTGTGTGTGCAAATTCCTTTATTGTACATAAAATGGAGGACGCTCTCACCTCCCACTCACACTCACACACTCTCTCTCTCACTCTCTCACTCCCTCTCTCTGCGTCTCTGTCTGTCGCGTTCACGACACTCAGCTGCCATGTTCCCGTTTTCGTCCGCAACGCTTCCAGCTATACACGGCTATAACTGTATCCCTTTTGAAGTCGACGACATTGCTGATGCCCTGTAGGAAATGAGCGTTGACTCCTGAAGTCAGCCTAAAAGTAGACTACAATGTATGAAAGTTTTTAATTGAACTGAAATGGGGAATATTTAACACTACAGCGAATACTTTTTGCTTAGCTGAAATTGAAATTTCAATTTATAAATATTTAATAATAGAATTTTAAATTTAAAGATTTGCCACTGTGACGCTCTGTCAACAGGGTTGTTTTTCATGTGAGCTTTTTTGTTGGCTGTTAGTCGGTCTGTATGCACACTCACACACACACTTATGCCTAGACTCACACATACGTGCACTGAAGATATACGTTGGTGAGTTACTGTCGTTGGGTCTCGACGGTCCAGTCCAGGCGGCAGCCAGTGCAGGCAAAATAAGTTGTTCAAGTGGCAGCTTAATTCGCATAAAATGAAAACACGCTGTCTACATTGTTCCTACAACTTTTCCCCGAGTTTTTATGGCACTTAAAATGGCTGCTAGACAAAGGGTTACAGCAAAGCGGTTGCTGTAAAATCTATTGCAATTGCGCCTGGCCTTCTGCTGAGCACAAAACTCGAGTCTTGTTCTGCGGCTTTTACAAAATAATTACAAACTATTCATTAAGCATATACTAGACTAAGTTGTCCCTATATATTTGAATACTCTATATGAGTTGAAGAGTTTTATATATATTTACTCTATATATATATATGTATATAGCTGTGTTCATAATAATAATAGTGTACTATTATTTTTATGAACAAAGCTGTATATCTAAAGACTAATTAGTTCAGTTATCAACATATGTACATATATGTATATCCTTGCCGGCAATTTCTGTGCTCTCTTTAGCACTCTCTTTGTAAGTGCATAAATTGACGCTAATTTATGTGCAACAATTAAACTTGAAATAATTGTTTATATTCCCTCAAACAAATGGGAGCAGACGATATTAAGACATTATAAAGGAATTTAATATAAACAATGTTGCTGCATACTTGCGGTATTTTATAATAATCCAAAAGCCAACTGAACGGACGTGCCAAGTGGCTGACCAACTTAATGGGACGGTCAACACGAAAGCCTGGCCAGGCCGGCCTAGCTATATATATAACAGTAAGCAGCAGCAACAGAGGAAGAAGCAGAAAATGTAATTCTAGTAGCTCAACTGAAGCAGGTGGCATTGTTGATGCATAGAAACATATATATATATATATATATATATTTATTTATAGCAAGATGTCATCGAGAATGAAGGCAACGGTGAGAAAGTGTTTTATGAAGCGGCCTAGTTGAGTCATAAGCCATAAATGAGAATTGGTTTTATGGCAAATGTATTAATGCAGATATTAATTTAGCGGATCTTGTATTTTTAACGTCAATTGTTAGCTTAGCTCTAAAATTGTGAATTATGATTATTATTATTTATGTACGAGTATATATTGTATACCTCATGTTTGGTCAATCTATAGAGTAGCTCAACCGAAACCCATTTCAATTTTGAAGTTTTATCTATAGAAATAGTAAAAGATATATCTTACCTACCTCTAACCTACATACCTCTTCTAGATGTAGTAAATCGAGAGGCCTAGCTCTACAAGTTTCTTCTTGCAAAAATCAATAGGCAAACAGGCGGCTAGTTGCATGAGCTGCAAGACTTTAGCCAATGCACTCTTTTCACTTCATGAACCAGTGTAAAAATCCTTGATTTTTCTAAGCTTTCTCAATTTGAATAATAATCTTGATCAATAAGCATTCGAATGCAAATGGTTAAGCAAAATGTATATATTTTAGCATTTATAAAGTTTGAATCTTAAGTGATTTTTCTTTAATGTAAATTAGTAAAGTGCAGTTAACAAATGAAAGAAATTATGGATATCCATGTTAGCAAACTGTAACAAGAGTGCTGAAACGGTAGGAAATACAATGTATTTCGCCTTCCATCAACAATAGCTCAGATTGAAGATATATATTTATACATATATATATATATATATATATATATATATATATATATATATATATATATATATATATATATATATATATATATATATATATATATATACATATATATATATATATATATATATATATATATATATATATATATTTCTTCACAATTATTTGCACAGTTAATAAGTTCATAGACGTAGAAATGTGCGTGTAGTCTAGTTCGCTGCAAAAATTAATTGAAGAATTTCACAGCACATAACGCTACCCTGTAGGCAAAAAAAAAAATAAATAAAATAAAAAAAATAAAAAAATACAACACACACAATGTCAGCTAATCACGGAACGGAGTTGCATGTTTCGCCACTAACATATTCAGATATGCACATGAATATTCAATGAGTGCGTTTTTGCGAGAGAGCGAAAAACTAAAAATCATTTTCAAATGCACTGCGATGGATTGAATGAGTGCAGAAAGTAAAATGCGAATACATCTCATATATATATATATACACTTATATGTTAAGATTTATATATTAACAAGCCCACTGACGAGGCGTAGCCTAAATAGATGTAAGATCTACAATCTTTTAATATAAACTAATATAAATAGAGTATATATAAAAATTCATTACAAGACTCGAGGCTTTGGTGGTCTGCGTATGCCCATTAAAACAAAGGTAAACAATTTATTATAAAGCTTGGCAAGGCTGTAGAAATGGATAGAAAAGCAATGAACTATATTTTAAAAGAGAGAGAGAGAGATGGAGACAGCTTTCTATATGGGAGTAAAAAGTGCTTGACTAGCATTATACCCTCATCCCTAAGCAGAGCAAGTGCTTCAATCCTTTGAATTCCCTTTTTCAATAGGTTTAAGCTTAATGAGTATACATATAACACATATATAGATAGATAACAACAATGTAGTGCTCAAAAATTTAGTTCACTTATCAAATTTAACTGTCCAGCCCAATTTGTTTGTTAACTGCTTGAACACACCTCGCGCAGCCGAAACTCTAGCCATAAAACTATTTAAATGCACTTAAAACCACATTTTGCTCTTCATATTTTATTATAACCACTCAGATGTTAAAACAATTATTCCTTAAACACCCTTTAGTCTGAAGTATATATATGTATATATATATATATATATATATAAATTTACTGTATAACTAGGGCCAGCGTTACGTTTCGATGGTTTCCCCACAGCAGTCCGTGTAAGCCATAAGAATTTAGCGGTTAAATTATGCATAAATGAATAATTAAATTTTGTAATGGTGCAAATTGCGAATTGAATTGTTTCAACTATTCCACACTTGCTCAACTTTGAATAACCTCAAACACTTCGGGTTCAGAATGGGATTAGTTGAATAGATATATGGGCTGTATATAGCGAATGCATTGTACAAATATAACAAAATTGTGTTTGTAAGCTAAGCTACACTTCACAAACTATTAGAACTTTTTCGTACTATGAAAAGTATAAGCCCTGACTGAGAGATACCCTATATTAACTAGTTATAGCATATAAAGATACTTGAGGTAGGCTTAGTCGGATATACGTATGTACAAGGGTTGTATATAAGAAAGAAAAACATTTTACAAAAACTATTTACCAAACAAAATTTCATATACCAGAATATGAGATACCCTGTAATAAGTATTACTAATGAGTACTTAACTAGAGATTAATCGAATATATTTCAACATTTCAAAGTGACAAAAGATGTGTTCAAATCTGCAGAACCGTTTTTTATGATTGACTATGACATACCCTGTATGAGATACACTACTCTAGATTATATGTTTCCATAGATCTTTCAAACTTCAACCCATTATTTTTGCTTAATTTAATGGGAATATGTGAAAATAGAGAATTGGCGTTCGGCATGCGCTTAACACATATTTAGTCATAAGTTTTATTACCATATTGAATATAGATATTGCTATACATATAAATAGCATGCAAATAGGGGTATGCTGGACATGTGTGCGCTTTAGCGGCAACTGGTTCCAGAAGTAGGTAGAGGGGAGAGCAGGGAGAGGCTAGGGGGCTTAGCTACAAAGTATATCAAGATGCAACATATATTTCCGCTGAGTGGAGTCGCGCTCGTCTACTCGGCTAAGTTGGCCTAATTAAAAATTCCTATGGGGCAATTGCAAAATTGGTTTCTTATCTTTCCTTTATTATCGGCGCCACGAAACGCCTAAACATGATGCGCTGATGGATAGCTGCCTCAGCGAGGGGCGGGTGTTGCAACATTTGACCGCATGCTCAACAGAGGAACAGAGGAAGGATGGAGAAGGGACAGAGGCAGCTTACCTATGCAAAAAAAAAAAAAAAGCTGCTGCATTTATGAATAATATTATTATTTGCTGCATGATAATTTTGTGTTTCGGTTTTGCGCTCCTTGCGATTGCTTCTTACCATGCTGTTAATGCCTGCCAAAGCGACGAAGCCGTTTTGTGAAGTATTTTCTGTTTATGGGCCGAGTCACGCGATATTAAGTACTCACTCGCACTAGCTGCGTGCGCTCTTTCATCGAGCTCAAAGTATTGCCTTTACACTTACACCCGTTCCCAAAAACTCACTTTAAGCTAGCTAAAAAGCTTTTGTCAACTGACATCTGAACTATATGCTGATTATAGCACTTCTATATAAATATATAGATTTAAATGAGTTTTGTGCAAGTCATATATAATGGAATCTTTAATTGAACTAGAAAGTAAATACTAGAAGATTCACAAGTTTCATTTCTGTGAATTTTGTATGGTAATTGGCTGATATACTAAAATCAAGTGCGGCATATCTATGGATGTTTATAATACTCTCTGCTATAATTATAGTTCACATTTCACATGTATGAATCAGACTGTATATATATGACTCAGACTAGTATATATACAAAATATATATATACTATATATACATACAATTACTTTTGAAATTGTTATATGTATATAGGTTAATTAGTTGCAATAAATAACAATTTTAAAATAAACATTTCATTCATCCGTCCGTCACATGAAAGCATATGCATCTACTGCAAATAAGTACACCCTATACATTTCTATAAAAATATCTATCTGAACATGTCATTGAAACAGATAACAACAGACAGTAGTTACTCTACCCATAGCAAACAAACTCTGTCTATAAAAGTTAAGAAATATATAGAATTTTATATAAGTACAATAAAATAAAAAATTAAAATACACTGTCAGGAATTACAGTTACTTGAACGTTATAGAAAACATATTTAAATGACAAATGGTTTCTCAGCAACAGGGTATCACTTAGCCGACTACTCACAGCTCAAACTTTATAGCTTTTTGAACAAAAGCCAAAATACAAAAATCAAAAAACTAATTAAAGCTTTTCACATATTCGAGTCGAAATTCAAAAACAAATTTCCGATTAGCCTATTATTATAGTTATTCTTTATAGTTATGTTGTTTGCCATGCGACACTGAGCAGTTGGAAGTTTGTGGCGCACTTTTTCCCAGCACTTCGTCAAGGACAAAGTTTTTGAAAGTCAAATGCTGTTCCAGCACATGTCTCAGCGGCGCTTTTTGATTTACTTACCCGCGGATCACTTGAGGCAGCCGTCGTTGAAGTTGACCCGGCGTCAGGTGGCACCACCCAGCTAGAGTCAGTGGCACCGATAGCCGCACAGTTCACAGCTCACAGCTGGCAGCTCGCAGGTCCGTCGCGCCGAGTTGTGTTTGAAGGTGCCTCCGTACCGTACATCGTGTCACGATTGATTCGTGCTTTGTACATCGCACACGATTTGCATCGATTTGCGCGCGCCCACTCTCGCCCATGATGTGCGCAATGCCGTGTTCGAGCGCATACTAGTTGCGTTCCAAGTTGTGCTTGACGCCGGCGGCCGCTCCGAGTCGGGCCGAGGGGTTGTGCATTCGGCGCATGCGCATTGCCGGCGCCGGGCACTCGCAGTCGAAACTGGTTTGCTCTCCGAGTGCGAGCGGGACAGGCGCATGTGATAAAATGATGGCAGCACTGCTCTTTCCAGCTGCCGCTGTTGCTGTTGCTGTTGCTGTTGCTGTTGCTGCTGCTGCTGCTGCAAGTGTGTGACGTGTGACGTGTGGGATTGGAGCCCCCAATTGGAATTGCAGGCGTGGAGGGGAAATCGCTCCGCCCATTGAAAAGCTGCCAATTTTCGTAGCAACCGGCGTATTTTTAAGTTTTCAACTTTGCCATGTAGTTGTAGGGTTTTAATTAGTACATTCAAATAACGCGAATGAAAGGAATGAACCTACACACCATCCGAAATACGAAAGTAGGTATGTAGTTCGCCATATAGCTAGCAGAAACACTCACAGTAACAGGTAAGCAATAAAAGTACACTAAGATCACTTGATTTATATTTATAGCTATGGCAAAGTGTATTTAGATCTAATATAAGTCTAAGTTCAAGTCGTTTGTGTGGTGTGAAATTCATGAAATTAATTTGGGATCAGCTGAATTTGTTATAAATTACGATCAAGACTGGAATTTGGATTAGGTGTGAGGGAGTCTTAAGCAGGAATTTCTATCGACTTTGGGCTACAAACTGCAGCAAAGCTTAGCAATAACTCAGGCAAGCCTCTCTGAGAGAATAACTAAATCAACTACCAGCCGGAGATGTGGCTTACACTGTAAACTGAACTACTCAAAGATGTCTTGCAAATGTCTTAGTATATAAACATACAATTTTGAATATCTAACATGAGCAGAGTTATAGCAAATGTTAAATGCGAAATATTATCGGATAAACATAGTTTTAAGGAAGGTAGTGAAGGACTCTCGTTTTGTACATTATCGCTCCAATGTGCGCAGAACACACTCGAAATCATGTGTGCATGTATGTACATATGTACTAGCATGTGTGTGTGTGTGGAGCATCTATAGCTAGCCAAAGGTCTGCACATGAGCCTATGTCTGTCTACGTCTATAGACTCTGAACATGAGCTAATCAGCAGAACTCAAACAGCGTCCCCCGGCCCGGCCAGCAGTGCTGGGCAGCCACCTCGCCGTGCTGCCTGGGCTGTCGAAAATTGCGTCCATGTCATGCATTCGCATCCATTCATTACCCACTAGTAGCTGAGTGGCCGGACAACAGCGTTTGGCGTTTTGGATCCCTGCAAATATGCCGTGTTCGCATGTTATCCCAAATGTTCGGAGTGCCCAAATGCACCCGCTGCACATTAGCCAGCCGAGAGAGCTGAAAGCTGGGCACTGGCCACTGGCCACTGGGCACTGGGAGTTGGGCATTCTGTACTTTATTTTGCCGAACGAGCAAACATCTTGTCCGACTAGGAAACAAATGGCTTTGCTGGTTTCAACATTCAGCTGCTCCTTTTTTGCATTCCCGTCTTCCTTTCTTTTCTTTTTTTTTTTTTTTTGTCCACTTTTTTTCGGTGTTGTTACGGGCTGACTCTGCCGTCCGCACACAACTTCACAAATCCTTCTATATGCATGTTTACACAGCATCCTATCCCTTAAAGTATTTCAAAAATGTTCCACGATGCACAAATGTTGTTTTACCAAATGAAAAAATACTTTGCTTTAACGTGTTAAAAGAGCACGACTTTCGAGTCCAAATCCACTTTAATGCAAATTAGCTTCTTTTTTTGTTGAAAATAATATTTATTGAAACTTAGCAGAGAAGATTTGACGATGGCTCCTTCATTGTTGTGCTTGTTTATCAATAATATACAGTTCAAGAATTCAAAATCTAATGAATATTATATAAATTAGATATATATATATATATTATATGTATTAGACTACCTTAAGTTGAATGTATCTAAAAGAAATCTCATTACGCAGTTACACATGGATGTTTATTACGTAATATTGCAGTAAGTAATATAGTAGTAGTAAGAAACGTTAGTAAGTAACTAAGTTTAATAATTTTATATTAAAGGATTTAGAAAATAGTGTTTAATATTTAAAAGTAATATAGAGTCAACAACGCAGAGGTAGGATTCAAGAGCAAGAAGCTTGTCAGACTACACCTTAGATATTATTAATGAAATGAGCATATATGATTTGTTTTAAAGTCTACTAAGCGTAGTTTCTGGGATTGTATAGAATATACTTAGATAATAGAAGCATAGATGGGCTAACTCTACGTATAAGCTTCATTTTTTAGCAAAAGGTAAGGATTTGTTGGAATATGTATTTGATCTTTATAAAATATCAAGAAATTATAATCTTTTATAAAAATATAAATAGCCAATAAATATTAAAGATTATTTAGCATTTCTAAATGTTCCTTTTCAGACAAGATGCTGTTAAAATATTGAATTCCATTCATGCTGAATTGATCAACTTCGATCCGCAATACTTAAATACAGTCGAACTCTGATATATCTTACAGTATTGCACTGTTGTCATAACATCCCAAAGACAATTGCATATCTCACAGTCAAGTCTTGAATATGTTAAGCAGAAAAATTACCTATCATAGGCCATTCAGTTACATAATCAGCATTCGTTCCGTGCAACGATCAAGCGAATGAGCCCCAAACAAACACAAAAACAAAAACAAAACAAAAGCCAAACTGAAGGAAACATGAGCCAAATAAAAAACCCATTTGCACACAAATTTACTCCCAAAATGGCCAAGGAGCGCATCATTCAAGTTGGACTGCTCGACTCTCAACTGGCAACTGGCAACGGGCAACGGGCAATGCGCAACGGGCAACTTGGAACTGGGAACTGGCATTTGGTAACTGGACACCGGATGCAGATAAATCTTTGGGCTGCCGCCAACAGAAAGCAAAACAAGCTGAAAGCTCTGGCAAGACAAGTGCGAGTGCGTTTGCATGCGCACGAGGACCTCAGTCTGAGAGTTAAAGCTCGATCGGAATCATGCGATAAGCAGGCTTCCAGTCGCCACTCGCCCCAGTGCCCCCTCCCTTCCGTCGATCTGTCTCTGCCCCGCTCCTCCGCCAATTCCCCAAATGCCATTTGGGGCTCGTTGACAAACTTAATTGCGCCTATTCCTGCATTAATTGTACACACACGCGCGATTGGGCGCACGATTTGCATGGCGTCTGTGGCAGCCACTGTGTCCAGCTGCTGCGCCCGCTTCCGCTGCTCCTCCGACTGGCTGGTCTGGCCGGCTTGAGATTTTTGCGCTTCATAAAGGGCGGTACGTGCTACCCAACTAGCCGGCGGAATGTGTTAATTAAATATTTAAATTATTTCCATCATTAATGGAGGATCGCCAATTGGTGAATATAAAGTATATAAGGCTCAACTTGCTCCGCTGTTGCTGCTGCTGCTGCTTCCAATGCGTCTAGACTATTTGTGGCAGCAGCAGCAGCAGCAGCAGCAGCAGCAACAACAACAGCAGCTGCAGCCACAGCTACATTGGTTTAAGCCCCCGCCATGTCAGAGTCACAGTCACAGTCACAGTCAGAGTCGTAGTCGGAGTCAGAGTGCGCTCTGCCTTGTTCGATCTGCGTTTGTATTATTTTTTTTTTACTTTTTATTTTTTATTTATTTTTGCTGTTGTTTTTAAGTTTATTTTTTGCATTTGATGTTCGAGCAGCGCGAAATGAAAAATGGCGACACGCGTCCTTTGGGCAAAAAACCACAAAACAATTTTATTTTATTTCCACACACACACAGCTGCAGCAGCAGGAGCATCAGCGGGGACAATAATTTAACGGGCAACGTGTCCTTGCGCCAGGACAATGAATTTAAATAAAATTAATTAAATTTGTTTTTCGATGGGAATTGGAGTCGGCCACGCAAATTGAAAACTGTCGAACGAACATTTCGACCATTGCACAATTGGCCCTTCATCTGCTTCTGTTTTTTTTTTTTTTTTTTGCCTTTGCTACAACAGTTGGAATTCCCACCGCAAGGATAACAACGACAACAGAGCCATAAACTTGTACGCTATCAATATACATTTGAGCATAGATAAATTAGAGAACGCTTGCGCCTACAGCCTACATTTCAGATACAAATTAGAACCGCGTGGCCAATAGTGCGCCGGCTATCAGCGCAGCCATTCATACGCCCATCACACGCACACCCTCACACCCGCACACACACACACACACACACACAGAGATATACAACCGCGAATGTACGCAAAACATAACCATGCCCGAGCAACGTCCTCCATGGTGTAACGTGCGCCGGGGGCAGCTTCTGCTGCGGCCCGCTCTCGAATGAGTTATAGCGCTTGTTGGCGATTTTATTGCCACAGCGCAGCCATAAAATATGGTAAATTATAGCGGTTTGTTGTTTTGGCCATTTTGTAGCCAAATAATGTACCACGTGTGCGTCCGGACCCTGTGGACCTGTTTCGGATACGGATTGCCAACCCAAAAGACCACTATTCGCTATCCGCTATCCGCTTGCCCAACTGCGGTCGTGTTAAAAACTTTGTCTTCTGTTGTTGTTTTTTTTTTTGTTATTTATAAAAATTACTTTGCATTTTTAGAGAACTATTTACAAGTACATATATGTTTATATGTACTGCTATCCTATACAAGTCATCCTGTTCAGGTGAATTTTCAACTTCAAAGTTAAAAATTGTAGTTGAGAGTTTACTTTTGGGGACAGCTTAAGACTTTGTCTAAATATGCAAATGCTTGGGAAATTGATCAGCATGATATAGAATATATAAAGTAATTGCAAATCATATATATATATCTAAATAAATATATATTCCTACTCTCACTGCTACTCAATTTACAACTGCTAAATAGTTAACTCGGATTTCCTTTAAGCTAAGGCTTCATTTAAAATAAATTTCAATCAATTTTATCAAATTTTTTAGAGAATCATAATAAAAGATATAAGTATCTCAATCTCATCTTTATTTCTAATAAATTTAATTATTCCATGCACACAGTATATATCTATATTACTTTATCAGGTCACAGTTGCAGCTTCTAGTTGAATTCCTTTTGGTTCAAATTAAAATAAGATTATATGAAAATTATTTATTTCCAAGTTTTATGTTATCAATATGCCAGCTAATTATATGTATAATACCAAAATATATTTAATAAATAATATATACATATATATATATTTATACATATATAATTTACAGCGCATTGGTTATACTCCACTGTCTGCGCCAGACTTTTGGCGACATTAAGGTTCGTTGCATAGCATAAACAAGCCAGAACGCTGCAGTCAAGCGCTACTGACGGCAGAATACTCGTTCATGGTCCAAACATAGCAAAGCTTATGATTTTTTAACTTTGTAATCCTAACTCTAAGGCTATAAAAAAATATATTTTCTGCCAGTTTGCAACGCCAGCAAACCAAACCATACTAGATACTCCCTTTACCTTTACCTTCACCTATAAAATCTATATATGTTTGTCTGCTAGTATATGAAATTCCTCATCTGCCACGCCCCGCAATATTAACACTCCAGGGTATACACAACTGTATATACACCAATTTGCATGTCTCTTGCACAAAATTAATACTCCCCATTTAGTTTATGAACGGGCATGGCAAGGGGCGTCAGGTGCTGGAACATTCGCATTGCCCATTATGCCACATGGTTACGGCTGCCTCAACGGTTGAGGCAATTGTGCGGAAAACCCCTAAACATGTTTCGGGTTAATTTAAAATGTGGCCAGGCCCGATTCGCACAAATAAAAGACAAAATTAATGTTGACATTTTCCACTCTGTGTGGATGAAATTGTAAAAGCCAAAACAGACAAAAGCCAATGCAACAGTGGAGCTTATATATGTTTATGTAGGGTTGATTAGGGCATGGTCAGTGCACACACACACACGCACACCCACACACACATATATACAGATAGCGACTGCTGCACTCTGCAAAAGAGTGCAATTGAATGCAGATGCTACCATAATTCAGACAGCTAATTTGAAAATTTTTAAATTTATCTAACGATTCACGCACTCACAATCCAAACAGGCTTTAAGGGAACCCTGAGAGGTAGCATAAATTTGCTTAATTAAATATTTAATTTATTAAAAACATATTTCATATTACTTTAGCTTGAGCCTAGCCTCTCTCTGACTCTCCCGAGCCGTTTCTAGCTCTTTCACTCGCATAGATCGAGCCTAGTCGAAACATTATTCAATTTCTTGGTAAGTGCGTCAAATGAATTCAATTTGTTTCAGAGTTCTCCTAGAAATGAAATCACAATTTCTATCATTGTCGATAGACTGTGGGGTTATAGGGCTTAAATTGATTGCCGTGCATTTGGGTGTGGTCGCATTAGCCACATTTCTCAATCCTATCCTATTGAGGGACGAGGAAGAAGCCGAAGTATAGAGAGAGAACGAAAAAAACACTCAGTCATGTCCAGAATGCGATACACATGTGACGCGTGTCACAAACGCAGAGAAAACCCATAAATCGTCGATGACAAAATGGAATTATCGGCGTTCCACAAAAATAAATAAATGAAAAGAAACATATTCGTAGTTACATACCACAATCATAACAATACCTGTTTAATCCGCTTTGACATACCTGATACCTGTACAGAGAACCGCGCGAGCGTTTCGAAAAGAGTAGCCAAATATCATTTATAAGTTCTTTCAATACAATGCAGATAATAATCTCTAACAGGTATGGGTTACTTCCTAATGCTCCAATTATCCATGGATATTTCACATGTGCTTGAAATCGATGTATCCATCTCATATTCCCTTTTGGGTAGCTTTAAACAACTATTGATGAGTCATGCTGAACTCAGAAGTGACTTCAGTTACATTCTAAATTATTTATAAATATTTTAAAATATTCACTAAATTATTAATAAATATATTAAAATACTTACTTAAATAGAGGATAATAAATAAATCAGTGACAGACAAGAAGCACAGCGAGTAAGTCTCATTTGAATTCTTGAGAAGCGCATAGAGGGGTAAGATATCTCGGTCACAGCGCAGCGGGCAGCAAAGAGTCTTTTCTTGACCTTTGACCATACATATGTATGCAAGTACGTAAATGTACATAGATCCCTGATGCAAACCTAGTTACATACATACAAACTTACATTCCTACATACATTCATTCATTCAGATATTCATATATACATTCAGATATTCATACATTCATTCAGTAATATTCCCCCTTAAGCCTTTTATAATTGAAAGCAATATGCATTCCATTAGTCTTGTCATAGCGATGAGTATTGCATACAACAACCAAATATATACACATATGAGTATCTTCAAATAAATTAAAGTATTCTAATAGCAGTTTCTCTGGCATCTGACTTACCTATACATACCATCTTTGCCATTAAAAAGTTGAGCCAATGATAATCTTTATTTTATTTTATTTAAATTTAATTATATATAGTGCAAGTTTACAAACTTATTTTGTATTTTAATTATTAGTATTATTTTTTAAAAATTCTATTACATTTTCAGACCTAAATAATTATATAATTATATTTATATTTATATCTGTATATATATGTGTAAAGATATATGTATTTACATGCTTAAGTTTTATGGTTAACTGGGGAAATTAGCTAGCAAGAAGTGAAGAAGTGATTATACAAGTATGTTTGCATCTCACATGCACATACAATTATGAGGACATACGTCAGCTTACATATGTATGTGCTTACATCAATTGTGAATACATATGCATATATTTACATAGTAACTGCAAATGATTTAAAGTACATTTTCATAGTTTTCCCCACTCTCAAGTAGTTATCGATTAATCAAGTTGTTTTTATGGATATATCACAGAAAACACTGGCTATCAAGTTTTGTTTCTTTATTCGCAGCTATTAAAAATTACATTTCGTTCGACTAAAGCAACTTAAGCACTCTTCTATCCATATTACAACTTACTTAGTTTTATAGTGTTTCCGATATTTTTTTGCGCAGCTCTAACTTAAATAGGTTTCGGTTCGCTCTTCAAGATATTATCGCATATGAATGCGCACTTATACGTAAAGGTAGTAATTAAATAACTGTATAAACAACTCCATACACAAAGCAAGTGAACGAAACAGAGAAAGAGAGCTAGAGGGAGAGCTCAAAAGTGATGTTTGAATGAGCTGAGAAGTGTTCCAAGTCGTCATCATGTTCGAGTCATTAAACCCGAAACGTTGTGGAGGAGGGGTGTATGGAGAGGACTGAATGAATGACTCAAACAAATCCCACTGCATGACAAACTGTTGTGTGTCGTCTGGGTAGAGTCTGTCTGCTTAAATTGATGAGTGTGAATATGCTAATTAAAGTTATAAAGTGAAATAATTTACGATATGGTAGGAAATAAAGTTTTTATTGCCATGCTTAAGCTACATTTATTGCAAAATAATTAGTGTGGTATCGTTATCGTTATCGCTATCGCTATCGCCATCGCTAACGCTTAACGATTGCCGGCGATATTTGCACTTGTCCACTTGGGCCTGGTTACTAAAATATTTGGTATCGGCATCTATTAAGGCCATCCCCCTCTGTCTCGTCCATAGCCTTATCCAGTTAGGAGTTGGATCGACTGCTCGTCAGATAGCTAGTGCTACTGTTGTAGATGTTGTTATTGTAAAGCATTGAACCCATGGATGCTATTGGTACCGGGCCGGGTCCGGAATGCAGCGTAGAGCTGCTGTTGCTGTTGCTGCTGCTGTTGCTGCTGTTGCTGGTGTTGTTGTTGCTGCTGGTGCTGTTGTTGTTGCTGTTGCTGTGACTGCTGTGACTGATGAGCTTCATATTTGGCGGCGTCTGCGGCGGTGTATCGGGCTGTATCTCGGAAAACCCCACCCTCTGCTGCTGGGTATGGGGCAGATAGGGCGCCTGGCTCGAGCTGGAATGCACCTGGAGCTGGGATAGGTCGCGATGCATATTGATAGGCGTCTTGGTATGCATGCCCATGGCCTCGGTGTACACCGTAGGTATCCGCGAATATGGCGATGCGGCGGCGTAGCTGCTCATCATACTCAGCGGCGAACCGAGCTCGACTTGCGGCCCCATCAGCGTCAGCGATTGCTCCGGATGCAGCTGGGTCGTCGGCGAATCTGGCACCAGGCCCGATTGCGGCTGCTGCTGATGCTGCTGCTGCTGCTGCTGATGTGGATAGAAGTTCTGGCCGAGATATGCCGTAGGCGGTGGTGTCTTGCAGGCGACTGTGTCGGCCACACTCCAGATTTTGGGCTTGCTCGCCGGCACCGGTATGCCACAGTCTCTGCTCAGCTGGTTTTTTTGAAGGGCGTATTCACTGCCAGCACCAACTCCCTCCTGGCCATGGCCCTGCACGTAGCCAGGATTGTAATAAACGGCTGTCGTCTGCTGTTGCTGATGCTGTTGTTGTTGCTCCTGCTGCTGTTGCTGCTGCTGCTGCTGCTGTTGCTGCTGATGCTGCTGGTGTGCATGGGCGTGAGCGTGGGCGTGGGCATGTGCGTAGGGATTGTAGGAGTGCGCCGGATGGCTATTGAAATTGGGTGCACCATACGGTGGCAGGCCGCGGATGGCTAGCAAGTTTTGCGGCTCACGCTCCAGCTTCTCCTCGATGTCCAGATCTTTGTCCGTCTTGGCCAGCTCGGACTTGATACGCTGATTGCCGGGATCTGGCGATTAAAGTTGAGTTGGCACAACGGAGACAAAAATTAAATTAAATTAATTTCCAAGTCAAGAGCGGAAGTAGACAAGTTCTAAGGAGACTACAAACTTGCCACTTGGCATTTGCCACTTGCCACTTGCGACTTGCGACTTGCCATGCTAACAGCTGGCAACTGGCTCTGGCAACTGACTCTGGCAACTGGGCGTTTGGCAGTCCTTGGCAGGCGCGGGCAAAAACCCTTGAAATTGTTGGTGGGCGTTGATGCGTGCAACCCTCGCGCGCAGCAGAGTCACAGAAAGCTTTCAGCAACAAAATGCTCCGGCTTCCGCCAACTCCGTCCATGCCAAGTCAGTCGCCAAGTCGAGCAAGGCCGCTTTCCATGCATATGGAGAGCCAAGTGCGGGCGCAAGGCCACTTTGCCAACAATGTGCTGTCAACTTCCGGGGAGGATGTCGCCTAAGCAGTCAGACAAATAAACGGACGGACAAACAGATGGACGGACGGACAGACGGACGAGCGATGGAGGAAGAAGACAAAGATTGCATAACATTCGTTTCGCCACATAAATTGTACTTAAAAGGCCGCTGCCACAAATCTGTAGTTTGGGGCTGAGAACTGGGAGCTGGGGGGCTATAGGGCCAAATGGCATGAAGGGTCAGAAAGCGACAGCCATTCAAATCGATAGAAGTAGCTGGTAGGCGGAGGGCTTTTGAAAAACAATACAAATACGACCTTAAAATGATATAAGCCCCCGCGCATTCTATGGATAAAAAACATTTGGATTTAGCCACTTGCCTGGGTCAATGACATCTGGAGAAGGGGAGACTCAGGGGCGGGCGCAAATTAAGTGACAGCTTACCAAATGTGTCGCTGGCTTGCAGCTTGGTGCCCTCGCCGGGCTCCTTCTCTTTCTCCTCATCCGAGAGCAGCCCGTCGTCATCGTCTTCCGTCTTGTTTTTTGGTTCCCACGTCATTTTATTTTCCTTTTTCAGACGGCGTCGCGCATTCGCAAACCATGTTGAGACCTGGGTAAGCGTCATCTTCGTGATGATGGCCAGCATAATTTTCTCGCCCTTGGTCGGATATGGGTTCTTCTTATGTTCGCTCAGCCACGCCTTCAGCGTCGCCGTCGATTCACGCGTGGCATTCTTGCGACGCGAGGCGAGATCATAGTTTGGCCCATAGCTGCCATGTAAATGTAAATAAGTCTCATTATAGATTACAGCTATATAGTACGCCGATATTACAAACACTAAACAAACAGAAAGCTAAACAACGGCCCGATATGAAACAAACATTCGAGTGCTTCGCTCTTCCGGTCAATCAGACGCAGTTCAGACCTGACGCTTATCAGCGCCGCAGGCAATTAACAGTGTTGGCTTGGCCACACCCTTCACCAGTCAAACAATCACATTCAATCCCATCAAGCCTTTAAAGCAAAAGTTAAATGCAAATACAAAGTCCACGCTGCGCACAATGGGACAAAGCAATTAAAAGGTGTTTAAAAACCGTATAATATGATCTTTAACTCTGATACCTTATTCGGAAGTTATTGCGGAATTCATAAGCAAAGTAAGTCAACAGAATTTAAATTATTATTTTATGAGTTTATTTTTGGAGACGGTTCAGAAGCTTTCAGACTGCGGGAGATACCTTATAGGGTACAGATGAACAGTTTTGTAAATATAGGAATATGATTTGAATATGCTTAGCTTACAAAGTGTTGAGAGTATTAAAAGCAAATGTTTACCTTGAGCATGAAGCTGCTTAATATGAATGTCCCTCTCTCCCCCCCTCTCTCTCTCTCCCTCTCTCTCTCTCTTTAAATTAACGTCTTAGGCCTATTGGGTCTATCAGCCGTAATCTATGTACTAGCTAAATCCTGCTCCTAAGACCTCCTCACTCGCACTCATTATAGTCCCATTCATGCCATTCAATTTAGTTAAATCTATATTCATTCTTTGATTATAAATATCCAAACTAATATCTTGAAGCTCTTTAATAATCCCACGCTTAACTATGTGGCTAAGTTGCCCTTAAAATTTCATTTTTTTTCAACACTTTGCTCAAATTTTGTTTTCGGTCCGAGTACGTGTTGCACTTTCGATTCACAAAATTGTGCACAACAAAAAAAAAAAAAAAATGAGAAAACCGCGAGAGGGGAAACGCTGTGGGAATTTTAATCTGTGCATTTGTAACTTCCTTCCGCCCAGCTCGCCGTACAATCAACAGAGCGTCCCTTTCAGCCATAAACTTATTGAGTTTACTATATATTTTTTTAAAAGCATCGCGGCTTTGGCTTTGGGCTAGGGCAGGGTCGCATAGCTACAAGCACGATATCCCGGCAGATTGTCTACGCGCGTTGCCACACAGCTTAAGCCCGGACCTGGGCCACTTGCCACTTGCCACACGCCTCGTGCCTCTTTGCCCCCTGCCACTTGCCAGTTGCCAGTTGCCAGTTGCTCAAACCTTTTGGTGATGATAAAAAAAACTCAGCAGACGGCGCACGAAAACTTTTGGTCGCCAGCCCATGAAAACATTTTAAACTCGCTTAACTTTCTTGGCTGTTTGTATTTGTTTTGTGTATCGGTGAATCGCAGATTAGAGACTCACCCGTAAGCGGCCAGAGTGGGATCGTAGGAGTAATAGCCACTAGTTGATTGCAGGCCTGCTGAGGTCCAAGCGTTCATATCGGTGCCGGAGCTGGTATCCTTCATGCCGTAGGGATTACTCTGAAAGTGAAGCAATTTACACACATTCAAATAGTTAATCAGTCGTTGAAGAGCCTCATTGAGTCGGCTAAGCCGATAAAATGCTTGTAAGCTTCCAGCAATTGCCTACTGGAGTAGCCAAAGCGACAGTTGAACAGTCGAACCGTTGAACAGATGGACAGATGGACAGATCAACAGATCGTGATGGCCTCCAGCACAACTGTTGATGGTCAAGCACAGTTCAAAACCGGATGGCAAATCGTTGCGAGGCACTCGTAACCTGTCGGCTTACTTTCTGCGTGGACTTATGCCCGCTGCACAAATCCAATTAGCCACATAATATAATCAACGGCATCAAGATCACAGAGAGAGAGAGAGAGAGACAGGGAAAAGTAGAGACATCAACGCACTTACCAGAGGTGAATAGAAGGCCGAGTTGTCCACACCAATGCTGGGGTAGGGGTTCTGCTCGTTAGAGGGATACGGGCCGCCATAAACTCCTACGCCGGCCGAGGGTAATGCCATGCGAGAGTAGCCGCCGAGCGTCAAACGCGCCGAATCATACTGGCACGAGCAGACTGTCTGGCCCGAGACGGGATCCGTGATGATCGGTCGTCCGTTTTCGCAGCAGGACATGCTATTCGCTGCACGGACATGGGCATCTAGGGCACTGCCAACACCGCCACCGCCACCGCCACCGCCGCTGACAGCTGGATCTGTTTCTGTAGCGCCGGTTACATCGCTGCCGACTGCATCTGCATCCGTCGGCGACGTTGCTGTTGCTGCAGTCGGGCCCGCATTGTTAGACGACTGAGAAATTGCACCTGGACTGACCGGGCCGGTGATGCCTGTTGTAGTCGAGCCGCCCGAGGGACTGAGGGAGGCCTCGTTTGTGCCGGACAGTGGCGAGGGCACCGAGCCCCCACCATGTCCGCTCTGGCTGTCGCCAGTGGTTGCCGCCGCACCACCGAGTAACTAAAAGCAAAAAAGAAAACGGGCTGAATTTATTTCATCGAAAAAACTATATATATACAGGCAAAAAAGGTTTTGCAATGGTACGATTCTTAAAACAGGTGATGCGATCAAGGACGACATTCGAACAAGGGATTGGGCAAGAGGCAGGAGCAAGAGCGAAGAGCAGGGTATGTTACGCAGAGTGCCGAACCCGAGCCCGAGCCCAAGCCCAACCCCGAGCTCGAGCTCGAGCTCAGGTCGAAATCAAGAAAACAGATTAAGACGATAACTCCAAATGTCAAAATATTTTATTGGCTTGGCGCATTTTGCGATCCGTTCCATCTATTTTCACTTCATTAATTTTCAATTTATCACAGTCAGATTTCAGATACTGTTTTGGGGCTGTCTGTGCTCTCGTACTCAGATGGACTCGGATGCTCAGATGTTCAGATGCTCAAAGCCTCGGCACGGGCAACTCTTTGAAGAGGGTACATCCGAAGTATCAGCGGACCGATCGACCCGCTCGATTGAGTGTGGGCATTGCGCAGCCAAAAAGGCAAAGAAATTGAATGAGGCACTCAGGTATGCGCTTGCACGATAACCGCAACGAATCGCCGACTCCGATTTGAAAGACTGTCTGTAAGACCCTCTACCACTCAAAACAAACGGCAACAGCAACAGCAAGAACAGGGCAAGGCAGCAAGGCAAGTGCTAGGCTGCTCTGTACCTATACTGAGCGGCAGTGGTAGAGCCTGGCCTGTAAAGATCAATGAGCGTAAAATAATTTATTTCTTCAGGCGCTTGACGCCTGGCCTAACCATATAAGATAATCCAGTTCATCCGAATTCCCTTCTCACAACTGTCAATATTCTGATTACGTTATGAATAGCTTAACCAAACTTGCCCCGAAGTGTTCTATATACTAACTTTTTGATTAACCTATTACCAAAAAAAAAGTTAAAGAACAGTTATTACTGTTGCCACTTGTTGCTACCGTTGCCCAATTGGGGAGCCCACTCCAACAACGTTGAGCTACTGTAGTCAAATTTATGCTTTAAATAATAATAATGGTAATTCACGGTTTAAACAAGCTGATTTCCAACACCTCCTGCCAGGCTATCTAATCGAAAGGCAATTTCGTGCGGACACACCGAACTGGGCCCAGCTCCAACTGCTGTCCCGGACTCGAAATTATTGCATAATGAAGGCGTTTTCATGAATGAAATCTAATGAATTCTGAATGAATGACCACTGGCCAGTTGGCCCGATGGCCGATGGCCGATGGCCAACTGTAACGACGACGGGGACGACGACAGCAGCAGGCAACGAATCCAAAAAACCACAACAAGTGGCTGGACTGCCCTCCTCCTCCTCCTGCTCCTCCTGTTCCATCCTCTCACTCTATCGGAGTGTGGCCCTCTCTTTCGCTCAGTCAACAGCTAATGTACAAAACGCTGCGCGCGCTCATTTCTTATTATTCTTTATTTTTATATGCGATTCGAACATCAATTTCAGTTTTTGTGGTCGTCCATAAAAAACACATATCAGCGACGACAACGACACTGAGGACCAGGACCCGGGACCCGAGAATGGCCAACAGTTCCGCCGTCCGTCCGCCTGTCTGTCTATCTGTCTGTCTGTCTGTCTCTGTGTCCGTCCGTTCGTCCGTCCGTCCGCCTGAGCGCGGTCCGGCGAAGCAGCCACCGGCCAGCGCTTATTATCGGCACGCAAGTCAGTTTATTTTTAATGATTCTCACTCACCCACTCTGGGATGCATTGTGGAGGACGACTGGACGAGCAGCAAGCGCAGCAAGCTCGGGGAGCCGGCTTTATCGTGAGCTGAACGAACAGACAGACACAAACACACACACACACACACACACACAAACACAGGATTGGATGGTCCCGCGGGGACTGGATTGGCTTAAAGACGGCTTTAGTTACCACAATGCGGAAATGTTGCAAATGTTGCCAAGTGTTGGCAACTATTAAATATTGCTTTATAGTGCGCTGTTTTATGACTTGAATATTACGATAAACGGTGTGAACTGCATGTCCGCTTTTGAAGTCTGAAGTCTGCCATGTCGAGGGAAGGATATTCACACACAAACACACAAGCACAACACACACACACACACACACAGATATGACATTAATACAAGAAGCACTTCAAATAAATTACTACGCTGCTTCATAGAAGTGCTAAAAACACACTTTGTAAAGTTAATCAAAGCTTTGATTAAGGTAATTAAGTGGAATAATAAAAGAATGTATTGATTTCGTTTGTGGAGCTTTTTTTTGAATGCTGAATACTCGAATGCAAATGCTCTCTAGTTATAAATATAGGCTCAAAAATTATGAAAAAAATAGTAATCATTGTGACAATGATAATGGAAATGACAATGATAATGATAAGGACAATAATAATAATCATGAAATTGATAATAACAATGAGTGTGGTAAGAGCGATTCCAATGATATTGAAAATTATAATGAAATTAATATTGTTTATACTTAAGAAATTGAAATTGTGTAAAATAATATTATTATTGATAATTTTAATAATAATTATATAAATTCAATAATGTTATTAGAATCTGTAATCAAAAGATAATTCAAAAGGTCAAAGGCATATAAGATGGTATCAATAATTCACACATATATCACTCATCAGTATAGATCAGAGGGCGAACTATAAATTCTGAAACAGCCCAACGACATGTGTCCAATACTTTTGTGCCTTCCTTCATTAGAACAGAAATTTGGAATAGCTCAATGTGAGCCGCTTAATGGCAGCGTGGCGTAGGCGTAGGCGTAGGCGTAATAGCTGAATGGTTGCATGAAGCAAGTTCAAAGAATCGAATGCCACGCAGCCAGCGTAGCTTGCAAACAGCCGAATGGCAAAAACTTTTCAAGTAGGCAAATCGACAAACCAACAACAACAATCAATTGTAATTGCTTGAGCGAGCGGATTCTACTTATTGAGTTGCCTTTGAAGTGCAGACAGAACTAACAACGACGATGAGAGCCCCACCTTGTGGCACACATACCCCGACCACCCTGCACTGGGGGAAACTGCTGCCGTCACTTTATGGTTATTAATTTTATGATTTATGTTAAAGCTCACGAAAACGCCTGGGCCAACCCGCCGACCAGCCAGTCTGCCAGTCTGCCAGCCTGCCAGTCGGTCCAGACCCAACGTTTTTGTTTTTTTGTTTTTTTTTTTTTTTGCCAATTTCAATTCCAATTGCCAATTGCTCAGTGCGTGCAACAAAGGAGGCAGCGGCAGCAGCAGCAGCAGCAGCAGCAGCAGCAGCAGCAGCAGCTATATGCGTGTGTTGTGAATTGTTGTGGCTGCTGCCGTTTCGCTCTTGTTGCTGCTACCGCTGAAGATGCGTTTATGGATTTTTGTTTTTGCACTACCAAACAACTACAACAACAGCATCAGCAGCAGCAACAACAACAACAACAACAACAGAAGCTTCGACTCTAAACAAAGAGTCTGCTGCAAAAAGTGATAGCTGCTCCGCAATAGGTTGCGCCTGACGCCAGTCGACTTGCCAGTGCAACTCGGCAACGGCGCCGACAACAACAACAACAACAACAACAGCAGCAACAGCAACAGCAATGACAAACAATAAGCGAAATTAAAAGGAGCAGAAGCTGGCGCAGAAGCTCTGAGCAGCTCTGAGGCTCTGCAAGCATTGAGTTTCGGTTTTTGGTTTTGGTTTTTCGGTTCTGGGCGCTGCAGACACAGACTCGAGGCAATGGCAACGGCAGTGCGTCGTGGCATTTGGCATATTCTCACATTCATCCAGCAGCAGTGCAGCCAGTCAGCCAGCCCAAGCCCATGCCCATGCCCATGCCCAAACCCAAACCCAAGTCCGTTCCCATTCCTTGCCAATGCCAATACCAATCCGAATGCCCATAGCTCTGATGCATGTTTTTGCTAATGCGAATAAGTTGTTGTTGCTGTTGTTGCTGTTGTTGTTGTTGCGCTCCTTTTATTGAATTAACTTCAGTTTGCAGTAGTTGTTGCTTCACGTCGTCGTCGTCGCAGTCGTCGCAGCTCCTGGCATTGGAGCCAACTCTTTGTTTTCAGCGTGCCAGTGGCTTTCAATGTTTGCATTAAAAATTCATAAATCAATTATGGAATGCACACTGCAAAATATTAGTTTTTTCTCGCATCTCGCATCGGTCCGTAAGTCCGTTTCAGGACCTAACTATGGCTATGCAGCCTGGGAATTTCAGTTATTCTGCCATGAAATGCGTGAACTGCGGCTCCTTCGCATGAAGGAAGTTGACAATTCTGTTCATGCACACAGCCTCTTGATTAAATTCACACACATATGTGTATATATTTATGCGTGTAAGAGTGTGTGTGTGTGTGTGTTTATATCATATATTGAATTCGTCAGCGATTTTCATGTCATATTTGGGATGCCGAATTGGCGTTGAAATTAAAATTAAATTAATTTAATGAATACGAATTTTTTTCTTTGGCACATGTGAACGTGTGTATATATAAATACATTATACATATATATATATATATATATATATATATACATATATATATATGCTTGTATACATATGCATATATGTATGTCTGCGTAGCTGTGCTTGGCATGAGATATAGGTTTCGAATTCCAGGTCAGTTATGTGTGCTATAATGGCCTAGACGCAGCAAAGAAGACATGTGCATGCATCTATATACATATATAGATATTGTTTATACGGGAGCATAGAGTTCATGCATACATAATGCAAAAGATGTCCATTTCAATTAGTAACACTTCAAATGCCGCAGCATGTTCTATTTTTCGACATCAACTTTATTTACTTCAATATATTTTTAAGCTCAATGCTTAAAATGTTGTAAAAGTAACTGTTATACTAGAACATCATCATCATCAACTAATTATTACATTATATAATAAGGTTATATAATAAAAAAAAGGATTAAAGATTATTTAAGGCAAATGTGTTCATAAAAATAGTAGTATATACACATGCCGATTACACCTTGATGACGATATTCAAATAGTGTTTCGTAAGTATGTTTTATGATAAACTATATAATAACTTATGTTTAATCTGTTAAAAAATCAGACTAACACAAGATTTGAATAGCATAATCAAAGTGTAATCGTCATATGCATTCACTACTATTTTAATGAACACAGCCTGTATATATCCACATTTACCTTTAGAAGAAGCCAGCAGTTAAATTTCCATATTAAAACTGATTAAAATACATAATGTTAAGTGTCTCGTATATTACAATTGTTAACAACTTAAGACTCTGAAAAACTTAAGCAAGTTTCACAATAAACACCATCCATGAAGCCCGCCAAGAAACCTCGTTTAAACTTAAGCAGAACTTCGAGTAGGCTAGAATAAGCTTCCAGAGAGAGAGAGAGAGAGAGAGAGAGAGAGAGACGCAGCAGAATGACGTTGGCTCACATTAGTAGACCGCACTTTGCACACATCCGCAGACATAATTATAGTCGATAATCTGAGCATACATTATTTTAATTAAAGCCCATTTGCCAAGTTTTGCATATTATAATAAACGGCGCTCTATGCGATTCTCATACACATAAATTAAGCGCTACAGCAAGGGCAAGAAGTATATGTATATATGTATATATATATATATATATATATATATATATATATATATATATATATATATATATAATATGTATATACTTTAAGCCATATGAGTGTAGCATATTTACGACACTCACTGTAAGGCCAATATCATGTCCTGCCTTTGGTCTTGGGCTCTCGCACCGAAACCTCAGCTAACTAATTTGAATTACTGAACTTCACATTACCCAGCTGCCCGCCTGCCCAGCTGCCCAGCTGTCCAGCTCCCCGGCTCCTCGTGGCAGTAATTATGGTCTGGAGGCAGGGCTGCAACGGCTGCACAATGTCCTAAATTGTGCAACATTTGCTTGCGGCCGTCTATTAACGGTGCAGCAAAGTCCAGAAGCTGGACATACTCGTATTCCTTGAATATTCATGCCAGCCACTGCCGCTGCCACAGCCACTGCCGCTGCCACAGCCACTGCCACTGCTGCTGCCTGTGGCCAGGGCGCAAAAATTTAAATTTATGTTTATTTCAAACACAGCCGACGACGTCAAAGGCGTTTAGGAATGTATATGTATATATATAATAATTTATATATATTTATATATGTATATTTATGTAGCTATATAAACATATGTGACTAAATGTATCTAAGATATATGCGCAAATATATACTTCTAATTACCGCTATAGCTTTTGGGCAATCGAACTAAATCAAATTTTTATAAATTATCAATAAATTCTATTATTAAATTGTATTAATTTCACTGTATAACAAAGAGCATTCCAATTAACTATAGTAATACGATTCTGAAGCAATTTTTTGGCATATTCCCAAACTGAATCTGAATCTTTGGCTAAGTCAAAGTTGTTGCCTTTATGGGATATAAGCGTGCTATATTTGTAATATAATAGCAATAAATGATGCTATTAATTTTTCTCAACTCTATATTGATTTTAAACTCAAACTTTCATTTGTCGAATTGGATGTTATTCGATTCATTGATTTATTCACATTCATTATTAATGAAGCTTTTAAGAATTACGAAACCAAAGAAGTTGATTAATATAAAAAATAACTAATATAACGACAACAAAATTGTTAAATAATAACGTAAAAGGGTTTCTAGATTTGCCTCGCACAAACAAGTCCAATAAAAATTGTTCATTATATCATATCTTATCACAAAAGAACTGCTTGATTTTGTCATCTGTCGTCTGTCTATCTGAATGAACGAATATTTTCCTTTTTTAATATCTTGATTATTATTGAAATTATGTTTACTAATTAAAAATCTGAATTCCTTAAATAAAAAGTGAACTTTTGTTTGATTAGCTAATGTGAATTAATATTCATTCATATATAATAAAAGTCTGCAAATCGAGCTCCGATCAATTGCTCTTGCTAGTCTAACTTTCACATATAGATGGCGCTATTTCCTCTATGAAATTATAAATAATTAAATTTGTACTACATAAAATTAAACAAAACTCAAGAGCTGCTTAAATATCTTATTTCATCAATCTAGCTGGCTAGATGTAAGGTAATATAAGTTCAAAGAAGCCAAAGTAACTATTTAAGAAGTAGTATAATAAAATATGTTTACAGTTATTTTTGATATTTATTAAAAGCAATATTTTCACACATATATTAAAAATTATTTAAAATAAAATGCTAAGGCAAAGAGCCAACGCGCATTTTTAAGCCCTAAACTCTAAACTAAACCAAAAACTATAACAGCAAAGTAAATCTTATAGCCGCGTCTTATTATATTGATATATAGCTATCATATGCAAATATCCTGTATTGATACGTATCATAAGCAAATACCCAACTCACTCTCTCTCTCTCTGTCTCACTCTTTCCCTATCCACATTCTCGTTTGTGTTTTGCTTACCTGATTTGCCGACGGGTAACCATATCCAAACTGCGCATATGCAGCCATTGTCGCGTTCGTCTTTGTCGCTGAACTGCTAACGGGAACTGGCTACGGCAACGGCAACGGCAACGGCAACGGCTAGAGCAACGGCAGGTCGCGAGTATGAGTGCTCACTGTGGGGGGTGCCGGCGCGCTGCAAGGATACTGTGGAAGCTGCAGCTGGAGCCGGAGCAGGCGGATGCTGTGCGAGCACTTGCCAAGGGGTTGGGTATTGGGTGTTGGGTGGAGCTGAAGATGGATGCGGACGCGGAAGTGGATGTGGATACGTAGATGGGAGATGGGAGATGGTTTGATGTTGTTGGTGGTGCTGGTGGTGTTCGTGGTGGTGGCGTGCGTGCTTGGCGCGAGCGCGGCTAAGCACTCTGGGCGCTTTTGTTGTTTGTTGGTTTGTTGGCTATTGTTGTTGTTGTTGCTGTTGCTGTTGCTGTTGCTGTGGCTGCTGTGTTGTTGGCCTTGTTGAAAATTGATAAAACAAATTGTCGATGTCGAGCAGTTCTGTTAATGTCGCCGGAGCCGGAAAATGTTTTGTTTGTTTTGTTGTGACTTTGTGTTTTATTCTTTTACTTTTGTATGTTTTGTTGTTGTTGTTGTTGTTTTTTATTGACTTTGGCTCTTGGCAGCTGTTGCGGACAAGCGACAAATCGTCCTCTGATGCTGGACACTTCACGTATTTATTCACGTACTATTTGTCACGAGTCCCCAAAGCTCACTGTGTGTGACACGGACTGCACACATTGCACCCAAAGGTCGCGCTAGTTAGTCACAATAAACATGTGTTGCTGTTTAGTTGATGTTTCTTGTCGCTTTTGCTGTGCATGGATCGGCGGCAATATTATTGGTTGCTCTTAATTTGTATTTGCTTAGTTAGTATATAGAATTTATTTTTGTATATTTATGGACACGTCGAGGCTTAACGTTTTACGTCTATTGCACAAACACACAGGGAGAATTTGTTATTTACGGCAATTGCGGCGATCGACGGCTGAAACGAGTTCCACAACCTGTCAGTGGCCTCTCTCTCTCTGTGTGTGAACGTACGGGCTTGAAGTCCGTCGACAAGGCACCGCTGGGATGTGCGCCTATGCCTATTCGCGTTTAAACACAAACTGGTCTGCCCGATGTCAGAGACTGCCCGGCCAAGGGGCACACAAGGCCGACGCGCTGTCGACGGCGTGAGCGCGAGAGCGAGAGCGCTAGATGCCGACTGTAGTTGGGGGAGCGAGCACATTAATGTTCTGGTTAGCTGTCGTTCCAACCAGAGAGCGCAGCGCATTTGCCGTCTCTGTCGCCACGGCCAGCGTGTGCATGGGCGCGAGCGAGGCAGCGCTGTGTGTGCTCGTCGTGCTCTGTGTGAGTGTTGCTATCGACAACGCCCACCTCCGACTGGAATGAAAGGCAGCTGCAGTCATCGCACGGCAAGCATATTCCAGTGTTTGCGCTTCCCCTTTTCGTTTTTTTTTCTTTCTTCTTCTTCTTCTTTTCTGTTTTGTTTTGTTTTGTGTGTAACGTTGGAAATATTTTTATGGCGGACTGCGATCGAAAGGCTTCGCACATTTTTGAGTTTCTTCCGTAACTCCTGGCCGCTCTTATTGTTGTTGTTGTTGTTGTTACACATATATGTAGAATGTGTATGTGTGTGTGTTGCTGCTTATTGCTCAGTCAAATTCGCTTATTAATTTTGAGTATTTTATAAGGTGATAAAATTAATATATAAATAAAAAATTGCTTACAATTTTGTTATAAAATATTTTAAAAATATTTATTTATTTTGATATTTTTACTTTTGAGTTTATAAATAATTAAGTAATTGAAATTTTATTTTAAATCTGATGAAAGTTAAGATTAGCATTATAAATATAGCAAATATATAAAAATATATAAAAACCAGCTTTGAATAAAATTAATTTATTCTGTATTCTGCATGTTAACAAATGCATTAAAACAAATGGCGCTTTTTATTTATATTTATTAGTAATTTTTTAGCAAACTGACATCAGGTATTTGGTTTTCTACCTTTTCATGTGAACTCAAAAAGGTTTCAAATATATAAATCACGCTGAGCAAACCCCAATTAATATGTTTCGGAAATTACCTATATATATAATCCAAATTATATTATTGCTTACATAAATATCAAGTGATTAAGCGAAGAATTAACAGTTTGATTAAATTTATGTATCATATATATTCTATATATAATTTCTGTATTATTCTCTTTAAATATACATATGTATATAATAAACAAATTAATTTTGATTTACGAATTAGTGAAATACTTTCTGGAAATTCCACAGTTGTTTCGTAGAACCTCTCGGAGAGAAAGGCTCGTCATACGAAACCAAATGTGTGTTTGGAGTGTTACAAAAAACAAACAATTCAATTCGAAATGGAATGAAATCGAATGCCGCGCGTCACTTGAAATTCCACTGGCACTTGGCCGCATTCTAATTTATGAAAGATCAGCCCATTTTGTTGGAATTCTTGTAAGACGAGGCTTCACTGTTTTTCTCTTTATTTTGTTTTTTGGGGGTGTTAACTCGCTGTCATTTATAATGTATGCCACAGAGAGGACAGAGAGCCAAGGAATGCATCTGGAGTCAGTCTAAGCGCACATGTTTTTGGCGAGGATCGCTGAGAGCTAGCTGAGTGACCCTTGAGATCCAAGTGGCAGATCGTGGTAATAATAGCTCCGGCTGGACACGGACTGCACTTGATGGCGCCAAGACCAAAAAACCCAGCGGCTTTAAGAGCAGTTTTCACTTTGCTCTATGTGAACTTTTGCAGATGCTGCAATTGATTTAAGAAACACACACACACACACAGCTCACATCAGGGCTTGGAAATTCTATTTTCATTTTGTCGAAAGAGAAGAAAGAAAAACAATAACTCGTTCATTTTTGTGCCAGTGAACATAACATGCAGATTATATTGAAAACAATTTAAATGTAGATTGTAGCGTTACCAGATAATAGTGCTCCTTGGCATCAGGTAGGACCACACGCACACACACAAATATGTGTCTATATGTACGGCCTGTGTGTGTGTGTGTGTGTGTGTGTGGGTTGGGCACGAGAAACAGCACCAGCTGCACGAATGGGAGTTGCAAGCTCTCAGCCCATCCTTGAGCCCCACTCCACGCAGCTTTGCTTCCTCTTACTTAAGTGTTGTTTCATGTCACCTGGAAAGCAATTGGACATGAAATTGTCGCTTTTCAGTATGTGGCACACACACACACACACAGACACACAGACAGTGAGAGGAAGAGAGACACACACATGTGTATGTGTCTGTTTGCCCTACAGAATCTTCTTAAATTTGTGCATCAATGCACGCATACATAAAAGTAATAAAATAAAATCGTATCCGAGAACAAATGATGAAAGTCACACAGCAGAGAACAATTCTATGCAAATTGCTTTCAATAAATTTGTTGTTTCGGCTTGGGCCATGGACAAAGTCCCAGCAAAGATTTTGTTAGCAAATTGCAACCATTTTAATTGTTTGGGCTTGATGGCAGACAAGTCGGAGTCATAGTCATAGAGTGGGTGCATGAGTGAGTGCTGACACCACTGGCACCACCACCACCGCCGCCAATCAACGGTGCGAGCTGCTATCAGTTGAGCTGATAACGTATCAGCACCTGGCATCTTATCGACCACTTCAAAATGGGATTGCTGCTCAAACAAACTAAAAAAAAAAAAGTAGAAAAAAAAAACGAAGCGCACACAGCGAACACATTTTCCAAACATTCATAAATGGAAACATATTTACTCACTTTTCAAAACAAATCAACAAATCGGTGCTCTTTGTGGTTCAAGTGCCCGGACCTGGCTCTGACTCTGGCTATAGCTCTCTGGCTGTCTAGGATGGCATCGTCGTTGGCTGGTGTCAAAGTCAGAATAGTCGTAGCCCTTACCCTGAATTGTGGGCCTTTGCCCCGCGCGTGCGTTGCTCCTTTGTCGGCATTTCGACAACAACAGTCACGATTGATTGCCGCACCGATTGACGCTGATTTCTAATTTCCAATTGGTTTTTCAAACACACACACACACACACACACACGCACACGCACACACACAGACGCACACTCCTATTATCGCTCGTGATAAGTGGCCCACGTTTCGGAGCTGGCGTAAGGCAATTATATGACTAAGTAGCTGTAGTTGCTTGGCATGGACAGCTGCCAGTGGACAGGCAGCACCAGCACGACACAGTGGCTACTCCATGTACTCAAATCACTCCAAATCAGTTCAATTTCACACCACGATTTCGGCATTTTCCATATATCATTGCTTTTTTAAATGGAACATAAAGTCTATCTGGAGTTTGATCACGTACTGGCAGATGGCTTAGAAAAAGTTCTCCTCGATTTGGCCTTCTCTTTAAATTTGGGTGTCATATGAGACCTTTCCCTCTATGGTTCATAGCTGCATAAATTTATTTAAATATTTGAACAAAGTCAAAGTTGAGTCTCTCTGGAGAGCAGCTATGCTGGACTTGATTGGGTTTAATTGGGAGTAAGTACGCATAAAACATTGTATATATATAAACAAATATTAAGGTGTGTTTGCCTTTTCACACACAGATACACACACATCCACACACAACCTGACCATTCTGCATTTCATATTTTAAAGTCGAACAAAGTTGAGCCACATTCTCGCGGGAATAACTCGAACATATCAAATAAATTGCATTGTTCAGGCGCTTACTTCACGTGTTACACTGCTTAACAAAAGTGCGAAAGCATGACAAATTGCCAAGGCAATCTCTGACAAACGAAACGAAACAAGTTTCTCATTGAAGCAACAATTCTCAATCGTTTTAAAATAAATCAATGAAACAATAAACCATAAAAAAGAAACCAGATGAAATTTCAAGTTCAACCTAATGAGCCAATGATCTAATGTTGGTTTATTTATAAGAGGAAATTCTGCGAATTGAAGCTAGACAAAGTCTGAAAAATGAATTGGGGTTTGCATAAATAATCAATTAGCATTTGAATTATTTGTGTGTAAATGAAACAAAGAAGGAAAATGATGAATGTTAGATTTGCTAGCCTTTTTCTCTCTGTTTGCCCTGTTAGTTAACTGATTTAGTCAACATGCTGTTTGCATATGTAAGTATTACTAGACTCACCATCAAGTTGAGTATGTTCAGAAATTATAAAAGCAAGCAAAAGCATTGCTAGCGAGCGATACTAACTGCGTAATGCTCGTTTACAAAACGAAAAGACTCAAACTTGTCATAAACTGGACTTTTCCGAAAGTCTGTAGATGTAGAGGCGATCAATAGTGATCTAACTATACAGCTTTATGATCTTACACCTCAAAATTTATGAAAGACACAGTTTTTTCTCGATTTCTCATACCCGCAAAAAGCATATCCAAAAAACCTCTATAATACTTTATAAGGCAGTGTTACCCACGATCATCTGCAGTCATTAGACAAACAAACAGCAAATTTAATCTTTTGCAAAACTAATAAACTCTTTTCACTGCATGATTGAGTGTATCAACAGCCCCACAGCTGCAAATGGGCTCTGATGGTCTAATTACAGGAACAACCTCCAGCAATGTTGGCTAAATAAATTGTAGACATTGTCACATGGAGTAGGCCGTGTTCTTCGCGAGATTCATGTGCTTGCCACCCAGCTAGTTTGGCAATTGCGTATTTCGAAATGAAATTCCATGTCATTCCGTGTAAATCATTTGCAAAATTAAGCGCAAGCGTACGGCGTAGACCCTGGCAATTTATCAAAAATAAATCATTTTAAAGAGTTCCCTCCGCAATGCAAGTGCGAATTCGCGTATTCAAATGCGTCGAGTCCAAGTTCGTAGCACCAGCCACCAGCCACCAGTCGTCGCCCCGCCCCCATTCTTGGCCCAACCTATCAAGTAGATACCTGTCGCCAGGGCCGTGATAAATGGCAGATTAGTTTGCAAATTTCAGAGTCGAGAGAAGTGCGACACCACAAAAATTTCCATGTCGAGCACCCCTTCAGAGTGGGCACATTTATTTATGCGTAACACAGTAATTAGTGATTAAGTTGATGTAATGCGCGCTCCTGAGTCGGGCGTGAGTAAAAATAAACCAAATAGAATATATAGAAATATATAAATGAAATATACTCGTGTATGCTAATATATGTACGCCTCCCATTTGGATCTCTGTCTTTATTTAGCTCGAACTCCCCGGATGTCGTCCAGGCAATTAGTCTTCACTCTTCCACGAAGCTGTCTCCACGTTATGTATCTATTCCAATTTATTTCGGTAATACTTTCCCTGAATATACTGCTCAAATTTGAGTCATCCATATAAAAGCAATATTTTAATAGAATTTACTTGTTTAAAAGCTTGAGACGGATATCCTACATAAGATGTAATGCTCATATTGAATGTAAAGCTAAGACGAACATTCGGATATGAGAATTGAATAGTAAAGCGATTGGTAAACTAAACTATAATGATAATGGGAATGATAAATTGATAAATTGATAATGGGAAGTATCAAACCATATTCAGTAAACTTCACAACTCAATTCATCATCAATCAATCAATCATTTAGTAACTACAACTATTAGTCAATCATACAGTTATCTTTGTAGTGGGATTATCAATCAATCAGTCAGTCACCACTGCTGCCACAGCAAGCATGATCATTCAATCAGGCAATCAATCAATCACTTACATCGCTTCCCTGTTAACCAGTCAGTCAGTTTGTCAGTCAATCAGTAATAATGTTTGTCACCTTTAATCAGTCTGTCAATCAATCTGTCAATCAATTAGTCCGTCATTAGTCAATCAATCAGTCAGTCAATTAGTCAAGTAGTCTAGTATAAATATTGATCACCACCAGCCGTGCAGTCAGTCAGAATTGTTGCATTGATCACTAATCAGTCAGTCACTCAGCCAATTACCAATCAATCAAACAATCACCACATATAGTCTTATGCATATCTACCATCTTAGATTACTCGAGTACATTGAGCATATTATAAGCCAAAAAGGGAATTAACTGTAAACACATAAAAATGTTAAAATTAATTCAGATCGATTAAAACAAATTGATGCCACACTCAGCACGACTGACATCGTTAACTAATTACGAGCAAGTGCAAATGTTTATACAGTAAAAAATCATTTTTCTCCGCTGACAACAAGTCCTCTCTCAGTTGGCTCAATTTAAAAGCAATCATTAATTATGTAGACCTGCATTTTAGGCAACTGCCAACTGGCGAGTCGACTCTCGCCTCTGCTGCTGCTGCTGCTGCTGCTGCTGCTGCTGCTGCTGCTGCTGCTGCGACATTGACACAAGGCACTCAAATCATTTGTTCCATACACATGCACATAAGTGTGCACACATACACTCACACACACTTAGATACAGACTAACATAATTACTTACATAATTACTCACTGCATGTATGTAGGTATGTATGTATGGAACTACTTTCAGCTTTAGTTTTTCCAATAGTTATACATTATGTTTACAAATCTAAACCTATAAAATATAATTGATAGATAAAAATGAAATAATATAAATGTAATCTAAATCAAATTTTAATAGGTATATAATCTAAATGAAGAAACTTAATGAAACAAGTCTTGATTATGAAAACTGCGTTATGTTTTGACAAACTTATGGAAGATTGAGCTAGGGACTCTAAAAACTATTCAAGGCATAGGCTGACTTAAAAATTCTTCTTCAATTTTTGGCGAACTTTCAATAATATTTAATATTTTTATGCCTCAGATATACTTTGAGTACAGAATCAATATAGAAGTTAATTCATCAAAAAAAATATTTGCCAAACTTAAAGTTTGAGCACAAGAAATTCTAATCTCAAGACAATTTGTGATTTATTTTAAAATTTAATAAAACAAAATTACAAATATATAAAAGTCATTAATATGATAACATTATAAAGTCACACATTTTGCGCAAATTTTAAATGCCAGATAAACAAACAAAAACAATTACGAGCAGCATCCAGTTGCAGTTGCAGTTGCAGTTGCAGTTGCAGTTGCAGCTGCAGCTGCAGCTAGGTGCCATAACTCAGAGCTGGAACGAACACGGATCCATTACTGTAGCTGGTGTTGGACAACGCTTAAGTCCGCGATATAAAATGAAGCGAACATTCATAAATTCAATAAATAATTATTGCCTGGGCACAGGACGTGGGTCAGGACAGAGCACGTCGATGGTATCTGTAAGTGGGTGCATGTACCGTTACCGCATCTGACTCTGGCCAGCCGCAAAGTGTGTCTATGCGTGGGGGTGTGTGGCCCGCATGGGCCTGCAGTTAATGTTCCTATTTTCCGTAATGCTGCATTGCAAGCCAAAGTCAAAAGCCCACCGGGCGTATGCGCATTTATTAAATGAAAATCGGTCGATGCCATTGCCTTCTTGGCCTGGCCTGGCCTGGCACGGCGGCACGGCACGGCGGCACGGCGGCACGGCAGCACGGCGGACAGTTCCAATTTGCAGCTGAATGCAAATTGTATTGTAGTCGAGTTATTGTATAATTGGTGCAATGTTCATCGAGCCAAAGCCAGAGCCAGCGCCAGAGCTGGTGCAGCATTGGCCACGGCCACGCGACGTGGCAAGGGGCGAGGGGAGAGGGGCAAGGGGCAAGGGGCAAGGGACGACTGTGTTTGTGTCAATAAATTAAAATGAGAATTGATTCGCTTACGCCCGATTTAAGCAACAACAGGCCATTTTATGGGCAGATATGCACTGGGCAGCCATGTAAACAGTCCCGGCCAGACACACACGGAATACCGGGCTATGGGATACAATCTGGTCGATATTGCCGTCGGTGCATGTGCCAGTGCATGTGCAGCCGCGTGCATTTCGAAACTATTAACAAACAAATTATATGTTGGACCCGCACTTTAAAATCCAATTTCAGCACGCATTACAAGAAAATTCCATTAAACAATGCACTGCACGGCTTAAATACAAATATATAAAGATATATTTATATTGTATATATTTATATATATATGTGTGTAGTGAGTCCACGCCCCGGTAAGGCCAGACGCTGTGTCTCCACAAACTAGTATGCACAAGCGAGCGCATTAAGATAAGAGAAATCGTCTAACAAAACGCATAATCTACAGTTGAATTAAAAATCGGTAACACAATTTAAATTTATTTCAAACACACTGAGAGACAGAGAGACAGACAGGGAGAGCAACAAATGATGGGATAGCCTAACGGACTTTAACAAGATAAGACAACTGCCTTGAGCTGCGGGTCCACAACGTCTGGTCTCGTCGACAAACCTGTGTCTCTCCCTGTGTATGCGTGTGTGTGTGTGTGTGTGGATGCTAAATGTCAGCGGAATAATAAAATTAGCTGTTTTAACGACAATGAAATTGTCCTAGCATAGTCTCCCGCTTCCTCTATCTGTGCCTGCTCCTCATCATTTTCTGGTTGTTCTGCTTGGGCCGCCTTCACAAGGCGATCGATTGAAAGGCCAATCAAACGGCATCGTAAATACTATCTTAGCCATCTGCAACTTTGCAGCCTGCCTGGCCTTTGCAACCAAAAACAACCAAAGCACCCAAGTGCCATGCCATAAATTCAACAAAGTGACATTTCTTTGTCATGTTAATTAGACCGCCAAGTGGATAACGAAATTTGATAGGGCATCTAAGATACCTGCTCCTCTCAGATCTGAGAAACACTCACTCACTCACTCACTCACTCACTCTCGTTCGCTCGCTCGCTCGCTCGTTCGCCTTCTCATAAAATGCTGGCCAGCCCAAAGGGTCATTTCCAATGAAAAACTTCGACGAAAAACTATCTTTCAATACCACTATATTCGTAGACTTCGTGGCGACGACAACATGAGCATGAGTTTATTTCACTCATTAATATTTATTAGCCCTGCGCTGATTTACATAATACAAAAGACATCAAAATTCAAAACAAAAATAAGCATTAACACTGCTTTCAAATCGCCTCTAACTAACGTTCTTTAACCATGAAAACCCAAAGAAAATCTGAGAGATGCCAGCGAGGCTCGAACCTATATAAATTCTTTAAGCAATTTTCCATTCATATAAAAATTTACTTGAAATCTATGATATAGTAATACTATGGATCCTTAAAATCATATGTATAACTATTATATATCTCCTGTAATTTCTATATCAAAAACATAAAGAAATTCCTAACTTTTATTGCAGCACGGAAGCCTAATTTGATTTTATGAGAATTGCATAGAAGAGCTATAACGTAGCTATATTCAAATCTTTATGAACTGCCCATGTCTGTGCTTAGTATATACTTTTCAAAATTGGGCAACCAATCGATGTTAATGATGCTTCACTGTAATAGCTAGCCAAACGATCACGGCAGAGGCAGACAGCCAAAACATCCAGCTCCAGTGCCTGGTCGCCTAATGGCCATAATTATTTTTACTCATCTTATCAAACCGAAGTTGTCTGAATTCACATTTCTCTCACTCCGCGCGTGTGTGTGTGTGTGTGTGTGTGTGTGTGTTTGGTGTGTGTGTGTCCATGTCGATGTCAAAAAGCGCACCACCCGGTTCCGCAAAGGTGGCCATGGGTCCCACATTTTGTAGGCGTCTGACATCGTTGTAAATGAGTATTTTTAGTCGTTCGCTTGGCGTTTAATTCCGTATTTCTTCAATTTCTACTCTAAGGTAGACAGTGAGCAGTTGCACGTGTGGTCATGATTTATGGCCAACAATGTACGTCCATTAGAGAAGGCTTTGGGCCGAGGCGTCCATAAGCAAATACGGTCAAGTAGAAATCTTCATGTTCAAATTTAATTAATGAATCGCCTGAACAACAGCGCCGCACAGGTTAGGCAAGCCGATGCTAAGTACGGTTAGATGATCAATTGAAAGTGACAAAAAGTATCTTAATTTAAGATTTATTATCTATATATAAAGAGATATCTGAATGATTAGTGTCTGTAGCTAAAAGATCTGGAGAGAAGAGCTATGTATTGCTCTTATATATGAGTATTCATGAATATCGCCATTCTATGCAGTTCTCACGAATTGAAGTAAGACAGAGGAGAGGTTGCTCATTCCCAAAGACTCTTCTTCAATTATAAAGATCTGATATCTATCTAAACCTGTCTAATAGTAGATACTTCATAATGGAAGTCTTAAGAAAAGCCTACCTTCGAGGCAATTCTCATTCACTTAAGTAAGCGTTAAAGAGTAAAGAATGCTTCTTCAAAATCTTATTAAGGTATAATAGCTAATCTAATGTTAAATACGTAAAGTCTTCCGCCCTTCTGTGTGTATTATTTTCCTACGACTCAAGCTTAAGTATATTATCAATTTAATTAGTGGCTCATTCAGCTATATTGAAACAAGTTTGGTAATATAGTTCGCTTGACATGTACGCAGTAGTTAGCTAATAACTCAAACACAGTCGTGTGTCGAATGCAGAATCGGGGAATGGGCTAAATTAGCATACGGCATCAAGCATACGCCCCGATGTGCGCAGACGCGCTGCATGCCCATTCCTCGGCGGCAGCAGTTGCCAGGATATTAATTGTTATAGTTGCGAGATGTGTGTCTGCTTGAATTGTTTCTGAGGCTTTGTGCGTTGCAACGAAATTCTAATCTTGTTGAAAACGTATCTCTTGCCATGCCATGCCATGCCCGCCGTGCTCTGTCAATGGCAGAGAGCCTGGCATTTCGGCTACACTGACACAAGGATTTCCGTACATGACAAGCAGCAGCAATAATTTATAGAGGCTGCGTAAGCAAGCTGCGTGGATGCTAAGGATGCAACGCACTGCCAGCCAACGACATGAGCACACACCACACACACACACACACACACACATACGCACGCACACACAGGCGCAGAGCTAGAGGCCTGACAGACCGGACCTCCTTTCGGTACCCAAACCCAAACCCAAGCCCCAGCCAAGCCAAGTCGGACTGACTGGCAGTGTCTGTATATTTGTTCTCGTCTTGTTTCACTTAAATGACACTTTGCATTCTTGTAGCATCTTGAATCTTAGGCAGGCATCGCCAGTGGGTTAGCCTCCCTTTTTTGGGACTGACACAGCCCTTAGACATCCTCGCCTTTCTTCCCGCTACCCGCTTACCGCTTACCGCTTCCCGCTTCGTTGGCAACTCCTGCAAACAGAGACAAAACTCATCTACTGGAATTTCACTTTAATTATTTTCGGCAAATTTGTGTTCTTTGGTATGTTTATAATTGAGTGTGAATAGTCTCGATGAATATGAAAATTTGTGAAAATTTAATAAAACTTCTTCATGTGGTCTTAGCCGAAGCAGCAGTGACTAATTGTTTTAATAGGCACAAGTATTTAAGCAATTTGCTAGCCAAATATCCAAATATACGATATGAATGGAAGACATTTTTGAGCATAAACAAGGCAGGCCAGTACTGGTTTGTTTAAGCACTTGAAAGGTTTTTATTATTATTATAAATATGATATGGGCTTAGAAGAGCTACGGATTTTTAAGGAAGTTCTCTGAGTTGGAATATCTGGGATGTCTGACAAGCCTAAACTGTTGGGAATAATTATTCTAGTTACTTAAATGAATGCTAGACTACTTACATAAACCTAAATGAACTGTGTGAGTTCAGTTTGGTAAGCTGCACTATAGATCATGCTAGTCTAACTGATAGATAGTCGGAAAAACAAGCGAGCGTGGCTTACGCAACTAGTCTATAGATCTCGATCAAGAATATATATACTTTATGACTTTTGCCCTTACCTCGATAGCCCATCTTTCACAGGTTCAGCTTATAATAAGAGTTTGAAGAGAAAAGTAACAATTCAATGATCATAACAATCCAAATACTTCTACTCTCACAGCTCTCTCTCTCTCTCTCTCTATCTCTCTCTCTCTCGATTCATTTCTATAAATCTGTCATATTTCCGATATCAATCTACAAACATTTCAGCTAACTCTTATGCTAAGCATTTGTCTAAAGACAACCACTTTGAGCCTTTTAAATAATAGCTCTCTAATATCTAATTGTGCCTAAAACTGTCAATCATAAATAACCACGATTTTCACATGATGTTGAAGGATTGCCCACACACGTTTCGATCGACCAACTGGTCTCTCTATATAAATATATATGTATATATTTATAAAATATATACATATATCTCTATGTGTGTTTGTGTTTTTTTATACGAAACGGGTTGCATGCAGCAGGGAAGTTAATGCGACAAGTTTCCAAATGGGTAACAATTTTCAAAGTGATTAATTCGCCTTCTGGCTGCCAACGTGATTTTGAGCATTGGATTGATTTATTGCCGCGAGACGTTAAGTGGATGCAAGATAAGTTAACTGTCGTATATCCTCACCGCTGGTGACCGATCCAGAAACAATGCTCAATCCGATTGCCGACCGACGACTGCCGACTGCCGACTGCCAACTGCGGCTGCGGCTGCAGCAACAGCAACAGCAACAACAACGCGAGGTCTGCCTCAAGACATTGCAGCTACTATGGTTTATGGCCCATAAATGAGATCGCTATACGAAGCACAGGATCTGGACTTGGCTCACTGGCTGCCTGGCTGGCTAGCTGACTGGCTGTGGCGATGGCATGTGATGCGATTAATTTAGCCGGCTTACTGATTGGCCGCATTTGTAATGGGAAATTTTATGCCCACTGCAGGTCGTTTAGCATTGTAAAACAACTCGTAAAGCGCATAAGACTGCATTATGGGAACTATGGGAACGGAACTAATATCCCGCTGATAGCTAAAGACACAGAAAGAAGCAGAGAGAGGGGAGAGCGAGAGATGAAGGGAGAGAGAGAGAGAGTTGAAGAGGATTACATATAGAAACCGTTTAAGAAATTTGTATTATGGACTGCACGTGGCTTTACATACCAGTTAAATACTTGGCTATCTATGTAAAGTGTGTCAAACTAAAACCAAATTAATCACCTCAACTTACATCGTCATCGTCATCGCCGTCATCGTCATCGGCCAAATACGTCGAAATTTATCGCAACTTATTGCCTTCAGCGGCTGTCAATTTCAATTCAAATGACAATTTGTTGCATAATCGAGAAACTGCTGAATGTTAATTTATCAAATGCCGATAGTCGTTACAAATTGTTCGGCTCCCCCCTTCAAAACACCAGCCTCCCCGCACACACACACACGCAGAGAGAGACTCCAAGTTGTAGAGTTTGACAGCAAACGTTTTCTCTGTCGCGTAATTTATCGTGGCTGTGTGCCAAAACCTCGCTTCGCACTACAATAGGGCTTGTGGCTCATTGTATATATATATGTATATATAGTAGGGGTATTCCGTTCTTTAAGCCTTCAGAATATGTTTTCACACTCAACGGCTGTTGGGAAATAGCAAAGCTTGGAGTATATTAAACACTTGATATCCATTTAGGACTAGCTTTAGTTTCATCCTCATTGCATTTATATGGAATACATCTACCTTCATAGCGCTCATTTGTAAGTCCCCAAATGTAGTACACAATGCACATTAAATTGCATATAAGTAGTACGCTTTTCACTCTTTATTTACCCCTCCGCTTTTCGCTGCTCGTTTGCATTAATGCCATTTTTTTTAATGTGTACATGTCTCTGCTTTTCAGCTCAGCTACAAATGACATTTGGGTACATGGCTCGATGTAATGAATTATAATATGTAATTTATGTTAATTTCACTTGGCAAAAGAAAAAACTGCAATGTTGTAAAGGTAATTAGCTCTGATTTAAATGGAAACTTTTCAGCTAGACTGCAGCACAGCTAAAGGCAGCCAGTTCAATGGGCTTCAATTGTACCTATGTTGGCCATAAATATTGCATATAATTGATCCCTTGTACATTCGAGTTTGTTGTGAAATAGGCATGGATTTCCAATAAATCTGATTCTATCTTCATAAATTCATTCATCCAAAAGACACCAAAGGTACATATTTAACAGAAGTAATATATGTTTCAACCTTATGCATCGAAGCTATATCTACCAAAGGTACACTGTAAACAGTAGCAATCAGTTTTTCCTATCTATCTCTGAAGAATGTATTTCTTTTAAATCTTTCTCTCAATATCTTCTTAGTTTTACTTAAAGCTAACTGTAAAAGAAAAAGTATCAAAGGTACAATGTAGACATTAGCTGCATCCGATATTCTCTCTCGCTCTCTCTCCCCTCTCTCTCTCTCTCTCTCCCCTCTCACTCTCTCTCTCTCTCAACAGTTTTCTGCAATTCATGACTTTTTTGAAAAACTCATCACTTGAGTTATTTCACTAAGGCATTATCACAAGAGCCTTAACTACACTCTTAACTCTTAGGTACATTATGAGATTATCTTTCACTCAAAATGTACCTTTCATACAATATACCCAGAGCATCAGAAGAAAAACACAATATTTGTTAGGATTACAAAGATTTATTTTGTATTGAACGAATTTTAAATTATTTTTTTTTTTTAATATTATGAATTTATAGAGAACTATTGAACTATTGTTTATTTTCCTTTTTGTATTTTCTTTTAATTTGAAGTCTGTTAAACAATGTAAAATTTATCACAGTTTATAATCTTAATGCTAAGTGTTTAGATGTGCCTGTATACAATTACAATGCGGTTTATAAAAGAAGCTGTCCCTATTATAATGCTTACATCAGATATAGTTTAAGACAATGCACGGCTTTTCATTATTATTATTATTATTATTATTATTATTATTATTATTATTATTATTATTATTATTATTATTATTATTATTATTATTATTATTATTATTATTATTATTATTATTATTATTATTATTATTATTATTATTATTATTATTATTATTATTATTATTATTATTATTATTATTATTATTATTATTATTATTATTATTATTATTATTATTATTATTATTATTATTATTATTATTATTATTATTATTATTATTATTATTATTATTATTATTATTATTATTATTATTATTATTATTATTATTATTATTATTATTATTATTATTATTATTATTATTATTATTATTATTATTATTATTATTATTATTATTATTATTATTATTATTATTATTATTATTATTATTATTATTATTATTATTATTATTATTATTATTATTATTATTATTATTATTATTATTATTATTATTATTATTATTATTATTATTATTATTATTATTATTATTATTATTATTATTATTATTATTATTATTATTATTATTATTATTATTATTATTATTATTATTATTATTATTATTATTATTATTATTATTATTATTATTATTATTATTATTATTATTATTATTATTATTATTATTATTATTATTATTATTATTATTATTATTATTATTATTATTATTATTATTATTAATGTGTTAGTGGTTTTGGTACATCTGTACCAATGTGGTATATATATATATATATATATATATATATATATATATATATATATGTATATGCGTGTGGGCTTATATATATTAAGGGTTAAATATTACACAATCAAATTACGTTGTTGCACGAGCCCAGAAATCTGCAGAGATAATTAGACTTCAATGGAAATAACTGTAAAGGATAAATATATATATTTCAAATCTTACCTAAATTATGTTATATACATGTAGATGTGTGTGTGTATATACGATATTGCAAATACATAAGGTCTTTTGTCCTACTGTCTAGACGGACGTCAGGCTAAAGGAAATTCGTTAGTCATTTACTGTGCATGGACTATTTTGAGTAAGTGTACCTCTTGAAGAGCGGCTTGAACATGTTGTCCGTTGTGCGCTGCAGATGGGGCGAGGAGGAGCTGCTGCTGGCGCTGCTGTTGCCGCTGCTATAGTCGTCCCTGTTGTGGCCCGCTGGGTAGTCGTAGTCGTTGAGGCGCGTGGAGAAGTTCATGGGGTAGTTGCAGCCGGGATTGGTGTAGGCGGCATTACTGCTGCGACAGGTAGCGGTCATAGGGATTTGCGAAGCGGTAGGCAGCAGACTCAAAGCTCCGCTCAGCACCTTCATATTCGGCGGAGTTTGGGGTGGAGTATCGGGTTGGGCTTCGGGAAACCCCATCGCCATCGCCCGCTGACTCGCTGTGGATTGAGATGGCTGCGACTGACGCACCGCTGGGTAGGGCGCCGATGCCGGCGACTCGGCCAGGCCCAGACCCAGGCCCAGGCCCAATCTCATGGCCTCGCTCGGATTTGGGTTTGCCGTAGTAGGGATGGTAGGCGTATGTGTGCCGTTGGAGCTGCTGCTGCTGTGTAGGCCACTGGGACTGTATGGGACTGCACTGTTCGTGCTCGTAGTATGAAGCTGCTGCGTCGTAGCCCCTAGAAAACCCCCGTAGGCCGTGGTATGCGCTCTGACATACGGCGTTCCGTTGAACAGGTGGCTGCCCATCGCCAGAGGCTGTTGCTCCATTTGCAGCTGCTGCTGCTGTTGCTGTTGGTGCTGGTGTACCTGGGAGGTAGCCATACCCAGGGTCTCCTGTTGGGACTGCGGATGCAGATGACGCTGCTGCTGCTGCTGCATAGACTGCTGCTGCTGCTGCTGTTGTGGCATCAATTGCCCTGGGCCCATGCATGCCGGTGGTGGGGTCTTGCAGGCAACTGTGTCGGCCAAGCTCCAGATTTTGGGCTTCGTAGCTGGAATCGGCACTCCACAGTCCCGGCCTAGCTGGTTTTTTGGATCGCTATGTTCGCTATGCTTGCTGGCCATGGGCAGGCCGCTCTCACCCGCATGGAAGGCAGCTGGCAGCACCGTCTGTTGCGGCTGATAATAGGCGGGATGTTGATGGTGATGATGATACGGATTATACGCAGCCGGATGACTGCTTCCGCTGCCGCCATGATAGCCTCCCGATGGATAGCCAAAGCCAGCACGCAAAATATTCGCTTGACCAAGACTCTTCTGGTCCTCATCGATGAGGTCCTCCTCATCCTTGTTCACATCTGTAATGCAGAGAGACAAAGAAGAGCAAAGCTCAGCTACTGTTGCAAGGAATACCTGTACAATTGACTACCTTTGGCCAAGCTGCCGCCATGCGACTCCTTGCTAGACTCCACATCATCCTTGTCCTTCTCATCATCCGACACCAAGGCATCGTCATCGTCGTCCGTGCGATTCTTTGGCTCCCACGTCATCTTGTTCTCCTTCTTGAGGCGACGACGCGCATTCGCAAACCAAGTCGAGACCTGAGTCAGCGTCATCTTTGTGATAATCGCCAGCATGATCTTCTCACCCTTGGTGGGATATGGATTCTTCTTGTGCTCGTTCAGCCACGCCTTCAACGTGGCCGTCGATTCACGTGTGGCATTCTTCCGACGTGCAGCCAAGTCGTAGCTGGCTCCATAGCTATAAGAGAGAGGGAGAGAGACAGGCAGAGACAGAGAGAGAGAGAGAGAGAGAGAAACTGGTTAGTGTAATGGTCAAGGCATGTCTTTTTTTCTATTACACTGCGGTACAGCGAACAAACATGAAAATTCATTAAAAATGCGAACAATTTAAATTGATGCTTTCATATGCAGAGCTAGAGCCGTGCACCACCCACAGATGCCACACCTCCAGTGTAGTACAACGTCAAAATATTGTAAAACATAGTTGTGAAACAGCGCACAACAACAACAGCAACAACAACAACAACAACGAGAACAACACTCAACAATAACGAGGACGACAACGCCATAAGCGTATGGTCAACTTTTTGGGTTTGGGTATGCAACTGGGAAACAGAGTCGGATGCAGAAGCTGGAGCCGGAGCAGGAGCAGTAGCAGTAGCAGGCGCAGGAGCTGGAGTTACTAGTCCGAGCCGGAGCCCAGTTATTGCGTTTGCATTTTTATTCAGCTCGCCTTCACCCACAGCTGCTATGCACTAAAGCTCTGCTAGCTAAATTAAGCCACCCCCAGCCATGCGTATATCCAGCTGCAACTCATCTGTGCAACAGCTCCCCAGAGAGCCGACAGCATTTTCTTTTTTTCTCCCTTTTTTTTTTGTTAATTTTTCATGGGATTTTTATGGTGCCGCAGAATCAACAGTTTGTGCGGTGAATTTTACAACAAGATAAAGAAGGAAACTGTGCTGCCAGCCTCGGAAGCGGCTGCGGACTCGTTGGTGTCGTTGTCCTGCCCCCATTTCTCTGCGCATCCTTTGCTCTTTTTTCACATTTTTATTCTTCTTTTTTGCGGTAAGCTGAATCTAGTAAAAAAAAAACAGCACAGCAGAAGAAGAAGAAATGTGCACGATTTTTATGCAGCGTCGAAGTTGATGTTTGAGTTTTTGCTATTATTGTCTGGCACAAGGACGTTGGGCACTCACAAATTTGTTCACTCACTGCTCACGCTGCTCGTAAGTAAGTTGCCTGCCCGCCTGCCTGCCTTCCTGCCAGAATAGCCCCAGTCTAAAGTCTGCAAAAAGGATGTAAATGCTGGCGCTTAAAGCTATCGATTTGCCAAACTTAACCGAAGAGACAAATTCAATCCTATTAAATTTTGTTAACAAAAAAAAAAAACTTTTTTAAAAGTTTTGCAACTATGTAAAAAAAGGAAAATGCATTTATGAGGGCGGATCAATCTTTTCTGTTAATGGTTGTCAATATATATGCGAGTATATTCAATAGTATCTATCTTTTAAAGTTCATGTCTCACTTTTCCCCTGCTCTAAGCACTCAAAATAGTTTTGTTTTTGATTTTTTAGATTATTTATGTTTATCCAACAATAGCAAAACCTTTCCAACTGTCTTTTATTGTAACTTGCATTACAAAAATACTGTAAGTAATTGATGATGATGAAGCATCAACTAATATGTTCTTGAGAAGCTTTTGATAAGGAAAGTATCTATGCGGTTAAGATAATAATTAACTATCAAAGATAATACGTAAGCAAACGTATCACATGCTTCCAGCATACTGCAGCTCGTATGTTATAACTTTTAAGAGTTCTATTGAGACAGCTTCCCTGTGTATCTGGTAGAGCAGTTAAAAAATATTTATTTTTATGCCATTTTCATTGGTAAAGAAGGACAATATAACATATATTTATATATATATATATATAGAAATAAAGATTCAAAAGCTAAAGACACAACATATAATATATTCCATATATAAAGATCCTGTTTGGGAATCTCAAATTATCTCGAAGAGTATATATATATATATATATATAGATCAATTCGTATGAATGCTGAATAGCAATTTATATATAACTATGCAGATATGATAAATATATAATTTTGCATACTACATAAGTAAACTATTCATACATTAGCATGTTCAAACGTCATCAGATTAGCTCTTCTTATATTTTCTTCTTTATTCGATATTATATAGATCATGCGAGCTATAAAAACGACAATTTGTAGCTATTGAACTCTGATCAATGTTGCTTCAAGTAAAACAAAATATAAAACAGTTTCCGTATCGGACTTAATATTCTTAGCAAATAACAAACGAGGATTGTAAAAGCTAGATATAAAACTTGGGATTTATTTGCAATAAAAACAAAGAAATTAGTGAAAACAAATGAGTGAAAACTCTTGTGGCGCTATCCGACTGATTTCAGATGTCTATATATACTATACTATATATTTTACCATAGAATTATACATCAACTTTAGACGACCCATAAAGACTTCTGGCAAATCTGGAATATTTTAATCAGCTTTCGACAACAAAACGAACAAGCATGCTAAATGTAGCTTGCGCACCTGTGCAAGGTATTTAATAGTCGTTGTTTTTATTTCTTTCTTTTTTTGTTATTTGTTGTATTCATGTCGTTTTTATTGCATTTGCAATTTGCTTAAGCATCTTATGAACGTTAAAAACGAATGTTACGATTTCTGTAATTTGGTGCACGAAAGCTGAGCGAACAGCGCTGTTGGCGATTAGTTCCCGCCGTATTATTATCGCGTAGGCTGACCGTAACCGGCGGATGCAGCCACATGCAGGTGTAGTATATGCATATGTCTGTGAGTGTGCGTTTGTGTATGTTTAGTGCGCTTTTGTTCTCTAATGTTTAACAATTTGACGAGCACAGGCGCTCATTTGTTGCTAATTGCCACGCATTCTATTTTTGCAGTGAATGGGTGTGTGTGTGTGTGTGTGAGTGTTTGAGTGTATGTGTGTGTGTGTGCCGGGCTTATAAGCCTGAGTCTGTGAGCTCGGCCGCTGCCCATAATCTTGTTAACAAATCGAATTCTTGTTCACACACAAACAAAAACCAAAAAAACAATAAAAGCCACGTCGCCAAAGTTTTTATAGAAATATTTGTATCTAAAATATAATATAATATATGTATATGTATGTGTGTGTGTGTGTGTGTGCACATGCAATTTAATTTTAGTTGGCAATTATAATTACATGTTGTTGTTGTTGTTATTATCTGTGAGTAGCAATTTACAGCAGTGAACACACATTTTAAACAAATAATGCCAAGCACGACAAGTGACATTGGCTCCAAATGGACGCGCAGCAGAGCACTTTATGCCCAACCACCCACCCACACACACACACACACACACACACACACACACACACACACGCACGCACTTACTCACTCTGCCTATCTCTCTCTCACTCTGGTAACGGCTCGTTCTTCTTTTAAATGTCTGTCAAACGTGTGTACTCTCGCTCAATATGGCGGCCAACATGGCGTTCATTTACTCACACCTATCGTTGGCTTCACTCAGAGCCAGAGCCAGAGCCAGAGCCAGAGCCGGAGCCATAGTCAGAGCCCAAACCCGGTCCCCAGTCTCAGTCGCAGTTGCAGTTGCAGTCGCAGTCGCAGTCGCAGTCGCAGTCGCAGTCTCATTCCCTGTTGCAGCTCAGCTTTCATGAGCTTTACGCACGCAACGTTCATGGGGCAAGCGCGACGGCAGTTGCAGTTGCAGTTGCAGTTGCATGTCCGTTGACTGTCCGCTGCAACGTATCCGTGTCAATATTCTGCTGCTGCTGCTGCTGCCGCTGGTGCGTGTGCCTCACACACACACACACACACACACACATATATGTGTGTGTGTATATATGTATAAGAGAACATTATATACACACGCAGACACACACACACACACACACACAGCTCAGTGTGGCGTGCAATTAACTGCGATTATTTTCGCCGCAATCATAAATAAATAATTTCGCGCGCTCTAGCAATTTTCACAATTCAAATTTTATTATCGCCTCTGTCTGGCTGGCTGGCTGGCTGGCTAGCTGGTCAGTCCATGTCCCTGTCCCAGTCCCTTTCGCTGTCTGTCCCTAGCGACGCGCAATTAAATTCAAATCAATTTGAAGTACTCGCAAATATATTTAACAATTAATTATGGGCGCACAATTGCTTTTGATTTGTCCCAGCCCCAGCCGCCGACCCAGCCACAATCATTTATATGGCACATATGTATGCATAGTCAAATTTTCCATAACTTACCCATATGCAGACATTGGATCGTAGGAGTAATAGCCCGTTGTTGGCTGCAGCCCAGCTGAGGTCCACGCGCCCATTTCAGTGCCAGCTGCTGAGTCCTTCAGGCCGTAGGGATTGCTCTGAAATGATTGAAGTGAAAGATAAATGATGTTAGTTTGATTGAATAGATTACATATATTATATAATACTAGAATTTAGCAGGTGTTGCACGACTACGAAGTTTTTTTTTTTTTAATAATTTTAATTTAATTTTTCAGCAGTTTCTTTTCTTTTCTTTGCTTTTTTAGAAGTTTATGAAGTCCTTAAGCTTCCATACATACTTTATCCTTTAGTCAGTTACAGCTCGAAGTATACAAAATTATTTTAAAGCTAACTATCGACCTCCTAAGCGCTTCAGCTCTCTAATAGTCAATCAATTGTTTGATTGATTATAGTCATCTCATTGAAACTACTGTCCTAATTTCAGCTGCCAAGTCACAAACCTCTAACCTTAGCCTCTACATCACTGCTTCAATCAATTTGTTGACTGATTGCAATCACATATACACACACATATAAACGTCTTCTAAATACAGTTAAAACAACTAATTTAGAAAACAAAATTTAATTCTAATTATTATCTTTTTTATAAATTTATATTTGTTTGTCTGTGCGACCTTAGACTAATGTGATGCATAAGGCATAGGAGCGACAGACAAACTGTTTTTCCCACAGTATACAAAAAAAAGTTGACGATTTTGTTAACATGGAATTTATAATTTGGCAACATATTTTGCCATGAAACAAGCGTTCGCTGACGTTGACCATATTTTATAGCCAGACAGAATGATGTGTATCCAAAAAACATAATTTAGACCAACAACTCAAACAGAAACCGAAACAGAAACCGAATAAACCGAACTAAACAGAAATCGACAAAAATAAGCTGGAACTGCGATTATTGTCGTTATGGGTTCGAACACACTTAATTTTAATATTGGAAGCGTATGGCCGCCGTATGACCTTATAGATGGCTTTTTTTTAAGTTTTTTCTTTTTTTTTTGGCGATTTATGAGCGACAACTATTGGTCACAGATCGGGGGCCAGATGGGCAGTTGGGCCGGTTGGATAGAGGCTGGCGGCGAATCTGGTTGGCCGAGCTGACTTGACTTTTGTTTAGAGTCTTGATTTATGAAATGGCATTAACATTTTTAATTGCTTAACATCATGTATGCCATTGTTTATTAATTTTTTAACTCACCTTTTGCCAACGCCGACGCCGACGCCGACGCCGCCGTCGACGAGTGACAAATATATTTATCGAAATGTCATTCGATCGAAATATATATATTTATATAAACTTATATATGAGTTGGAAAACAGGGAAACAGGTATCGGATATGATATCGTTGACTCTCTATCTACATGGCCTGCGCATTTTATATCAAACGAAGGCCGACCAAAAACATGAACTCTGATTTACGAGATTGTCAGCCAGCTGCCTTTGCTGTGGCTGCCTGTTGCCTGCTCACTATTATATGAACAACAGTTAAATGTCAGCAGATCTTTCACACTCCACACTATCTATGAGTAGAACCAATTTCTAACTGGCCGCCTCCTCGCCCCTGGGGGACGGTAGCCTCCCGCGACTTCTTATCGCGCGCTGAATGTGCGAACGCGCAGCCAATGATATTTTCTTAATTAAAAGAGAACTCGGATAAGAGCGAGCCCTGCGCTCAGGTGCATATGCCAGGTGACAGCCAGCCACAGAGAGAAGCAAGGGGAACGGCTACGATTCACTTTGAATTTCCTGTTCTTGTAAATAACAATTTAACATGACACATTGGTAGCTGCTTATTTGGTATCACGCAGAATATTCGTCTCCCTTGCGCACTCAGTTTCTCACTTTTTACTTAACTTTTTTTGCTGATGGAATTACATAAAAGTCTTGTTTGGGTATTATTAAGTTAAGAATTGGGCCAAGACATTGTGTGTGTCTGGAGAGTGAAATATCAAAGAATTTTAGCCCTTAAAACAATGGGAAGTTTTGTGGAAACTGAACGAGAGAGAAACTTGAACGAAACATGGATATATTTAGTTATATGTAAGACATCTATTGTTCTACAAAATATTTACTAAGCAAGCTTGAATAGAATTTCAGCTTGAATATACATATATCGTATATATATCGTCTATAATTTAACCATAAAAAAATATCATTCAGGCTTTTAGTTGATATTTATATAAGATTTATAAGCTTTTGCCTTTTGAATAAGACACATTCCATAAAAGAAACTTCCGTACAGGAAATTCTTCATCTAAAGACCTCTTCTGTAACAGCATTTTAGATGCCAAAAGCTTTAGTTACTTCAATAAACATTTCTGTTTTCTGTTTTCAAAATGAAAAGCCTTTTTCGAAATGAAAAGCCCTTTTCCTTATTCATAAATGAATTTCAATAAACTAAACAATATTCAAATATATATATATAGTTCTGGGCTTTATTTAGAGAAGAAGCAGAGCTAACTGATTGGCCTATTAATTGGTAGCTTGTAGTTCGCTACAAAGGCCAAATATTTATGTTGTTTGTTTGTGCTGTCCACAGCTAAATGTGTATGCCTGTCTACAGCTCCAGCTCCAGCTCCAGCTATAGCTACAGCTCCAGCTCTTCAAAGCCCGCTGCCCTCTCGAAGCTCGAGTATGTCATCTAGTATGTCATTTAAAACTGTGTGCATGTTGGCCGTGTACATTTCTGTGGTCACTTAGAAAATACAAAGGGCACACACATACACTCTCTCACATATGTGTGTGTGTGTGTGTGTGTGTTTGAATGAGATGCATACAAAAGCATAAGCTCGATTAGCCCACACATACAAATGCATGGCAAGCTTCATCTGGGAGTGTAATTGAGGCCATGGGGCAATATGTTTTGTTTCCAATGATTTTGCCTTTCGTTGCGCAAAGTATCGAATATCACAATGGTAGTCAGCACAAGAGAAAGAGACAGCCAGAGCAACAGAGATAGAGATAATGGGAGAGGGAGAGGGAGCTAGAGAGGGTGAGAGGAATAAACTCCGATACAAGCTGTAGCAGCGACTAAATGAGGTTTGACTGAGCTTCAGTCAGCCATAATGATAATTCGATTTACTCGACTACATTGACAAGCCGTTGTTGTATACCCTTTCCCTTGAACTCGTAGCCGTATTCGTACTAATCCATGCCTCGACTGCTTTGTTTGAGGTCTCTGGCAACGTCTGCCCGCTGACTACACAATTAAAGTCATATGTGGAGATAATCCATTTAGCCGTCTTGGCTTTCACTTACCAGCGGCGAGTAGAAGGCGGAGCTGTCTACGCCGATGCTCTGGTAGGGGTTCTGATCCGTCGATGGATATGGCGAGCCATAGACCCCGACGCTGGCCGCCGGCAGGCGCGAATAGCTGGATAGCGCCAGCCGTGCTGAGTCGTATTGACAGGAGCAGACGGTCTGGCCAGAGACCGGATCGGTCATAATGGGACGGCCGTTCTCGCAGCAGGAGCTGCCCGTTGTAGGCGTTGTGCCTACAGCGCTGCTGTCCAGGGAGCCACCGGTAATCGCATCGGGGCCAGCGACAGCGCCAGCCACAGCTGATCCCGTGGCCGCATTTGAGTTCTGCGAAAGCGCATCGGGACTAAGAGCGCCCGTTGAGGCATCGCCTCCTCCTCCACCTCCTCCTCCTCGTCCTCCTCCAGCTCCAGTGCCAGAGCCGGCACCACCACCTCCACCGCCCGACTGCTGCTGGCTCGCTTGGCAGTCGGCACCACCCGTGGGGCTCAGAGCCGGCGCGTTTGTCATCACCAATGAAGATGCATTCACGTTCGCCGAGACATCTTCAGGTGTCTGCGTCACATTCGGCGGCAGGAGCTGCAAAATACCAAAAACAAAAAGATTGCAAACATTGAGACGATTGACTGAGACCATTGAAGAGCATGTGTGGAGACATGTGTCCCCATTATCTTTGCACCACTTAATGTCAAGCGAGCGAACGGCTAAAGACTTCATTCTAAGTGGAAAAATTGTCACCCTCTTTAGATTCTGATTACGATTCTGATTCAATTCCATTCACAGATCTCTCAACTGCCAACCTAGATAGTTTTAATATAAACAACAGATTCAATTCGATGCTTATCAACTACTTATGCGTGTCGAGTCGAGCTGAAGTCCAGCTATCTTCCGCTGGCCACTGGTTTACATAATTAATGAATGTTTATCAAAGCGATTCGAACTTCATTTTCAATTCCAAACACAAATAGAAAACGCATTCAGATAAGCAGCAAACTCGTCAAAGGCACTCGACCGACTGAACCGCTCACTCTAAGCAGCTCAGCGCAGACCTGAGCGGTTTTTGTTAATTTTACCCACTTGAGCGTTATCTCGATATCATTTTCAGTTCAATTATTATAATTAAAAATATTAATTTTTTGATATTTTCATGGATTACTATCAATAAAACATATATTTTTTATTGAACTAAGGAACATGTTGAACACGTTTTAATTATGTGAGCAATACTAGAGATATATAAACCTTGTTCTATATTCTATATTCCATATTATATATTCTATATTCTTTATTCTATATTCTATGTTATATATTCTATATTCTACATTCTATATTCTACTCTGATCTGGATTCTACCATTCTCTTTCTATTTAGAATAGGAAATTCCAAGCCAATAATGCAATCAGATAAAAATCCAGTTCAGCTCATAAACCAGTTACTAGTCCTAGTATATATACTAAGCTATTCAATGAAATTTCAGTGGAGAACAAGTTAGGATACTCTAACTCCAATAAACTCTTCCTTATATACTGCTCCTTAGCAGTAGGCAATACCAGATCGGCTATTTACATATGTTCCCAGAACACTTGATGAATAGACATGATGTGATCCACCTGCACGGATTGCTTGGACCGGCACTTGGCACTAGGTTCCAGTTCGGCGAACGATCAGCAGAGTTCATAAATATGGATGGACGTATAATGAATGTGCTGGAACGTGCAGAGCGGGCAGGCATGGAAGAAAGTAGAGGGCAAGGAAGGCCGGTCGTAAGTTTAATTTGAAAAATCGACAGAAGGCCCCATTACACGATCGCACGATAACATATTGTAAGCGAATTGGTGTTAACACACAATCAGCGCCAGGGGCGATGGGCTACAGTACAGAAGCTGCAATTGTGGCCGAGGCTGTGATCTTATAATCCTGCAAACGATTAATCTGTCCGCCATATTTGCCACATCGATGGCCGCCCATTGACGGACTGCTGTAACGTCGGCTACATCAATTACCCCAACGAAATCGATTTAAAGTGCAGCAGCAGCAGCAGCAGCAGCCGAGGCACTTGGAGCCTGATGATGTTCACCATCTTGAAGCGTTACGCCAATGGCATGCGCCAGTCGCTTGGCCATGGCAATTAATATGCAAAATGCGAGCCAAGCCCAGGAACCCAGACCCCAGAGCCCAGAGCCCAAACCCCAGACACAGACCCAAAGACCAGACAGCTCTGGCCAAGATGCCAGAAATCAATGAGGGTGTGGCAGGCAACGCTTGCAGGCCAAAACACCGAACATGAAGAAGAAGATGGGGCAGCTGTACACGTCGAAATGCTTCTGAAAATTGCCGCGGGACAATCTGCGAAACGAGGCCCGCTTCAATTTTTTTTTTTTTTTTTTGCAGAGTGTTTTTGCCATATATCGATAAACCTATAATTAAGCTGAAATACTTTGCTGATGGACAGCTACAAATTGATCGAATGCCGTCCAGCGACTATCAGACTAGCCGCCCAAAGGTCATATTGGCTCTTGCTGGCTTGGCTTACAGCTCCCGTCGTTGTGGCCAAAGTCATAATTATCCTGAAATCATTAACATAATCTGTCGATTGTCTTGAGATACCTGGCCGAGGCCGCAGCCGCAGCCGCAGCCGCAGCCGAGGCCCAGCCACAGCCTAATTTTATAAACACAGCGAGTCAAGGTGAACTACATGAAATAGATTTTGATCCTGATTTCATAAATTAATAGAAAATATTGCTGTTTCCATCAAGCAAGATGAAATTATGACTCAGCCTAGCCGCCACAGCAGCGAGGTCGACGTCTGTCCGCATATATCAAAGAACAACCATTAATCAAATTTCAACAAATGATTGATTCAATGTTATTTTTTTTTATGTCGCGCTTTTTAATTAGTGAAAAATAAAAATACGCATAAAAAATATGTGAATAAAGCACAAAGAACGAGAGAAAGAAAAAAAATGTACAGATGATGATGAAACGGAGGAAAGGACATTCAGCCAATCCACTGGCCAGTTCCCAGGCAGACAGCGGGCGCTCTCTCACACACAGAATATATGAGAATTATGACAACTGATCTGATAGGCGACACCATATAGGGACTTCTATGCGAATGGGCAGATTCCGCATGCATTATTCATGAGTGCAGCGCATCCAATGGGCAGCAAGTTGACTGCGTAAAAAGGAAGCTGTAGCCGTAGCCGTGGCTGTGGCTGTAGCTCGAAGGAAGCGCCAGCTGAGACCCACTCCGTTGTCATGGACATGGGCAACATCGTCTCTATCTCTTTCACTCTCTCTCTCTCTCTCTCTCTCTCGCTCTCTGTCCTCTGCCTATCTGATAAGATCTCTGCGCGGCCTTGCTGCGCGGCCCATGTGTGTGCACTACCAATTTCTGTGAATCGCAAAATGCGCACAGAGCTCAATGATCTAATCTCGACTGTTGCATCTGCTGCGTCTCCAGTGCGAGGCCAGTGGTCTGGCTGGCTACTTGGTTGGCCTGCCTGCCTACCTGACTGCCTGGCTGCCTGCCTGCCTGCACCTCCTCCACCTCTTCCACCTCCTCGTCCTCCTCCCACTCCTGCACTTCCGCAGATAACCAAGTTGATAGTGGAACTGCAAGCGCCACATGATGCGAAAGCCCGGCTCCAGTCGGTAGCTACGAGCAATGGGAATGCAGCGCAATGTAAAGTAGATCACATCGTCGTGGCCCGCTTGTCGCCGAGTCGGTCGGGCGATCTGTCTGTCGATCGTTTGGCTTGGTCTCTCGATCGATGTTCGCCCGCCCGTCTGATGTCGGACCTCCGGTAGCCGCCACTGATGCCACTATCGGTGTGGCTCCATCTCTACTGTGGGCCTGCAGCCACTGCTGCATCTTCGCTCTCATTGACTGCCTGCTCACGTACTCGTGAGCGCATGCGCAGGCGCATTCCCAGAGCCTGCTCTGAGCTGTCACTTTACGGTTATAAATTTTATGATTTACGATCGTTGCAATTGAATTTTATTGACTTTTCAACAGTTTCACATGCTCAACACTGACCACAGAGCCTTGTGCGTGTGAGAGAGTGCATTTGAGAGAGTGTGTGTGTATGTGAGTGTGCGCCGGCTTGCCACCTCCCACTCTCTCCCACCTGGCCCCTTTTGATTAAGTTCCTAGCAAGCGCTGCACTTGTCTTGGCGTAGAAGGAAGTTTGATATGAGAAAGAATCCTAACTTGAAGAGTGGAAGTTGTGAATTGAATTGATAATATTATCTGGCTGGATCAATGTGTCAAGCTAAAGCTTATCTTTCAAAGAAGCTTAGAAAAGGCTTTAACAGAGATCTGTTCTACCCACTGGTTGTTTAATAGATATTCTTCTGATATAGTAACTGGTTATTAGAGCAGTCTATAAATAAATGTTTATATATCCCTATAAATATACTTTTTCCAATGGTTCTATCTGATTCAATTATGGGTATATTAGTTGGGAATGTATAGAACTTTGTATAGAAGTTTGCATAGAGCTTTCTTTAGGTGTATTAATTAGGATAATCAAGATGTTGGTGCGAATTGTATTTTTACAAAAATCTAGGTTTAAAATATAATCATTTTTATATAATATGTAAAATGTATTTGGGAATAAATTATATTATTTTAAATAATATAAATTAATTGGGAAATGATATTTACAAAAAAATAGAAAATAGTATAAAAAATAAGAAAAAAATAAAAATATATAAAACAATAATTTTGTATGCAAATAAAAATATTTTAGTAAAACCTTCCACTAAATTTTACCCACCTAGGACCAATTGTTTGAAGCTGAAGTTAAGATAATTTGTTAAGGAATAACTTAAAGTATAATAAAAACATATCAAAGAGCTTTAAGCAAGTGTTATGTCCACTTCTTAAAACTTGTCTAAACTCTATTTCTGCTGGACTTAAGAAAATGCCTTCAAGAGGGACATAAGCTTTGTTCATATACACCTTAATACCTGACTACCTATCATTAAAATGTACTTATCCTATACTTAAACATAGTTGATATCTAGTTAATATTATAGTAGATCAAATTTGATAGCCCACCTGTGAGGCCGACGGAAAACCGCCGTATCCAAATTGTGTATAGGCGGCCATTGCCAAAGAGCAGCTCAAGTTTCCGCTTAGTTAAGAGTTTGATTCGTTTATTGAGTTGTTTTTGATTAACTATTGGTATTAAATTTAATTGTTTATGTGTAGATAGCACGACTGATGTCTTTTCGCATGAATTCGTGATTCAGTTCACCTCTTCGAGTTGCTGTTGTTCAATGTGACAATTTTTACCGTTGGTTAACACACGCATAAACAAAATTCTAAACACGAGACTCAGTTGAACACAATGAAGGTGCGGGCGGGCGAGCGACCGAGCGACATACCAGAATCAACATTGGGATTATTGAGCGTAGCAGCGACTGGCGACGACGACGACAACGACAACAATACCGACATAAACATAACCATAACAATTGCAACGCTTATCCGCACACAGACACAGCCGCACGGCTATACAGCTACAGCTACAGCAACAGCAACAGCGACAGCTACAGATACAGATGAACAGCCACTGGCACAGATACAGATACAAATTTTAGCTGCACGCAAACGCAAACGCAAAACGCATACGCAAAAAACGAAACGGAGTCAGCGACAGCGACGGCGACGGCGACAGCGACGGTTGCGCGCTCCAGATGTTCACCTATGTACGTTCGAACACGAACTGGTTGCGGATGGTTACTCACAACCGGCACGAGAGCTAATACGAATGCCGTTGCTCAGCGACTCAGTTCGCATTCCGTTGCAATCACGTTGTGCAGGGCTAGAGCGAGACGACGCTACACTCTCTCACTGGCGCACTCCAACTAGAATGGAAATGCTGTTTAGTCCGACGCTGGAAATGTGCGGCGACGCCCTCTGTGCTTTGCTACTGGCGGTGGTGGTGGTGTCGACTATATCGTTCCAGCACACACACACACACACACATACATGCTCTCGCCTTTCGCTTCTCCGCCTAAGCAAGGAGAGTAAACAAACAACCACACACACACTCACGTACACAGCTATAGCAGCTGGAAGTGCGGCGCCTCACCCGCCAATCAGAGCGCACCATTCGATTCGTGTGTGACGTAGTCGCTTCTGTTCTTTTGCGCTTCCTGTGGCCCTCCATTGACAGGTGCGACTTTTATTAGCACCATGCCATTCGAGCCAAACAAAAGAAAGCAAAAACGAAATGGAAATACGACCATTAATTACTTCTTATTTTCACGCTTCCCATGGCAGGGGTAGTGTTTCATATTGGGCACGCCCATTTGTTTTGTTTGGCTAGTCGCTTGTTTGTTTACCTTTCTGCCGAGCGACTCTATGCCGACTCTCATTCAATATGAACAGCGATCGTGACGCAGCAACAACAACAGCTAAAAATATAAAAAAACAAAAACAAAAACAAAAAACAACTAGGTTGGCCTATATTTTTGCTCAGATAAGTGCTGTTCAAAGGAGATAAGCAGCAAAAATGTTCGTATCTCCTAACTGTTGCTTAAGGTAAACTTAACTATTTATAGTATTTTCTATCTGTATTTTGGTAAGATTTTAGACATAAAACTCATGATATATTATGAATTCATATTTATTAACAAATGATTAATTTATAAAAAATGAAAAAAACAAATTATAAACAAGTTTTTAATTATTTTGGTATTTTCTTTAAGAAATTTAAGGAAGATTTTTATAAATAAAACTCATGATATATGAACTCATATTTATTAAAAAATAATTTATTTATAAAAATAAAAGCTAAATATAATTTTTTTCAAATTAGAGAAATGGTTACCATGATATATTACACAAAAAAATAAACAAAAAAATATTTTGTGAATAAAATTAATATGAGAAATCAATCAAGCAGACAAAATTTCAGTTTCGATCAAGTTGTATAAGTTTAGAGTAAAGAACCGGGAGCTACATAAACTAAACAAAATTTTTACAACCCACAAAAACAATTTGATTAATAAAAATTAAAAAAATAAACTATGGAAAATGAATAAAAAGAAGAAAATGTTTAAGGAACGGAGATGACTACATAATATTCTTGACCAAAAAGAAATACACAACATTTTTTATATAAATCTAAATAGAACTTTAATGAAGAAATTAACTGAAGAAAAGAAATAAAAAGGAGCGAATAATAAGAACAAAGCAAACAGTATTGTATTACAGAAATATTGAAAATACATACATTTTTTTTTTTGGCAAATTTCTGTTAGTTTAAGCTCAAGCAAGAGAAAAATTTTGTAACTGTTCCAGTATACCCCATTTGTCGAGCTATTGTTTTACCTTGAAGGAAATTTTCCATTCTTTTATCCAATAAAAATGTCATAAAACATAGCCCAGGTATTTTTAGAGCCTTCTTAGTAACAAAAAGCAGTTTTGATCACTTTCCACATAAAAAATATTCAGTTGCAGCTCTTTAAGGAACTCCTGAAACTTTTTATACCAAATCAAATGCATCTAAAATTTTCATAAAATATGAAAAATGTTGCACTTAAACGAACTTGCCCCAAACGCATATACCGACTATATATACACATATACATATATATTTATATATATAATTTAACGAGCTTGATTTTTTTATAGTGCCAACACCCAGAGAGAACTAATAGAAAAATGTCACAGCGGGCGCATCAAGTGCGTATTCACTGTTATTTTTTTTTGTTTTTTTTCTGTGGTCGCGTCGAGGTGCTGTAGCTTATGTTTGGCAAACTTGTTTCTCTGTTTACTTTTTATGATAATGTCATAAAAGCGAATTAACCTATAAAACCGAAAAAGTGTGCGGCTTACATGATGGAATTGCGACATAAGGTCTGGGCGTGTCCTTGCCAGTGCGAAAGATATATGGATGTCAGAGAACAGAGATGGATGGAGAGAGAGAGGACGAGCGCAGAGCAACAGACTGTGTGTGTGGGCTTAAAGCAGCAGATGACCAAAACAATTTCAGGTTAACAAATTTAAAGGGATGCCAGAGAAAATCGCGAATGGGAGCACAAGAGAAGGTTGCAGCAGGAGGCGTTGCAAGAGCAAGAACAGGGAAAAGCAGTAGCAGGAGGTGAGGCTGCAGGTGCAGGATCAAGAGCAGGAGATGAAGAGGAGATACCAGGAGTGTAAGCAGAGCTAACCAGCAGAAGCACAAACAAAAGTAAGCAGCAGCAGAAGCAATAGTAGGATCAAAAGCAGGAGCAGGAGCAGGAGCAGAGCAAACAGCAATAACAAGAGCAAGAGGTAGAGTAGGTGCAGGAGCAGCGGTAAGAGTAACAGCTACAGCTGGAGCAGGAGTAGGAGAAAGTGCAGAAACAGCAACAAGAGCAGGGGAGAGCAGCAACAGCAGGAGCAGCTACAGCAGCAGGAGCAAGAGCGCCAGCAGGAGCAGGAGCAGGAGCAGCCAAAGCCAAAGCCAAAGCCACTTCAAAGTGTCCCTCTGGGGTGTTAAGTACAATATTTGCTCTGTTGCGCGCACTTTTTGCGAGTCAACTGCAATCAATCAATGGGTCGGTCGCAACCGTCCAGCTGTGGACGGACGGACGGATGGATTCGATGGTTGGACGATTGAAGTGGCAACCACATGGGGCGTTTCCATTTGCAACCGCCACACATTGACCACCCTCGGTGCCCAGTGGCATGCCCCAGAAGCAGTACGAAACTCTTGGCCTCCCTCTCTCTCTCTCTTTCTTTCACTCCGCCACTCTCTCTCTCTCCCTCTCTCTCTCTCTCTTTCTACTAACACTCAATCCTGTGGCCTTAGGCAGATCTTATGCAATCGAGTTTTTTGGTCTCTTTTGGCCCTTGCACAAGTATCAAATCAGTTGCCGCCACTTAAATCTATTTTGACAATTGAGCTGTCTGACAGCGTTCACTTTTCACGCATATAAATGTCAGCCAAATGCATCCCCTATCCTACATATATACATACATATGTATATATTCAGCCTTGCATCCCTCTCTGCATTCCTCTCTCTCTCTCTCTCTCTCTCTCTCTCTCTCTCTCTCTTTCGACCATTAGCTGGAACGCGCATTTTATGCTGTTTTAATTGCAACATCTGTCACTGCGGTTTATGCATATATCAATTTCAAAATAGCTGCCAAATGGCAACGGCAATGATTCGAGCCCAAAACCCAGGCCCAAACCCAAACTCAAAACCCAAAACCCAAACCCAATTTCGAACCCATGCCCATGGAAAGTACCACCATGAAAAATGAATTATTTTTATTTTTATTATTTTCGCCTCGCAAACTCATGCGACAAAACTGTCACAACATTCGCTTCTGACACGACAGCCCAGCTGAAGACGAGGGCTGTGTGGCAATGGCACTGCCAGTGGCTGCGGCAGTAACTGTGGCAGCAACACTCAATGTGGCAGCAACAGCGGCAGCAGCAGCGTCAGCAGCAGCAGCAGCAGCTTGACAAAGAGGATGAGCCACGCACTATGCGAAAGCATTGTTTTTTTTTTGGCATTGTTGCAGTTGTTGTTGTTGTTGTTGTTGTCATTGTCAGCATTGCCGACTTTAATGGATGTCAGAATACATAAAAATTGTCAAAGGGAAATATCGCGCTGTTACATAATTGATTTCCATTATAAAATCAAAAAAATAAAATTGTTTGCTTCGACTGGTATTTGAGAGCAGTTAAATAAAACATGGAAATTTATCATGTTTAGCTATAAATAATAAGTTAGAGAAACAGATATATACAGATATATACAGATATATACATTTTTATAAAAAAAAGATAGTTATTGTTTTTTTTTAAGATTATTTAATAAGCTACATATTTTGAACTTAACAAAGACTTTTGTATATTTTTGCTAAATACGAATTGTTCAAGTTGTTTAATAATATTTTTTGTTTATTTTGTGTTGATATTTTAACAAATAATATAGAATTTCTTTCTAATTTCTGCCGAATTTATAGCAAAGTATTATAAAAAAAAAAGAAATTCTGTTGATGTGTTTGAAGTAGAATCATCATAAATAAATTGTAATAAATAGTAAATAAATAAGAAAAACTAATACTAAGATTTTTACATAAGAATAATTCAAATCTTTCCCTCAAGTTCTAAAATATGATGAATGAATCATTTGCCCAAAATATGATATCCCTATTGCATTTTTATAATTATAAAAATTCTTTTTTAAGTATATTGTCTAATAGTTATAAAATAAAAATATAAAAAATAGCCAGAGCATATTAAAAATAGGAATTCATATTTTTTATGTAATTAAATTCTTTTTATAATCTTTTTTTTTATTAATCTTTAAAAATGGTTGGCTATTTAGAGTAATTTTTGAATATTTGTCTTCTTTATCTCTAAGATTTCTTCTTCATTTCATAACAAATATATCAAACATATAATAACTCGATAATCTATAAAACCAAACTAAACTATGCCAGCATATTTTTGTCGTTAGCTCAAATCGTTAGCTGGAATACGACGTCTTTAAGTACCAAGCTGGAAACGAGCTCATTATAATTGACAGCTTAATAGGCATATCATCGGGACCTTTTCGATTTCAATTGACAACACGAAATGTTAATGCAGTTAGCAAGTGCAAAACATTTAATGTATTTGCAGTTGCCAGACGCGTGTTTCGCTGTAATTGTGAAAGGACTCTTAAGCGGCAAGGCAAACACAATGAGTGCCTTTCCGCTGGCAGAGAGGATAATGTTGAGCGGCTGCTCAGTTGAGGATTGCCCAAATGAGTTTGTCAATCAAAATGCAAATGTCAGAGGGAAAGTGACATAATCCCACTTGGGAGCTGAGAGCTGAGAGCTGAGCTAAGCCAAACGAAACGAGCCGAAATCCCGGTGCGAGTTAAAGCGTTTGACCGCAGCCGTCATACAGCAGAGGGAGGGAATGCAACGGAAATAGCAACAGATGACGACGATGACGACGACGACGACGACGATGACGATGACATTGACGTGTGAGCAGAAGAGAGACAAGCATGACAGCCGCTGCAAGTGCGACAGAGACAGGCGAAATGGAGTGGTGGGTGGGGTTGTTAAATTGCAATAATCGGCTCTTGAGCTCAGCGAAAGCAGCGAACAACGTTTATGTTTTATGTGCTCATTTATAATGCGTGCTGCTCATTTGGTAATGGTTCGATAATGACACAAGCAGAAGCAGAGAGAGCGAGAGGGAGAGAGAGAGAGACAGAGAGAGGGTACTTAAAAGGACAGCCAAGCAGTGCGTGGAAAACTGGACATCTGTTTGATAATACAAAATGTGGGCAAGCGAATGTGTGAAGAGTGTGGAGTGTGGAGTGTGGAGAGTTTCCAAGTCGGCAATAAATCTCAAACACTTGTGTTAGAGGAAACTTTTCTGACAGCTCTGCAGATCTGCAGCGGCAACAACGTCGATCAGCTTGCATGTAGCTTTAGGCGCCACTCGCCGGGGGTCAACAGGCAGCCAACCGAAGGCAAAAGAGAAAAGAAGTTCAAGTGGGAAAGAGGAAACAGGCAAACAAGCAGCTAGCCACGACTTCGATGTGACTGAAATAGATAGACACCGTCTGTAGACAGACCAGCAGACAGACGCAGTCAGTCTAAGTCGCCAGCCGAGAGAAAAAAGAGTCATAAAAGTGAATAAGCCCCATTCCCAATTGCCAATTATACTGCAAGCAGACCCCGCCATGACAAGACAAACGTTGCCAGCTATCGACGATCGTTGCCGTTGTCAGCCATTCGGCATAGGCCGCCGCGAGACTTGCTGTGAGGGGTTGCAGCAGCAGCAGCAGCAGCAGCAGCAGCAGCAGCTTGGAGCTTCACGACGGATTCCATTGCGCGCCGGTCTTCGAGGCCCCCAAAAAAAAAGTTTTCCCTTGAGCTGCGGCCAGACGTTCAAATTCTCCAGCGAATCGTGGCACAAAACGCCTCGAACCTATTTTTTTCTCTCTCTCCTTACTTATATAATATATATTTCATTTAATTTGCGGCGCTTATCAGGCGCCAGGCCCAAAGACAATCGGTGACAATGGCTCAATCGTACTACAAATGAATGCCAACTATCGTGCCATGGCTAACACACACACACACACTCACACTCACACGGACACAGACACACACCTTTGAGTGTTAACATGGCTATGTCAAAAATATTTAGATTTCAGACCCGATTTTTGGCACTCGTTTATATAGATTTAGAATACAACTTTGCTTTAAATATTATGTTAGCCAATTAATCGAAAACGCCAACAAAATAAATATTTACTTTGCCAAATATTTTTAGATAAATGCTCTATGGCTCTGTAGCTGTCTAGCTATCTTATTTTCTAGCTCTTTAAGGTTTTAGTTCTTCAATTATTTAGCTGTTTAGATCTCTCTTTGTGACAGTTCTCTTTCTCTTCGCTCTTTCTGTGATCTGATCTTTTATATGTATTCCTTGGCATTTTCTCTTCCTCTCTCTCTCTCTCTCTCTCTCTCTCTTTCTCTTTATCACATCTATATATCTAATTGTCCCGCAATCTAGAGTCTCTCACCATCTCTCTCTTTTCTCTCTCTCTCTCTCTCTCTCTCTGCAGTCAGATCTTATTCCCAGTCTCAGTCTCAGCCCCAGTCTTTATCTCTCTCTTTCTCTCTCTCTCTCTGCAGTCAGATCTTATTCCCAGTCTCAGTCTCAGCCCCAGTCTTTATCTCTCTCTTTCTCTCTCTCTCTCTCTCTCTCTCTCTCTCTCTCTCTCTCTCTCTCTCTCTCTTTATAACTTCAAAGATAGCAAAGTCCTTTTTACCTTTTTATATCTCTATCATTCTCTTTCCGTCGCTTTCTTTGTTCTCTCTGTCTTTCCCTTTCCTTAACTACATTTCTATCTCTCTCATATTCTCTCATATTCTCTATCTCTCTATTTATCTATTTTATTCTCTCTCTCTCCCTCTTTTATATTCTAATTATTCTCATAACTCCAAATTTGTGAGCACTTAAATCTTTTATTCTTTTAGCATAAAATCATATAATTTCTCATGTGTTTTATGCCCACATGGAGCACATAGCTCTTCCTCTTTCCTTCCGCCCAGCTTTTCTTTGGCTTAAATTTATATACTTTTAGCCATTCACAAAAAGCTAAATTAACTCGATGTCTTCAAATGCCTTGTGGGAGACGTACGAGTTTTGTGGTTTTCCAACGAAATTATACAGTTTGTAATTGCAATATGCAAATGAATATGCGCTTGTCGACTCAAGGCACATACGTACACATGTACATACATATATTGGGCCACTGGGTGGGCGCAGTCAGACGACAACAACAACAGCAACAACAGCAACAACAACATCAACAACAACAGCAGCAGCCAAGTCAGCTTGACATTTGAAACTTGAAATGTAAGTGAAAGATACAATCCCAATCTGTGTAGCCGTCGCTCTCATCGACATCGAAGCCACAGACATTGTGCACAGACAACTTAAGAACAGAAAGAGAGAGAGAGGGCGAGCGAGAGAGAGAGAGAGAGAGAAAGTGGGAGAGCGAGAGAGAAAGATATTGCTACTCTCGCATATGCACATGATAAATGACGGCCTTTCGACAATTGCCTTGGCAATCGCATTTGCCAAATCGAAAATGAAATTAACACTTCTCCCCCCACGCATCGAGGTAGAGCCCCATTGTACAATTACAATTACGATTCACAGATTTGCCTAAGGCCGCCCACAAAACAAACTGTTCGGATGCTAAATCTCCTGTCTCTGGCAGTCTCCAATTCGACTTGACAGTGACAGTTGCGGTCAAATTTGAAATCTCTCAACAATTTGTATGCCTTTATCAGATTAAATTTAATAATATATTATATTTAATTGCTGAATAAGGAAAGGAATTTTATTTTTTACTTAATATTTTGTGAAGTTAATGTGAAATTGTGGAGATTATTTTATTTAACCTTTAACTTTAAGCCTTGAATTTAGTTTATTCATGATTCTGAGGAAAAATGAATCAAAAAATTAAATATTATTTATTTTAAAAACAATTTTGTTATTTTAAAAAAATTGAAAACGTTGCAGAAGCCCAAGAACTCGTTTTAACCTTTGCCAAACCTTTATTTACAGTTCAGCCTGAAGCATTTTTCTAAACAAATATATAATTAGAGCTAAGTTGCTAATATAATAAATTTAGGCTTACATTTTCCATATTTTTTATATTTTTATTCTATTTGATTTTGCATTTCATTTCATTTTTAAATAAATCATTTTAGTTCCCATTTAAATTGCTTGACTCATAGCAATCAGCTTATTTCCGCGAAGCAACAGGGCTGACACTGAGTTTAGCGCAGCCAGCTGGCGTCTTGTAGTGTGCATCCCTGGTAACTGTGTGTTTTGTTTAGTTTTTGTGCGAAATATTTTTGTTTTTCTATCCCAATAATTGGTGTGCAATAAACAATTAATTGTGTTAAAGATGAGTGCAAACGACACAGCAAAACAACTGTCGATTGTGGATATACGAAATTATATGCTGCAAAACGACGGCAAGGTGACAAATCATGCGCTCGTCAAGCACTTCAAGAAATATCTAACGCACACACAAAGTGAGTCAGAGCCAAATTTGATGTGTATATCTGTGTATTTGACAACTACCTGTTGACATCATATAGCAATGCAATCGCAAAGGTAAACTAAGCGCTGTACTGAAATCTCAATTTCAGATGAGGCCGAGGCACGCAAGCGTTTCAAGACCTATGTGACGCTCCTCTCCACAATCAAGAATGAAAACAATCAGAAGTATTTAATACTGCGCAAAAAGTATATCAATGAGTGTCCAAGCGCCGAGGTTGTGGAACGCGCGGTCGAAGCTGCTGGCAATGCCTCTACGCCATCCAGCCCGGGAGCTGCTTCGATTGTGTCCGTCACCGATAGCGGCATCTCGCCAATGCGGCAGCCGCCGCCCTATATTGCGCCGCCTGAAGTGCAGCAATCGCCAGGCCCGGAGCCGGAACCAAGTGCTCCAGTGAGCACCGGCTTGGCTGTGCATCAGGGTCAGGTGGAGAGTTATCGGGAGTGCGTCAACGAATTCACAGCTGCCATGCAACGCATTGACCCAGCACGCCTCGTGCGCCAATCAGACATCGACAAGAAGAACGAACAAGACGCCGAAACCAATGCCAATGGCAATGCCACTGCCGATGCCGATGCCGATGCCGAAGCCGTTGCTAATGGCAATGCCAAATCTATATCCCGTGTCAATTCCGTGGACGAGGGCAGCAATAAGGAAAACATACCGCGTTTCTCCTTCTCGTCGGGCGCCTCCACCGACAGCTCCTCCGCAGACAAGCTGGACGCGGCCGAGAATCCCATCAGCGTTAAGGAAGCGACACGCAAATTCAACCGGATGGCATCCGAAGAGGAGGCAAAAATAATATCGCCGCCGCCCAAGAAAAAACCAGAGAAGGTATGTCTGCTTTATGTTTAACAAAAAACCGGTTAACAATGAACCCATGCGGATGCGGGCGCGGGTGAGGGTGCGGGTGCAAGTGCTTTCCATAGCCAACTAAACAGTTCCACATCGCTGCTGCTGCTGCTGCTGCTGCTGCTGCAATTCCAACTAGACTTTGTCTTACTTCCTGTGGGAAGTATTTTGTCTTCTTTTCTTTTGCATATTACAAATTTGTCTTTTCTTATTGGCAACTAACAGAATTCCAAGACATATTTGACTTGGCCTACACTGATTCTCTGAGCTAGTTCGCATAACAGAATAGAGATGAGATGAGGGCGTTTTTACCTGACACGCGGGCACTTAGATCCCACTCTCACTCACTCTCTCTCTCTCTCTCTCTCTTTCTCTCTATTTGCCTGTCTGTCTCTTTCTCAAATATAGCTCGAGTGGAACTGCTGGTCACGAACAAGCACTACCAGCACATTCGACTCGTACATATCCATTAATTTTATTCACGGACAATAAAATGTAAGATTCACAAACATTACAAGCGTCCGCTACAATGTCTCTTCGTCACTCATGCTTTTCTGATATTTATATATATATATATATATAAATATAAACATATACATATATAAATACACATATGCTTTGACATGCGTAAATGCATTCAGCGACGCATATACATTTGATAATATAGTTAATATAAATATATTGCCACTGGCCAGGGAAACCTTTACACAACTCAAAAGCTTTTCAATTGTGAGTTAACTTAGCTTTATAGATCAATCTAATGGCAATATAGTTAGTAAATTTGTTAAAGAATTTTCCTTATTTCTTTATATAGTGATGATATGTGATATAGGCTCAGGTATGATATGGGTAAAGATAGTCTTCTAAGTATGCCATATGATGCACATTTAGTTTTAATATATCACAGAATAACTCAATTGTAGTGAAGCAAACAACTAATGTTTTTAGAAACATATAGAATAAACTGAATAAATGATGCACATATATAATGTTCCCTTTGCAATATAATCAAACTCCAGCACACCTGGCTCAGATACATGATATTATTATATAAATTTCGCTATTTATAATTAGCTGTGAAGCAACAATCCAGCGCTTTCCTTTGAACATTCACTGAGTAAACTTTATATATAATATATACATATATAGTTGGTGTATCGGCCATTACATATAGCTGACAATAAAAGGCGACAACATGTTCAAAATTTGTCAAGCGTTACAACAAAATCGTTTCGTAGCAAATGTTGCGAGCTAGAGACGAAGGCAATTACCATTTGGGCCTGAGCATTGACAAACAACTGTCATCCACTCAGGGCTGTCAATCAAAAGTGTTTAGGGTTTAGGCATAGGCGACTGCATAAATCATTCCTGTACGTCCGGCCAAGATGAATATGTCTATGTCTATACCCCGCACAAATATTCCAGAACGAGTCAGGCGGCAGGCGGCAGGCGACAGGCGCAGCAGTAGATGTATGTCAAATGCGAACTCTAAATTGTCAACTGCATGTCAAGCGCTATAAAAACTCAACTCAACACTCGACTAAAACACCAACGAAAAAGACTTAAGTGTTTATTTGTGCACACACACACACACACACACACACACAGAGATGCACACACTCGCATCCACTTATGTGTGTTAAATTAATGTTTACATGTATCGAAACGTCTTGCAGTGTCTAGGAATCACAGCATTTATGTTAGGTTTCTCACGTTTTTCATGTTTCCGGATTAATGTGGCCCGAATTACATGCAGACAAAAATATTTCCTCTTTTAGCTGTTCGACAAAATATGAGTTCAAACAGGGTATTTGCAGTTGAGCAGATATTTATGTATGCTGTGATAGATATAGTTATGTATGTATATCTAAACGTATTATACGAAAGCTGACTAGGTAAAAAGATCTGAGATTGCCTCTTCTAGCTATATGTCCGGCTGCAATGTTTTCACACAGGCAGCGCTGTCGAACTGTCCAGCAGTTGATATACGGCAAAGATTCTTTAGCAAACATAGTTAAAGCTCATTACATATTATTGAAAACCAAAAGTATTACTAGCACCTACAAACATGTATTTCCAAACCGGGTATTTGCAGTCGAGCGGACTCTTTTCATGTTCATAATTGCATTGCCAAGTATATATCTTTATCATGAATATGCCTAATGATATCTAGCATCAATATTTTGGTAGATAACACCACAGACCTGGTATTTGCAGTTGGGTATTCCTCTTCTAACTGTTTGCCTAGTTGTAAAAAGTTTTCACACAATGGATTCTTTAGGAATCATGATATTAGCCCATTACAATTTGCCAGGGTATTCACGTTAATTTCATTGCCAAACTTGCTTAGATATCTAATTACAAATCATTCGAAAGTTATCTAGGATCAATAATCTGATATTCAAGCAGTTTCATAAACTGTTCGTAGTGCTCATCATTGTCGAAGCTGTTGAACCTGTAAAGATTGTTAACAAATCTGTGCGCTAACAAGCCAAATCAGCATTCAAAATTACAAACAAAAAAAAAAACGAAAGAAAAAAGTAAATAAATAACGAAAATTGATAGACGGCGCCAGCAATCTTTATCTATCAGAAACCCTTGATGAATTATGTTTAATACAACAATTATTAATCATCTCAGAAATTGTGGAAAAAGTGCCAAATCATTCACGAAAGAGTTTCGAAATGGAACTCTGCCCCCTTCTGCTTCTGCTTATGCTTCGTCTTCGTCTTCTTATTCTTCTTCTTCTTGTTGCATAGATCCATCAATATTAGAGACCGTGAAATTTAGGCGCCGCAACCGTAAGCGCTGCGGGCTGACTCTGCCTGCTAGCTGATCAATTAAATTCGTTTCGAGTGTTTTTAATTAGCTTCATGAGTTGGCACTTTGCGCATTTAGTCAGCACCCACTGTAGCCTCGACACAGACAAGTATTTGAATTGCTTAGCTATCGTTGAGCTGGACTTAATTTTAGATGCATCTAACTGACTTCTCATAGGAGTATAAGATATGTTGATGCGAGTTATTAAGAAAAGTGATAGCTTTTCTCTAGACTAAGAATAATTTTTACATTAGGAATAGATCTTTTATGAGAGTATTTCTGCTACAGAAAACTTCCCTTAAAACTTTTTTGTTTCTCCTATCAGAGATCTAGGTTCTAATTCTTCTTCTCTTATATCTTTTACCACAAAAAAAAACTGCTTTCTGCATCTTTAATCTTTTTTCTAGAGAGCTAATTCCTTAGAATAATATAAAATATTACTGATTTGAATATGATTGATATAAATTATCTAGCATTAGAAATTTCAAATATTGAATACACTTTAAATTCATATATTATTAATTATATCGGTTCACATTTCTGAATCAGAAATCAAGGAATAAGGGGTTTCCCTCGTAGCTGCCCTTTTTTTTTGATAATATCTTCAATGATATCCTAAGCTCAGCAAACAAATCTGTGAAGCGTTAAGTCAACTTTAGTTCAATTTGAGTATGAAACAAATCTGGGCAGCTTCATGAAGTCCCGACCAACCCTAAATATTTGCACAGAATAGTGTTTGCCCGACACTAAAATGACAATTTTGAAACAACCCCAGCGATTGCCCATTTGTGCTTGGCTTAAAAGGCATTGAAATGTAGCTCCAACTGCAGCATCAAACAAACCACATATATTTTTATTAACCCACAAGGTACTTTGGTGGCCAAAGTCCGTGTCCCAATATGCATATTAAGCCCGAATGAGAGGTTGCTCCTGCCTGAGAGAGAGAGAGCGGGCGAGAGCGAGAGCGAGAGGGTGGGAGTTAGAGAAAACCCTTTTTTGGATAGAAACAAGTTGGTGAAACATGTTAACATAGCCAATAAGCAGCAATAGAAATTAGTTAGGCAAAGCTATAGTCATCAGGCCCGGCCAGGCCAGGCCGGCAGGCGAGCGACCGACCGACCACAAAGGACCCAATTAAAAATGTAAGGAAACAAACCAAAAGTTGTTATTGCTGTTAAACAACAACGCCGTATGTCCCGAAGCGGTTAAATTTACAAACAGCAACAATGTCGACCCGATCGAAGCGGACAATGGCACAGCGGACTGCGAATGACTACGGGTGGAAGGCATACGGCAATACGGAATACGGCAAACATGACCATTTTGTGGCTTCATTCCGTTTTTTTTTTTTTTTTTTTTTTTTTTTGGTGCTTTTTTTTGAAAAGGGAGTCAAAGGTAAGTTTCGGGTGGCAAACGCAAACACAGCGAACGAGGACATGCTACAGTCTGCTCTGCTCTGCTGTGCTCTCGTCTGCTCTGGTCTGGTGTGGTTTGGTTTTCGTTTGGTCTGATCTGCAGCCGGACAACGGCTAGCAGTGTGATATAATATCTTGCATAAAGGGACACACACAGGACATAAGAAAGCCAGCCAACAAACAAGCGATTGGGGAGAAGTGCCCCCAGCTTGAACTGGGAGGTGGCAGTAGCCAACGACGAGTAGCAGCAGTCGTCGGGTATATGTTGTTGTTTTTTTTTTTTTCTGTTCGTCTGTGGGTGGCTACTTGGGGGCGTTACGGTTCTTTTGTTTAGCATTGACATGGCCACTTTGCCCGGGGCCTTACTTTGCAATGTTTGTCCTGTTATGTTGCTGTAGCTGCTTCTGTTTCAGTTTGATTTGCTCTCTCGCTCACCTTGTCGGCTATTCGGCAAACGGCAATGCGGCGTGTGGCATGCGGCATGCGGCATTTGCAAATGGCGCCACCTGAAGCGGGTGGTTAACGGGATTTAAGCACGGCGGCGAGTAATTGGAAAAACGTGAGCACTCCCAAAGTCAAGTGGCGTGTAAATATATGAAAGGAGTTACGGCTGCTGCTGTTGCTGCTACTGCTGCATCCTGCGGCTAAATGCCCCAACCGTGTGTATGCCGCATTTATTAGCTATGTGTAACATAACATAACGAAGCGAGTGCTGTTTGTATTTTTCTGTTCTTCTTCTTTCTTTCTTTTTTTTCTGCTGTTCGGTGGGGGTGTGGCACGCCTCTGAGTTACAGGTAAACAAATGCCTGACTCTTTTGCAGCCTTGTTAGCAAACGCGAAACATTATGCGAATGGATAATTAGTTGCCGAAAATGTTTTCAGCGCTCGTAAATATGAGAGGCAAGCACACATGTTGCCAGCTATTGTTGTTGTCGTGGCACATGTGTGCCTGCGCCCCTCGCTCATTAGAGAGCTCATTATCAATGGGAATGCGTGGTGGTTAAACAGCTACCCATTCCCAAAAAAAAAAAAAAGAAAAAACATGAGGAAAATATAATGAAGAGAGAGAGAGAGAGAGAGAGAGAGAGAGAGCGGCAGGCGAACAAGAACTTTTTGGAGCTCTATTTCATTTAGCGCATCGCTAAAGAAAACCCGGCGCACCAAATGCCTAAAGCACGCGCCTAATAAATAAAAATTATTACCTTCATAATTATGGCAAGAACATGCCGTCGTCGTCGAATGTGTGCGCATAATTATGCCAGCTTTTTACACTCACTGAGAAAGATAGATAGACGGGGGAAAGGGCAGGGCGAGAATCCCAATCCCGCCCAGAAACCATGCGGCTGCTACAACGATTGCCTTGACACATGTGTGTGTGTGTGTGTGTGTGTGTTGTGTTGTGTTCTAAGATGTGTTGGCGTTAATACTTTCAATGGGCTTTCTATGTTTTATGCCCGTTTCACATACGCATATTTATGTATATATATATAGATATAATTTTTGTTTTTAACGCCCCGCCCACGAGCCCGTGCTCTAGGCAGACTCCGAATTTTGTAAAATGTTGTGACAGAAACATGCATAATTAATTTATGCGCTTTGCTAACCCGTTTTTATGTCTTTCAGCAGTTAATTGAGGAAAAGGATTCACCCGATGTCACATTGTCGCATCCGAAAGCCAAGGAATGGATTGTCTCAATGGCCAAAGTCAATTATCAGGAGCTCGCTAAGCTAGCTAATGATTATCCAGAGCTTGTCAAACTGCAGGTTAGTAAATAGATTAAGAATTTATTATATCATATTTATAGATGATAAGACTGCAGACCCTAAGGTTCAGTTTGTCATTTTTATATTTGTTTACAAAATGGTTTCTGTGGCTGTATAGCTCTCGAGCTCATCCACAGTTAGGTCCTTAAAATACGTTATCCGCCTATTGGGCGGTGTCAAATGGCAGCTATTAGAGCAGAAGTAATTCTCCCATTAGAAGATCAGTTAATTTTCAATGAACTGAAGCTATTGTCTCACTTATTTCTCGTACAAGAATTTTAAATGCATTTTTGCATTAAATTCCATTTAAATTTAGTTTTTCAAACTATTTTAATAGCCATTTACTGTTAGCCAAACATTTATTGGCTATGATCTGTCGGCTGAGATTAGCCAAGAGAAGGAAACAGCGAAGCAAACACACAATTCACAAGGCAGGCGCAATCATTGGCTCGACTTAAGCAGCGCGAACAAATAAAGACAAGTACAAACTATTCATAAGCATTAATTACGACAAATTAAGCAGCAACGCGTTGTTTTTGCCATGTCGAACAACATTTAAAAATGCGAGAGAGAAAAAAAAATAAGTATATATATATATATATATATATATATATAATGGCAGTTGGCGGCGGCGGCGGCGGTACGTGGCACAAAAATAAAAGGAAAAATAAAGCATTGCCAGCCCCAGTTGCCGGCTCTGACAATTAATTGTGAAATATGTTTTTCAAAATTTTTAGCACTTGTAGTGCATGTTTTCTCTATGAAAAAAAAAAACAAAAAAACAAAAAAAAAAAAATAAATAATACAAACAGAAAAAGTGGGCGTTAGCTGAGGAAACAATTTTTCCGAGCGAGAGCGTGGGCCTCGAAACAAGCTGCGACAATTGCCATTAGGCGAGGCAGTCGGCAAATGCAGCCAAAACTTGACCCACTAGGATGAACCAAAACGTGCACAACAAATACACACACACACCGTGTGTGTATGTGTGTGTGTGTGTGTGTGTGTGTGTGTGTGTGTGTGTGTATATATTTGTTCTGGTACATGTAATTTCCATTTTGGACAGACAATTGTATACAAGCGTTTGACAGAACACGTGTTTATATTTGTACTCGCTCTCATCAGAGCGATTTTAAGCAATGCTTTTTACAAGCCCCGCAATTGTCGACGGCAATAGAACAGCTATAAACACATGTTTAATCAAATTATATAGCTGGTAGTCTATGTCGATGTCGTTGTCATTGTCGATGCGATATCAAAGGCAAACACACAAATGTCACAAATGATTAAAAACTGAGCTAAGAAATAGAATTATCTAGCTGACGTCGCGCAGACGAAACAATTTTGCGCTAACTTATTGTTGTAGATAAATGTCATATTAAGTGGTCATAAATTAGGTTGCCCAACAATTAATTAAACTACTTTTTTTTTTTTCTTCATTTCTGTTCTTGCTCATTTCTAATATATATGACAGCACTCGAAATACAGAAATATTTTTCGATAGGGTCGTGCGGGTGGGCTGGGAAACTCTACGAAAATATTTTCCCCCGAAAAAAATGAAATGAAATGAAATGAACTCAAAATATTTGCTAAAAGGAGGCAATCTTTGGGGACCGCTGCCTGCTGCGGTGTCTCTCAATTAGAGCACATTTTCGGTCCCACAAATATACATACGTACATAATTTTATGTGTGGCATGCCACTGCCTGCGCTACGCTGCCCTACACGATATTTCCATGAAGATGATTTATGCCAGCCGCAAGCAAACATGGGTCGCACTCCCGAACGATACCAACTTGGAGCCGAATGAGCAAGCCTTAACTTATGCGAACTAATTGCCGTACAAATGCAATGTTCCCGGAAATAATGGATTCCGTACTCTTACATACAGATATCTGTATGTACGTAAATATATATGCAAATCTTGAATGCCATAAGTGCAATCAATTAATATGAGAGCGCATCTCTCTCTCTCTCTCTCTCTCTTTCGAGCACAAGTGTGAACGAATGGCAGGCAGCTCATTAGCGGCGCTTGCAATTCCCCGAATCACTGAAATCGCAATGAGACGGAAATAGCAATAAATCAGAGACATGATTGTCACTTAACCTAATGTCTCAACTCGTTGCCAGCACGCACGATCTCTGCCAATTTTATAGCACTATATACATATATACGTATGTTTATTCTTGAATAAGTGTTGCAGTTAAGTTAAGGAATTGATAAGTTTATATAGCATCTCTAGGCAGCAAGTGCGCAACTCTTTCCATACTTATCGTATTTTATCTAACTATTCTCTTTAGCTATTCACTTTGTTTGTTCTCTGCAGTTAATAGTTGTTTGCACTTCAAGTTTAATTAAATTTTCTACAATCAACAACCAAAAAAAAAAAAAACAAAGCTGAGACTCATTTCAAATTCAGTTACGCTCTAGGCCTGCCAAATCCTTTTCCCCACACTCGATTCACACACACTCTGCACACATGCGACTGGCATCATGTGGCCACATGTCATCCTCTCTATCTGCATACATTTATGCATATGTATGCCCAGCTATGTCTAGGTATGCTAATAGTAGGCGCTTATAAAGTGTAACAAGTTTTGTATTAATTAAAAACTTTTGCTGCCGTATGTCCATGTGTTTGTAGTTTTAGCAATTTATATTTGTATACCCTGTAACTATTTGTAGGTGGTCAAGATAGGACATCACAGAGCCGGACACAAGTCAACAGCGAAAGCTTTGCAAATGAAATTTGTTGATTTTTATATGCAAAAATAATGCACAGAAACAGTTCTTGCATAAGTATCGATTACACAACATGGGTTTTTTAAGCATATCTCGGGGAATATAGCAGCTATAGACATGAAATTTGTATTGTAGATGCTCGTTAGCTATACACAGTTTAAAACCAAATGCTTTTTTGACCAACTAATCAAAAATTGTAAATAAAATCATTTTGTTCTGCCTAATCGGCTAACCTAAGGTTAGCTGTTAGCTTCTAGTCATGTCCTAGACCTCGCCACTCTTCATACATTTCCTATTATTTTCCAATGCAAAAATATAGTGAATACAACTATGAGCACTCAATTACGAATACGAATACGAATAGTCGAAAGCATACCCAACGTGCTGCATGTGGAATGAAACGCGAGTTTTTGACTGTTGTTTGCCGTCGCATTGGTTTTTGTGGGGGGGCACACAGCTCGGTCAGTTGGGTGGGGGCAAGCGAACCGCCCAATAGTCGAGCATGCAACGTTTTGCCATTTCAGCTTGTAGCCATTGTAGTTACTCTTGTTGCTGCTGTTGTTGGTGTAGTTGTTGTTGTTGCTGCTGTGTTTATTGTGCGTCCCTTTCATTCAGTCAGCCATGCAGCCATCCAACCAACCATCCATCCATCCATCCATCCATCAACGTGTTTGACCTAGCCGGCAATTCGGCTTGACATGCGAGTAAATTGAATTTTCCTTGTTTCACATTTGTTTTGACTTGTTTTTACTTTGTTTTTCCTTTTTGATTTTGGCCGTGTGTTGTTCGAATTACTTATTCAAATTAAAAAAATATTTTTTCTTGTTTTTTTTCGGCTATTTTGTTTTTATTATTTTTGCTGCATATGAACAATGACTGGGCACAAAAATGTTGCCGATGTTTCACCTTCAACTCTTTCCACTATTTACATAGTACATACACGTATGTATGTATGTGTGTTAGCATATGCATATATGTACATGTGTATGTAAGTATCTGTTTTGGCATTTCAAAGTGTTTTTTTTTTCTTTGGATGAAACATGTTGGCATTGCCTCGTGTTAATTATAACTCCCAATATTTGTATACAATAGCAATTTACAGCCGAAGCTTGGACAAGAGCCATAATTCGCTTCTTTCGAGCTACAAATTGATTAAGTATGGCTATAATAGTTATATCAAAATATATTTTATATTACTCTGCGAGACGTGCTTAAAGATCTGTCGTGCCAGCTGCCTGGCAGCAAGTTCTCTCCCAACAAACAAATAGAAATTCAATTATCAGAACTGAACCCAAGAATCATCGGAATCATGACATATTTCCCAATACAATACTGTCGCATTGCAGGGTATTTAGGTACCTGTCAAATGAGAGAAGAAATAAAAAATAGTTAACTATCTATGTATCTATGTCGGCATTTAATCTTTGATGTTAAGATCTGGCTACCTGTTTCACTTAGACCCACTTTTCCGCTTGTAGTTTGGGGCAAGCCATAGGTGAAAGTAATTGAAAGCCGGCTGTCTTTTGATGAATGATACTCGTATACCCCAGCTGCCGTCTGCCCTCTCAATGCTTGTGGGGGGCCAGAGCGCTCAGAAACTCAAAGGTGAAATTGTAGAAATGACCGTGAACTTTTCAGCAGGTCGTCAAAGAACAGCAATAAAACGTCTGACACCTTTTGCCAAAGACATAGTCGGCCGCCGGTATTATAATAAAAATTTAACCCAAAGCAAATGTCAGCCGCGTCAACAGTGGCGCCTTTTACCAAGTCTCTTCTAAATCCGTACACATCGAAATACAGAAAAACAACATCAGAAACGAATAGAACTTGTTGAAATACTGACTCGATCTACCCCGTTATGCTCTGCTCTGCTCCGGTCTGTTCTGCTGCGGCTGTGGTCTGCCCTCTGGCTGTGGCCATTAAATTGGAGGTGACAATTCAATCAACGCATCCGCCAAAGCAGCCGACGTGAAATGACTGAATCCTTTCCAGAAATCAAATCAAATGTGTTTACGACCCCAATCTTGACATCTTTCGCCGACTGGCTGCATCGCCTCGCTCGGTCGCTGCCTCGGCCTGCCTCGTTGGTGGCTTGGCACAATTTTATGCCGTTGCGTAGCTATTAAATTTAATTAGAGCTCTCTGCTGTCGCTACCGCCATTGGCCGTCAGCGGCACATAAATGTCACCAAAAATATTCTACTGAAATACAGATATATATATATATATATATATATATATATATATATATATATATATATATATATATATATATATATATATATATGTATATCAAATGATGCCGCCTGCTGCGCACAGTGTTCAAGAAGTACGACTACGTGTCTCTCTTTATTTAGCTCCCTGTGGATATGTGACTTACTTATATAGTTCATCAGAGCTCAAAAGCAATTGCCGTCGCGTCGTCAAAAGTTGTTGTTGAGCATATCGTCAGTTGACATGCGAAAGGATGTGCCCGCTGGGAGTGTTTAGACAGCGTCATCAAAGGTGTTACATGTGAAGTTTCTAATGGCATAATTACGTTGGAAAATATGCAAAGAATGTCATTTACAACATATAAAGTGTTCTAAGTGTTCTTTCTTATGCAACTCTTACAAGCGACAACTTTGATCAATTACAATTTTTACAATATATTTGAATGCTTTCCATTAAAATATTGCTTATTCAGGCACAATCTATATAAGATTTATCAGAAATAGTTGTATATGCCTACCATATCAAGGCAAGCCAAGCCTTGAACAGCAATCAAAATGTTGATCGAGCCATTAGATGCCCCTCAGTCAATATGTAGTTGAACTTGGCGATTTGATTAATGAATCGCTGGCACGATCAAGACCTTAGATACATACATACGTGCCCAACGATTCGAATAGCTTCGCATGCAGCTAAGCGCGTTCTAAGCCAGCCAACGTTAACCATTTATTATGGCACCACCTTAAACGTGGTTGTCGGCAGTAGCTGCCATCGCATCGACAGAGGCCACAAATTCAATTTCAAAGACGCCGGAGATGCGAGCGCGCCTCCTACAAGTTTTGCACAGTTTTTCAATTCACTTTTAATTATGAAAAATCGACGCACTGACAGCCAACATGAATTAGGGCGAAAGTTATTAAATGCGAGGCGTGGCAGCCGAGAGTATCTGCCTGCCCCAATGGCCCCAAACTCTGGGAATGCTTCTGCTGCTGCCTTCGACTTGGGCAAATGCTCTCCTCAAATTGACAAAAATTCGTCTGTGTTTTTTTGTCTTCTTCCATTTTTTTTTTCTTTTTTTGTTTGTTTGCAGCATATATTGGGTGGCGCTGTTGGCGCCAACGTTTTGCACGTTCCAACGTTGCTTTGGTCAGTGGGACGTCCACAGAATCACTCCTCCTTGGCCTGCCATGGCCAGCACAGAATGTCTTCACAATTATTGTCATTCACAATTACCGGCGCATGCTTTAAGCCCAACACGAAAAGCTGACTTTCTGTGTGAGCTCCGTGTGTGGCACGCTGAGTTCTTGAATACCCTTTAATCAACTAGATCGATGATGCTGAAAAGGACTTGAAGAGTTTCTATCTAAAAACAGAGTTTTGCTTGACGTGATAATGCCAAATAGATTTCTGGCTTTATAAAGCTAAGAGCTGTATAAATATATTATAATAATATATTAGACTAATTTATATATTTAATAAGTATTATTTTAATCCCTCAATGTCTGTTGCAAGCTGCCTGCCTAAATAGTTAGAGCAGCACAAGAATCAGTTGAAAGCTCAAGAAATACGAATGAAACGAAACTGAAGTCCGTGACTTTGGAGTTCGGAATTTTCATTTCGCTGCGCAGAGCGAAAAACGTGCAACTACAGTAGACACTCCCCCGCTCTGCACCCGGCAACGAACCTGCGATCCGTTGATGCTGTCCATCCGTCTGTCCGTCCGTCTGTCTGTCTGTCGACCGCCGCTTAAGTGTCAGCAAAAACGAAATTGAGCTTATCTGCTAAATGCATCGATCGAGGAGCCTCTGCCCAAGGACCAGTTCACCTCCAACTTCTGTGCACCAAGGCGACTCGATGCAATCGTGCAGTCGTCAAATTAGCGACGTTCGAAATACTTCCCAGATAACTACGAAAATCGTAAACAAAATAAAATGCTCAAACCCGCCGAAGTCGAAGTCATTTCCTGCGCTTTACAGCCACCAAGCGATCAGTCAAGGCGTTCAGGACTTTGAGGAAGACACTTCCCAAATACGCTAAGTGCTTACCCACTCGAAAAGTAATCACAGTAATTCGCATACTTACGATCTAAATAGTGTTCTGTTTAATGAGTATTGGCTAGCCACAACTTAAAGCTAAGTTTTCTAGAACACCCGACGTCCAATGACTTGAAGATTGGCTTAAAGGCGAGTGCTTCAAGCTTAGTTGGAAAAGTTACAGACTCCAGCGTAAGATCTGCTTGATTGCTATATATCAATAGAATATCAAGCCCTAGCCTAATACACCCGCATCACACCTTCAGCTACAGGGCATCGAAAAGGAAATACAAAGAGGGTTAAGCCAAGGCGACGACGATGCTTCACGATCCGCAGTCGTCTTTCTGTGTGATTTATTCGCTACTCCAATTGAATTGTTTGACGGTCTGCAGGCGACCAAAGAGATCTGGATGGATGGCTGGCTGGCTGGCTGGCTGACTGAATGTTTCGATGGATGGCTGTTGAGCTCACTTGAGTGACATTTCATGAGCCGCGGAATGACGTGCATTTGCAGACGCCGCCAACAAAGCAAAAAAAAAAAAAAAAAAAAAAAAAGCAGCAACAAAAATGTATATAACAAGAGACAATGGCATCAGCGTTACCCATTGATGATCATCTGTGGCTGATGATCTGATCGCGCAATTCCCAAAACGACAAACTCAGGCGCCATGTTAACCACCAAGAAGTCACTGACTAACTCCAGCGCAATCCACAAGATTCACACAATCAGCGATTGACGAAGATGGATTCATGATTGACTGCCGACTGGCCCCAGCCATTGTTAGTGCACAAAACTGATTACAATCAGTTGAGATGGCGACGGCGACGGCGACGGTGACGGCGTTTGCATTTTATTGAACACGATCCTTTTGATAGCCACAAAAGTGGAACTGGAACTGGAACTCGAAATGGGAAACAGATGGACTTGATCTGCCTTTATTTGGACAAGCAACTTGTCAATTTTAATGGAATGCATTCGGCTTGGATATGCAAGTGTGTCTGTATGTGTGTGTTCCACTATCCAAATGATATACACTTGCCCAAATTGTCTCCTCAATCAGATATTGTAGTTATTAATGTGCGTATGAGTGAGTGTGTGTATGTGTTGGTGTGTGTTGCATGCAAAGCAATCAACACCGCAATCGACCCCACTCAACGTGCCGTTGCCTTTGGCTTTAATTCGAGTTGTATATTGATTAGGTTTCGCTTTTGGCGAATCCATGTTCCTGTCGTCCGCACTGCCACCGTTCCATGTACTAGCGCCAGCTACTGAAACACACATTGTCCTCCGTAGAGGGACGCCACACCAGCGGCAGGAAATTTGTCATATATACATATATATATGTATATTGCGAATATATGTGGACTCAGTCGACCCGCGCGCACTCCCCCTCTCTCTCTCTCTCTCTCTCTCTCTCTCTCTCTCGGGTCATAAATTCTGCAATACAAATATAAATAATATTTCTCATCCCATTGCCAATTGCCAGCGGCTTTTTGGTATCGGACATCGGGAATGGCGAGTGGCGAGTGGCGAGTGGCGAATGGCACCGATGCCGGTGACTACCCCACACATGGTTTTGGACACCTCGGCGTGCGGACAGCAATACAAAAGGAGGTGTTGCCACGTTGTTATGAGTTTTTAAATCTGCCTAACCCCCAGCCCTCAAACATTTATTCGTATTTAATCGATTTTTTCAAATTGCCTTCAACTCTGATCGCGCACAATACGTAGCTGCAACATATACTTTTTCAACGCCCACCGACACGCCCATATTTGTTTTGCACATATTGTTGAGCAGGAGAGAATAAGCCAAGTATTTAGTCTTTGCTTAAAGCTTTCAGAAGCTAATGCTGGGAAAATAACTACGCAAATATAAATTAATCATTTATAATGTGAAATGTTTGCATTGCAACAGCTCTCTGCAGCTCAGCTTAGGGTATCTACTAGTCGACCATAACTGACTAGAGCGCTCTAAGCTGTTTGTGTTTATAATTATCCTAAAGTTGTTTCTTTGTCACAATTTTCATTCCAAAAGTAATGCAGATACATATAGTAGTGCAGTTTCTATATATGTTTAGATCTAGAATATTCACATAGAAGATTTCTCAGCTAACATTTAGTAACTTTTACAATTGAAAACGATCAATAATCCTCGCACACGCCTGAGATTCAGCTAACTTAGTTTTACATACTTCCGCTGAAAGTTCGAATCGTGTACGAACTACTTTAACTACTCACTTATTTAAATCGAGGCGTACACAAATTCTAATTGGCATCGGCATTAAAGATTGTTTTGCAACTCTTCCAAATTTGATGAGAATTTATGCATAATTAATGAGGGAATCTGAACAGGTGCGCGTGTTTGGGGCGACAACCGTTTCTGTCAAACACGATGACAAAAGATTACATTTTGCAACTTGCGGCTGCTCCTTCTGATGCTGCTGCTGCTGTTGCTGTTGCTGTTGCTGTTGCTGTTGCTGCTGAAACTCCCACCGACCCCTGGATGTTAGGCAGAGACCGAGGCACAGGCTCAGGCACATCGAAAGAGGCAACCAGGCAACATGCTTAAAAATTAACATAAAACTTCTGATAATAGTTTCGCATGCGATTTGTGTGATTGCCAGATGGAGCCAGCATCCAAGCAGCATCCCACGCACTTCGTTGTGCTCGGCTCGTTTTGCCTAAAATCTGTGCAGCGCATCCCGGCTACAGCGACATCATAAATAACGAAAATAAACTTTTGGCTCAGAAGGGACGAATGTGTTGTGCCCCGGACCGAGTCGAGGCGAGGCGAGGCGAGTCGAGTCGAGTCGAGTCAGGTCGAGCCTCGGATGCCTCGTCTAAAAATGTATGTAGAGCCAAGGCATGGCCGGTACATATGCAGCCTGAGTGCATTTGCTTGTCAATAAAAAAGGTTCCGGTCAACGAAACAGAAAAAGAGCTTCAGCAAACAAGTAAGAATATTGCAGTGGAGCCTAACTGACGGGATGATACCCGCTCAAAGCAGAATGAATCCTAAAATCGCACAAATATCTTCAATCGATGCCCTTCGATCTGCCAGGATTCAAAGCTCTAAACCTATAAAACTGGTTGAACCTCTATCTGAGACAGTGAATGATATAGTTTTTCCTGATTTGCCAAGCCCCTACAAGCATTGAGTCTCTGACAAAAGAACTGTGGAAGATATAAGAGTGATCGACTCTCGTCGAGTGTTGAGAGTAGACAACACAATGGACAGCCAGACGGCCCATCGACAAAACCAATATACTCCTTTTCACTTGATGACATAGTATAAAATTGAATCAAAAAGTCAAACCATCTGAAACTATGTTGGCGACTCGCGCTTCAATATTGAATGATTTTCACGGGCAACATTTTCAAAAGAATTTTAACAATTACTTAGCTGTTCTCCGCTCTCTGTTTGCTGCTGCTTATCGAGCATTTCATAATAATTAATTAGGAAAATTAAGAAACGATTATCCCAGCGCGAGGTAAACGCACGACTTGCCCGGCCAGCCGAAGGAATAACAAAATTCTGTTAGTCACGCATGCTAATCTTCGTGTTGTCGCTAAAGTTGCAACAGTTGCAAACAGCAGCAGCATCAGCAGCAGCAGCAGCAGCAGCAGCAACAACGGCAACGGCAGCAGCAACTGCAACAAACTCGACGACAGTTTGCAACGGCGGTGGCCCACGTTGGCTTGCTGCGAGGCAGCATTGTTTGGCGGGGACTACCAAAAACAAATGATTATTGTGAAGATGGGTGAGGAGGGCGGGGCGTAAGGTGGATGGATCTATTTAAGGGGCTAATCGTGTCGCGTCTGTAGCGCATCTCGTGCTTGCTTGGTCTAGCGCTTTTCGTGATCTCGGCCAGCATATCCTGTACAGATTTATGGCTTATGATCGGGTCAATTAGCTTTTCGGGAGGGCGTGTCCCCACACGCTGACCTGGCCCAAAAAATAAAAGCCAAAGAATTGAGTGTAGCATTAAATAAATATGGTGGCCATTATCGGATAAGCTTCTGGATCATTTACTTAAACATGTCACTTCACATTAATCTGGAGTCGGGGCAGCAGGCCGCAGGCCGCAGGCAGGCAGCCAAGCTAACTGCCAACTGGTAACGGGCAACGGGCAACAGGTAGGCGAGGAAGCCATGCCACAGGCCACACACAGCGCCAACGTGCCGCATCGTGTGGCTCCAACTTCGCATGCGCAGCGGCTGGCTTACTGCCTCGCTGCCGCACTGAATGGCTGATGGCTGTTTGCTGCTACCACACAAAATCGAGATTATCATAAATAATATGGAGTAACAGTTCCACGCGTTTAGCGCGGACCTAGGATGCCCATTTGTTGTGCTTCCCAGGAAAGGTAAGGATGAGGTCACACAGTTAGCTACTCTCGAGTTGAACTGGAACTGGTCAACTGCGGCAACTGTGGCAACTGCGGTGCCCCTGAGCTCAGTCAGTCAGCCTTAATGACGTCTAATTTGTCATCGTTGAGGAACTAATTTTTTAGCCTGCTGATATGGACCCAATAGAGCGCTACCTGTCTTGAACACGAACATTTATAAGATTTCTGCGTAAGTTACAAAACCAGCCAAGACCAAGACCAGACGAAGACGGCAGAGACGACGACGACGACGACGACGACGACGATAATATCATGGAAGATGGAGAGCTGTTGAGCTTGGGGACTCATGTGAGAAGTGGAATTTACATATAATTCCGGGAATAATATGTATTTAATGTATTCGTTAAAGGGAAACCTCAAACTCCAACTCGAAACTAAACTGGCGATAAGATAAAGCTGTCTACGCTTCTCAAAAATTCGCTGTAAAATTTAAATAACTCTTTTTGTCTTTTTTTTTGTTGCAAAAGACCTTGTTTTGTTTTGTGTTTTTTTTTTTAGTTTAGGCTGTGTTTTTTTTTTCCTTTTTTGGGTGTGTGTGATACCTTTTTGTTTAGGCCCAGGTTGATTTAGCTGCCACTTGATGATCTCAGATCTTTCAACGAAATGAAATTAACTATTCATATGCCACTTGCACGAAACTAGTTCATAAACTAGAGCCCTATTAAAGCCTCATTTGTCAAAAAATGAATTGGGCAATATTCGAAACGTAATAAGTGCTATCTGTCAACATCTAATTGGGCCATGTTCACAATTTATGCTGCGAGTATTATGGTAGCAAACTGAGAAAAACACATCAGTTGTGCTTGTTAGAGGGAAATATTCATTTCAATTTTATAGGAATTATAGAATATAAGCTGAGATTATATGCATAGGCTGACTCTTAAAGATATGTTTATAGCTGAAGAATCGCAGAGTGTGCCCATTGGCTCCTGTTGACATGCTCAAACATATGTCTTGCAGAATGTTGTACTATGATCTAAGGAAAGTGCTTAAAGATCTAAACAGGAAAAGAGAGAGAAAGTGAGAAAAAGAAAGAGATACCTGTAAGCCATAGAGAGAGATCTGTAAACTATAAAGAAAGAAGAAATCCCAAAAAGAAGTCTTTATAGACAAATCTTTGAGAATGTCTTGGCTAGTTTTAGCAAGTTGTCATAGAGTGGAAAAAGTTTCATATTTATATTGTTAGTAAAAATAATACTGAAAATTGACTTGTTCTTCCTTCAAACTGTTTGATTGTTGAAAAAGAAGTCCCAGTTCGTAATAGACCCTACTACAAGAATTCTTTGTAGACAGCTCATTAAGAATGCCATGACTAGCTAAGCAAGTTATCATAGCGTTGAAGTTCAGCTCTTATATTTGATATCTATTTAAATTATTGTTAAAAAGCTTCTCATTCTTCCGTCCGTCTCACAGTATGTACTCATGTTTGAAATAAAGATTATTGAAAACAAACAGACATCATAAGCACATAAATTCACTTTTTTTTTTGTCGATCTGCAAACGCAGCCGAGGAGAACGATTTCAATAAAAATTGAAGGTGGATCTGAGTGGAGTTGAGCTGAACGCAAGTTGTGCTTTAATGTTGCAAGATGCATGTCTTTGCAACTTAACATATCCGGCGCCTAAACCTATCAACTGCTTGCATTGATTGCCCAGAGGTTGCGGTTGAGGAGCTGGAGGTTGGGGATGATTGGGAATGATGCCAGAAGGAGGCAATGGCAGCGGTGGCGGTGGCGGTGGCGGTGGCGGTGGCGGTGGCGGCTGCTGCATGTCTGGCGGCCGTATTAATAATTTTAGCGTACGTTCGTTGATTTAGGGTGCATTTAAAGCGTGAACGACTGCATTAATAATTTCTTTTGCAATTTTATTGTGCATAAATTTCATTAATTTATAATTTTGTTTGATTTTTACTGCGACTAACATCCAACCCGCTGCTTCGCTCCAAGGAGCATGTTGCGCCAATGTGTTGCTGCGCATCGCTGACTGTTGCTGTTGCTGCTGCTGCTGATGATGCTGCTGCTGCTGCTGATGCTGCTGATGCTGCTGCTGCTGACTGGGGGCATAAATTATTTAGCCGTAGTTTTGGCAGGCGCCCGTTGACCGCGCGCTGCGTAGATTTTGCGATTGCGCACCAAGTGAGGGCTTATCCACATTTGTGCCGGCGTCGTCCTCTCCAGCGCGAGTTCGCTCTGACCAGGCACCAGAGCTCTCCCTGCTGCTGCTGCTGCTGCCGTTGCTGTTGCATTTGTATATTTGTATTTGTATTTGTTGCTTTTTTGATGTTTGGGCTCCATGCTTCATTGAGAAACTTATGCGGTTGTCGCTGTTGTTGGTTGTTGGTTGTTGCCTGTTTGGCTGTTTGGCTGTTGGCTGTTGCCAGTTGCCTGATGCTGGTTGGCTGTGGCCAATGCAGAGGTCCTGCAGCTGTGCCCGGCATGTCGCCTGCCAATGTCTTCGGTTTGTGCCCGCGCAGTTAATTATAAAAGCTTGGACATTTTCGCTTCGGTTTGTTTTCATTTCCAGATGCAGATTACATTATGATTTATGCAAAATAGTAAATGCGTCTGATGGCAACATGCGCCAGCCGCCAATTCTCCTCACTCCACTCCACTCCGCTCCTTGCCACGCCACGCCAATTGTACTTGCAATGCAAGAGGCCAGCTAAACTTAGATGATATTCGTAGCTCGCTGGCTGTCTGGGCATTGTAACGCCTACAAGCATGCAAGTGCCTGGGAGTTGTGCACCCTACCGGCTGCACTGCACTATTGCTAAGCCCCTAATTTCATTTATCGCCCCTTTAAGCCAATCATAAACCCTCGCGCCATGGACCTCTCGTAGCGCTTTCCCTGACGCAAATTCGTCGCACGGCCGCACGACCATAAATCAGTTGCGCCATGAAGAGGCATCGTAAAAGTGCTTAAATTAATCATCCCATACATGTATTTGTTATTCAGCTCGTAAGGTTTTACGATGCCCCTGACCGCGGGGCATCCATAGGCGCAACAGGTTGCCACCGTCGCGGTTTTGTTTTCTAAGCGCCAGGCCACTCACTGACAACGGCCAGTTAGCAATAACAATAACAAAATGCAGCCAGTGAATTGATCTAGAAGTGAACGACTAGCAGATGCTCTGCAAAGATACTAGTTCGATGTGTATCACAAGGATATTATCAGCATCGACATTATGATGGAAATATTGTGGAACTGTGATCAAGCTATAAGTTCGTAACAAGATCTACACAGAATCTGGTTTAATATAAAACAGAACTCTATGTATCACACTCTAAAGTAAGCTTAAACTAAGCAGATATAGCCAGGCTTAAGCTTTCAACTTGGTACTTGGAAGTGGAATCGAATAGTTATAAAGAACTTTGACAAAAATTCACTCCAGCAGTTCTAATAGCTAACATAAGATAGAGATCTAACTCATAAAGAATATACCTCTTGCAAACGCCTACAGGGTATGTTAACAGGAACAACAACAGTCCTTAGAGCAATATATCAAATCGTAAACTTAACTGTGTAATATTCGCAGGTATTTTGCATAACGAGAAATTCTTTGTCATCGCTGAACATTGTGCCCTGACCACCCCCTAACTCTCGCTCGCTTTGTCTCTTTTTAGCCCATAACATGGCATTAATATAGAATGGAACATGTTGTTGCATCTGTGGCATGCCAGAACAGTGGTCAAATGTTTTCGGGGCTAGTAGCCGTAGCTCTAAATTGCAAATGAAATTGCATCGTTATTACATGTTTCAGGGGCAGCGCAAATTAAATTCCATATGGAAAAAGCAATCTTGCCAAGAGCCCCACACACACGCACACACACACAGATGTATTTATGTATTTATTTTACACAGATCTCTACACTGATGGCCACATTCTACAGTACGTGACAATGGGTGCGTTGCACAGTGTTTGAACGGACAGGACAAGATGCTTAACAGCCCAGGCACTGAAATTCTATCGCCCCAGAGACGCACAGACTTACTGAGACACAGAGAGAGAGAGAGCGAGAGAGAGGGCAGAGCGAGCTCCTACAATCGCTTTTAAATTAGTTTAGTGGCATTTAAGTTAATCGCCTACAAGGGAGCTAAAATTGTCGAAGCTACCCCGAACCGAACGTTGCAGTCCATTCAAAATTGGGCGAACGTGATTCGATTTTCAAGAAGCTGCAGACAGACCATATCTGTTGTTCAGATACCCATATATATATATATATATATATATATATATATATATATATATATATATATATATATATATATATATATATATATATATATATATATATATATATATATATATATATATATATATATATATATATATATATGTATACACATATAGTATGTATGTTCATTCACTTACTTATGAGTGGGTTAACTGCAGCAGCAAATTGAGTTGTGCATCGTGAAGAAAGCAAAAAGAACAACGTTGATGACAACCATTGCCCATTGCCCATTGCCCATTGCCCATCGCCCAGCCCTTCATATCATTTGAAGGAGCCGTGCATCTGTCCAGGTCCAGTCTATCCATGTTGTATACTGTTTGCATAAATCTTGCTGCCGCCTTCTCTAGATAGCGATGCTTGTAATTAAATTGCGACACGGGCCAGCCAATGGCAGCTAATGGCGCCACAACATAGATCCCCAAGACAAACAACGAGTGTCCCACACACACACACACTTACTCACATATATCTCAATATATATATACATCTATATATCTGTGCAATTCATGACAACAGAGCATTGGGGACACGACCTGAGCTTGCTGTCTCGGCAAGTACAGGGCACGTTTCTCAATGAAATTCCAGAGCGAAGAGCGATCCAGAGCGCGCTTCTGTGTGTTCCGGCGTTGTCTGCTTGGCCATCAAAATATCAAGAGTCTGAAAAAGCGATACGGGGCTGGGCAGAAGGGCGCCCGCAACTTGGGCGGCTTTGGCGGCGACAACACGAATCGGTCGCAGTCGGAGTCGCCACCAACAGCAGTTAATTAATTCTGCATGAAATTTAAAGGGGTTTTTTGTTGCTGTTGTTGTTGCTGCTGTTGTTGTTGCTGCTGCTGCTGCTGTTGCTACTGCTGCTGCTGTTGCTACTGCTGTTGTTGTTGTTGGGTAGAGCCGCCCAGCTAGAGAGTGCATATATGGCAAAGTCATTGTCGTCGGTCAGCCAGAGCGATGCTGGCGTTTCTGCACGTACAGCATTTGTCTCTCAGACCCGGGCACTAATCAACGTTGGGCAATCTGTGCAGCGACTGCCTCATCAGCCTCCCAAATCAAGTCATTAAGCTTGCCGGAGTGCCAAATGGAGCAAATAACGCTGCAACTAGGCCGAATGTGCGTCATGGGAGTTCACAGATGCCGGAGCAAAAAAAAAATCTCTCAATTAGTCAGACAATTAAATCAGCAATCGATGCCAAATGAATTCGATTTCATTCATTTATACGAACGTACGTCAAATACTTTCAATATCTCCCTCCGCCTTCGCACGAATTCTGGAAACGAAAAAGTAACGTTTAAGACGATAAGTGAACTCTTGTAAGAGCTATAAGTTGCGCTTGAGAGCAAAATTATCTAGCAAAGCTGATATATACATACCTATCGGCTTTCTATGCGATTTTCATTATTTGAAGTGAGGCAGATTAATTTCCTGCTGGTTTTTGCTGCCTTAGAATATCGTTTCTATTTTGTATATCTAGTGAATTTAGAGTCAGGCTTTGGTTTAATTACACTTTTATATTAAATATATTGAATTATGTTTTATATATTGAATTTCTTATGTATGAAGGGCTATAGCCCAGTTCCTAGACTCTCTTTAATTGTATATTTTGAGTTGCAGTTTCCATTTATGAATTGAGAGATTCCCCTTGAGATAATTTCTAGGCCCAATAAAAACTTAATTATTATATCAATGTATATGTGAACAGTCCAAAAAACTTTGATATTATATTATAATAAGCTTTAATTATAATCTATCTGTATTTAAAATTGATTAACATTAAGTTTTTCCTTTTTTTTCTTGCAGTGTCCAGCTACGGTAAGTTTTCATTGTGATTGCTCAAAATGCTTACAAAGATAAAGACTCAACCCATCAAAAGGAGTTGAATAATTTATATTTATTTTAGTATATTTCTTTTAGTTTCATACAATTCGCTGTCAGCATTATTATTAAGCTTAATACTGATCTGATCTATAATTATCCCTAATATTCCAAACCCTAAAATTGTAAATTTCGCATATAAAATATCTTTAGAATTCAATTCGAGTCGTTTTAAAATGGAAAAGTCTAAAACCACATAAATTCTTTAATAATTTTAACCACAAATTCTTAAAGCATAAAATCAATTATATTTATGGCATTTTCAACTCCAATCTGAAGGCCTTTAAAAAAGCCAAATATAAATATATTCAATTTGAATGGCCATCAAAAGTTTTGCAACAGCTCATATAAATGCATGAACTGTTAAATGTCGCCGGCAGCAGTCGTAAAAAAAAAAAAGAAAAAGAAATACAAATAAAATATAAAGGAAAAAAACAATAATTTAGCTTAACAACTTAATAACAAAACAAAAAACACCTCAACTCGATCAGCGAGCTGCGATCACCTGTTGCTAAACTAAGGATGCGCATGCGTCAGGCCCGCAGGCGACACCAGTATGTCAAAAGACAAAAACAACCCTCATCAGGACATCAGAATACAGACAGGATCAGGAAGCGGCGGCAGTAGCAGGGAGGCAGGCGCAACCGACGACGTGAGCTGCCTGAGTGCAGGATATTCCACCTGTCCGCGAGTTTATCGATTGCACCATTGACAAATGAGCCGTTGGGAAACCAATTAAAGAATTGATCAGCAACAGCAACAAAAACGACAGAAAATTTTTATTTAGCACAAGTTAGAAACAAGTTGAAGCCGGCCAGAACGTGAAATGAGCCTGATTAATGATCAAAAGAAAGTTATAGAAGCCATAAAAAGTATAAATCATGATCGCATAGGATTAACTAAATAAAGCCCTTAGTAGCAACTGCGCTGGCAATTAATTAGAGACTCACACACACACACACACACACACATATGTATAGGCAGCATGAAGTTCGAGCACCTGCCCAGGTATGCTCTGGTATCATTAATAATTCAGAGACGGCTCGGGCGAACGCATAATAACCACGATTAAAGCAAACAAGGCTCATTGTCGGTTAAATGACAAGTTTTGACAACTTGTGAAACGACAAGTGGTCACTGCCAGTGGCCAGCGACAACAACAACCAGCAACAACAATAACAACAACAACCAGCAAAACAACAACAAAAACACATGAGCCAGCGCGAACGGGCAGCGCAGGGAAATAAGGTCCACTCTAACCAGCGACCCAGTTAAATTAATAATCCGCATAATTGGAGAACTTAACTCGCGAGGGAAATGGAAATGGAAAGCGAACGCGAGAGCGAAAGAGACAGACAGACAGACAGAGAGAGAGAGAGAGAGAGAGAGGGAGGGCGATAAACAGAGAGCATTATTTGCTTTGCGCTTAATATATCATTTAGATTGTTCGCCAAAGATAGCCACGCAGCGAGGACTTTTGCTGTCATTATTATTGTTTTTTTCTTTTATATATTTGTTCATTTGTTTTTGTTTTTGTTGTTGTTTTTTTTTTTTATCCGATTATTGTTGTTCCGATTCCGTGGGGTGTGCGTACGCATTGGCAAGTTAACATGGCCCGCTGGAAATTAGCCGCTGTTGCTTGCCTCTTTTTGATTGTGATTGGGTCAAGGCGGAGCAGTTCGTATAATTTCTAATCAATTTGGTTAATCTGCACTTTAGATACAATGCTCGCCCATAAAGAGAAAATAATTGCATCTGTTTCACATGCGTGTTTCGTGTTATCCTGAGAACTAGCACACATTTTTGTTAGTAGTCACTAGTTACGATTGGTTTTCACCTTGTTTTGTTCGTTGTTCTTTACGTGATATTGATATGGCGTGCTTACTAAAATAATAATAATTATGATTGGCCTTAGGGTTTCCGTATGAAAATAGCTTTGATTTAGTTTCCTATAAATGATTTCAATGCGCAGTTATAGTTCATTTCTGTATGAAAATTATATTTACAATCAAGATTTAGCAGTGGAAATGCTTGGCAACAGGAAAAGACTTAAACAATCCACATTTATTTTTAAATTTTTGCCGAATTATAAATATAATTTTGATGATATAGAAGAATTTTTTCATTTTGGAAAGATTCTCTGTTAGTACAAAAGAATTTTAGGGCTTTCTTTTAATATAAAATAGAGAAGAGGAACTTAATTTTTCCATAAGTCTGGTTACTTTATTATTATATATTATTTTACTACTAATTTATAATTATCTCATTCATTTACTTTTATATAATATGATTGATTTACTATTATATATTATTATTAATTTACTATTATATAATATTATTATTATCCTCAAATAATTTGTATACCCTAAACCCATTAAATATGTGAATAAGCTCAGATAACAGGCAAAAGTAGGCGGGACCAGGTTCATAAAGTATATATTATTCTCGAACACGATCAACATTTTGTCCGTCCGACGTTCGTCTCTTTGTTTTCTATGTCAGACACTTCCGACGAAAGCACTCTTACTTCTTTTCTTTTGCCTGCCTGCATTAAAAGAAATTTCTTAGGTAATCATTCAACTTACTAATAATATAAAGCAAATAATGTTTTTCACTCTTGTAATGTTTTTTTTTTTTTTGTTTGGTATAAGCGATAAGCATCTCATACAATTAAGATCTAATTTTGCATGTACTTTTTTCTCTCTTTTTTTCTCAACCGCCCCAACTGTGCGTATGACATCGACCTGAACTGCTCAACTGCTAATATCAGGGTGTAAGTATTTGAAACTATTTGAAAAAAACAAACACAATTAAATAGTCATTAACTATGGGGAAAGTGTAATGGATAGTTAGCTGGTAACTGACGAACTGGGCCATGAAATGCTTGCTGAGTGTTTTGATAAATGAATTGTTTGAAACAATTGGCACGTACTTAAATGTCCTTTAAAGTTCATATTACATTGAGGAACTGGCAGCGTTGTGGACGTGAGGCGACCTTAATTACAACCAGCAACATGCATGTTAAACATGACATTTTTCATGTGCCGGCGATCGATCAAAACGACAGCTACTGGATGTGCCAAAAGATTCCGGTTGTTCACTGTCCACAGGTCTACAGGTCTACCTGTCTAGAGGTCTACAGCTCTACAGGTCTGGAAGTCTGCGTGGCAGCTCGTGTCTTATCAACGTAATATCGAATTTCGATCAAAAACGCCTTCGAGCGACTTCTTTGCAGGCGACTTCGTTTTTTGGCGCAAAAAACAAAAAAAAAAAAAAAAGAGCGAACAGAACGTAGCTGTATATGACTGGCAGGCACTGTTGCCAGCCCACATTCCAGTTCGCATGACCCTCATTATCATAGTTGGCACCATTAGGGGAAGCTACAAACATGTCCTGGCCAGGACATTCACTGCTCGCTCACTCAAAACTGACATCAGCCATAGGCGTCCAAGTGCATCTGCCACTGACTCCGTAATTGCCGTTGAGGCCTGCCAAAATGTATTATTAAATTGTTAAGGCGCAATGTCAGCTCCACTTGAAAGCTATGTTTAGCAGTTAATAATAAGCTAAAGCCTAACTAGTTCCATAATCTTTTTTTTTACGTTAACTACATTCCGTTTGTCAGCTTGTTTATTCAGCAATTAAATATAAGGATATCTTCATGTATTCCTTCTTTGAGAAACTCATTTTATTTCATTCTCTTTACATGTGCCTCTCCTACTGGACTACGAATATCTGTGAACTTGTGGTTAACAGTACGTAAGTATCATTATTATATATGATCTGATTGTAGATTGTAGAACTAGAAAACTTAATGATCTTAGCTTTAATAGGATGACTAGGGAAGAGGAGATCAATCATGAAGGGAATCTAACTAGCAAGCTTGAAGATCCTAGCTTTAATACTGTTGAAAACAATGGGGAGGAAGATCAACGAGGAGATCAGTAGTGATCGAACTAGAAACTTCGATAATCCTAGCTTAAGTACTATGGAGAGGGAAAGATGATCAATGATGAGGATGATCATCTAGGAGATGAACAGAAGTCTCTTTTGCCTAGCTTCAAAACTAAAAGACATTTTTTATTCCTGATTTATCGCATCCCAAGAGTCTCGTTTATATAAAAGTTTTGATCAAGTTATAAAGGAGATCAAGAGATAGACCAATATGCAGAGCTTTGCCTTCAAGTATTGGCTTAAATTTGTTCACATTTCGCTACAATGCTTCTGTGCTGTGTTCTTTGTGCGCGCTGAAGATTATCATCGCAAATTGCTATCTTGGTTCTCAATCATCTATTGCCATTGTCATGATCCAGATGAGCAAATACCATCACAGCATTTTTACCATATCGGATTCCAGCTGTGACACCTTCACAACTACTTTGCACTTTGTGGACCAAACGAGTGACAAATATTTGGGCCATCCTTTTATGATCGTGAGGCACTGTAAGCCAGGACCATGGCTGGCTGGCTGTCTCACGACCTGGACATACGTACACTCTGTGTGTACCATACTCCTGGAATTCCTGCACAATGCGTTTGCAGCAGCAGCAGCAGCTGGATTCCCTTCAGCATCGATCGCCAACACCGTCGGATGCCTCCACGACTTGGTAGCTCAGGCTCTGGTTCTGAGTCGGACTCTGGCAGGGTCTGAAGAGCAAATCGCTCTGTTTGTTTCTCGTTGGCCATACACACAGTTACACACACACAATGCTGCCACAAACTGAACGAGACGCAAGAATTTATGGCATTTCACTGTCAGAGACGCAGAATTTCTGTCCCTTGCCACCATTAATGGAATGGACAATAAATTTAAACGTGCAGACGGACAACATGCCATATGTAAAGAGCCTAAGCCAGCCTAAAGGCTCAGCTCTAGAGGCGACATTCACGAAATGGCCAAAATCGCAGCTCTTTACTTTGCGCGTGAGACGATTTGTAAATCCAAACCGAGCGACTGTTGCTTTTTGCATCTTTGTCTTATGACAAAGCGATAATCACAGTCTCATGACTTCACACCTCATTTGAATTGTTATCAGAAGCGCATTAAAGCACAGCATCGATTGGTTACCAAGATTTTCAATAGGGTATGAGATATTGGACATAACAATATGAGAATGGGTTTACACACGTACATTAGCCATAGATGTAGGGCAAAGTAGATATCTATATCTCAATGAAAATTGAAATGCATAGGGCAAATAGATGGCCAGGGAATCGTAATGAAAATATATACAATTTTAGCATAGTTATGTAAACTTTAACTAAAGATTCAATATGATTTCGGCCTTAATTTTGATCAAAATCTGAAAATTCTTTGAGTTTTTTCAAATGTTTTCTCTCCTATTCCTATTTTGGTACACAAAACAAAAATTTAAGTTTCAAAAATTTTTTAAATTATGAAAAAATATTTCATAAATAAAAAATGTAAATTTTTATCAAACAAATCTTTTTTTTATTAAATATATATATTTATCTGGTGGAAAAGTCATAAATCAAATGATGTAATTGATCCCAGTTATCATTTTAGTTCTATAGAAGCGGAAAGTAAAGGACTTTAAAAGTCAAATATTTTTGATAATTTTGGTAGAGTGCATAACAACTGCAAAGCTTAAATTAAGTATTTCAACGTTACCTCAGTTGAAATAATACATATCGTAAATCGGCAGACAATGTTGATAAGATAGTCGTAGCTGTTTGTGTGCAGCTTCTGTTTTGTGGGCACATTTCTCCACGAAATGCTAAGACAATGGGCTGAGATTAAATGCCAAACAGTGCAGATTAAGATGCATCGAACGCGAATAGTGGCTACATACATACATACATACATACATATGTATGTATATACGTGTATGTATGTCAGGGCAGTCCCTGGGCTGGCTGCAGCTTCAAACTGCGAGAGACACGATACAAATTTCCCTTGAAAAGAATTACATACCGATCGGCAGCGGGAATTGGCTGTAGCTCTATTTGTACTGTCAACTTCTTCTCTCTCTCTCTCTCTTTCTCTCTCTCTCTCCCTCTCTCTCTATCTGTCTCTCTCAGTTCGATTTCAATGTTGTCCCAGTGTCTCTGAATCTGTTGCTGCTGCAGCCTGCTGCTGCTCGGCTTGTTTGTCTTTGCTGTTCAGAAAAAAAGTGACCGTCTTCATTGTCAACACATGGTTTTGTGGTACGTCGTGGTACGTAGCATTGCCGTGGCAAACAATTCTATAGAAAATCATCGTGCACTCGCGGCGATCGCTTGGCTCAGTCTCTTATCTGAGCGGCCCGAATCGTTGCGCCTTACTAAATTATTATGTTAACATGAAAATAATTGAGGCAAAAGGTATTCGCCATTCGCCATTCGGCATTCGGCAGTGGCTGGCCAATTTATTTATATCGTATAATCTTGAGCGCAGTGGAATCCTTGTTCTCCATTTCGATGGAGCGACAGCAATTGATGGCCGAACAAATAGTTCCAGAAGTGCAGCATATTGGGACACCGACGCCCTGCTGCTTGTTAAGTCTCTCTCCCTCTCCATCTCTTTGCTTATATTAATATATACATATATGTACATATGTATATATAATATGGCATGGTATCGGCTAACGATTAGTCAGTTAACTAATTAAACTCTGCTCTTTGCAGACCGCTTTACACTGGGCTGCCAAGCATGGGAACGAGGATGTGGTCAAGCTGATTGCCGGCACCTACAAAGCGGATGTCAATGCCAGAACGGTGAGTGTGCCTCAAATATCTATCTATAATATTTATATATTTAAAATGGTTTTTCATTTCAATTTGCATGTTGTCTGTCCAACTGTCGACATATACATTTATATATTGGCTGCAGCATGGGGTAAGTGTACTTTTGTCAAATACTTTTTAATAATATATACGAATCGAGAAGTGAGCATCGAGGCATCGCGCATCGACTGATTGAGCCTTGTCAGAATCACGCGAAAATCTGCGTCACATGTCGCACGGCAAAAGACTTCTTTAACCCTTCCCATGAGGCAAAGCGGAGCCCAGCCGAGCTGTGACAAATCGTGACGAGCAAATCCAATTGTGCCACAACACGTGCCCCTTCTACTGCCTGCTGCCTGCTGCCTCCTGCCACTGCCTTTGTCTATGCTTGCGAGTTTACACAATTTTAAATTGAAACGTTGCCGTTGTTCGAAACAAATTAAGTTCCCTCAAATGTTTTCCAAATGTCTGTCTCCAAAAATTGAGACAAAGTGAATTGTCAATCACGACGAATGTGTTACATTCAATTTAATATGAATTTCCAACTGATTTGTTACGCATCTTGCCAAAAGGGTTTCTGGTCGAAGGTATTATAATATGCCAGCAGCTATTATAAAAAACAAATTTCTAGAGAATATGTGAAATTCATTAGAGTGCAAGTACAGTGAACGCTCGATAGCACAGGCCAATATGATTAAAGGGTTTGACTCTATTCAATTCTGAAAGTGAACAAGCTTCAATTTCGTCAGGACTTACAGATCTAATTAATGAACTATCTTCTTTTTTATAGGGCTATACACCGCTACACTTGGCAACACAATTTGGTAGACATAATATATTCGAGCTACTATGGAATGTTTATAGTATGTATACGAAATCAATAGTGAATATATATTAAATATATCTTCGAACTGAACACTCTTATTAACCTCTCGACTCTTGCAGAGGCCAATCGTGACATTATGGATTGGAGTGGCAATAAGCCATTGGACTATAGTCGACAGCGACCCAGTGTTTCGGCCTCAACGTGCAGCAGTGAGTATCAAAAGTATTTCCTTGGCACGGAGCTAAACAACAACTACCAACTGGGATACCCGCACGTTCTTGAGACACCACTCTCAAGCTCTGGCAATGGCGGTGGCAATGGGATCATGGGCGGCACACTCGGCAGCGCACTGACACGTGGCAAGAAGCGCTCTCAGCTGCGCAACTATGCCACTATTAGCAGTGGCACGGGTGGGGGCACTGTGACTCGTACTCAATCTATGATGGCGTCACCATCCACATATCGACGCTATAAAAAGCCATCGGTGCAGAGTTTGCTTTTCAAAGGATCCAACGATGACAGCGATTCAGAGTCCACGCTGCGACGCGACAAACGAGAGTCAAAACAAACAATCGATGAGCCGGGCGCTGATAGCGTGGAGGCGCTAAAGACCCAAACGGGCAGAGTACGCAGTGTTCACGCTCGGCGCAAAGAGAGCTTCTTGCGTAAAACATTTCGGTCCGCTGCCGGTGCAAGCCGCACCCCACAAGATGTTGTTACTAACCCAACTACCAATTAATTCCAGCATGTGCCAAAATAACCTATGTATTTACTTACGCGGGGGTAGTCAAAAAAAAACTATGTATAGTATATATTTATATATCAATTTGCCCAGTAAAACTTTATAGCTATAGCATCAGCAAATGTATTAACAAAGAAACTATTATGTAAAGCTAATAATCGTATTGCATCCGAAATATGATGTTCAGCTTATAAACAATTGGTCTACCAAAAGATTTTATATCTACATAAATCATAATTTATAGTCATATATATTCAAATATTAACTGAAGCTTGAATTAAAATTAAAAACAAAACAACACACACAAACATTATATTCAAAGTAACCTAATAATAAGTAATATAGAATATATATCATATAGTTAGGGCAAGTGTTGTTTCGATTAATAAGCCAAGTTTGAATCATGGTTTAACTACCTCTACATTTCATCACATTCATCAGCCCATTGCTAGGTTTTTGTCGTTCTAGAAAAGCGAAAGATTCTAGTTTCACTCTTTGTGTTGCATGTTACTTAACTAAAGCTAATACGCTTTGCCAGAGTTTATCTTTATTATTTAACACTTATGCAAAGTACTTCTAGAGTTTTACCGCTCCAAGTACTTCATGTGTTGTAATACATTCATTTTCCATACAAAATGGTACTCAAACTGCATGCGTTAACTAAATTTGTATAAAATAACAGTGGTATTCCTGCAGCTGATGATCAGCGTGTGATCAACTGAATCAAGACTTGACAGCTTAAGCCTAATTCGTATAATACAAACTAACTTTTCTTAAGTCAGGCAAGTCTTGAATGCATATCAGCTAGATAAATAGCAAGAATACAACTGCTAAAAATTCTTCTTCTCAGTAAATTCTCAATATATCTAAATACAATTTCTGGGCAACTCTATATTTATTTTCATTATTGCAACGTGTAGAAATTCAAGCGATGCGGCACAACTCAAACGGACTCAATGGAACCTGGAGGCAGGTTGACCTAACTAAAGAATTTGAATGTTTGCCAACAATTAATGTGCAATAAAATTTGTTGTTTTTTTTTCGTTCGTTCGCTTGTTATTATGTATATGTATATATATTTTATAATTTCTTAAAAATTTCTTTTACAATTGTTAAAAAGGCTTTTTGTAGTTGACTTTAATTTGATTTAGTTTTTAAGCATTTGCTGCCTGTTTTACTTGTTTTCTTTATTTGGTAAGTTTTTTTAGTTTTAACAAATTCGCTTAATCGCAAAATTCATTTGTCCTTCCAAAAACAACAAATAAATATTAATTTATTAAGGTTTACATATTTATCATTTTGATTTTTAACCGCATGTGCATGTGTGGCTATTACCCAAATTAAAATAACTATAGTAAATATCTTTTATTTATCTTTACAGAAATCAAGGCACGAAAAAAGCATGCAAGTAAGTTCAAACTCCAATCTATAGTTTCAAAATTCTTATTGATTTGTATTATATTTGCAGTCGAAAAAGATTTGGGCTTCCTGCGGATTGGTTCGTTGAATGTCCGGGTAAAGAAAACAACCGAAGCGTTCAGCAACTTCTTGGGAGTGGGCAATGGCAATGCCCTGACGGCGTATGGACCCGGCGGCGGTGGGGTAGCCCCAATCGAAGCGGGTCGCCATCACCAGCGAACTCACCGTCACCATCATCAGCGTCATCCACATCATGCCAATGGTACGACACGGGATCGGCATCCGAATCAGAGAGCATCGACGACAATACCATACGGGTCGACTAATGTCCTGGGCTCCCGTTCCAGTGTGCCAATCAATCGAAATATATATGACGCTGTACACAAGTCGTGGGGCTCAGCAGATAATATAACACAGCGTCCCGATACGCTAATGCCGCCACCGAAATCGGTTTCGAAGCGCTACAAATCTTCGAAACGCTCATCATATGCCTCGAATGCCACCGACTCGCCCCGTGACTCCATTTGTTCCTCAAACTCTAGCTCGAATCTTAACTCTGGCTACAGCAGCATGCCAACTACCCCGAATCAAATACGTGCTCCGAAGAACATTGGCATCACAGCCGATTCCGATTCGGATTCAGCTTGTGGCTTTGACTCCAATTGGTCTGTCAATGATCGCAATTCAGTTAACAATAATAATGTGCTTAGATCCTGAAATATAACAGATTTCCAAATTTTCCGATTACATTATATAAACGAAACATACCAATAATTCCACGAGGCATTACCTAATGTAAGACAATATAAAGCTGAAAAGGGTTTAATTTGTAATATTCAATATCAAGCAGATTTCTATAAACGAATCTCTAAAAAATAAACATTTCTGTAAGGCGATTGTCTATATATTCATCAAAATTGTACAAAACATATATAGAAAATGCAAAGTTTTCATACGGAATTATACAAATAAAAAGTCTTCAAAGGTTCAGAAGCTCTGTTAGTATGCTCATCGTGTCATTTGGAGTGTTAACTTTATGTCCTTGGAGCCGAGGATCGGTATAGATCTCGTAATCATTGCCACCCGGTTCGGTCTTATCGCCGAAGAAGTGAATCTCTTTAAATTTGTGGTACGCCTCGATGTGGCGCAGACAGAAGGTCTTATCCCAACCATGTGGGAACACATCGAAGCTTATCTGGCCACCAATACTGTACGTAAGATCGATATCTGCAAACTCCTCCTTCAGCTTGGCAATCATAGTGGATCGGACTTTGTGTTGCTCGTCGTAGGCTGCAAACATGTTGCGCTCTTCCCGAGTGCACTGTCGACCAATCGGGCAGACGTTCATCATGCCATTACGAAACTCAATAAATGTTCCACGTTTAATGGGCAGCTCCAGTTCCGAGAGGTATCGCAGCACATAGTTGATGAATCTCTGCAGAGTTTTCTCGCCCAAATGTTGTATAATGTTTTGTTTGCCCACTTCTTTGCCAGCTTCGATTTGCACCAGACCGTTTTCGGGGAATATAAAGTCAAATTCCTTTAATATCTTCTGGCCATTCAGCTGCTCGAACATTTTCTCCAGATCCGAGCCACCAACAATACCAATTGTTGCTCTTGGCTTCACTTTTTTATAAAGGAACTCCTCGAACTCGGGCTGCACCACCGAGCGGGGCATAGTCAAGGTACCATCCACATCGAACAGCAGCAAAATATCCTCGCGCTTTGACATTTTGTGGCAAACGAAAAAAAATCCCAATTAAGAATTGTCCACGTATGTGTGTAAATAAACTGGATTGAATCAGCTGTTTTTATGGAGCTGATAAGAAAAACGAGCCGGTTGCGATGTTCACGCTACGATCATTGCTTATCGAATGCAGTGAAAACTTTAATTTTTTACATTTATTTGTACGTATATTAATTAACAATTGGTAAACCGGTCAATTACAAATACATATGCAAAATGTGCTCAAAACAGCTGTTGGCGTTTATTAGAACAATAAGTAGTTATGAAATAATAATAATATTTATTTACATATGAGTATATAACACAATTTAATACACGTTGTTTGAAACATTATCTATATTTATTTCGCACGGCCCATGTTGTGTTCTTGTAGAGATTTATATTTTTTTGAGTTTATCATGGGGTCCACCACAACTGGATAAAGAGTAAGTCCAATTGCGCCAACAATGCATGACACAAATCCAACAAATCTCCAACCGCGTAAGACTGCCATTAGACTGCAAGACAGAATTGATTTAATTCGTAATAGATTCTTATTATTTACTATTATAAAACAAAATAACACCTGCTTGATACACAAATGGACTAAAAAATGACAAATTGCCTAGAGAAACATCGTAGGCCACACTATCGCATGGGCTATCGATGACAAATGCGAAACACAAACAAGTATCGATTGCTGTGCAGTTGCGGGCGTGTCGTTGTTGTTAGCTTCATTTCGTTTGTAATTATTTTTTGTTTAATATATATTCAAACTAAATGTGTACTGCTATAAATGTGTAAAATGGCTAGATTGTTATTGCTAATAAGCTTACTAAGCGCAGTTTATTTAACTGCAACTTATGGTAAGTTAAATTTCGTTTGCCTAGCTCGCTGATTAAACATTGGGCGTTGCTGCATGTAAAATATACATATGTATGTGTGTGTGTGTGTGTGTGTGTGTGCGTGTGTACGCATGTAAGTCTGACTTAATAAGCCATTCTTTTGGCCAGATTTAAATAGGTGTACATATATATAAGCCCTCGAAATGTAGCTTAGATAAATGTGTAGAATAGTAAGCTATTCTTTTATGTTAACTGAGCATTATTAGTTTTCCCATAAATCTCAATATGTATTCGTAGCTAATGCATATTTAAAAAAGTATTTAAGCATAATTAATTTGTTAATAATTATAGCACAACATCATTATGCTGAGCACAAAATCAGCAATATTATTTGGTGCACAAAGGGTCTGGAGGAGCAGTACAAATGTCAGAACTTAACCGTGGCCATCGAACGGGATCGTGCGCTCTTCGATGATGTCTTCTTAAATCTCACCTGTCTTATGGCATACAGTGCCGATGAGTGCATACATCTGTTGGATCGTGAGAAGGCACATATCACCACACTGGATGCTGGAGATGTTTTTACCGCTGGTCGCTACAACTCCTTGATTCCCATTATGCAAGAGAAACTGGAAGGCGGATTCTTGGACTATCATTCCGTGGCAGTTATAAAGAAGAATACTTTACCCGATGTTACAGATCTGCGTCAGCTGCGTCAAAAGAGAGCCTGCTTCCCCTGGGTGGGCAGTCTGGCTGGTTGGATTGTGCCCATATATATGGTGCGAGGACTTCTAAACGCTGCCCAAGCAATACTTATTAATTTGCTTTCATTTATCCATATTGCAGCTGCAACACAATGGCGGAATGGAGGTGGTAGATTGCAATAATCAGGTGAAAACCGCTGCCAACTATTTTAACAGCTCTTGCGCCGTGCACTCGTTGATTGATCGATACAATCCCATCGGAGATAACTCTGATAAGTAAGTGTATTGAGATCTATATAGAAAGATTTCAAAATAACTCTCTTTTCGTTCAAGACTTTGTGCGCTTTGTACTGGCAAAATACCTGGACGCTGCTCGTCGACCGATCCCTATTTTGGCTACGATGGTGCATTCAGGTGTCTTCTGGAAGCGGGCGATGTTGCATTTCTGCGTCACTCAACAGTTTCCGAAATGCTACAAACTTCCGAATTTAGTGAGTAACTTGCCAAATTGTATACGTTCATATATTTCAACTTCTTAACAATTGTTGCACTTTAGAAAAACTATCGCCGGATACCTTTCAGTTGCTTTGCCGCGATGGCAGCCGTGTGCCCATCAGCGACTATCGCCAATGCAGCTGGGGTCAAATTCCTTCCGATGCCATTGTAACTTCCTCAGCGCGCAGCTTCAAAGAGCGTAATCAATATCAGCAATTCATGAAACGCGTTGCGGAGCTGTATTCAGACGGCATTCGTGAGGAGCCAAATCAGCCGCAGACTGGCGGAGGATTCAACACGTACAACGGCAACAACTACAACGATCAGAATCGCAACAACTACAACGATCAAAGTCGTAACAATCCCTATGACAATTTCAACAGTCAATACGACAACAACAATCCCTACAATAGAAATCAGAACCAGAATCAAAATCAATATGATCGATTCGATGGCTCGAATTATCGGAATGAACGTCTGGACAGCAGCTTTACCACAGAGCGCAATGCACTTGAGGGCAACACCTCAGTTCCCTATGAGAAATTCCGCATTTTTGAGTCGAGGCGATATGGCAAATCCAATCTGCTCTTCCAGGTGACCTACAGAAAATATATTGTAAAATTTACTTGAATTAATCACACGGCTCAACTTCACTTCATAGGATGCAGCCAGAACTCTTGTTTCCATACCAGAGGATGATCAATCCTTTACCAAATATTTGCAAAGATCCATTGATTATATATATGGCATTCGTGAGTGCCCCGTTCCTGCGATGACGCTGTGTGTGACCTCCGAGCCAGAGCTGGAAAAATGCATTAAGATGAGAGTAAGTTAGGTTGGCTTCTCCTCAATTCCTATCTTATTTTAATTAATTTCATTTTTAAGACCGCACTGAAAGCCCAAATCCTGAAACCTGAGCTGATCTGCAAGAAAATGCATTCGCACATAAACTGCATGCAGTTGATACAGTCTGGAAAGGCTGATATATCTGTGTTCGATGCCGGAGATGTCTATACGGGTGGCTTGAACTATGATTTGATTCCATTCATGTCGGAGGTCTACAACTTGGGTGAGCCCGAATACTATGTGGTGGCCGTTGCCAAAGAAGAAGATCCCGATACGGAGCTCACATATCTGAAGGGCAAGTACACGTGTCACACGGGCATTAATACAGCCGCCGGCTGGACATATCCGATGGCGTTCCTCCTCTCCAACGGTTGGATAAGACCCTATGGCTGTGACTCGATACGTGCCGCAGCAGAATACTTTACCAAATCTTGTGTGCCCGGTGCTATAAGCAGTGAATATAACACTGGCGTTCCGTATGACAGCATGTGTGATCTTTGCCATGGCACCAGCTATAGATATTGTCGACGTGATGCATCGGAGGATTACTATGGACACACGGGTGCGTTCCGTTGCCTCGTCGAGGGCGGCGGCCATGTGGCATTCATGAAGCACACCACTGTAATGGAAAGTACCGGAGGCAAGCGCAAAGAGTGGTGGGCAAGAAACGCCCTTAACGACGACTTTGAGTTGTTGTGCACCGATGGCACTCGCGCCGAGCTCCAGGACTACAAACGCTGCAATCTGGGCAAAGTGAAGGCCAATGCTGTCGTTACCCGAGGCGGCGTCAACTATAACGAAACCCAGTTGCATGCATATATCAACCTGCTGACCTATGCCCAGCAGCTGTACGGACGCAAGGACGTGGATGCTTTCAGTTTCAGCATGTTCTCATCACCCATTGGACACTACGATCTAATCTTCCAAGACGCAACACGCCAACTGCAAATCATTCAACCCAACGAACGACGCTACGATACATATTTGGGCGGCAATTACATGAGAGCACGTCGCATTACCGATTGCTATGCCAGCGCCACTCAATTCACGTTCTCTACATTCCTGCTCCTAGCGAGTGGATTCGCTCTAAGAATTTTACTCTGATCGCATGAGGATAATCTCACAATTTCTATCTATAACATACTCCAAATAGGGTAACTTTACCCATATTGACTCGTAACAATTCGAATGCCCATTACGAATCTCACAGCAAATGACAAACAAACAAACATATCTAGGTGTACACCAAACAGAGAGTTCACAGTATAATTAGTCCTGATCTGACCAATTCTGACTAAAGTGCCTTAATATCTATTTTACAAATTTCAATTATCATTCCAAGTGTCAGATACACATTATACTATACACTAAATGTACAATAATTTAATTTTAAGTTAAAAAGATCAACATTACAAATCAGAGTACAATTTTGTAGTCTACAACGTTCAATACCGTCCCCTAAATTTAAATTATATATTGTATTTTACAAACCGTCCAAGATAATTTTATCTACAAGTCTAATGTATAATTATATTGTATTGTTTTTTATATACTATCAGAATTATACACAAATATAGACATATGAAATAAACATTTTTAGATTGAACATGGTTTTCTTTATATAATAAACTGATCATATAAATGATAATACTGTTCATAGAATTTAAAAATTATTTTTGAAAAAGCAAATTCACCAAGCGGTCAATGCTGTCGTCACTCGCGTGGTGAGATTGCGTCTGCAAACGTTTCAATGGTATTGGCACTTTCTTCTTCTTCGCTTTCATTCAGCTGGCTCGCTCTGGCACTGACACGCGTTGCTTTTCGACGGTTTCTTATACATGGGCTACTTTTAGTACAACAACAAGGTGAAAACGGAAAGTAGTTTTGCGACTGGTTGAGAGTTTTCACAAGGATCGAGAGTGCCACATAAATATTGAGTCAGCAATTCAGTTATCAACATGTCTATCAATTTGCGCACCGTTTACGCTTTTGCGAGAGAAATGTATCCAAAAGTTTCAAAGGAAACCATTCAATACGGAACAGCTGGGTTTCGCGGCAAGTGAGTTTACTTACCCTTAACTGCATACATACATACATACATACATGCATAGATTGCCTCATATATACAAATACATATTTACAACTGGGTGAATGTACACGCCCACACCCAAGCGAACAAACACTCACGCACACACACACGCTTGCCTAGATAATTGTACGGATGTATGTATGTGTGTGTGTTTTAGGGAGTGGTGAAGATGAGTAAGGCGATGCACTATTTTGGCATTCCGTTATATTAATAGAATTTCTTGCTTTATCAATGGACATGCACCTTTTAAAGGTACCTAACTATGGCCACACATACATACAAGCTAAATATATAAATATGAATGAAATTTCAATTAATTAATACAATTAGAACTCCAATTTAGAGCAGCTCTATTATAAGTTAAAGCTATATATTTTTATTTATTAGGCAACTGAAAAAAACTTAACCTCCAATCAGAAGAAATTCGTTCTGATTGGCGGCCTTTTTGAACGTCCAGAGGAAGAAACAATTCATGTTATGTTTAGTTGCTCATACGCATGCATACATACATACATATATACAAACAACTACACATACATACATACATTATATGTGTACGTGTTTACTAGAGTCTTCTTGCACGAATGCATTTGAAATGATAATAAAGACATTCGACCGTAACATATACAGAAAACATATGTACTCGTATGACTAAGAATCATATAAATATAGACGTTATCTTTTTGCCTTATTTATTTACTATACCTGCAATATGATACACATAGATTCGATTGCTCAATAATTCTAACTGATAATCTTCTTCTTCTTTCGCAGAGCCGAGTTCTTGGACAGCGTCATGTTCCGTATGGGCGTGTTGGCTACTTTACGTTCCCGGTTTAGGGAGGGCGCTGTCATTGGCGTCATGATCACAGCCTCACACAATCCGGAGCCCGACAATGGCGTTAAACTGATCGATCCGAAGGGTGAAATGCTGGAGACCAGCTGGGAGACAATTGCCACAGATTTGGTCAACGTTAGCGATCAGGAACTGGAGCAGCATGTAGCTAAAATAATTAAGGATAATCAAATCGATATTACCTCAAGCTCCTATGTCTATGTGGGCATGGACAATCGTTACCATAGTCCACGTTTGCTCAAAGCTGTGGCCGATGGTGTCATCGCTCTGAAGGGAAATGTACGAGAATTTGGCATAGTCACAACGCCAATGATGCACTTCTTCGTCGTGGCGGCCAACACAAAGGAGGTGTATGGCAAGCCCACAGAAGAAAGCTACTACGAGAAGCTCATTTCCGCCTTTGAAAAACTGCGCAATGGCCAGCTGGAGAATGGCAACTATCGCAATCGTCTGATCTTCGATGGAGCTAACGGAGTTGGTGCTAGAAAGATGTTGCAGTTCATCAAGCGCATGAATAAGTCACTCGATGTGACGGTTATCAACCAAGGCATTGGTCCGGGCAAGATCAATGAGGAGTGTGGTGCTGATCATGTCAAGGTGCAGCAACGGCCGCCAGTGGGCATGCCCATCGTGGAACCCTTTACGAGATGTGTCAGCGTTGATGGCGATGCTGATCGTGTGGTCTACTTCTTCAACGATGAAACGGGACAGTTTAAGCTTCTCGACGGCGACCGCATTGCCACCCTAGTAGCTGGCTACCTGATGGACTTAATTCAGAGTTGTGAGCTGGACCTGCGACTGGGGCTAGTGCAGACGGCCTATGCCAATGGCGCGTCCACAGATTACATTGTCAACGAATTGAAAGTGCCCGTTTCCTGTGTGCCAACAGGCGTTAAGCACTTGCACCACAAGGCACTGGAATATGATATTGGCATCTACTTTGAGGCCAATGGCCACGGCACCATTGTGTTCAGCGATAGTGGCAAAGCGACGATTAGCGAAGCAGCCAAGACGAAGCCCAAGGCGCAGGCTCTGCTGCTCGTCATAGATTTGATCAATGAAACTGTCGGCGATGCCATTTCCGATATGCTGCTGGTGGAGACGATCTTAAATCAAAAGGGCTGGGATGTTAAAGACTGGATTTCGAGCTACACCGACCTGCCAAATAAACAGCTCAAGATTAAAGTTCAGGATAGAAACGTTATCAAGACCACAGACGCGGAACGTGTGTGTGTGAAGCCGGAGGGACTACAGGATGAAATCAACCAAGTCGTTGCAAATTATAAACGTGGACGTGCGTTTGTGCGTCCATCCGGCACAGAGGATGTGGTACGCGTATACGCCGAGGCTGCCACAGAAGAAGTAAGTTTATATGTTGAACTGACTACAGCTGAAGAAACTAATTGCCTTGTCTCCCTCTTACAGGATACACTTCAGCTGGCGTACGAGGTGGGACGATTGGTGCAAAAGCTTGCAGGCGGAGTCGGACCGGAATTAGTTAATCCAAGCAACAATGCTCACTTGTAGTCAATATTTATAGAGAGAAGGCTTGCGTGCTTAGGCATAATCTCACAGAATCGCATTTAACCGGCGTGCTTAATTGGTAGTCTTTAATTTACATCCTACTTTTGGGGAATTTGTGTAACTAGTATGTTAAATTTATACACCGCCTTAAAGTATACACACTTTCAATCACTTATAAATGCATTTATAATGTAGTTAATAATCGCAAAAAGTGATTTATTTGTTATGTTTTGAAACAGAAAACAAACTAGAAATTCTCAAATTAGATTTTTTTATATAATTTACAACTGTTGGAAAATTGTCAGAATTGCATCGAAGTAATTTTTAGTAGAAAGGTCGAGGTGCTTAACTATATGCCTGTTCCTATTCTAAAGTACTTTAACACTCAATCCACTATATGTCCACGTGAACCTCTTTAATTATTACAAATGTGTGTGTCTGAGAAAAACTCAAGAGATTTTATATTCTTGCCACAATAAAAAAGGACGGAGACTGTTATCACAATATTGTTACTGTCACAAATTTATATAAAACCGTAGTTTACTCATATTTATCAAGGCTTACATACGCCCACATATCGCTAGATGTGCTTCCCCTTTTATCCTGTATAGAAAGTATATTAATTTAAATTTCTTTGTCTTGATTTGAAATGTGTTTTGTATTTTTTTTTTATATACTTTGAATTTCAATTGTGAAATATATGACAAAAATATTTTAATTAATTGCTTTTTCAATTTAATAATAGAAAATTATTGCTTTTAATTGTTGAATTCATCAACTAAAAATCAGTTGAGTACAAATAATATATATGATGAATGTGAATAAAAACACAAATATATATAAATTTGGCGCCGCTTTTCGATTCAATAAAATACTAAAAAATACATGCAAAACCAATTAAGACCAAACAACAGATGTTTGCAGAGCTGCACCGGTTACTATCGATTTGAAATCTTGCTGTATCGATAAGAAAATCAACAACATCCCTTTAGCAAAGCCGTCAAACTGCCCTGCTGTCACTAAAGTATAAATTTTCTGATGCAATTTCATCTATAAAAAATAGCTGAAATTTTAAATTGTACTCTCATTCGTTGGGCATAAATCAACTAAAATGGAAGGTGAAGACGTAAGTGTCAACAAGTATTGTGTATTGCAAGTGTTCCTATCAGCAATTATATACAAACGACGATATCGTACATTGTGTTTCTCGTGTGTGAGGTTATGTAGCGCATATGGAGCTCCATTAACATTTGCATGCATTTCACCTACTCGCCCCAAATATTTCATGTGCGCATATTTGCTAATATATTTAATTATTTTGAAATATATTTTAGGGCTTTGATCCAACTTTGTTGAAAAAGAAGAAGAAGAAGAAGACCACATTTGATTTGGATGCCGCATTGGGACTGGACGATGCTGGAAAGAAAGAAGATCCTAAAGATGAGGCAAGCACTGTGGCAACAGCAGCTGAAGTGGACGATAATTTGGATCTAGAAAGCTTCGGTAAAAAGAAGAAGAAAAAGAAGAAGCCCTTCAATTTAGATGAACTGGAAGGGGCGTTGCCGGATGGCGCAGACGACGTCACCGCTGCAACAGCTGAAGACCCAGAGGAAGAGGAGATCAATTTGGACATGGACTTTACAATGGCCAAAAAGAAGAAGAAGAGCAAAAAGAAAGACTTGGACGAATTGTTTGCCGACAAAATGGACGACGATAAAAGCGAAGACAAAGAGAATAGTAAACTCCTTATTAATTAAACATAATTTGTTTATCTGTATTAATTTACTAATTTCTTTGCAGTTGAGGATAACAGCAGCACCTGGGCTGGCTCGGATCGCGATTATACATACGACGAGTTGCTGAAGCGCGTCTTCGAAATCATTCTGGACAAGAATCCAGACATGGCGGCTGGCCGTAAGCCCAAGTTCGTAATGAGACCACCTCAGGTGCTTCGTGTGGGCACAAAGAAAACTTCGTTTGCCAACTTTATGGATATTGCGAAAACTCTGCATCGTCTGCCGAAACATCTGCTCGACTTTCTGTTGGCCGAGTTGGGTACAAGTGGCTCAATGGATGGCAACCAGCAATTGATAATCAAGGGTCGCTTCCAGCCAAAGCAAATTGAGAATGTGCTGCGTCGCTATATTAAGGAATATGTCACCTGCCACACCTGCCGCTCTCCCGAGACAATATTGCAAAAGGACACGCGTCTATTCTTTCTACAGTGCGAATCGTGTGGTTCACGGTGCTCCGTTGCTAGCATTAAGTCTGGTTTCCAAGCTGTTACAGGCAAGCGTGCCGCCATTCGAGCAAAAACCACATAAATTACGTGTATACTTTTAATTGGATTTTTTATTGATTAAAATTTCAATATATATACAAAAATGCAGCTATTTACTTAGTCTGGCTCTGATAGTAATCGATTAAGTTCTCACTGAATGCAATCTCCAGGCTGCGCGACTTGTCGTTGTCCACAGCAAATGAGAAAACGTCGAGATTGATTTGATCTCGAAAACTGAATGGACGTCCATATAACATGACATTGCATCCGGGCGAAATGATGGAGCCATCGATATACTCCATTGCCTTGCCCAGGAGTCGAGTCATGCTCGAAGCTATCTGCTCGTACTTTTGAGTGTCCGCACTGCCAGTCAGGCATTTGGCCTCATTATGCAGACACTTGATGATCTTTGCTTCCCGTGGCTTGGTATATATCTTAAATTTGATTGATCCAGTGCCATCGTCTAAAATGTAATTGTAAAACGTTTTGCTATGAACGCCGCGACCTGAGACAAAGCCGTACACCAGGCAGTTGCGATACTTCAGTACAGTGGGATTGAGCAAAGTGAAGGCACCTCTATTGTCTTCATCTGGACGGGATTGTAAAATATCTTTAACAAGCAATGGAATGTGCTCATGAATTTTTTCTCCATTTATTGTTGTTTTTTGTGGGGCAACATAAGTCGAAGCTTGATCTTTGGTTTTGCGTATGATAAAATTATCCAGCTGATCCTCAATGTCATTGTGTGGTAAGCTTGTCATATCGAAACATTCAATAAAACAAACAAAATTTTTTAAATCTGTTCTTTATTTGAAAATATTTGTTTTAATTGACATTTGTGTTCCCAGCTATCGGCAATTAATCTTTATCGATATAATGCTGAGGCCATTCACACTAGTTCCGGTTCAGTCGTTAGGTTCAAATTGATTCCATAGTCATGTGTGAGTTCGCAGAAGTTGGTATTGTGAAATAAATATAATCTATTTTTGTCTAATCAAGTTTGTGGCTATCTAAAAATACAACATTCAAACAAAGCAAATGTAATCGATGTACATTGAACATTGACTCAAATTAATATATGAATTTCGCCATCCCTTGAAACTGTATTATTTCATCATCCCTCGTCAGCATTTTCGCAGATTGTGAAATTAAAGTGTAAATAATAAGTTTTCAAAAGAAAACCTACCAATCTAAAACTAGGCATGTCCGGTGGACCAGCAATAACGCTCAAAAGCCAACCAATAGATGGTAACAATAGCAACAGCGGAAATGCTGCTGCACAGCAGCAACAATCTGGAAACAATGCAGCAGCAGCAGCGTCTTCCTCCTCATCCCAGGCTTCGAGTGGCACTGTGCCACCAGCTCAAGAGGGCACACGCCAAAGTAGTCTCCAGCGTATACAGCAGCGCAAGCAAAAGGTATTCAATCTGCCCGAAGCACAGAAACTCGCCAAATTATCCATGTATTCGGCGTGCCAATCCGAGGGCTGCCGTTGCACTGGCTGGAAGACGCCCCAGGAGAACAGGCACCGAGATGTCGAGTCCTCCTATTGCCCCGAACCGACTGAAGAGTGTCGAAATGCCAGTTGCCGCCATCCGTTACGTTCGCACATTTCCCATCTCACCGAGATTTCCAGAACAAGCATGGATGACCTTTTAGGCGCAATCATTGACATGGAAAATCTGTTCATGTCCATGCAACGCGTTGAGGATGAGGACACCAAGAAGGTTTATTTGTATCTATTCAGGTTGCTGCGACAATGCGTGCTAACACGGCAGCAGGCGGTTATTCGAGGTCCTTTGGGCGATCCTCCATTCGAGTCGCCGTGCATAACAAAAGCTGTTTTATCCTTGGTCTTCTACAAGTACAACCACTTGAATCCGACTGAACTGCAGACCATGACAGAGGTGGCCAAGACCTTTTTAAATTTTCTCAATCATTACAATTTCGAGTCGCCCTCTGCACGTCGCAGCGATGCAACTTTAACGCACGAGGATGCATCGACCTATAAAATCAATTACACGCGTTGGCTTGTTTTTTGTCATGTGCCCGCCTTTTGCAATTCCCTGAGGCAATTCGAGACATCTCTCGTATTTGGACGCACTCTATTGCGAACTGTTTTCCAATATATGTCGCAGCAGCTGAAGAAGAAATGCATCTCGGAACGTGATCGTTTTCCTGAAGACAAACGCTCGATCATTACGCAAATGCCCAAGTTTTTGGAGGCATTGAGAGCTGAGCTGTTGAAGGATGATTCGCCCATATGGGACTCGACATATAGGCCACCGAATTCATTTGTCATGCAACAAAGAAAGCGACACCAGGAAGTGGCACCACCAGCCGCCATTTCAACTGCTGGCGCAGCTGCTGCCAGTAGTAGCAAACGCTCAACCGTAGGAGAACCTGCTCACAAGAGGGTCAAAAAGGAGGTTGCGGAACGGGTGACCAGGTTAGTTTAATTAAATTCTATGCTGTCTTTGTATTAAAGATTCATTTCGTTTTACAGTGAAAATCAGGATGATCTGCCAACCGATGTGGTTATGCGTGCCATGAAATCCGTTTCCGAGTCGAAGACATCAAATAAATCGGAAATCTTGTTTCCCGTCAATGTGTCGCGCGATGAGAACGTCAAGGCCGAGGAGCAAAAGCGCGCTATTGAGTTTCACGTGGTCGGAAATTCGCTTACCAAACCTGTGGATAAGCAAACGATCCTTTGGCTGTTAGGACTGCAGCTTGTGTTTGCCTATCAGCTGCCCGAGATGCCGCGCGAATACATTAGCCAGTTGGTATTCGACACCAAGCACAAAACCTTGGCATTGATCAAAGAAAATCAGCCAATTGGCGGCATATGCTTTCGTCCATTTCCCACCCAGGGCTTCACAGAGATTGTCTTCTGTGCCGTGACAATGGCGGAGCAGGTCAAGGGCTATGGCACTCATCTGATGAATCATCTAAAGGATTACAGCATACAACGTGGCATTAAACATCTGCTGACCTTTGCCGATTGCGATGCAATCGGATATTTCAAGAAACAAGGTTTCTCTAAGGACATTAAGTTGGCACGTCCCGTCTATGCGGGCTATATCAAGGAGTATGACAGTGCTACACTAATGCACTGTGAACTACATCCAAGCATTGTGAATACACAATTTATTGCCGGTCAGTTAGCTTGATGCGATCCTCAATTGATTGCCAATTAACATACGTATTCTGTGTCCACTTTCCAGTTATTCGCAATCAAAGTGAGATTCTTAAGGAGCTCATTGCACAGCGACACAATGAAGTCCAAAAGGTAAGAACTGGCTTAACATGCTTTAAAGAAGGATTACCATCGATACCGGTCGAGTCCATACCTGGCCTAAGGGAAATCGGTTGGAAGCCGCAAATGCGCCCAGTACGCGCCTCTCGTCCCTTGGAAGAATCTACAGATCCCGAAAAGCTAGCGACCCAATTTGCATCTGTCTTACAATCTGTGCGCCAGCACACCACAGCTTGGCCTTTCCTGCGCCCAGTTACTGCAGCCGAGGTGCCCGATTACTACGATCACATCAAGTACCCCATGGACCTGAAGACAATGGGCGAACGCTTGAAGAAGGGATATTATCAAACACGTCGCTTGTTTATGGCCGATATGGCGCGTATTTTCTCCAATTGTCGCTTCTATAACTCCCCTGACACCGAGTATTATCGTTGCGCCAATTCTCTGGAGCGTTACTTTCAAACCAAGATGCGTGAGTTGGGATTGTGGGATAAATGATCTGACGATCCCATAGCCATTGCATGAACTGAATAAATTATTTATTTCCTATCATATTGATAAACAAATTTATGTATGATATTGTTTGAATTTCAGTTTCTACGAAGCTAAACTTTTGCAACTCTGCTCTCCAAGTTATTAATAAAATATTTAAAGGCAAACATTCATGCTCTCTTTTATTTTTGAAAACTAAACTCCCATTTTGGCTATATGAAATATAGATAATCAAATAACTGAATCAGAACTAATTGAAATGAATACATATTATCATATGCCTTCCATCAACAATCTAATGTATTATAAAGATGATCCAATGTATGACACTAATTCCATTATTATTATTAGTTTAAGCTCGATTTCAGTACTTTTCGATGCCAAATTCTGTGATTTAACGGAAACCCAAGAAGAGAACTTGATAGATCCTTGCATAAACAGTTAATCTATTGCAAAATATGACTTGCTTCATTACTTATAAGCGACATATACATACATAAACATATATATTTATTACAATTTCATACATGGTTGTTTTTGTGCTCAACATAGAAGTAGTGTGTCCAATCTATATATTCACAATAAAAAAAAAAAGAATAAAAACAATGAAAATAGAACCCATAGTGCTCTGAGAGAGAAAAGTATAACTCGATCAGTTATTTTGCTCTGAATTTAATATGAATTATATGGCTTATTTATATGAAACATTTACAACAAAAAAAAAACATTTTTTGATGTACATTCCGTGGAGTATTGTTGTAATATCTCCATTCAATTCCAGCTACTCGAATACAAATGTAAAGTAAAATGTTTAACTTTAAAATAAATTTCTTTTAAAAATTAGATCATAATCGGAATCTTACGCGAACATCCACGCACAATGCGTACAGCTAAACTCCTTAAACTATAAAACTGTAGTATAATGAGATATTGTGCATTCCTGGGTGACAGAATATGTTTTTGTTTTTTTTTCTTGTTTCTATTTCTATTTTTGTTTTTGTTTTTTTTTTTCTGCAATTGTTTTGAAGGCTGCAAGCTAAATACATAGTTGGTTGGTTGATTGGTGTAGACATATTTAAGTAGCGTAATTAAAAATATATATATATTAGCTCCCCCAAATACATGAAACGCATTCAACTACACACTATATGTATATATATATATATATATATATATATATATATATATATATATATATATATATATATATATATATATATATATATATATATATATATATATATATATATATATATATATATATATATATATATATAATATATATATATATATATATATATATATATATATATATATATATATATATATATATATATATATATATATATATATATATATATATATATATATATATATATATATATATATATATATATATATATATATATATATATATATATATATATATATATATATATATATATATATATATATATAAGAACGTTTTCTTTTGGCTATAGACACGGAAAAAATGATCGAAAAACTGAACTAATCTCTGAAAGACACGCTATAATTGTAGTTTTGTTTCGCCTTATTTCTTTTTTCTTTTCTTTTTATAAACAATAAGTTTAGGTAAATTTATTTGTTGCCCACACTACTGCTGATAGGTGATTTATTTTTTACAATTTTTAGATTTGCCTTTTTTGTTGTGTTCAATATATGTACGTGTTGCTGCTAATTGTTAAATTTATATATATATATATATATACGTATATATATATATATATATATATATACGTATATATATATATATATATATATATATATATATATATATATGCATGTATTTCCATTTTCTCCATCATTAAAATTGTTCTTAAAAAAGTTTAAATGCTAGTAACGCTTTGAATTAATTTATTTATGATGTCTGCCCACATTAAGTATATAGAGTTGTAGACTTTTTTTTTAGGTTTGTTTGGTTTTTTAAAATATAAACATGCGAATTGCGTTTTGTTTTTATTAATGTTTTGGGAATTCCATGGATTTAATTGTTTCTTTCCTTTAATTTCATAATTTGCGACTCCTAGAGTTTATTTTTCTTTGTTTTTTTCTTTTTAACTTTTCATAGACTTATGCTTAATGTTTGTTTTTCTTCACATTTATTACTAAATATATGTAGAGGTGTGTATGTTCTCTCTCACTATAATCAAGTGCTGCCTTCGCTATTGACGTTGTAGCATACCATTTACACAAAATACCTATCCATATGGCTGCTGAACGGTCTCGGATCATATATCATTGATAGCTAAGCAACACGGTGGGCGGGCAGAGAGTGCGCGCAGGACGTCATGAGCGTTACAACACTAAGTAAAATTTTACAATTATTTTGTTTGATGCCATTCCAGTTTCATAACTCGATTTTTCATGATGATAAGAGCCTTGTTTGTCGTCGATCGGTCGCTTGATTAAGTTGCATTCGGGTTAACTAGCTTTGCAATGAGTAGGACTTTTGTTTCTTTTTTCTTTTTCTTTCTTTCTTTCTTTTTCATTTTTGTAAAGTTAGGCAAGCATTCTCCACTTGTGCGACATTATTGAGCTGCAATATATATATACATATAAATCCCAAGTCGAAAATTAAGTATACAAGCTAGTGAGACGTATGGAGACACTTACAAACTGCCGCCACTTGTTGCGTCTGCTCTGTGAGCGTAGACGTGGCTGTCTTCGTTGTTGCGGCATTAGATGCCGTGGTTTCCGTGGTGTTGCCTGTACTGGCAGCACTACTTCCTGCATTGTTGGCAGCTTTCAGAGCTGCGGCTGCGCTGCCATTTCCATTGGTTATGTTGCTCTGGCGATTGCCGCCGTTATTGTTACGATTGTTGCTGCGGTTACGATAGTTGCCGCCACCACCGCCCATGCGATAGTTGTTGCGATTGTAGCCAGGTGCACCGCCATAGCCAGCATTCATGCCACCATTACCAGCACCGCCCATCGTATTGCCATTATTATAATAATTGTTGCGCCCCCGGTAGCTATTGAGTAAACCATTAATTATATTAATTTTCCGGAGAGCTAAGTGAGCAATGCATTAACTCACCTCCCACGTCTGGTGGAGGAGACGCCGAACGTCTCAGTATTTAATTTGCGCTCCTGACGCCAGTCATTCTTCTTGTTCTTACTGCGATCCTGGGCAGCCTCGCACGAGATGGTGTCAAAGAACGATTTGGTCTTATCATAGCCAACATGAATATCCTCATCCTCAGGCTCATGATCGCCAGCGCCGGTTTCGTTGCCTGAGTCGTCTTTCTTATCGGTCTCACCATTCAACTGTTCAAAGTTCAGCAAAGAACAACAATTTAACAATTTGAAATACAAATCAAACTCGTATGAGTGTGTGTGGTGCAATGTATGAGTTGAGTGTAAATTTTAAATAATTATAAACAAATGTAAAGCTAACTGGACTACAGAGCTCAGATGATTCCAAATGAGGCAGCAAACGAAACTAAGCAAACGAACTTATACCTGATCAGTAGTGGTAGAAGTTGTTGTTGTTGTTGTTGTGGCTGTTGTTGTAGCTGTGGTTTTGTTGTTGGGTTCATCGCCCACCTTGAGTTTCGCCAGCTGGGAACGCAGCTCCTCAAACTTATTGTTGGCCTGCTCGAAATCAAAGTCACCCTCAAATTTGATCTTGTTGCGTGGCTTATTCTGATTAGCCGATTGTGGACGATAGCCCTGCTGACGATAAATCAAGCAAATTTCAATATTTATATATATATATGAATACCGATTATTAGAAGAATATGTTATATGAGAGCTAAGCTGAGCTAAGCTCAATTTATAATAATTTATATTTATTACATTCTATTGCTGAAATTTACCTGATTTGGTCGCATTGGGCCACGTGCACCCATGCCGCGATTGCCGCGCATCATCATATTATTCGGATTCTGTGGTCCGCCACGATGCATATTCCATGCACCGTTTCCACCACCACCACCACCACCACCGCCGCCGCCGCCGCGTTGCTGCATAGCACCACCGCCGACTCCACCACGATTACGTTGATTATTATAGTTGTTGTAATTGTTGTTGTCCATTTGACGACCAGAATCACGGCGATCACGCTGCTGATGCTGCTGCTGGTGGGGATGATTGTAAAAGTCGTTATTGTGATTGTGATTGTTCCTCTGATTCGGCTGCATGTTGGGTCCTCCTCTCTGCTGCTGCTGTTGTTGTTGTTGCTGCTGATGGTTTTGGCGCTTATGACCGGCATCGCGCGCATTACTACCACCACCGCCACCACCGCCGCCGCCGCCGCCAAGAGCTTGTGCAGAGTTTTGTTGTTGCTGCTGCTGATGTAACTGTTGCTGGGAGTGCTGCTGGGTCAGGTCGGCCGTTGGACTGATAATGAGGCTAATAGGCGTTGTCGAACGCGAAGCGCTCGCTAGCATATCTAAAACGGAAACTTTACATATAGACAGGAAAGAGGTGCATATATGTATAGACATTAATGATGTGTATGTGTGTATGCGTGTATGTGTGGGTGTGGGTGTGTGTGTTTGTGTTTGTGTGGGTGTGTGTGAATGTGAGGTGTTAGTGTGTTTAAGACTTACTTTGTTTTGGCTGCTGTTGAGGCTTCGGTTGCTGCTGCTGATTACCAGCTATGTTCATGAACGGTCCTCCACTGCCAGGTGCGCCAGCACCTGGTGCCAAGGAGCCGGGGCCTAGACTGGGTGCACCCAAGGCACCAAATGGATTGCCATTGCCAAACCCAGTGCCAGGTGCACCGGGTGCAACTCCACTACCACCAGCCATCGATGGACCAGTATGCTGTTGTTGTTGCTGCTGCTGCTGTTGTTGTTGTTGTGACGCATTCATTGGGAAATGCTGTGGCATTACCTGTGGCCCATTCTGCAATTGTGCCTGCATGATAGCAGGATCATTGTGGTGCGGCAGCGTATGGTTGTTCACAACGCGAATGTCTTTGATATCGGAGCCACGAAATAAGATATAATCATAGATCTGCGACTGCGGTGCTATTTGAAACTGTGTATCACGATCCTCCGTACCAAAGGAGCGCACTGTTTACAACAGCAACGATAACAGAACAAAAAAAAACAACAGTTATAATTTATGGTATAACCTCAATGTCTTTCAACTTGTAAATATGCATGTAGATATATATATGTATGTATGTAAATGAATACACACATACGTATGTATGTATGTGTGTATTTATAAAATGCAAAAAGCGCGGCAAGTCATGATCATATCGAAAGTACAGTAGTCTATTTTGTAAAATTACAAAATATGCATATTCAATTACATATGTATGTGATAGGTCAACATTATAGGTTCCATGCAAATTATGCCTTAGTCCATTTTAAACACTGTCTATGCTAACGGTAGTAACGGTAATTGGCCGCCCTGGCGCCAAAAATTGGTTTTGCCAGAGAAATGTCTAACACATGCACAAATCCCTATCTAACTAACACATGTATTTATTTTGATGTAAATCAGTACACACACACACACACACTCATAGGTACATGCATTTTATACATGTGCATGTATGTACACATGTAGACCTTAATATGTATGTCATTTTGCGCGTGCATGGGGATGCAAAAGCAACACTGTACAACCCGAAGCTCTATCTGTGTGCCGACCAGCATCTGAGCTTCGCAAACATGACAAACAAAAAGCACAAGAGAGAGAGAGAAAGAGAGAGAGGGAGAGCAAAAGCGCGAGAGTGGGAGAGCGAGTTGAATTGAACATTGTCGAGTGCGTGTGTGTGTGCGTGTCTGCCCGCTCTTTGCGCGATGAGCAGCAAATTACTGTAAAAACTAACTGAAGCAACCAAAAAACGTGAACAAAAAAATTTGAAAGAAACCATTTTCTTTTTAGCAGCCGCCTTTGCATTTTACCGTTTTAGTTTTACAGCACAGATTACGTTGTGCACATATGTACATACGTATGTACTTACATATATCTATATGCAAATGCAAATATGTATGTCCACACAAATGTGTGGGCATACATATGTATGTACATACGCACGCACAAATATATTTGGTATATTACTTACCACTCGATAGGGCAATTGTACACTCCTGTGGATCCACCGTATACAAGCGGCCTTCATATCTAATGTCAGCTTTCGAAATTAGGCTGATCTTTGAGCCCAATTCCGGTAATCCCCCACTCATTTTGAATGCTGACTGTGTATCACCACTGTCTGATCCGCGTATCAATCCAAATATATTTAATTCACCAGTTTTTTTTTACCAAAAAATGTTTCTGCTGATGGCCGACAATTGTCGACGAATAGAATAATCAAGTAAAGCAAACAATTATAGCGAGCGCGACGTTGCCCCGTTTGCGTGAGCGAGTGGTTGCCTGCTGCGCTGCAGTGTTTCAACCTTTCGACGTTGACAAGAAGCACGCAATAACTTTCTTTTTCCAGAGTAAATGTTGAACTTTCAATAGACAGATTTTCAATACAATGGATATGGAACACAATTTGAAAATTATATCAAATCAAATGGATAAATTAGTAAAAATTTTAAATTTTTTTTGCAATTCGTAATGTGGAAAATTTTTCACCTTCCGTCTGCAAAAACCTACCCGTCGAAAGTGGAAGATATTCGTACGAGCAAGAGTACTCGCTACCGAATACAGTGCTCTTAAACGGCGAAAACTGGGGCTGCATAATTTTAAATGATTACACACTTTTTACATATTAATGATAATATTCTGTTAGCTAAACAGAAATTGGCAGCATTTTTAATAACAGCAAATTTTTAAATGTTTTTCAATAACTACTTCTAAATGTCAAGTAATTAAAAAGCATCACCTACAAAAAATTACTTTACACTCTGACAACACTGACAGATAAGCATGCAACCCTGCGTTTGTCACCGCGTTTAACATTCAAAACGTTCGATTCTGAACAAGGCGTCGCTTGATTTTTGTCGACGGCATCAGCTAGATAAACACTTTGCATGTAGCTATTAAAATATTGTTAAATTACACAAATATCAATATGCCGCCACAACGCGAGCCAATTAGTGTGCGTACAACGCGACTCAATAATCTAATACTCGGTAAAGGAGTTGGCGCCGTGCAAAAACCTTCGACAAGCGCATCAAGACGCAGCGTTGTGCCACTAAATACCGCAAGTGCAGCTGTCGCTGAGGCCATTTGTCGGGAGGGTTTGCTGGACGCATTCTGCCTGCTGTACAATGAGTGCGACAAAGAGACCCTTAAGAAGCGCGACCGCAATATAGCGGAATTTGTAAATAAATGTAAGTTCTCCTTTTGGTTAAGTTTGGTATGTCATTTATAGCGCTTTTTTTGCTCCAGTCCGTTCCATTGTTGAAGAGACGCGGCAGCTGCGCGTAAACGCCGATGATTTTGTTATCAAGGCGCTCATTGGCAAAGGGTATTTCGGCAATGTCCATTTGGTGCTCGAGCGCCAAACATCCGATGTTTATGCCATGAAAAAGATCAAGAAATCTATGGTGACCACATCACAAGTGGAACGGGACATAATGTCCCAACGTAATTCCGAGTGGTTGACCAATTTACAGTATGCCTTTCAGGTAAGTTTCTGCCTCACAATCAAATATATAAATATGTATATAAAGATATATTAATGGTTAAATTGAATTATGTTCGCAGGACAATGACAATCTGTATTTGGTTATGGAATATCTGCCAGGAGGCGACCTGCTCAGCCTAATGTCACGTCACGGACCATTTGACGAGGATATGGCGCGTTTTTATTTAGCCGAGCTAACGCTGGCTCTTCATACGCTCCACTGCATGGGCTATGTTCATCGCGATATCAAACCGGAAAACATTTTGATCGATCGGTTTGGTCACATCAAATTGGCAGACTTTGGCAATGCTGCTGCCTTGGATCGAGATGGTCATGTTTTAAGTCTTTCGCCAGTTGGTACACCAGACTATATCGCACCGGAGCTCCTACAAACCATATCAACGTATAAGCTATCAAAATCTATGCATGACGTGAGTGTGACTGTATGATTAAAATTGATTTCATTCAACTCACAAATGAAATATGAAGAAAAAACATAATATTAATTGTATAATCATGCTAAGCTTAGAATCTTTTCTTTATAATAGTTATATCATATTTCATTTGCGAGTATGTTTAGCGCATGCCTTTGTTATACAGTGTAAAATAAGTTTTTAATTTATTAAACAGGTAAGCTGCGATTATTGGTCGATGGGCATAATTGGCTATGAGCTGATATGTGAGATAACGCCCTTCCATGAGGATAACGTGCATGAGACCTATTCGAAAATACTTTCGCACTGTGAGGATAGCCGGTTGAAGAAAATAGTTAGTTTTCCCAGTGATCTGAAGATTTCGAGCAATTTGAAACATTTGATCGGTTCGCTGGTCACGAATCCAACGAATCGCCTTTCGTACGATCAGATTGTAAAACATCCATTCTTCGAGAGCATACAGTGGAGCACAGTTCGTTCGCAGGTGCCGCCCATTATACCCACCATCAAGTCGGATGACGATATCTCCAACTTCGAGGATGGAATACGGCATAAAGCGCGCCGTGAACCGCAGACCAAAAAATCCCTCACTTCCAACATGAAGTCAAATGATTTTAGTGGCAAGGATTTGCCATTTATTGGCTACAGTTTCGTTCATTTGGAAAATGATTACACTGCAGTCGATGTGTCGGATTCAGCACGCACAACTAAGCTGCAGGAAAAGCTGCGAACTCTGCAACAAAAGTTGAAATCACGCGAAGGGGAAATCCTAAAGCTGAAGCAGGAGCTCGTTAAAGCACAGCAAACCGTGAAGCAGAGTGATGGCTCATCACAAGTAGTGCTTGAGGCCAAAGTTGAAATCACAAAACTCCAGGATATAATTAAGGAAAAAACTATGGAGCTGGCCAGCTGTAAGACTCAAATCAAAACGTTGCAGAGCTCAGCTAAAATTGACGAAGAAATGTGGTCGAAAAAAGAAGCCACAATCACAGATTTATTGCGTCTGAATCGCCAAAAGTACGAAGAGGCAAAAATTGCCTCCGAACAAAGATATGAGAAGCAGCTGGCTGAGAAAAAACAAGAGCTGGCCTGCACAGTACAAAAACTGGATGCACGTGAGCTGGAATTTCATGCCAAAACTGACGAATGTAAACATCTTCGAGACAAGCTGGAGAACTACAAGGAAATGCTGAAGCAATTAAAGGACCAGAGCGTTAGAGCTAACGCTAATCATGAGAAACAAAGAAAACAACTAACAGAAACCTATGAGGAAAAGCTTTTAGAGCTGCGGCAAAAGCTGCGTGAATCGCAGGACACTCACCGTCGCATGACCTTCGAGCTGCAAAACATACGCACAGAGTTGGATGAGTCAATTAGTTCAGGCAAATCAAACCAAGAAGCTAAAAATGCCACAGAGCGCAGCATTGAGGACATACTGCAGCGTCTCAATTGTGAGATAAGCGCAAACAACGAGCTGCGTGCAGCCAAAACAACTCTAGAGACGCAGCTGAGTCTTACTAAAAAGGAGTTCGCTGAAGCACAGGCGGAATGTCAGCGTTTGGATCGTGAGCTACAGGTATTATTTGATTTAAAGAAATATTTTCAAAAAATTTATTATAATTGTCTGGTCTTACATAGCTTGCGGAGTGTCGTTGCAACTTAGCGGAATCATCGCTTGCATCTCACGCCTCGCCTTACGAAACAGCGCCTGGTTCCTTGACGGAGCTGCATGCTATTGAGGATCAGCTGCGTGCCGATTTGGTGGCTGCCAAAGATGCGGAATCTGTGCAAAAGACCCGCGCAGATCAACTGCAGGAGCTGGTTTCCAAACTGGAGAGAATGCTCGAACGTTTCAATGAGCAAAGTTTGTCGCCGATGAAGGGACATTCGGGTGCTGCTAACAGCGCCGTGGGCGACATGCTCGAGCGTCAGAATGAGAAGCTAGAGGATAAATTGGCTGCAGTGCGAGAGCAAATGATTGTAGAGCGGCAGGCAGCGCGCACAGCCAATTTATCACTGTGGAAGGTGGAAAAACAACTAGAGGAGGCGCTCGCTGAGAAGAAGCTGCTGGCACGACGCATGGAATTGACGGAAGAGCGCGTCAAGAAAGCGCAAAATGAACGTGAAGAGGCACAACGTAAGCAGAAATCCACACAGGATGAGTTCCGTCAGCGTGATGCACGTATTGATGAACTAAAAGCTGAGCTGGCTGCCAGCAAGCGAGATGTACTGAAGGAGCATCGCATGTGGGAGAAGGCTGAAGAGGAGCGTATGAAGTGCAAATCAGAAATAATCGAGCACTTGGCTAACGTTCACAGGCTGGAGCAGCAAGTTAGAGAGGTGCGTCAAAAGCTGAATCAATCTCAGCAGCGTTGCGATGGTCTGGGTCTCGAACAGAAGCGTCTACAGCGCGAACTGCAAGAGGAGCGCGAACGCAATTCAGCAGCTGGCGAAAGCACTCAAGCCTTGCAGGCGGAGCTGAAGCAACTGAATGATAATTTCCAGCGTCTAAAATACGCATGCAGCATAACTGACAATCAGCTGACGGAGGTGGAGACCATGCTGGAGGCGGAACAGCAGCGTAACAAGGCACAGCAAACCCAGCTGGATGCCTGCCATGTAAAACTACGCGAGCGCAACGATCAGGTCACTCAGCTGCGCAAGGATTTGAATGTGCAGGAGTCTGGCAAGCGTCAAGCTGAGCAACATGCCAAAATACTTAGCGTGGAATTGGAGGAGCTCAAGGAAAACTTGAAGCAGCTGCAGATGAAGCTAATCTCACAACAGGGCCAGCTGGTCGAGCAAACGAATGCGCTATTCGGCGCCCAGGAGCGGGCAGATCAGCTGGATGTGCAGAGCGCCAGTTGCCAAGCGCAGAATGCAGACTACGAGCGAGAGCTGCTTTGCCTGAAGGAGGAGAATGCCCGCATACTCAGTGAGCTCTTCCATAGCAAGGAGGAGGTGCTCCATTTGCATGACGAAGTCAAGAATCTGCAAGCAGTGCAAACAGGACTCCACACCGAGATCGATGAGCTGCAGAATGCGCTGACCGAAAAGGAACAGTTCTATGTGCAGCGTGACATCAAGGCAATGGCTACGCTGGCTCAACACAAGAAGCTCATCGACTATTTACAGGTAAATGCACTGTGGAAAACTTAAATGTTTGTTGATAACTAATGCATATTAATTGTAGCTTAAGGTGGAGGATTTGTCAGCGAAGAAGAAGAAAACACTCGCAGATAAAATCTTTGGATCTAACAGCAATACCAAGGAGAACATATCGCCCAATGATGTGGAGTCATCAATACTATATCGTGCTCTAAAAGAGGAATTGCGCCGAGAACAAAAGCTTTCCAAGATGCTGCAGGAGCAGCTGGATCAATTAAATGGTAGTGTAAAGCAGAAAAAAAAATTTAGGAAGAAGTATAATAAGCTAAAATTTGTTTTTTTAGGCACTGCAACTTTACGTTCACCACGTAAGTCCAGCGCAGTCAATGGAGATGCAGAAGAGCCCAAACTGAGACCCGCTAGCATCGCCGTAGTTCCACGATCTCCACGCAAGCAGGCAACGACAATAAAACGATCTGCAAGCCAAACGGATACCAAAGCAAAATTGAAATCACCAGAAAAGCAACAGAGCACAGGCGAAGTGACGCATCATCGTTTCGAGTTGGCTTTGCAAGAGTCGAAAGTCGATGCGGCCAACTGTGTGGCCTGTGAGCAACCGATTGTAGCCGGTTCACCTTATTGGCGCTGCAAGGAATGCAAGGATGCGTCGCATCGCAAATGCCGAGCCAATGTAACTGGCAGCTGTGGCAGCACAATTGTGTCGTCTTGCGATGAGGTCAGCGAAACTCGACCAGAGTCCAGTTGTAGCAGCAGTTTGGACACATTGGACAGCGACAGCAACAGCAACTGCACTGAAGAGTACATGGGCACACTGGCTTACAATGGCTCACAGAACAATCACAATGGCGAGATCATTGAGATCAATTGTGCATTCGAAATAGTGGAGCAGAAAATCTTGCTATTTGGCTGCAACAGCGGTCTGTTTACCTACAATGTGGAGACACAGCGCTTGTTGCACATTGCTGGCATCGAGTCGGTTAGCTACGTGTCCATATCGACACGTCTGGCCAAGGCCATGATGGTGGGCGCCAATGGTGAGAAGCTCTATCAGTGCGACTATCGGCAGCTGGAATCACGTTGCCAAAGCTCGATTCCCTGCAATAAGCCTGTGCTGGAGACGTCTGTCATTGAGTTGCCCTTTGCCAATCGTTCAGTGAGCGAAAAGTGGAAACTTGTGCAGATCTCAAACGAAACTGAAAATGCTCTCGATTCGGTGGCCATTGCGGCAACTTCTACGCGCATTGTCATACTCAAATACGATCTTAAATTGCATAAATTTAAGCCAGTACGTGCATTGGACACAGCCACGCCCGTAACATCGATTTTCTATACACGGCACTCGGCCATTGTCAGCTCGGATAAGTTTTATGAAATCGATTTGGATAACTATGCGGCTGAAGAGTTTGTCGATATGGCAGATAAGACGCTGCAGCACACATCCAACTGTCAGCCCTTTGTAGCTGTACGTATCTCTCGTCAGGAGTTCCTGCTCTGCTTTGCCGAATGCGGCGTCTTTGTCGATGAATTTGGCTGTCGCTCGCGTCCTTATGATTTGAATTGGGTTTACGCGCCAACTGGTTTCGTATACCGGGAGCCATTCCTCTACGTGGCGCATTATCAGTACGTGCAGATAATGCGACTACATCGCTCCTACAGCAAAGAGCTGGCCAATTCGGAAGGCAGCGACTCATCCGAAATACAACGCTTTTACTTGCCCCATTATATGCCTACTCTGTTGACTCCGAGTGGAGAGCGAAATATTTATACGCTATCTATAGATAAGCAAGCTGGTTATCAGCAGATATATCACCTGGATGCATTGCGAACCTTCAAAAAGAAGCTCAACGTGTCCATGGAGACAATATCCTCGGTGGCAACATCCATAACCCTCGGCTCTGCGATGACAACGGATAGTCTATAAGGCAAACTTAATAAATAATAACTCTGCCTGTAAATACATACATGCGTATGTATATAGTATTTAACACAAATTTATCTAAACCTAACCTAACGAAGTCACAAATCACTTTTTATTATATTATATTTGATTTCAATATTTTAATTACGTTTTTCTTTGCGATTCCAGCGAGAATAAAGCATTTGAATACATTTAGCGCCAAGTTTGAATGTCCGCTATTGGAACACCCTGTGAAAGCTTTTGCTTTGCAAACGCGCCCTGTGAAGCATAACAGTTTTTTTCTTTTTAGTTCGCATAGACTGATAGAGGCGGCAACAGCATCTAATGAACGAGTGCCGAGCTTTTGTTATCCAGCGCAGTAAAAGGCCGCGAGGTGTAGGGCGCGGGCGTCATATTTCGGGTGCGCCAACCACATATACACACAGACACATAACTGTATTGTTATTGTCGCAATTGATGTTAATTTATGACATGCCGGTTGAGTATATGTAACCTGACGATGTTTAAATCAGAACGAAAACAAAGCGCGCGTCGCGCACTTGCTACAAGCACAGCCGCTGCTGGTAAAATGTCGTTGTGTCGGGCCTGTTTGGTCCTGCTCAGCGCCGAGGAGCCCACTTATGATTTGTACCAGGAAAAGGATTTGGCCGCCAAATTCATTAGTTGCATGCGTGCCGGCGATGGGCTGCGATTCCTGGGTGCTCCACTGGACCAGGAAGTGAGCCCACAAATTGTGCTGAGATGTATCTGCGATAGCTGCTATCAATTGGTGCAGCGATTTTACGGGTTTCAACGTATGTGCGAGGAGTCCTTTTCGAATTTCGAAAAACTTTTAGCGGAAGTCAACGCAAAGTCGAACTACAACAGCCAGGAAGAGCTGCCAAGCAAGACGATAAAAGTTCCGCTGCCAGGCGAGAAATCAATTGTTCAGGCTCAACCTGCAGTGGTGTCCATCGTAACGTCCGAGTTGATTGAAGATATTGTGAGTGTAAAATTCAAGAGTACACACACACATACACAGATAAGTTGTCGTGTCTATCTATGTATGTATATACATATGTCTGCACAATCTAATCATATGTGGGTTTGAATGTATAACTGTTAATAGGAGCGTACATGTGTGTGTATAGACACATATGTATATGTATGTATATTTGATACGGTAGACAACAGGCGCATACACTTAAACACACACATATACATATGTATATGTATACGGCACGCTTATTTTATTAGCGTGAGAACGTGCGAACATAATCAGAATAGACATACATCTATACACACACATATTTATCTAAATATATGTTATCAGAGTAGGAAGCGGTTGGGATGGCAACGGTTCACACTTTTCGAAGCTTTCAAAAGCTTTTCTAGCTCATTCTTGAAAAGGATCGAAAACAATGAATTACATTAGCAGTGTTGTAAAATACCAATATTTGTCAAAAACGGAAATGATTGTTTCAATTAGATTTTTATTTAAGCCACAACAACAACCGTTCGTAACAGCTGGCACCAGGCACACCTGTTAGTCAACCACACTTCACAGAATTATCTTGTTTATTTATTAGTTTTATATACACAAATACAAATATGTATAAACAATCAAAGAACTTGTTTAGTATCAACATTTATATGCATACGTATGTATATGCCACATAAATATAAACAAGTTTATTTAATAATCTGGAACTATATTTGTTTGACTGCAGGAAGAAGTCTATATAATCGAAGATGATGCGGCAAAAGAAATACTGGGCAAAGAAAGGATTGTAAAATCCACAGAAGCAGGCTTCACGAAACGTCCTTTGGGAGTTCGGCATAAAGTCGAATGCAATATTTGTGGTTGCGGCTTTTATAAGATGTCCCTCTACGAGGCGCACATGCAGAAGCATCAAGGCAAACAGCCTTACAGGTGTACGGTCAACAAATGCAACAGGACCTATGCGCGAGCTAATTTGCTGGCTGCCCACTTGCGCGAGGTGCATCAGAGCGAGCGATCCACATATGCCTGCACCCAGCCCAACTGCAATAAGGTGTATACGGCGCTGCGCAGCCTCAACTATCATGTGCGACGTCAGCATTCAAAGGAAATGGAAGCCGAGAGTCCCAAGCACATGTGCGATAAGTGCGGCAAGTCGTATGGGCGCAAGGCGCTGCTGACACGCCATCAATGGGTGCACAGGGGCAAGGGTGAATACGCCTTTGCATGTGATATGTGTGAGCAGCGCTTCTACACCAAGCAAAATCTAAAGGATCACATCCAGAGGCGACATGGCAATAAGAAGAAACTGTGGCGTTGTAAGCGCTGTGCGCGTATCTTTGGATCTCGAGCCACTTTGTCTGCTCACCTCAATAAGCATTTAAAATCCTGTTTATCCTTAAGCGGTTAGAAAAACGAACCAGTCCATAGTATATATATGTATATGAATCTTTTCGGTATACATTGACAGAACTAATCAGTTATTCGATTTTATTTTAATATTTATATATATATATATACGTGATTTCAATAACTCTTCAAGCTAACACAACTTATTACAATTTAAAAAGTACAATCGTTTTTGAAATACTAAAATTTGTTTTCGTTTCTATTTCTTTATATATATATATGTATATTTATCGAGTCGAAAAACTGTTGATGCTGTTGATTGCATTAAAAGTAAATACATATATGTAGCGAGTGGGTATCTGGGAGGTTTACTATATATAATTAGCTAACATTCACATGATGGCCGGGCCAGGACCTGCACGAATTGCTTGAAATCAGTACAAAATTGATGGCAGTCGCCCGCTGACATACTTCAAAAAAATCATTTATATAAAAAAAAACAATTAACTAAATTTCATGCTTAAGTTTAAAGAAACAGACGTTATGAAAAGTACATACATATATCATATTACATTACATATAATTAATTTGCTTCAAAAATTAAAAATCCAATAGTACCTATATATATATCAATCAAAATCGGGAGATGTAAATGCGAATGTACCAAAACAGCATGAACTAATATAAAGGTTGAGATGTGGTGGGTGGGTGGTGTGTAGGTTGTGTGGTGTTTGTTGGTTTCCTTTTTTGCTACACCACACTTACAAATGGTTAATAAATACGCCACAATATGAGCATAGATGAAAGTGAGAGGGGGTCGCCGCCGTCGGGTTCCTTTTTGTTTGTTTTGTTTTTTTTTTTTTTTTTTTTTTTTTTGGTGTTTAGGTATCCTTGTGCTTCTCATAGAAGGCATCTAGGTATTTTTTGTACTCATTTTGATCATTCCACATCATCGCGGCCTGCGCATTTAGTGGACTCTCATTGTTTGGTTCACCCAATAGAGATTGTATGGACAACAGTATGGTGCGCACGTCATACAACGCTGACCACTTGTCTTTGAGTATGTCTAAACAAATGGCACCCTGCAGATCGACGTTGGGATGAAAGCAAGGCGTCAAAAATTTAACCACTGGCGCGGCATACGGATAGGAATTTGGAAAGTCGAGCGACAAGCGATATGTCTGGCTCGAGTACACAGTATTTATTGGGCCAGCGATGGTGCCGACCCATTTAAAAATGTTTTCGCCGTCTGGAAATGCCGATATTCCCTTCTCGTTAGCCATCATTAGGTTCATGAGTTCTTTATGCAGTCTGTGTAAAATTACAACCAACAATTAATGCAAATCATTTGGGTATTGCACAAACATATATATGTACATATCTATATATGTATATACATATATATGTATCAAAATTTGGCGCCTTACCTTTTGCTCACAGCATGATTGTCTTTGATAGGTAGCGAGTCATCATTGTGTTTGCTACTGCCACCAGCACCACTCTGTTCAGGGCTGATGTTCTGTGCCATTGCGTTGCACTCTGGGAATTTAGTTAGTTATTTAATATGCTAAAAGTGTCACTATATATACTGCAATGTCAATTTTGGTAATGCGCGTCTGTTACTTTTGAGAATCTTTTTTCACTAAAACAAAATGGATGGAGGCAACACAGTGTTGCTTTGAGCGTGCGCAGGGTTGTATTTCCCGTCAGCTGAATAATAAATAATAGCTTGCTCTATAAGCGAGTAACAAATAAGCAAACAATAATGTTCATAAATATGGTTAACAAAAGAGAAATCAATCATTTTCATAATTTTCATAAGATGTGCATGTATGCTTAATTCTCTTATAACTTCATAGCTATTTATTAGTAACGCTTTAACTAAAGTTACAACTTCAGGTATTTCGATATTAAAATACCATGAGCTCATCTCTAACATAATATCGTTTAAGTTTATACATATTGAAATAAACAAGAGCTTCTTGATTTTAAATTATTCAGGTATGGCATCACTTTGGAAATATATCAATTAATATGTGACTATGAGTGTATGAAGTATATTCTTTCGATTTTTAGAATATATTGAAACTAACAGGTGTACACCTGAGTATAAACATGCATCTAACGGTTTCAATGGTGTCAATGTTAGTTAAGAATTTGATTATAGGGGTTTTATGACACAGCTAAGCTGCAATTGGACTTGCCATTTTTTATATATATTAATCAGTGTTTACGAATTGCTTATCATTTCAGAAGTCCAACAAGAATCCAATCTCAGCATCCATTTTTAAATGGAGGAGAATAACTTGATTTATGGCTTGGAATTACAGGCTCGTGCGCTAACGCCACAATACGGCGAAGGCAATGATGTTTGCTTCTTTATAGCCACCAACTCGCTGAAGCCCACCAATCAGTTGCACCTGTTGCAATATGACGAGGAGCAGGGCACCATACAGTCGAAAGTGAATTATATTTCTATCTGTTGTATGAATTTTTCATAGATTACTGTATTTTTAGATCTTCGAGCATGCACTGGGCGAGGTTTGGAAGCTGAATAGCTGTCCTCACGATGCACATTTGCTAGCATCCGTCTACAACGTACAGAAGGGCGCTCAAGTGCTATCGCAGGCTGCACTCTTAACTTTACCAAATGACGATGCAAGGGATTTAAACAATGCCGAACCCATTAAAAGTGAATATATACCATGGGCCAAGATTGAGGTACTGGACACTGCCGACTTGGGCGAACGTGTAAAGACTGTTGAATTTCATCCGAGCCAAGAGCAGACGTTAGCTTGTGTGGTCGGCAATAAGTTAGCTGTTATGCAGCGCGCGGAGGCCTCCACACGCGTGATAGCCGAAGTCAGCAGCGGTGCCAGTGGTGCAAAGCATATGTCCCCATTTACTTCTGGCAAATGGTCACATCATCATCAGGGACATCAGTTTTTGGCCTTGCATGACACGAGCATTCGGGCCTACGATGTGCGGGACACCCAACATTGCGCTTGGAGCATAGAGGACGCACATGGACAGTTTGTACGCGACTTGGACTGTAATCCGAATAAGCAGTGTCATCTAGTGACAGGGGGCGATGATGGGTGTCTGAAGGTGTGGGACTGTCGCATGGTTAAGGCCCCAGTTTTCGAACGCAGCGATCATTCGCACTGGGTGTGGTCGGTACGGTTCAACACATTCCATGACCAGCTAATACTATCCAGTTCAAGTGACTGCAAGGTCTTGCTGACCTGTGCAGGCTCAGTTAGCTCAGAGGCTCCAGGCACTGATGGCGGCGAAGCGATTGGAACGGGCGGTTCGCAGGAAAGGCATAAAGTGCTATCAGATGGCTTACTACAGACCTTCGACCAGCATGAAGACTCTGTATACTGTGCAGAATGGAGTAATGTAGATCCTTGGATTTTTGCATCATTAAGTTATGACGGCCGCGTTATAATCTCAAAGGTACCGAAACAATACAAGTACCAAATTATTATGTAACCTATTGCATATACAGAATATTTCACTAGTACGTATAATAAATATTGTTTAGATAAATATGTTAAATTAAACTAATTATTAACTAATGCTTAACCAGTGTCCTCTGACGTACAATCGGACGAGTCATTGGGATTGGCTGTCTCCACGGAGCAGACACGTTTTATCAGCTCATTTTCTATCTCAACAATACCGTTCTCGATAGCCTCCTGCATTTGCACGTATTCAATTGTTGCCCCACTTTTTTTGGGAGCTGGCTCAGCCGTGGGCTTCGCCTCTGTTGTTTCCGCCAGCTGCACAGCTTTCGCACTTTCCGTTTCGTCTTCGGCCTCCTCGGCCAAGCTGCTGCGCTGCGGCTGAACTTCTGCATATATAGCAGGATATTGTTGCTGCAGCTTTTGCTTTATTATGCGCACTTTGCGAAATATGTAATCCAGATCTTTTTTCATTTCGCTCAGCAATTTTACGTGTCGTTTGAAGTCTTCACTTGCATTCTTTAAACGGCTTTGCGACAAGGCATTGCAGTTGAGCAACATTTCATTTGTCTTCTCAAAGCGTTGCAGCCTTAAAGTGAATATTTAGTATATAATTCTTTATATTCATTATACTCGTCATTTGATTCTACTCACATTTGTTTTTGTGCTCTTATCATGGTCTCGACATCACTCTGATTTACCATTCCTGACAGGCCTTGAATGAAAGATTCTGCCGCTGTATAGTTGTTAAAATCATATCCATTAAAAGACTCCAGATCTGGTGTAGTATCTGCATTGTCGTCCATTATATCCGCTACTTTTATTTCGGACATTAAAGCTGCTGACCAGCAGGTACAAACAAAACATAAACAAGCAATTATTTCAACAGCACTATCACAATTAATCGATAAATCAGAGCTTAGTCGATATATCGCGAAGTCACTGTGTCAACGGTCTGCAATAAATAGTACAAATTCTGTGACTTGTATAATTAAAAAATTAAAGTAGTTGTCACTGTTTGCATACGTAAATTTTTGCATAAAATTTATAAGGCAATGCGTCACTACTTTAAATACGTAAAGTCGCTACATTTCATTGTTAACAGATGTTTTGGAAAGCCGGCCAATGTTAAATGTTAGTATGCTCTGTTGATAGCATTTTTGCAAATGTTAAAGCTCTTAGCTGCCAACAGCTGTTGAGAGAGTTAGCTTTACTTGCAAAATAATTGAGGAACTGTGTTCTTTCATTTTTTTATTTGTTTTATTATTTCATTAGCTATGAAGCTGGCCCCGACAGTTAAATTGAATAATGGTTACGAAATGCCCGTTTTGGGCTTGGGAACATATAATGTGAGTTACTTTTTAATATATTTTATTAAAATTGTAATTATTTTAACGACACTTCAGTCCAAGAACAATGAAGGGGAAATAGCCATAAAACACGCCATTGATATTGGATACCGGCATATAGACACCGCCTATTTCTATCAAAACGAAGCGGAGGTGGGCAAAGCGATCCGGGATAAGATTTCAGAGGGCGTAGTCAAGCGCGAGGATATTTTCTTAGTTACAAAAGTGAGATTCGATTCAAAATAATATTTTAATAATATTTCAAGCAACAAAATGCATGTTTGTAGCTCTGGAACATTCATCATGATCCGAAATACGTTGAGACGGCATGTCGCAAGCAGTTGAGCAACTTCGGCTTGGACTACATTGATCTGTATCTGATGCACATGCCGGTGGGCTATAAGTATATCGATGAGGAAACCCTAATGCCCAAAGATGAAGCTGGCCAACTTCTGCTGAGCGACATTGACTACCTGGACACCTATAAGGCAATGGAACAGTTGGTCAAATGTGGACTTGTGCGCAGCATTGGAGTATCGAATTTCAACAGCGAACAACTGTTGCGCATTATCGAGAATTGTGAAATCAAGCCGGTGACTAATCAAGTCGAGTGCTCTCCAGCAATTAATCAGAAGAAATTGACCGCCTTCTGTAAGAAACATGATGTAACTTTAACTGCATATACGCCCCTGGGTAGACCAAATCCGGAACAGCAGAAGCCCGACTTTCTCTACGCACCCAAAGTAAAGGCCATAGCCGAGAAATACAAGAAGACAACTCCACAAGTTGTGCTGCGCTATTTGGTATATATAGTAGAATAAGTGCTATGGTCCTGATCCTAAGACATTCCCTTGTTTAAAGTTTAAAGTACATTATCATACTTTACTTATTCTATTCTATTCCTGCAGGTGGAATTAGGTGTGCTACCCATACCGAAATCCTCGAATGTTGGACGCATTACCGAGAACTTTGGTATTTTCGACTTTGAGCTGACGGAGGAGGAGAGATGCGTATTGGATGGCTATCATACTGGCGAGCGATATGTGCCTTTGAATTTGATCAAGGGCCTCAATCACAAGTACTATCCATTTGGCATTGAGTTTTAAAGCAAAAAAAAGAACAAAAAAAAAAAAAAAACAAATAAAAAATATATATTTATGTAATATGATCTTTTAAATAAATTGCAATTTGCGCGCCGTTTCTTAATGGTCATAAATTCAAGTATTTAAATTATTTAAAGCTTTTCGACAACTCAAAATTGCCAATAAAACCAAATTGCAGATATTGTGTGTAATCGAAATTCATCAATAATTTTTTTATTAAAATTCTGTACCAATAATACACACATATTCGCAATGATACCAGCACGTTGTTTAACCACATGCGAGGACGATGAGGAGGACAATACACGAGTCGCTCTTATACTGGGCGACAAGCCCGTCTGTGGCATGAAGAACCTGCTGATGTCGCCCAAGATCAAGCTCAGCAGCGGCTACGAAATGCCTGTGCTAGGCCTTGGCACCGCTAACGTAGGAACAGTATCTGTATTTCTGCTTAATCCTTTACGATTTTCCATTGCAGATGCGTGGCTATCAATGCCTGACAGCCATCCATTGTGCTGTGGAGACTGGCTTTAGGCACTTTGATACTGCGTATGTCTATGAAAACGAAAGGGAGATAGGCGAGGCGATACGTACGCAAATCCAAATGGGCAATGTCTCCAGGGAGAACATTTTTCTTACTACCAAGGTGAGTCCGAGTTGATATGCCTGGAGCTGATATACTCCTCTTCCGTTCCATGTTTAGCTTTGGAATATCCATCATGATCCCCGAGATGTGCGTCGCATATGCGAGAAGCAGCTGGAGGCACTTGGCTTCGACTACATCGATCTCTATCTAATGCACTATCCAGTCGGCTTTAAGCACTTGTGCGACGAGATTCACTTTCCCAAGGAGAACGACAAAGTACAATTATCGTAAGCTAAGGCGATTTGTATTTCCAATTGATTTTCTTTTATACATATATGTATATTCCGTTTCAATAGCGACGTGGATTACATTGACACGTGGCGGGCGATGGAGGAACTAGTGAAGCTGGGCATGGTGCGCAGCATTGGTGTTTCCAATTTCAATATGGAGCAGGTGCAGCGCATCATACAGTGCAGCTCGTCTAAGCCGGTGGTCAATCAGGTGGAAGTCTGGCCTGGCTTCATGCAAAAGGATCTGGTCGACTATTGTCGCTACAATGGCATCGTTGTGACCGCCTATGCGCCAATCGGCCAGCCGGATCGCGAAACTCATACACCCATCTACTTCTTCTCCGAGGGCATGCGACGTCTGGTGAAGAAATACAAACGGACTGCGGCCCAAATTGTGCTACGCTACCTGGTATGGCCCATATCATGTGAGTTGATCGTGGCTCATCAACCTCGCTAATGGAACTCAATATATTCCCAGATTGACTACGGCGTGGTGCCCATACCCAAGGCAGCGAATCCCCTGCACATCAAAGAGAATCTGAACATATTTGATTTCCAGCTGAATGAGGCAGACACGCGTGCCCTGAAAGGCATCAAGCAAAAGGATCGCATCGTCAAATTTGAAGAAGCTGCGGAGCATCCATTCTATCCGTTCGAGCGAGACGACGAACGCGATCAGCGGACCACGGACTTTGAGAAGGAAGACGGTACGCCCAAGCGGGCGTCGGCAGCACCCGGTGATGCGCCAGCCGAGGGTGAAGAGGGTGGAGATGAGTAGACAAGGGCGTCTATTTGAATATTTCACTTGTTCTCACCAAATTGTTGTGCGTTTAAATAAAATTGGAGGTATATTCGATACGGCTCATGAATATATTTGGTATTCGTATTCAGGAGGGGTTATAAAAATCGTAATAGTGGTCATAAAAATAGTAATTACAATAGAACTTTTGCTGTCCAACATTTCTGTTGCACTACTATTTTTATGAGCACAGCTGTATATGATAGATTCATGTTGGAAGTATGCCAAATATTATGAATGATATAATATGATATGAAAGTCTTCCAATCGATCTATTTTCTGTTCAGTAATGAAAGTAACTGCTTATAAATTTACAGTCTATATGATTAATAATTGAATAATGTATTTATCAGTATTTCTCTAAATCATTTGAAATCTAATCATATTGGAAATTTTTCCTAAGTCTGAAGTTGGTATGGGAAGTATTGACTTATAAAGTCATTTTACAGGCTCAAGGCTTATAAAAAAGTAATTAACTTCAGAGCCTGACTAAAAGATCTCAAAATTAAAAAGTTTTCGTGTTTCTATGCTGTTTTCATTTATGTTGTTTCAGTGTTGAATGATTCACACATTTAATTGGCATTGAAGGCATAAACAGCGTGTATATTAGACTAACAAATACTCTGTAAAAATAGAAATTTTCCCCGCACAGTCTTAAAAAAAAGTTTAGACAACTTCACTTCCGCCAAAAAATAAAAAAATAATAAAAATAAAATTATACAAAAATCAAAATTATCTAAAATGACCTTCTGCTGTTTTTTTTTTATCATTTTTTTTTAATAGCTTACAATTCGCGAGTAAAGACAATAAAGATAAAGATAAGCCAATAATGTATTCTTCAGAAAAAAAAGAATGATCCGTCTCTACTATCGCAATATAATTTATACAATTTGTTGCTGTTGTTGTTATGCTGAGCCGAAAAGAATGCTTCGATATTGCTTTATGATCCGTGTGACAAGTCAACAGCATTATAATGGCAGGATCCATAAACTGAAGAGCTGAAGGTGAACATTTTAGGTATATAAGCTAGCTGAGTGGGCGTGATAGAAGCAGTTAAGAACTTCCATTCAAATCTAAGAGACATATCATGATCAAGTTGATCGCAATTGTTGCCATCGCAACGCTGAGCTTGGCTGTTGCCCAGGAACAGGAGGAGCTCAAATGCGGTGCGTGCATGGGAGACAACGAAGCGCTTTGTGCATCGGCGACATCATATTATTACTGCTTTGGTAAGTAGTGAAGGATATTCGCAAGGACACTCGCCAATAATCCAATCGATTGATATCAAATCAGATGGCGCATCATTTGGCGACGAGCAGCAATGCCCTGGAGACACCGTTTGCACCAATGCGGATGCAATCTGTGTGCCCAAAACTGAACTCTCCGATACAGTCAAGAACGTATGCGGAGATAATAGCATCGGAGGCTGTGCCAAATGTACCACAGGTAATAAATATACCTGTGTGAGCAAGAGGCAAGCGGCGCGTTGCATAAATGACGGTATAGTCGGCGTCGTCAACTGCAAAGAGGATGAGATTTGCATTGCGGACATTGAGAGCGGTTCCGTTTGTGTGCCCCAGTGTGTCGCTGACCATGTAAGTAGATCATTCAGAAGCACTTAACGAGTTTGCGGAAATACATTTGCCGGTTTTCTATAGCTGAAAAAGAATGCCACTTGCAATGACGATGCCCAGTATACTACACCAACGCCAGCGCCAATGACAACGCCCGGCTTCGAGGATCGTACCAGAGTCTGCAATGATGCATCGAGCGGCGTTAAAACATTGTTTTTCTATGCATATGCCGATGAGAGCTGCAAGAGTGCCGTCTACTGCCAAAGGAGCAGTCTGACCAGCACCGACTGGACGTCCTTGTATAGGCCATGCTCTGCTCCCACACCTTACTTCGATACGTTACTCAAAAATTGTGTTGCCACTAAGCCAGCCAGCTGTTCAGTTGCTACTACAACTACCGCCCCAGCTCCATCCACACCAGCTTCACCCACCCCAGCTTCACCCACACCAGCTTCACCCACCCCAGCTTCACCCACACCAGCTTCACCCACCCCAGCTTCACCCACACCAGCTTCACCCACCCCAGCTTCACCCACCCCAGGTGAATAGTTGTCACAGTTGAAGCAAGTTATAAATATTTTCCATTTGTTACAAATTATGCACATTTAATAACAATTATGTCACTTAAATAATTTTCAAAAATAAAATAAAGTATTCATTAATAAATACTGCAGCAAATTTCAATTGTAACAATTCAAATTCTTAGCTAAATAAGTCTTAGGCTATTCAAATTGGTTAAGTTCTAAATTTTGTTGGCCCAAAAAAAAAGAAGAATAATAATAATTATAAACGAGAAACAGCAAGCAGCAAACAGATTTGCTTGGGTCTACGTCATCAATTCTAAATATGTGATTAGAATATGCTGTGCACGTTTCTCGACCACTGTTCGCATGATTTATGAGGCGGGCAGATGCGTTTTAGATATATATATGTGTGTATATATTTATATATATGCGAAATAATCTTATTTTATTGCTAGTTGTGGGGTACACACATAAACATACACAATATTTACATATAGACATAGTGATATACAATGAAAAGTTGCCATTTAATGATTCTTAATATTTCATCGAGACAAAAGCAATATGAAATGTTGTCGTTGTCGTTGTTGGTTTTGTTTTTGGTTGTTGGTTCTGGTGGCGGTGGTGGCTGCAGCCTGGCTGGCTTTGTCGGTTCGTTGGTTGGGAGAAAGGCGGCGCGCCTGCTGCATTGACAGTGTTTGTTGCGGCAATTAAATATTAAATCAAATGAATTTGCAGAGGAATTGACGATGATGGAGGAGCGCAGGCGGAACTGTGTCTGGGACAGAGCAGGCTGTCGGCTGTTGGCTGTCGGTTGTTGGCTGAGGCTATTTGGCTAGCCTCAAACTAAATGCGCAAATGGAAATTATGGCCATTGACAACGCACGATCTGCCTGGCACACTATACGTGGGCAACGGAGAGTGTACGAACTGCAAAAAATAGAAACCGCATTAGAATATACATATATAAATATAGTATTCAATGTATAGATAGGCAAGATGATGGATAGCTGATGGCTGTGCACAAACCTTTGGCACTTTTTGCGTGGTTGCCATGTAGCCGACACAGAAAGATTGCGTCGTATGACTCCACATCACCTCGCCGCAGCTCTGTTTGGGATAGTACAGCAATGTGAGTGCCCCAGCATACAGATCCTGCTGTTGCGGCAACAGCGGTGAGTCCAAGAACTTTTGCTTGAATGTCTTATGCAAACTGGTCACAGCGCAATCACTGCTGAAAGCGCCATTGCATATCTCGCGGGCTAGCAGTGTCTTCATCAGGTACTCTCCGTTGCCCGTCGTGCACGTGGCAATGGCCAACTCATCTGTATCGGTGGCCCAGCAGCCGGCGCCATAGGTTGCCGCCTGCCCAACACGACCGGGCACCTTGAGTAGAATGCCACCGGAACTGCAGCCGGCTGCAGTATTTCCAGCACCATCAACGCACACAGCACCAACGGTGTCCAGGGCGGCAGTTAGCTCTACCTCGTTGCCCGGCTCTGGGACAGTTTCGGCAGCGTCGACTGCTTTGCTGCTGTCGCCGACGACTAGATCGTATTTGCTCTTATAATGATTATAATGGAATTTTGCTTTCGATGAGATCAGCACATTGGGATCGACCATAGCACAGCCCACTTGTTCGGCATACTGCTCGGCTCCACTGGCTGCCAGCACCATGGGCGGAATGCGTTCCAGTGGCTGTTGATCCGACTGGCCGTCACAAATGCGACGTGCCAATTGTATTGGATTCTTTACGCGGCTAACATTGGTGCATGCACCAAAGTTGAGAGTAGTTCCATTCATTATGGCTGCATCGCACTGCACCGAGCCGTCCAAGCAGAGATTCGAGCCAAAGCCGGCGTTTGTGTGGCCACAGTTCTCCAAACGCATTATCGCTGCCTCGCAAGCATCGATGGCGCTGCCGCCGTTTCGTAGAATTTCTGTAGCTCGCATGCATGCCTCTTTGATGACGCGCTGGTATTTGGTTTCGTCGATGCAATTTCCAGCCCCTGAAACAGATGTACGTATTCAACTAGTAAATAAATACATATACATATATGCATGCTCATCAATCAAAACGAACCTGTGTGCACCGCTACGAAACCAGCCATATTGTTGTATTGTTGCTGCTAACGCCAACTGCACTCGCGTTTCGCGGCCTTTGTTTACAGCGGACAGAAGCTATTTTAGTATTTGTTTGTTTAAACAACTTTGGAAACTGCGACTGCAACGACCGTTTGCTAAATGCGCCAAAATACTGATTTCATTACAAACATTAAAAATACTATGAATATGTGCTTTTCAATACTGGTCTAATGCACATTAAGGGTATCCAGTTTGATTCTTACAAATTTCGCTCCATACCACAGAATGCGATATTTAGTATTTTTATGGTACGTAACTATCGCAAAATCAGTTAAAAAATATGAAATAAAATATGAAATCTAGGTCAACCATTGTCCTATCGGAGTTTCTGTTTCTATATGCTTTTTTGTGTGCAAAATGCTATTATTGTTGTATTAATAAGAAATTGTTTATACTTTTAGCTGGTTCGACACCTTCCGACATTCAGAGCCGGAAGTTTTCTTTGATTTTATTTAACTTTTAATATGAACTTTATATACTTTTCTGTAAATGTAATTATTTGATTTACTTTTAATCTGCATGGCTTGCACAGGTGGCAAAAATATAGTCCACAAAGGTTATAAAGAGTGTCTATATCACGCCAATAAAGAAATGAAGTTTTTAGGTGGTAGCTGCAATATGAATAGGAATTGTTCCACTATTGTCTATATTCAGAAGAGCATGCGTTAATGAATTTAATTATTTGGGCTTTTCAAGAAATTGATGAATTTAAAAAAAAAAAACATTTTAATGAATTTTAATAAAATATCAAATTTAACGATCGTTCGACATTTTAATTTGTATGTTGGCCTAGTGAACAAAAACAACACATCGTTTAACTCTGACGATACATTGGTATATTTGTAATTTTGCGAGTATTTTAACTGTGTGCTTCACCTGGTCACATAGAATTGTGGCCGTGATTTTTGCAATAAAACTGAACAATTGCAACTAAAAAGTAAGATGTGTTAATTTAAAAATGTAATTAATCTGTGTACTATTAGGCCTTTTTGTGGAAAAATGTGCGCACAATTCTCTAGACAAATTTAAGATTAAGTCTACACAGAAAGTGCAAGTGAAATGTGAAGTGTTTTTCGTTTTGTTTGTCCAAGTCGAACAACTGTTTGTGTGTTTGTATTTGTGTTTATTGTGTGTGACGCGTCTGGTTGCACTTGTTATACACTAATACCAATTAAAATATGTAAAAAAAAAACAAAGAAAAAACAGCTGCAATATTGCAACGCAAAAAAAAAAATAAAATAAGATTTATTATAATCACACAAATACCAAATCAAGCGACGCTTTAATACACGCATTAAAAATACTACGTTTTAATATAAATGGACAAATTTCCATTAAAAGGTAGCAGAGAGGCTGCAGCGGAAGGCAACAACTACATAACCGCCTATCAAACAGTCATGAAAAAGGTAAGTAAAAGTCGAGTACTCTGGCAGTCAACTATCTGTGTGATACGAAATAAGCTGCATACGAAATATATGTGCTCATGCATAAATTATTATATGTGCACATTTTAGGGGCGGAAATAGGTTTTTGTAAAAAGTGTCTACGTGGGTATCAGAACTAAAACAGCTGAGCAGCCGCATGTATGCCGCACCCTGCACTCCACACCCCACAATACGCAACCTTTGCCCACATTTAAAGCCAAAAATACCATTTAATCCTATCAATATGTTAGTCAGTGTTGCCAACTCTTCAAGCTAGATCAACTAGTCAAAAAAAGAAAAGCCAGAAATAGCTAAAAATTAATTGAAAAATCCAATGCAAAAAACACCAGTCGCTATATCACAACACCAGAATTGAAGGGAAAATAGCTAAATTGTCAACACTGATGTTAGTGCGTAAGCAAAAAGCGATAAACTGATAAATTAAATTATCGATTTTACAGTCAAATGGACATAGTATAGGAGCTGGGGACGGCGATCATCCTCTGGCTCCACATTCAAAACAATCGTATGCGGCAGCCACCACATCACTTACCGCAAACACAGACGATGAGGATATGATCGATATAACGCCACGCTCCAGTCCGGGCGAACTTATCGGTGGCTCGAGCGGCTATCATCGTGAGACTGTCACCGAATCGGATACGGAACGCGACTTTGCGCCAAATCAGCGAACAATGCATCACCATCAGCATCATCATCAGCATCAACATGTGCCAACTCACAGCGCTTTCGGCGACCCTATGGATGGTGAGTACCGCAACGACATCAACATAAGAAATCTCTGTTTGTTTATCGTACTTATCAGCTTAATCTCGTTAGCAACAATTGTGACTGTACTTGCTTCGTTTATTGATATTCATATACACCAATACACAACATGTGCTTTGCATGTATGTATGCGGGCTATTTCCACTCGTTGCCATTAATTGAATTTACTTATTATTAATATACACACAGATATGTGCACAATTTTTAGTGTAAGTTGATGCGTTTGTATTTCTAGTTAAAAGTAACAGCAAACTGCAGAAGTTTTATATAGTTGATAGTTTCAATTTCTTACGGAAAAACATTTCAATTTGCTAATGTGAAATTAGTTTTGTAATTATGCATTAATAGCTGAATTTTTTACAGCCAAGAAGTTTCAAGAATTCAAATTCCAAATGTGTTTAAAAAAAAGAAGCAATTTAAATCAAAGAACTTTCCATGTCCCTCGCTCTAGGAGCACTATCGTTCTATGGCTCGTCGGAGGTACACGATGACATACCGGGCATTGGGCAGTATGAAGATTTTCACACTATCGATTGGCAGCGGGATATTGCGCGCGATCGTATGCGACATCGTTACATAGTCAAAAAGCGACAGGATTCACTTTGGGATTTGATAAAAGTAATAATCATATGAATCAATCTTCCCAATCACAACTAAAATTCATTCAATTTCACAGGGCGCTGTTGATGCCGGCTCTGGTTGGCTATGTGTGCTGCTGGTGGGCATTGCGGCGGGCTGTGTGGCAGGCATGGTTGATATTGGCGCTAGCTGGATGTCAGATCTGAAACATGGCATATGTCCGACAGCCTTTTGGTTTAATCGCGAGCAATGCTGCTATCCAGATAAGCAGTCTGTTTTCGAGGAGGGTAACTGTTCCATGGTAAGTCTTAGTAAATGAAATTGAACTCTATAATTCCAACACTAAATCGTTTTAATTTTAGTGGAAAACGTGGCCTGAGCTCTTTGGGCTCAATCGCACAGGCACGGGTCCGAATATCATATCGTATATTTTATATATTCTATGGGCATTGCTGTTTGCCTCACTAAGCGCCTCGCTGGTGCGCATGTTTGCCCCATATGCCTGCGGATCTGGCATACCGGAGATCAAGACCATATTGTCGGGCTTTATCATACGCGGCTATTTGGGCAAATGGACTCTGTTGATCAAATCGGTGGGCTTGATGCTCTCCGTGTCTGCAGGTCTGACGCTCGGCAAGGAAGGACCAATGGTGCACATTGCTAGCTGTATTGGAAATATATTTTCGCATCTCTTTCCCAAATATGGACGCAACGAGGCCAAGAAGCGTGAAATTCTATCAGCAGCATCGGCTGCTGGCGTCTCGGTTGCTTTTGGAGCGCCCATAGGTGGAGTGCTGTTCTCTCTGGAGGAGGTGTCCTATTACTTTCCACTGAAGACCCTGTGGCGATCGTTCTTCTGTGCACTTATTGCTGCTTTTGTTCTACGATCATTGACGCCATTTGGAAATGAGCATTCCGTTCTGTTCTTTGTGGAATATAACAAACCATGGATATTCTTTGAGCTCATTCCATTCGTGTTTCTGGGCATCATGGGTGTAAGTATCATATTTATGTATATATTAATCCTTCATAGTTATAGCAAATATTCTTCTTCTTTATATATCTTTCAGGGTGTCATCGGCACGTTCTTTATAAAGGCAAACTTATGGTGGTGCCGCTACAGAAAGTTTAGCAAGTTGGGCCAATATCCTGTTAGTGAAGTGCTTTTTGTTACTTTGGTTACTGCCATCATTTGCTATCCGAATCCCTTCACACGCATGAACATGAACGAACTCATCTTTCTGTTGGTTAGCAAGTGTTCGACCGGAGACTCAAATCCTTTGTGGTAAGTGTAGTCGCTGCTAAGCTTGACTAAAACCGACTGATTCTGTCTCTCTTTATCATTTGATAGTGACTACAAGCGAATGAATATCAGCACAGGCACTAGCTTTATAGAGGTGACAGAGCCAGGTCCCGGCGTCTATCGTTCAATTTGGCTGCTGGTTTTGACCTTTGTTCTGAAGCTGGCATTGACCATTTTTACATTCGGCATAAAGGTGCCCTCGGGTCTGTTTATACCATCACTGCTTTTGGGCGCCATTATGGGTCGCATTGTAGGCATCGGTGTGGAGCAATTTGCTTACAGTTATCCCAACATTTGGTTCTTTACCGGAGAGTGCGCGGACAGCAATCTAATAACACCTGGCTTGTATGCAGTTGTCGGTGCTGCTGCCGTGCTTGGCGGAGTCACGCGCATGACTGTCTCCCTGGTGGTCATCATGTTCGAGCTAACTGGCGGAGTGCGTTATATTGTGCCATTGATGGCGGCTGCTATGGCCTCCAAGTGGGTGGGCGATGCTCTGGGCAGACAGGGAATATATGATGCGCATATTGCGTTAAATGGTTATCCGTTCCTTGACAGCAAAGAGGAGTTTGCACATACAACACTGGCAGCAGATGTCATGCAGCCAAAACGTAATGAAACATTAAATGTCATAACGCAGGATTCCATGACGGTGGACGATGTTGAGAATCTGCTTAAGGAGACCGAGCACAATGGCTATCCTGTCGTTGTATCTAGAGAAAATCAATATTTAGTTGGCTTTGTACTGCGCAGGGATCTTAACTTGGCTATTGGTGAGCTAATAACTTATCTTTTCAAATGACATATCCCTAAATCATTATTTATTGGCAGGTAACGCAAAGCGTCTTATCGAGGGCATTAATAGTAACTCCATAGTATTATTTACGTCCACGACACCTACTCAAAATCTGGGTCCACCGCCACTTAAACTAAAGAAAATACTTGATATGGCGCCCATCACGGTGACCGATCAAACGCCCATGGAAACTGTCGTCGATATGTTCCGTAAACTGGGTCTGCGTCAAACGCTTGTCACACACAATGGGTAAGTAGATGATCATAATAATTGCTGAAATAATTGACCTAATTTTTCGACTGGTTGCAGTCGCTTGTTGGGTGTTATAACGAAAAAGGACGTACTCCGGCATGTTAAACAAATGGATAATGAAGATCCCAATACTGTGCTCTTTAATTAAGTTGAATTTATTAGCCAATCAGCAGTTAGGCAGATGCCTAGTTATTATTATTATTATTATTATGTGTACTATTATCGCAAAATCAACAAACAAACTTTATATGAATAAGTGGAAAGTTGAGAGTACGAGAAAAGTGATTAGGAAATTTATGAACGGAATCAACTTGCGTGATGGATTTAGCGAAATTGTGTGCAGTACTACTATATACATATATATACATACATATGTATAGTATATATATTAATTGGTATATAACTATGCACATATATATGTTTGTCTCGTTAATGTTAATTGTATAATTTATTGAAAATTAGTGCAAAATTTTGCAGCATATTCATTAATTTCCACTCTGTAATTATTATCATTTGTAAACGTAATCAAAATAATATTTGATTTTAATAATATGTAATCATCATATTTTTTATATACCTTTGTACATCACGTGCATGTGGATTGAGTATTTGAAAATATTTTTTTATGTAAAGCAATTTTTAAGCTGGCAGCACAGGCAATAGTATGAGAGAAATGATTTTATTTAATAGAAAGTTAATAAGAATGGATTATATGTTTTGCATTTCGTTTAAAATTCATACCTAACATATATATAAAAACATATATATATACCTATATATATTTACAAATATTGTGTTTTGTTAGACATCTGTGAAATTTTAATCTAAACTCGTGTAAATAGCAATGAAAGATGATGAAACCATTAATAAACTTAAGCGAAGCTATATAAAAGTCTATATTATATGAAAAATTAAACTATGTACTTCTTTTAAGTTGATGTACGTCAGAGATTATATATATATTACTTTTAATGGGGTAACGCCATTAGTAGTAAAATCAACATTTGATTGTTTACATAAACTTTGCACCAAAATTCATTTTTACTTTGACTAGGTATGGAACCTGTCATCATTTCATAATTTATTTATCATTTATTTTATCTTTAGTTATGTTAAAAAATAGCAAAAACACCAAAATTTTAATTTAGAAAGATGTTCACAGTTTTAGGGCGATTGGCAAAAGGTAAGATTTGCATATAAGAAAATTATATGTAGCACTTTTATAATGAACTTCCACTTCACTTTCTAAGCATGTCCCAAAGTTGGGTTTCAAATTTGTCACCAAGGCGAAAGTCATCCGCAAGGACATGTGTTCCCTTTGAATGTAGAGAATCTATTCCATAATGGGTCAGCGGTTTTTAAGAAAACCGAAGATTGCGACAAAGCTATAGATATGACGAATCCTATGCCCTGTTGTATTGAAGAAAAGACCATGTGCCAGACTTCCTCTGCCGACGACAATGATACGGAAACAATTGCTGCACACGGCTCTTCCAGATGCGTTAAGCAACCATGTTCGGAAGCCGAAAATTCTTTTGAAATTTTTCTTAAGAATCACGTTGGTGGATCAAAAAATAGATCATCCAATAATACCGCTAGTAACAAGCATACGCCACCAAATCAAGACGGGTGTGCCACCAAAAACGAGGACACCTTCCCTAGTGAAAAGGAAACAGTTTCTAATATAATCGACAATTCGTCCGATGAAAAAGAGACAGTCGATCCATTTATTGTCTTTAGCGAAACAACTGTAAGTTCCAATAAGAAAGACTCCAACACGCCCAATAAGATAGCGGCTGTCTCCAATCAAATTCCCCGTCAAAAACGGGCTGCTTTCAGGCAAATAGCGACTGTTCCCAATAAAGAAGCGATTAGCTTCTGTGAGTACCCAAATGCGGCCACTGAGCAATCAGTTGTCGGTAGTAAGGAAAACACCTCCTCTAAAAAAAAGTCATTGGAAAATAAAGAAATTAGTAGTGGCAGTGAAGAGCCCACTGACGTCAAATTGAATTTGGCTGCATCTAATAAAAGCTCCGCTAGTTTAGAAGAAATTTCTATCAGTCAGAATTCAGCTAGTAGAGGTTGGACTCGCTTATGTATAAGTTTGACAACTTTCAATAGTAAACATTCGCCGATAAGAGACATGATTGTCGACTGTAGAAAAAAAAATACTTCATCTGGAACAGGACGCAGTGCGTCTTCTGAAACATCCAGATCTAATAAAAAAAGGAGCTCAGCCAAGTCTTCAGCTTCCAGCAAGAAACATAAATCTACCAGTAAAAAAACAAATTTCCGTGGATACCCGTTAGCTTATAAAAAAGTGACTAGCACCAAAATAAGCTCATCCAATGATGAACCCAGAGACTCCAATAGCATAAGAGCTGGCTTAAAGCAGACCAACTTTAGAACAGAACAATCCGGTAAGAAACAAACTATCACCAGTCAATCCAGTACAGAACCGAGAGCCCATATTGAAAACGAGAATGTCTTCAGTACATCTTTGTCCTGTGATAGAGAAACTTGTTTAAAACAGCCCATCTGCAGAGCTGAATCTTCAGGTCAAAAAGAGATTAATTGCAATCAGAATGAGACTCAATTCGGAACCGCATTCACTGAATCGAATGAAGTAGAGACTACAGCTACGAGAAAGCCGGTAGGATTCAGCAGACAACTGATTGTCTTGTGTGAAAAGGTGTCTGGATTCTGTGGAAGGCTAATTGTTTCCAGCGAGAAAGCAGATGCCAAAAATAAACATATGCAGCCCAGAAACAAACCAAGTGACAAGGCTTAACAGTGAAATACAAATCTTAATAAGTTGAATAAATTCTTAGCAAAAATTAACTAATTGCAGATGTGGGTTTCTTATTACAATTTTTAGTTAATCTCTTAAGTTACTCTCAAAATAGAATATTTGAAATTCATTTCCATAGAGGCCTGTGATCAGCCAGCAACCATTGTCGCTGATGCGTATGAAATGTCCACGACCACGCAGTGCACCCTTGGCATGCGCATGAGCGCCATCACTGATCCTGTAATACTCCAAGGCGCCGTCATTGCTGGGACAGTAGATGATGTTGCCATCACGGCTGCAGGCGATAGCATTCTTGAACGGTAACGGAATTTGCACTATCAATTGCGCAGTGTCCTGCCAAAGAATAAAATATTCTTATACATACTTGCAGATCTATACATACTTCTCACACAAACCTCTTCTTCGTGTCGCATATCGTGATAGTAGGCCTGGCCGCTCAAATCGCAGCTAACCACTATTTGACGGCCATCCATTAGGGTCTTCAGCAGCGTGGAGACCATGAAACGATGCTTGCGAAGTGCAAGAAGCTGCAATTGCTTGCTGGATCTATCTCCGGCCGGTTGGCGACCCGTACTCCAGCAGCGATAGACGCCGCCATTGTTGGTACCCAGCACGAAATCGTCCAAGCCAAGCGACACCATTGTCGTTAGCTCTGCACCAACCAAAGCTGGCAAGGAATATCTAAAGACCACATCAATAGGAAGTTTTTTTTTGTCTGCTGCTAACTTACTCCCAGTCCATGGTCATTTGCTGGGCCACCAACCATTGAAGCACTGTGCCGTTGGCATAGCAAGCGAGCAGGCGTTGCTCCGTGACCCAATCGAGTGCCACGGCGGCCCCTTGTGTAGACGAAACGCTGTGCAGCTGTCGAATTTCCACGGTAGCCTGCTCATAGAGCCAGACGAAGAGCTCCCCATCCATGGTGGCGCCGGCAAACATATTCTTATTAAAATTATTTGTGCACAGGCTGCGCAAACACGATTTGAGGGGCAAAGCTTTGGCCTCTGAGTATACTACAAAGTTGCCATGGGACATACGCTGCGGCACAAAGAGTTTCAGTTGCTGTTCCATATGCTCGCACCAATCATCGTGAGGTGCCACAGTTGTAACCACCAGCACGGGCGCATTGTTGGTGTGCACGCACAACCAAATCGCCAATCCTTGCGAGTTCTCAATGCTACTCATTGCTAGCTTCTGATAAGCGTGCACCTGCAGCTGCTCCTGCAGCGTAACCTGATTTGATTGCTGCTCCTCCATGAGTGGCGTTGGTTGACTTAATTCCTGCTCCACCAGCGGGCATATCTGCCGCAGCCATTTGGCCAAGGCACGCTCATCATACTCCACACTTTTACTGCTGCTGCTGCAGCTTGTCTCTGTTTGCGTGGACACATGCTGTTTTTGCTGCGTCTCGGTAGCCGAGTCTTTATGAGGTGGCGGAGGATCCGTGCCAGTGCAGTTGTCTACCAGTACGTTTTGCCTTTCTAGCGGCTGTGCAGCTGGGAATTCGATCACTGGAGAGCTATAATGCGATAGAACGTCCATGCTGCAAGTACTTTAATGTTCTATGGACACAACAGTAGTCAGTCGTTGGCATAGCAACTATTAACTACCCCTTCTAACTAAACTTAAAGCATAGACTAATTAGGATATCGGTTCGTAACTTAAATAAAACCAGCTCCGCTGGTTTGGTTAAAGCCTTGCATCATTAAAAACACAATCGTCGATACGCTTTGCAGTTTTTGACTTGTTTAAGAGTTCCGTTAGAAATTATTGACTTATCGATTAATTTTCCTATCGTACTTTTGAAAGTCAATTCAGATCGGTTTTTTGCTTAGTCGAATTTAAATTATCGTTATATTACACTGGCTATAACTTATCGATGAACTTATCTATCGTATTTTAAGTACTTAATACAATCGGATAACGGATTTTTCTCAGCAGTCCTTGACAAAGCAGCAAATTGAAACTGTCAAAAAAGTAGAGATTTTCATTTGCAAACAGAATCGAGTCAATTGCAATTAAAATTTTGCTGAAAAATAAAAAATAAGTTCCATTAAAAGCCATAAAATAAAAAAAAAAATAAATCTCGCTAAAGGCTTTTTCAACAGTTCTTTCTATTAAATAAAACTTAATTTATTAAAAATGTTGATTTGGTCTAGATTGGCAACGGGTTAGTTTTGAGATTCTTCGCTTGATCTATGTGGAGGGAGTAACCTTGTTTTTTTTTTTATTTAAAGCTTGCGCCAGAGTTGGACTTAAGTTTAATCATCATGTCGCCCAACGTGCAAAGATTAACTTTTCCTTGCAGACACGTACCCTTTACAGTACGCCTCTGCTCAAGGATGACGATGACAAGTGTAAGCCTTGCCCTGACGATGAATCGCAGAAGGCAGACCGTAAGTGAAAAATTTAAATAGATGGCAAATGCATTCGTCAAAATAACTCTTTTGACCAGGTGGAAAAGATTCTTGTGAAAGTGGTGGAAAAGACTCTGGCGGAGCTGGGGCCAAGCTGGTAGGGAAAAGTCGCGAAGGCGTTATTCACGCCGTCATTGGGCCTGTAATTGATGTTTACTTTCCTGATGAGATGCCAGAAGTGCTGAATGCCATGGAGGTACAAGATGCTCCTATTGGCCGTCTGGTATTGGAGGTAATATCTAGTCATTCAATTAATTTGATTTATTTCTTGAGCAAAAATCCATCTAGGTTTTTCATCATCTGGGCAACAATGTGGTGCGTTGCGTCGCTATGGATTCCACAGACGGGCTCAGACGTGGCCAGAAAGTCATCGATACTGGTTACCCAATTAGGGTGCCCGTGGGCAAAACTGTATTGGGTCGCATTATTAACGTGGTGGGTGATCCAATAGACGAGCGTGGCGAGATAAAGAGCGAGTTTTACTCCTTTATTCACAATGAAGCTCCTCTCTTGTCAGAATTGAGTGTTAAGCCTGAGATTTTGGCCACAGGCATTAAGGTGATTGATCTCCTTGCACCATATGTAAAGGGCGGAAAAATTGGCCTATTTGGTGGAGCTGGTGTTGGTAAAACGGTGCTAATTATGGAGCTCATCAATAACATTGCCAAGTCCCATGGCGGCTATTCAGTGTTTGTTGGTGCCGGAGAACGCACACGTGAGGGGAACGATCTGTATCATGAGATGATCGAGACAAAGGTGATTTCCTTAGAGGATGATACGTCGAAGGTGGCGCTCGTCTATGGTCAGATGAATGAGCCACCAGGCGCTCGCAGTCGCGTTGTCTTGACTGGTCTTACTATTGCCGAATACTTTCGGGATATTGATGGACAGGATGTACTACTTTTTATAGATAATATATTCCGTTTTACTCAAGCGGGATCCGAGGTGTCTGCTCTACTGGGTCGTATACCCTCCGCCGTTGGCTACCAGCCCACGCTCGGAACAGACATGGGCACTATGCAAGAGCGCATTACCAGTACCAAAAACGGCTCAATTACTTCTGTGCAAGCGGTCTATGTGCCGGCCGATGATTTGTCTGATCCAGCGCCAGCTGCTACGTTTTCCCACTTGGATGCAACAACTGTACTATCCCGTCCAATTGCCGAATTGGGCATTTATCCAGCTGTGGATCCGTTGGACTCTTCATCACGTGTTCTCGATCCCGATATTGTGGGTGACGAGCACTATAATGTCGCCCGAGCCGTGCAGAAGACATTGCAGGGATACAAGTCGCTGCAGGATATCATCGCCATTCTTGGGATGGATGAACTCTCTGAGGAGGACAAGCTAACGGTGGCACGCGCTCGTAAAATGCAACGTTTCCTCTCTCAGCCATTCCAAGTAGCTGAGGTATTCACTGGTACTCCGGGCAAGCTAGTGCCTGTAGAGAAGTCTGTGGATGGATTCAAGAGGTTACTAAATGGCGAATACGATGACATACCGGAAATAGCATTTTACATGGTCGGGGACATAGACGAAGTGTTAGCCAAAGCAAATCAGTTGGCAGCAAGCATGTCCGCCGATGGACCTCCTAAGCCCAAGGAGCCACCTAAAGATGATAAAAAAGGAAAGGATGACCCGAAAGCTAAGGCCGACGCACCCAAAGCAGAAGCCAAAGATGCAAAAAAGCCAGAAAAGGGAAAAGATGACAAAGCCAAGGGAAAGGACACGACGGCCAAGGACAAGAAAGATGATCCAAAAGACAAGAAGAAATAGATTTAATGTTACCACATAATAAATATAATTACATTTAATTATAATAGAAACACGTAGTTTATATAACATGAGGGCTAAATAATTTTTGTATCATGTAAATAAACTTGAGACAAGAATTTTGTTTAATCAATTTTTAAAATGCGATTAAGTATCATAGCTCGTCCAAAAGATGGCGGAAACCTTCGAAAGATATACTTGATATCTTTGTTATCGAAAGAATTGCCTCACAATTATTGAGAAATTTGGATCAATTTGAAAAATGTACCTTTTCGAAGTCATAAAAATAGTGACTGTCGACTGCCATTAATTGGCAAAAAATAATTTAAAATAAAAAATCTATCAAAAATAAGAAATATTACGAATTTATTTCTATACTTTAATGTCAGTTATTTTGTGTATAATTATTTTAAATTAAGTATGTCGCGAAATCTGTCGAACAGCAAACAGCTGTTCGAACAGCTGACTTTATTCGAGCCGGTTAAATTGTTTTGGTTACGTGCAGAATGTTGCGTGCCATTCATTTTCGCCTGGGCAAACGCCTTTATTCTGTGAAACCAGTGAAAAAAGATGCCAATAAGTATACAGATACAATAAACCTGCCCAGAACAAGATTTCCAAATCGTTTGAGTGCTGCCAAACGCGAGGAACAGGAACGAGAAATTCTAGATGTGAGCTAGTATGCCTATTGAAGCGAATGTACAGTATAAACTTAAAAACAATTATATTTTGCAGCTTAAGTTTGCGTCCGCTTACCAGTACCAGGCAAAGCACAAGCGTAAACCAACCTTTGTGCTGCACGATGGACCTCCCTATGCCAATGGCCAGCTGCACATGGGCCATGCCGTCAACAAGATACTCAAGGATATTACATTGCGTCAGCGTGTGGCACATGGACAGCAAGTTAATTACATACCCGGCTGGGATTGCCATGGCTTGCCCATTGAGTTGAAGGCAACAAGCACGGCAGCGGGTGAGCAGAGTGCATTGGAAATACGACAGAAATGTGAGTTTGCCTATAGAGAGAGTATATATAATTGTCAAGGTCTATAACAGTTTGCCATTGCAGCACGTGCTTTTGCCTTGGAGGCCATCGAATCGCAAAAGGCAGATTTTCGCAGCTGGGGCATTTTGGCCAGCTGGCAGCCGGAGCAAATCTATTTGACCTTTAAGCCAGAGTTTATTGCAAATCAGCTGCAAATGTTTTATAATCTGTACGAGCGCGGACTTGTTTATCGTGATCTCAAGCCTGTTTACTGGTCACCATCCTCAAAGTAAGCGTATCTTTAGTTAATCGATCATTCCTTTTTCTTAATCGTATATCTTATAGAACAGCGCTGGCGGAGGCGGAACTTGAGTATGACACGAAATTCGTTAGCCCTTCGGTTTACTTACGATTTGTTTTAAATGGCTTAGCAGCTGCTGAAGTTGCCCAGGGAAAACAAATTTATGCGCTGGTCTGGACAACAACGCCTTGGACACTGCCCAGCAATCAAGCAATCTGTTATAATAGTTCGTTGGAGTACGTGCTGGTCAAGCTGTTAGATCGCAACCCAAATGAACTTTACCTCATGGCCTCAGCTCTCATTTCGGACTTTGAGAATAGCACGCAGTTGAAGTGTGAGGTTGTGGAGCGGTTGCCTGGCAGCGCTTTGCGAGATTGTAACTATCAGCATCCCATTGACAAAACACTACGAAAACTGCCATTCTTTGAAGCCACGCATGTGCAGGATAGTAAAGGCACGGGCTTGGTGCACACAGCGCCGGCTCATGGGCCAGATGACTTTCTGATTAGCCTGGCCAATAAGTTGCCCGTCAAGTGTTACGTCAACGAATCGGGAATTTATACTGAGGAAGCGCCTGAATTCCTGCGTGGTCAGTCAGTTCTGGCGCAGGGAAATCCCCTAGTACTTCAACATATAGCCGATGACGTAGTGCATGCATCCCAGTTCGAGCATTCCTATCCAATTGACTGGCGTACCAAGCAACCGGTCATAATCCGAGCAAGCGAGCAGTGGTTCATCAATACGGATAAGCTTAAGGCGCCTGCAGCTGCTGCCCTGGAACGCGTTCAAATCTATCCACGTGTCAATGCTGAGTCGAGCAAAAAAGCGCTGCTGACTCAGCTGCACAAGCGACCCTATTGGTGCATCTCAAGGCAACGGGCTTGGGGCGTGCCCATACCTGTGCTTTACAGAAGAGACACTAACCAGGTGGTGCTCAATGCTGCATTGATTGAGCATCTATGTGGGCTATTGCGTAGTGAGGGCTCAATGGATTTTTGGTGGTCCAAATCGCTGGAAGAGCTGCTGCCTAAAGAACTCTTAAAAGAGCTTGGCTATGAAGCAAATCAGCTTAGTAAAGGCCACGACATATTTGATATTTGGTTCGATTCGGGTAGCACTTGGTCTGCGGTGCTAAAAGATCAGCCACAACAAGTAGCTGATCTGTATTTAGAAGGCTACGATCAGTTCACCGGTTGGTTTCAATCTTCGCTCTTAACGAGCATAGCTGCACGCAATTGCGCGCCTTACAAGTGAGTTGATCCTACAAAAACTAAATCCAGGTATCTACTGATATGATTTTTCTTTTACAGAGCCCTTTTTGTACATGGCTTTACAGTGGACGAAAAGGGGCATAAGATGTCAAAGTCATTGGGCAATGTCATTTCGCCCAAGCAAATAACTAAGAAATATGGCACAGATGCGCTCCGCTTGTGGGTAGCCTCGCATGGCACTCAACACATGTCCATCACAGTCAGCGATAAGCTGCTGCAGCAGGCAGCCGAGAATCTTAGTAAAGTGCGTGGCACATTACGCTACCTCAACGGAGTCATTAATCAGAAGCAACAGAAGCTGTCTATACCCATAAATAATAGCTATTTGAATAAATATCTCTTGCACAGTCTGGTGGAATTTGAAGAGGAGGTAAGTCAGCAATGGATTGATTATAAAAACAAATGTCTATATAAACTAAATTACTACAGATCGAGAAGCTCTATAATGCCTATGAGTACAATCGCGTTGTGGCCTGCATTCAGAATTTCATTGCGAATCAGGTATCAAGCATTTATGTGCATTTGATTAAGGATCGTCTGTATTGCGGTAACAAACAGGAGCTGCAGGATATTCGGTACACGCTCAGCCACTGCTACAGACAACTCTGCAAGGCATTGTGGCCCATAGCGCCGTATCTAACCGAAGAGAGTTGGAGCTATTACGATCCGACTGGCAGCGCTTTTCATGAGGAAACAGTGCAAGCTGACAAGGTTTGGAGAAATGTGCAAGCCAGCCAGATAGTAACTGCAGCATTGGATATCAAACGTCTTGTCAACCAACAAGCAGGCGATGTTAATAGCTGGCATCTCTCAGTGGGCATTAAATGTTGCTCAGCACAGCAACTGGAAATGCTCATCGCATTGCATGGCCAGTTGAATGTGCCAGTTGTGAACTCAGAGCTCTGTGAGATTCTACAAGTGGGCAGTGCCACAGTTGAGTCCCTTATTGATTCTTCAGTGGATACAGCTATAGTTAGGCTGCAAACGCTGGATGCGTCACTCTGTCCACGATGTCGACGATTTAGCATTGTCGAGCAAGAGATTTGCGGCAGATGCTCGGAAATATTATCTTCCAAGAATTAGCTTAATAATATTGTTTTGTATAGGTCATTTTTATAAAAGGTAATACGTTTTATATATTAAAAAAGAATTTGTTAGAAACTTTGTAAGCACTTGAGTAGCGTATCTCGTAGCTTGAGACGCGTTGTTGGCTTGCCGCCGCATATGATATGAGTTTCATTTTCCTCGAATTTGATGATCGTGTCTTCATTGACTAGCTGGAGCGTCAAATTGCCGCCGCTACGATCCATTTTGATATTGGAGAAACCATCCTGAGCTAAACGCTTCATAAGCGCATCAACATCGATGGTTCCATACTCATATTTGACATTCTTAAGCACATCCTCTTTAGAGGGCGCCGCGGCAGTAAGATTGCCACCGCTTGTTCCGGGCTCATCCTTAATGCTGTCTGCGCACGGTTGGATGCAGTGTACCTTGTCTTTCACTTGCAGCACGCCTGTGAGTGTGGATAGCGATACACCAGCCGCCACCTCACGCGCCGTGATCTTCTGTGCCAGCTCTGAGGCAATATAGATGCGATCAAGCTTGCGCTTCAATGGCAACCTGATGATCTCTCCGCATTTGAAAGTAATAATTTTCTTATCAGGCTGCTCAATAAATAGATTCGGCGCCGTGGGATGCGGCTTTGTGTAGGCATCCGGTATGACCAGCACATTTGGCTTTAGCTCCTTGATTAGCTTGTTGGCCTGCTGATAGTTCAGCGAAGTATCGATGGGACAGTAAAAAGCCTTCATAGCCAGCGGCTGGAACGGCGCCAATACTTGTAGGTACGGAAAATCTGGTTCCGTGAATATAATTGAGTTATTTGGATTGTTGCCCCACATCTCAATGAAATGGACGGCATCGCCAAAGCGCAAGCTCGGATGACCGCAAAACACAACGCACGGCTGTAATAAGAAAAGTTTGGGATTTCACTTAAGCAACTACTGTTTAGTTAAGAGTAAGCTCACCTGTCTGAAGTCCTTACTAAAGCCCTCGGAGAAGACATGGTTGTAGTGTTTCAGCTTGGAGTTTCGCAGGTAAAAGGCGTGCGGAAAGGGATCATCGGGCAGATATACTTTATTCTGCTTCGCCGAGCTTAGCCATTCGGCCAAGATATTGGAGTACGCCAGAGAGCTGTCTGCTACAGGTGATATGAAGAACATGGGCACATTGTTGAGTCCGGCGTTCTCTAGATTTTGTGTTAGACACTCAAACAGGTCGTAGACAACGCCCGATGGGTAACAAGGTATCAGGGCAGAGCCATTATTCCTTATCGTCAGCGCCACATTCATGCAGAGTTCACCCAGTTTTGTATCTGGATTGACTGTTGGCGCCTGCGTCAATCCTGTCATAATTAGGACATCGGCGTGCTTCAGTGCCGACTGATTGATGGGACGAGGATGCGTTGTCAGCGTTGAGGAGCCACTGACGTAGCAAATCTTTTCATGCGCCGTACTGAGCACCCAATTGCTGGAGCCTAAACAGTAGCCCGAACTGACGGGCGTTGCTATAAAGGCACCAAGTATATCCAGTTTCTCATCGTAGCCCATTATGGTCACCTTCGAGAGACTGCCCTGGACATCTTTTAAACTAAATATAGTGCGCCATTTCTTAGCGCGAAAGGCTTCACTCAGCGGACTGGGCAACAGGTGTAGCTTATCCTTCCACAAACGTGCCGTGCATGCCTTGGGAGATACCTCAATGTAATCCACCAGCTCCTCCAGAAAAAATCGCCCAATTTGTAACGTTGGCTCCGTTGCATAAACTTTTCCTTTAAAGCCCGTATTCTCCGTAATGTACGGCAAGGCAAGCATATTGAGATAGTTGGAGATAAGTATTACATCGATTTCGCTAAAATCAAGCATTTTGTCCATGGGTAAATTGAACTCCGGCACTGAGTCCACAAACACGCGGCCGCAACACTCTTTTAGCTCACCATCCATTTGGGGATCATGATCGCTGCTTGGCACGAAATTCGGCAAATTGGACAACTTGAAGCTCTGGACGAAGGGAAGTGGCAAGAAGTTCAATACAGTTTGCTCCGTCAGCCCGCAATCGAGCATTATGCGCAGTCCTTTGAATGTGATGATGTAGCATGGTTTTGCCAAATCACCGCTGAGGCAATACTATAAATATAAAGTTTCGAATAATTTACATTGTCATTTCCGTTGATAACACTTGTTATTCAGGTGTTTTCATATACCAATCTCATTTCGAAAAACTGCCAGTCGCTGTGACGCCGTGACGGCTATTTGATTACTATTAAAAAATTAGCGTTTTGCATTTAACATATGCCGGAGATGTTAATAACAGCGAGGGGCTCTTAAAATATGTTGGTGCATTCTGGTTTTTCAATGTATTGACATAAAACACGATAAGAGGATAAAACAAGTATTTAGTAATAAATGAGAGGTGTTTTAAAGAAAATACAAATAAAGGGACAAAACTATATATAATTCTTTTACATGAAGTAATAGTAGCAGATGGTAGCTTAATTTTTTCATAACAGAGCCAATATCGAAACAGCTGTTCAGACAACACTAGAAATACAATGTGGCAGCCCTGGTAATAAACATATGCCGGCGTTTTTTTTAAAATATTGCAAGACCAAATGTCTCAGCAAATTCGCGTTGTACAATGTGTTGAGTGCAGTTTCTATCAGGTAGGCTAATCAAGAACTTTTTATATTTTTTAAAAAATCTTATGCATCAACATATATAGGTGGATATAGTTAAGAAGGCAAATAGATGGGAATGCAAGGTTTGCCGCGTAAAACAAGTGATGCAGAAGGAACTTTTTCGCGGTTCCGGTGCTGAATGCCGTGCAAAAGTCCAACATTTAAATTTGGAACGTGGAGAACGAAAACAAGCGCATGAAGAACGTAAAATATTAGAGGTACAAGAACAAAACCTGAATGATTGTTCTTTGGGGGAGCAGGAAGATCAGCTGCAACCATCGTTGCGCTCTAAAGGCTCAAGCAAATGGGCTGATTACATCGATGAACCGATTGCAAAGTGCTATCCTGGTACTAGTACAAAGAAACATATTCGACCCAAAGAGTTGGATGAACCAGAAAACAGCTATTTTTACAAAAAGAATGGTTCCAACAAGCGCAAAGCTCAAGACGATTTTGTAATCAAAACAAAATCCTACTCTAAATGGGAAAACTTTCTATAGTACATTTTAATTAGATTCATAAAATAAAGCATTTATAAATTACTCCACTTTTGTGTATAATGTATTTTTATTATTTTTATTAAAATTTATTTTTTTCTTTTATATTTTTAATGTTTGAAACGCGTTGTGGAGGCAGTCGAGTATATAGTTTATGTTTATAGAGGATCAACGCCTCCACGGCTAATCGATTACATTTTGCATTAATTTTTACATAATATAGAAAAATGCAACTAATTATTTTGAGTTAAATATTGTTAGTTTGGGGATTGTATTTAATGTTCTTGTTGCTTTTAAATTGGGCAATTTATTGGACACAATAAAAATTTGTGTCCAAATTTAATTAGTGTGAATGGAAATTGTTATAGTTATTATTGATCGCATTGTATAGCGCAATTAGATTGAGAAAAAAACTTTTTATCATATTTGTTGACGGCTATGTAATCCTATTTCTGATTGCTTCGCACTTAGGCTGTGGCAGAAGAAGCAGTTGCGCTTATATCCTTCTTAGCCACTTTCTCATCGGATCCAGTCTCCTCGATATCGGCAGGATCTGTTTCGCCACCGGGCGCACCAGCTTTCCCCGATGAACGACGTCGCTTGCGATTGATGCGCCACGGACGCATTGGATACTTCATGGCCGGCAGTTGATCCATGCCAAGCACTTTGAACATCTGACGGAAAGCAATGAAACGCAGGAATAACTGTGACGAGACAGTGAGATCTTCACGCTCCTGCTTGGTGAGTTGCTGCAGAGCATCGGTTGGATCCTTTTCACAGGGATCCAACAGACCGGGACCGTTGATTAAAAAGCCCGAAGACAAAGCCTCCATAATACGACGCAAACAGTCGCCGGGTGAGATGGGAAAACCAGCCGATGAGATAACTTTTTCCACTAGCAATTCTAACGACCATTGCGGCAGCGATTGCCACGACGGAACACGCTGGCAAAGATCCCGCAATATGCGAATAACCATAACACACGACTGTAAACCGGTGGCACGTGCCTGGAACCATTTCGCATGCCGCAAATCAGCAAGTGCCTATAATAAATGCAATATATATATATATATATACAATCGTCAGGAACTGTATGAGTGTGGAATATTTACCCGCAGACACGGCTCACGTGGCAAAAAGTCTGTTTCGGCAGCAGCAGATGTTGAAGCACCAGCAGCATCATCGGACTTAGAAACGGGCTCGCCGGTTTCGCGGAGCAGTGGTGAAGTGAGGGTAATCTTCACAGCGACCACTTCATCGAGCACTATAACAGCAGCATCCTCAGTATTCACCTCAACGCGATAGTTGACCTGTGTGTCACCTGGAACGGAGAGTGTTTGGCCATGGTTTAGATTCAATCGGCACTCAACAATACTATAAGCATTAACAATTAAGTTCGGCTTAGAAAAGAGACAAACATTGTTAGATAGATACAATAGATAATTCTATGTGTGGGCCCACAAAATATATATAGGTATATAAGACATGAAGGTGCACATCTGATAATCATAAGCAAAAATGTAAATGTTTGTTTCTTCCTACGTTCCACAGATAACAAATTCCGCTCAGTTCCCAGCAAACGTACATATTACAAACATATATACATTATATATGTATATATATGTATGTATAAATATATATAGAAAAATTATTAAACGTTGTCTTATGACTTGCGTGCTGGGATCGGACCGGGTTAGCCAACAGTTAAAGCGACGGCACCACCGCCACCTCCACCTGGGCCTCATAAACGGAATTGCAAGAATCGAAATTGAAATTAGAAAATTGGAATTGCAATTCCACTTAGGACGCATGGTTGGCTGTTATTTTTTCTTTTCATTTTTCATTTAGGTTAGTTTTCTGGCAAACAAAACTAAAAAAACATTGACCGAAATTTTTCGTTTATTTGCGGCTCACTCAATTACTCATCGGTCCGGTCAGCATTCACCGTTCGCAACATAAATTTCGGTCGCAATTTTTCGTTCGATTTCTTTTTTTTTTTTACAATCAAGTTTGATACACACAAAACGGCTGCTTGAAGAGGCATCGATTCTCTAGTAAGCTAGTGGAGCTGCCCATTTAACAAGGGGCGCAACAATTTTGGTTGACAAATACTATATAGATATGATCATGGTACATATATGGTACACAGATTCTATATATTCCATGAGTGTGTACGCCTTCTATGCGTCTGTCTGTGTGGATCAATCGCATTGCTTCAGGTCGGCTCTGTTTTTATTTTTATATTAATATTTATAGCTGCTTTGAGCTTAATATATATTTATATATATATATATATATATCTCAAAGGACTTTATTTACACAAAGTTTCTTCGCATTGGAAGTGGAGAATGGGGAACAAATGTAAGAGTGAGAGTGTGTGTAAGTGTGTGCGTTGTATGCGTGTATATATGTATATGTGTACAGTAGAACCACAACAACAGAGCACAACAGAGCGAGCACCCAAACTTTGTATAAATATATTCCTTTGGTTCGATTGTTTTTGTTTGCTTTGTTTGTTCATTTTTGTTAAAGTTTCATTGTTCCACACATATGAACTCTTCCGCATCCGCATGGGCATCCGCGGGTTAGAGAGTGTGTTACCATTACGATTATGAGATCCGTTGATTGTTATCCACCACCAGCAGTTGCAGTAGCAGTAGCAGTTGGTAGCAGCAGCAGCAGACTTGGAAAGCTATAGACGGCTAACAGACACCTGAGTGTGAGTAGTGTGAGTGGATAGCATCTCAATATGGCTAAGGGCTCAAATCTCAAATCCTGCAGTGAAGAGAAGCTGAAAACGGCAAATACGTTTATATATATTTTTTTTATTTTCTGTTTTGGTTTTTTTTGTTTTTTTTTTTTTTGCTTGCTATTGTTGTTGTTCGGCTTTGTTTAGGCTGCTGTTGTTCGTTGTTTCTGTGTGTTGCTGTTGGTTCTGGTCGGCAAACAATTTCAAATCCATCACGGCAACAACAACAACAGGGCTCAACAGTAGTACAACTAGTAGTAGTAGTAGTAGTAATAGTAGTAATAGTAGTAGTAGTAGTAGTAGTAGGTAGTAGGTAGTAGTAGTAGAGTATGTACATACATTAATTCAAACAATGATTTCACTTTTTCCACACAAATTGCGCATTTCAAACGAAACTAAATTTATATATTGAATATATTATTACATCACATTAGTTGTGCTTTCGTATAATTTATAATTTGTTTACTTGCTTTCGCATTGCTTTTCTTGCTAGCATTCATTATGGCGCTCCGAAATTCATTTACTCTCTCGGCGAAATTCACATTCTGTTTCAGTTTCAGCATTGTGAAATTGGCCAGCAAAAGTTTTGTAAGTTTTCGATTTGCTGCTTTTGATTTTGCAATTTTCCGCGTTTTTTTTTTAATATTTTTTTTTTTTTATATTTTTCTTTGACATGGATATGTCTTGGTATCACATTAAGTTTGATTTATTGTCGAATTTATATTTTGATCACTTTGTACAATTGTAAATATGTTGTAAATGTGTTTGTAGATGTTGTTCTTATAAGAGCTACATCTATAACTCTGTTGCACACACCATTTGGCCAATATGCAAAGGGTATATTATTATTATTTGTGTAAAAAGAAACAAAATAAGAAAGGGTATTTAAAGGTTTGTTACGAGCCCATCAAGTTTTCTTACTATAATCACATTTCAAATGGATTTATTCGCATCGGACAACAATATAAAAGTTATCATTTCACATTTTTTACATAGAACAAAAAAAAAAAAAAACTTCATATAGAGAAGATGTGAAGTTGTAAGAAGTTATGTAATGTGTGAGCGTTTGTGGAGAGCCTAAGACATATCCATGATACTTTTACAATTTCTGGACTAGAGAAATTCAAGATATCTGCATATTGGTTATAGCCATTTCTCTGGAAAAAGTTTTTGCAATCAATATGCACAATGGACACCGAAATATATATATACGTGTATATATATCAAGGGATAGAGTTATGCATGTAAATATTGTATGTGATGGACGGTTGCCAAATGCTCTGTAACTTACCTGCAACCTCCTTGAGCTTATCGGGCAGCACATTGGCCACACGCTGTAGCAGACTTGCTGTTGGCTTCTCTGCACAGAGAACAACCAACTCGACCGCTGTATCGCCGTGGAGCAACAGTCCCTTGGCCAAGAAGCCAACACGCATAACGCCCTTTAAGATGCGCACCACATTTCCGCCATTGTCGGCATCTTTGTGGAATGAGAAAATCTGATTATCGCGTCCATCCTTCTCCGATGCTTTATCGGCCTTCTCCTTTTTAGCGGCCGGTTCGCTATCACTAGCCGCCGCTGCAGGTGTTGGCAGCTCAGCCAAAGTATCTGAGACGAGTTTAAGAGCGCGTTCTGTATGCGACACAATGCGCTGTATAGTCTGGAGTTCTTCCTCCTTGGGATAGATTTCAGCATGACGCGCTATTGCGTGACGATCGTCGGTACTCTCCGGACGACGTACATTTCCGCCGCCAGGCATCATGCCAAAGTGTGGCGGCGGCCCATTGCCTATGCGACCAAAGCGCTGGGCCCCTATGATCAAAGTTTTTCATTATAGATAAATCAGATTTAATTTGCATACAAGCCTTACCTCCAAAGCTTCGTGACATCCAATTATTGTAGTCATACTCTTCATTGTATTGGCGATTGCGCTGTTCGTCCCAGTAGTTGCCTCCTTCGTGCTCCTCACCGCGGTGCGAGGACATGAGCGCCCGTTGAGCACGCGCCTCGGCCAGACGACGCTGACGTGGTGTTGGCTTAAAATCGACAACCAAATCGGGCTGAACTTTGCGCTTGTATTGCAAGCGATGGCGACGTCCTTTCATGTGCATCTCTTTGGCATTCGGATCGTTGAACTTACAGTCGCAGAGCTTACAGTTGAAGCTAAGTATCTTGCCCTCATCGTCTTTGACCTCTTCAATGTACTCGCCGCCCACGGGTTTAATGTTATCAGTGTTCTCGCCCATCGAATCGTCCATATTGTCATCCATGCTTTCAGCTGTTGCAGCTCCACCGCCAGCGGTTGCATCAGCTTCGGCTTGATCAGACTTGCTTGCTGCTGCAGCTGCAGCGGGTGCATTCGGCCCTGCAGCGGGCACAAAGTTAATTTTTCCCATTTTCTTGGGCTCATCAGATGGTATTGGCTTGCCCAGCTTCTGGTGCAGCTTAACTACCTTCTGATGTTTAGCGCCGCGTACATGAGCCGCATAGGCATCGGTGCCTGTACAGGTGACGTCACAGAGTTCGCAGTGATAGTTGTTACCACGATTCTGGGCGCTGTTAGCGGCGGACGCCTGCATTTTCAGTGATGCTTCACGTTTCTTATGCTTCTGTCCTTCCAAATGTTCGCGATACGTTTGTGGACCGGCACATGAGATTTTACATACTTCGCAGTAATGCAGCTGCTGTGGTCTCGGCGGAGCCTTTGGACGCAGGCCACGCAAGTTGACTGCCCCAGGGATCGTCGGACCCATCTTGCGTTGATACCAGCTATTGTTGGATCCGCCGTTTGGCTTCTGCTGCGATCCCGGATGCTGCTGTGCCACATACATGCTGGCCGCATTGTAGATTGCTGTATCATAGCCACTATAACTATTGCCACCGGCTACATTTGGAGGTGGCTTTGGTGTACCATTCGATTTGTCCATTTTACCCATGCCCTTTTGTGTAGAGTTTGGATTCTTTACTGGCGGCGCCGAGTAATGTGTCTTACTAACTGCTGCTGCTGCTGCTGCCGCTGATGCAGTGTTGTAGCTGGCCGGCGCTTGCTGATAAAATGTTTTGGTTGCGTCGTACGATTGCATGGCACTGCGATAGTCACCATAGCCGCCATAACCAGCAGCACCAGCGCCGGCCGCTGCATACCCACCACCTCCTTGGCCAGCAGCCACAGCAGCACTTTGATAGGCAGCTGCATTTGCATATGTTGCATTAGTTACCGCTGGATATGTCACCTGTCCCGTATTGTACTGGGTGCCGCCGTAGTTGAACCCGGCATAGTTATTGTTCGCCATTGCCACGCAATTGCTGTAAAACGAATGGAACATACAAATTACCAATCAATGCAAATCAGTTAATGATCCAATTTTGCCTTCCGTCCTTCTTGACTAAATCGACAAATCAGTTCTTACATTTACATTTACTTCTTATTACTTTCTTATTGCTGTGCCAAATATGCCCTTTGACTAGATATTTATTTATTTGTGCTTGTCGAATAATAGGCCGTTTATATCTGTTAATAGAATCCATGAAAAAGTACTTTTAGTCACGTCATGTTTTGCAGTCTGGCCGAAAGGAAGCCCCCACCATTTTTTTCTCTATCGATTTTTCTGGCACAACAATTTTAATGCATTTCATCATATATGCAAAGAAACAAGCACGCACAACCAACATTGTTACCTAAATAATGCAATTACATACACGTAAAAAAAAAAACACAGCGTTTAAGGAAAAATTTGCGCACTAAAATTACCTTCAATTTGCTGAACTGATGAAAATTTTTCTGTCTATTAACCGGCGACAGTAGCGATGGGTGTATAAATATCGCACTGCGCCGATAACAAACTTTCGTCACGTCGCCGCTAGCGTGTTGACTGGAGTTGATATTCAATTACAAAAGCATGTATCGATATGCACGATATGCGATGTTTGACAGTGTGGCAACGCTATTAATTCGCGCCGAAAACAAAACGATGGATGCAAAAAATGTATTGATATTGTGAAATTTGTGTTTACTTGTGTGATTGTCTTGTTGTAATGGATGAAAGGCGCTACATAAAGCGCAAGGAGAAGGCGCGCATTGATGGCAATCGCGAGCAACTGGCAGTCAGCTGCAATCAACTGGGCGACTTTTACTATCAACTGGGCAAATACAATGAAGCGGCTAAAGAATATAAACAAGAGGCAGCCATATACACCAGCATGGGTAAGGAACTGGAGACGGCAAAGGCGAAGCGCATGCTGGGTGAAATCTTTACATTGCTTTGCGAATACGATGCTGCCAAGGATCACATCAATGATTACTTAAGTGAGTAGCTGTTATATGACAAATCTACAACAATGTAAACATAAATTTGCGTTGATAGAAATTGCTAAAAGATTGCAAAACAAAGTGGAACAACAACGTGCCTATGCAACATTAGGACGTGTCCATCTCTTGCATGGACAGAGCCTGTCCGAGAGCTCAGCTTCCGATGCTATGGAGCAGTTAAAGCTGGCGGAAAAGAGTTTTCTGCGCAGTCTTTTGTTAATCAAAGAGTAAGTGCCGAATTCTTTATAATTTACCATAATTTACAATAATCCATTTTGTAGGCTTTCAGGTCAGATTTCGAAACTGGAACAGTTGGATATGCAAGCGCGTTGTTACCTGAACATTGGCGTTGTGAAAGAGCATATGGAAGAGTTCGAGGCCTCAATTGAATACATTGATAAAGCCATCAAAATCAGCAAAACTCACGATTTGTTCGAGCTGACCCACTTGTGCTACATTTCGATGAGTTTGCTTTACAATTGCAAGAAGAACGACGCAGCGTCTGCGCTGCGCTACTGTAATATGGCACAGGAAGTTGCCAAGCGTTTGCCCAATAAGGTGAAAAAGATTTGTGAAACACTGATAACCAAATCAGAGATCCTGATCAATGCTGGAGATTTTGCAAGCGTCAAGCAAATATTGACCAAGGCGTATAAGAAGCATTCACCCGATGAGAACGATCGTGCCACCATTGAGCGCTCATTGCGCGTTGTGGTCAAGATATGCCAAACCCTTGATGAGCTGGTGGTGACAAGCTCTGTAAACTACGCTAAACTAAAAGATTTGTACGAGAAACTAGGCGACGGCTGTTGTCATCTGTTGAACTATGAAAAGGCCATCGATTACTATAAGAAAATGCTGGAAAATGCCGAACTAAACGAGGAGCGGGGCAAGAGCTTGGTGCCTATCTATGTGAGCCTCTATCAAACTTACAAAGATAACAAGCAGTACGACAAGGCGTTAGAGTATTTGTGGAAAGAGTTTGAGCTTAATCAGGATACGCCCGTAGAGGCATTTACGACGCTTTGCAGCATCGCGGAGATTTGTGAGCTGCAGGCCCAGCCATTCTGGACTGTGCATGATGTGTACCAAAAAGCGCTACGACAGGCAGCCAAGGCAGATGAATCATCGTCCACAAATCTAGAGAGGATTGCTTTAGTGCGGCTACATAAGCTTCAGCTAAAGCATAAAATGACTGTGCTAGCTGAAAATTTGGAGGCTGAGGCTAAGGCCAAAGGCATTAATCTGGCTGAGGAGGCAGCAAAGCTAGACGAGGATGAGGATACGGATGGTGATGCGATTGCAGCTCTGCAACAGAACACACCCGACTGGGGGGATGATGTGGACTTGGATGCACTCACTGATTCCGATGCTAGCGATCTCGATGAGACGGACAAACCACGCCCACAGCGCACCAATCGCGGCAATCGAACACTCACCATCAAGCGCAACAACAAAGGTGAAACTCAGCTGCACCAGGCCTGCATAGCAGGCAACCTGGAACTGGCACGACGTCTCCTCGAACAGGGCCATACGGTGAATGTGCGTGATCATGCTGGCTGGCTACCTCTACACGAGGCCTGCAATCACGGCTATCGTGATATTGTCGAGCTGCTTCTAGACAAGGGAGCCACAGTGGCGATCAATGACAAGGGCGGAACTAGTTGCGATGGCATTACACCGCTCTACGATGCCTGCGCAAATGGGTATCTAGATGTGGCCGAGTTGCTATTGGAGAGAGGAGCCGATGCAACTGTACGCACAGACTACAATGAGACCTGTATTGAGGGCTTGGACAAATGGCGGCAGTCGAAGCAACTGATCGATGGCGAACAGGCGCAGTATGCCCAGCTACGAGAAACGCTTTTGCGAACGCTCTCCAAGGTGGGCATTTGCAGCATGCGGAATGCACTTCCCTTGACCAATGCCAATGCTCAGCCAGCTTCTAGTGCATCAGCTTCCTCGGAAGCTGAAGAGGACGAGGATGTTGAGCTGGCACCGCGCACCCTCAGGCGCTCCTTTAACATGCACAATCGTTCAGGGAGTTTGGTGAGCAGTCCGCATCAATCATCAAGCGCTAGCAAGGAATATCGCAACGTGATGGCACAGCTGAAGCGTCCAAATCGCACACCCGCTACTTACGATGAGCCGAGCAGCAGCACGAGCTTAAATGCTAAACAGAAGCGCACCGCGCTCTTGAATAATGATGAAGTAGACGCGGATAACTGGCTGATCGATGATGTAGGACCAGAGCGCAAGCGCAAGCGGTACAATTCCGGCAGCATTGGTAATCGGGCGGTTAATTCCAAAGAGAATCTGCAGGATTCCGCGCTGGCTTGGGATACAGAGTTCCAGGCGACACCCCCAGAGCAAGATGCCCATCAACTGCTGTTAGAGGCAACCAATTCGAAGCAGCGACAGAAACAAATGCGTAAGCTAACGCTCTCCCGCTCCTCCAGTATGAATAGTAATCACAGCAGCAGCAATATCAAGTCCAAGCAGCAGGCATCGCTGCTGGACAGCGGATTTTGTCGCTTTCGCAGTGAAAGTCCCTTGGGCAGTGGCGAGGATTCCATGGATGGTGCTTCGTTGATTAGCTTGCGCACGCATACGGAACCGGATTCCACAACGAGTAGTGCACAAAATGCAGGCATTCAGCTGCTTATTTCGCCCTCCAAATTGGCATCGCCGATCAAAGTGCAGGCAACACCTGTGCTGGCAACCACTGTGTCCTTTAAAGTCAAAGTGCAGGACGAGCTGCTGCTAGTGCCCATTGAGCGCAAGAAACTGCAGGACATTAACATGCGCTGGCTGGCCGAAGAGACAGGACGACGTTACAATAAGTGAGCAAATTTGAATGGAAATCGAAATGCTTTGTCTCAAAATATCTGAAAATTTTCAGATTAACTGGACTCACTCCATTATTGCGTCTCAAGACATCAGATGGGTTTGCCTACGAGGAGACAGATTCGGTAAGCGTGGCTCTGGAGCAGAATATGCTATTGTCCACGATTCTAGATTGGAAAATTTCTCCACTTTCTCAACGCTATGAGGAAATGTGCCATCAATTGCAGAAAGGTATGCGGCACACATTAATCTTGATGACTTTTAAACTAATTTTTTAATCTTCTACAGCTGTCGTTGATAAGATAAAGCTGCGGTTAGAACGCTCACAAAATACATTAACACTTGAGTTGTCGAGTCTTTGGCTACGTGACGCTCAAACGGAGCCGCTGTTCAAGGCGTTGCTGCATCAGGCACGCCTCACAGTGCTCGATTTATCTTTCAATTACATTGGAAACGAGGGCTGCCAGCAGCTGGCTAAAGCACTGCCTACATTATTGCAATTGAAGACGCTGCGGCTGAAATGTAACGGCATCAGTAATCTGGGTCTCGAGGCACTGCTTTGCGGCCAGGACATCGAAAAGCTGGAAAACTTAGAGGAACTACAGCTCAGTCAAAATCCGCTGGGGAACGCCAGTCTGCGAACTTTGCATAAGTTTTGTGCTAGTCAAGCTGGTCGAGCATTGACAATGTTGGATCTTTCACAATGTGAATTGACAGAGCTGCAGGACTTCGATCTGGCCTACACGAAATTAACCAGCTTTGACATTAGCTTCAATCAGCTAACGCAGCAGAGCGTGCGTCGATTAACAGAGCAGTTGAATAGCTGCCTCTTGGAGCACTTGAATCTGAGTTATGTACGCTGGCCCTTGGATGAGCAGAGCGGCTATACGCTCGGTGAGCGTCTGGTTTCGCTGTTCGAGAGCGGCACTAGTGAGAGATTTGTACGCTTGGAACTTGCTGGTTGTGGGCTGAGCGATGCACATATTTACAAGATCACACAGCAACTGGCCAAGGCACAGCAGCTGGAGTGGTTAGACATTAGTGACAATGAGCGGTTGGGAGGAGCTGCCCTGGGCTATGTACTCGATGAGCTGCCGCAGCTGCGCGTTCTATTGGCGACGAATTGTGTACATTTGGTAGACAATCTGCGGCTGCAGAAGCTCGAGGAACAGAAACAGCTGCCCAAGCGCATGGACCTCTGCATCGATGAGCAGGCATTCACCTTGCCAGGTGCTTTGGCCACGCTAGTGGCCATTTGGCAATTAAAATGGGGGGACAATGCCAAAACGTTGATTCCCAAGCGCAAAAGGGGCCTGCTCAGACTCTATTTGGACGAAAGTGATTTGCATTGGTGCACTGGATGAAGTCAATGTGATATCTTTTGTTATTTGTGTTTAGAGTCTATTTTTTATGTTTAAACCAATTGACGTACCAAAATAGCCATAATTTCTTCTACCCAAGGGGGCAGACTGTCGAGCACTTTCGTATCTTATCACAAAACGTTCTTGAATGCCCCAGTTGAGGTTCGCGATTTGGTGTCTTCTAGCTAAGATTGTATGTATGTTATCAATAGCAATAATATGTACTATATGACTACCTCTATCAAATGGTTTTAAACATCTCCAGCAATAGTTTAAGTACTTATATATTAGCTTTATTTATCGTTGTTTGTGAATGAGGGTGATTGTGAACACGACCTAAAATCCTATCTACTGGCACCGTCCTTGGCCATTTCGTACATGTTCCTTGAGATAATGAGACGTTGAATCTGAGAGGTGCCCTCATAGATCTGGTAAATCTTGGCATCGCGCATTAGCTTCTCCACGGGATATTCACTGTTAAAGCCATTGCCGCCAAAGATTTGAACAGCATCGGAGGCAATCTTGTTGGCCATATCGGCCGCATGGCACTTGGCAATGGATGCATAGTAGCTGTTGCGGCGTCCCTGATCAATCTCCCAGGCGGACAGGCGCCACGCCAATCGAGAAGTTTCTACGCCAATTGCCATGTCGGCCAGCATGAATTGCACTGCCTGGTGATGGGCGATGGGAACACCGAAGGTCTTGCGTTCCAGCGCATACTTCAGGGCCTCGTCCATGCAGCGCTGGGCCAAACCAACGGCTCCGGCTGCGACTGGAGGGCGGGTCTTGTCAAAGGTACCCATGGCAATTTTGAAGCCGGCTCCCTCGCCAATCAGTACGTTCTCTTTGGGTACACGGACATCCTCAAAGGTGATGCCTCGCGTGTCAGATGCGCGCTGACCCATGTTAAGTTCCTTGCGGCCGGGCGTTAAGCCAGGAGTATCACGATCAACAATGAAGCCAGTGAAAGCTTTGCTTGGCGGGCACTTGGGATCGGGATTGGTGCGGGCCAGCACAAAGTACCAGTTGGCCACGCCACCATTGGTGATCCACATTTTCTGACCGTTGATCACATACTCGTCGCCCTTCTTTTCAGCGCGCGTCTTTATACCTGACACATCAGATCCAGCTCCAGGCTCCGTGACACAATAAGCAGCCACTATAGGTTCCTCCAGCAGACGGCCGAGATACTTCTTCTTTTGCTCCTTGTTGCCGGAGAGTATCACAGGTGTTTGCTAGAGAAAGATTGTAGTGTTTAAGCATATATACATGGAATTTTGAGTAATCTTCACTTACGCCCAAGCCGCTAGCTTCCAGAGCAGTCATAATGCCGGTGCATCCATAGGCCAGCTCCTCGGCAGTTAGGCAGGTGGTGAACACATCCAATTCTAAGCCACCCAGCTCAGCGGGTACGTGATTGTTCATCAGGCCCAAGCTCCAGGCCTTCTTAATGATGGGCCATGGGTACTCACCGGTCTTGTCATATTGCGCAGCCACTGGAATGATCTCTTCACGAGTAAACTTTCGCGCCAGCTCCTGGAGCTGCTGTTGCTCTTCGGTCAGGGCAAAGGACGGACCAGTGGGCGAGACATGCGAGACGGCAGCGTAGGACCGGCTGGCCACCAGCTGACGCAAAGCCGGAGCTGCGAGCTACAAGCAAACGACATAATTTGTTTTAGGAATTCCGTATGGGTCCACAAGTCCAATCAGAGGGCAAAGTACAAACACGGCAGATAAGAGAAACAATCTGAATAATCTCTATCTCTCTTTCAAATGTTTTTCAAAATGTCTGCCAGATGATCAACAGCAGCAATAGTTTTGACTAGAGTCTTTAATATTCTATCTTTGTGCTCTACTTTGCATGTACAAACCTTATTTAGAAATGCCATGTCGCAGCAAATAAATTATCAACAATTGCAAATTAAATTAAATATACAATATTATTCCGCTTTTATGTAGGTCACGATGTTTCTTCGCCGAGGTACTGTGTCGTATTAAAGCAAGCGAGTAAATTATTTCTAGAGTAAATTATTTCTCAACGCAGCGTAGTCAAAGCGAAATGTGAACATTAGACCCGCTTGCTTGCGGCGAATTGAGAGCAACAACAATTTGCAGTTCGGTCGGAGCTTGCGTAGGTTGGAAAGTGGCGTCAATAAACTTTCGCTGCAAGCGGGCGAATATCGTTCGCCTTGGCACACTAGCCGAGACACACCCCCGAATGAGATCCCAAGGCCAAAGCGAAACTCAACTGACATAACGAACGAAATGCTTTTAGCGCAAAAAGCTTTATGTGCAGCAGAAAAGTGCGCGCTATTTAAATGCCTCAAATTGAAAAGTGTTTCATATTTTCAGGCACTGCCAAAATTAACTTAAAGGTTATGTTAAAAATAACAACATTTTGTGTATAGCCAGAGCACAGACGAACGCCCTTTCACTGCTGTGTCGAAATTGATGCTTGGGCTATGGAAGCAATAACAAGAAAATAAGAAAAACAAAAATAAATCAATTGTTTATTGCCAGCAGCTCTTATCAGGCACGTCAGCAGCAGCAGCAGCATCAGCATCACATAAAACTTGGTCCGGTTAAAGCTTCCGTTTAGCCACCTAGAGCCACCCCCCAAAAAAGCGCGCACGACTCGTAGCCGAAGCGAGTAGCGAAGTAACGAAGGACGAGGACGAGGTGAAAGTCCCGTCACATCTAAGGCAAAAACTGGGATAGCTGCTGCTTTTGGCTAGGCCAGTCATTTGACATTGCTCCTGCGTAAAGGTTGTCCACGCGCACAGCAAAATTAATTCGTCGTCGAACAAGTCGTCTCCAACTCCCGTTCCACAGTGTTTGTGCAAGTGCATGTGTGAGTGTGAGTGTGAGTGTGTGTGTATGTGAGTGCTACACACTCCCAGTTTTTTTGGTATACATATATACATATGTACTATATGTACCTCTCTAAATATTAAGTGGAAAAAAGTCTCTCAAATCGTAATCAAACAAGTGCAAGGCCTTAAGTGCTATTCATCATGGCTCAGTTTGTGACTCACATACAGCCAACGCTACTGGAGGCATCGCAAGGTCATGTGCCACACCATCATGGCCATCAGGTAGGCGTGCAGCACTCGTCGCATTTGCCACACAGTGGCCACAACATGCCATCGCCACCCACGGCACATAATCATCATCATCATCATGGTGGACATCATGGGAATGCCTCATCGCATCACCAGCAATCGCATCAGCAACAACAGTCGCATCAGCAATCCCATCATCAGCATCCAGAGCAGCAGCAGCATCAGCATCAGCACCAGCACCAGCAGCAGCACAAGAAATCACATCATCCGACAGGTCATGGCGCAGCCAAGGCGATTCAAAGTCCACCCAAGCAGCTGTCTCCGCCGCTTGGGGAGCATGTGGGCCACTACGAATACTTTCAGCATCAGCATGAGTTGGTCTTTCAACATGGTGGCGCCCCGCTTTGCGGCGTGAACAACAAGCAGCACCACGATAAGCATGAACACTGCCCCACAGGACATCAGAGTGCGGTGAGTGCCAAGGCTTACATCATATACGGCTATAGCGCCAGGGTAATGATCGCGTTTACTTATGAATTGTCCATATTCATATGGCTCATCTTTTAACTATATACATATATGTAAATATGTATAGTATATTATATGTGAATATATATGTATTTGTGGAGCACCCAGTCCATTGAATGACGCAATCGCAATCCTTGAGCTGAATAACTGAATGCCAAATGAGTCATCGAGCACATCTAACGCTGTCCTTGCTGGCCCATTAACCACTCCATGACGACTCTCTGCGTCGTAGTGTCTCCCAGGCATCATTTACGGCTCTATTAAAAAAAGCTTCAAAATTAGAACTTAGAACCTTGCCACCCACAGCCCACCCACCCGGAACCCGACACTCCAACCCATTCCAAAACAAAACACCCAGCCCTGCCTCATTTTCGCATTGGCCCTCATTCATCCTGTACACCCGAAAGCTTTTTTCTTTTTAATTTGCTTCTCTAAAATTTGTTGTGTGTGTTTTAAAAATAAAACCAAATTGGCAAATTTCTCTTTGTGCTCTTCGCATGGGTCTCTGGCCGCACGGCGAATCGAAAATAATTTAGAAAACGACTTGAATCGCTCGCTGTCTGCGGTTCTTGGTGGCGGCCAACGCGTGACTACTCGTCAATATATATATATATATATCTATATATATATATATAGATACATATATATTTATTCCATATATCTTAATTGTAAGCGTCTGTGTTTTGTTTGAGTATAAAAAATAATCAACGGCATGGAGACATTGAAGAAACGTTTTCCCTCTCTGCAGAGTTTGGGCGTAAGTCGCTGGCAACTTGGACTCGATTTATGTAATATATACATATATATAAATTAATATATGTATATATACACGCACATATATTCTGCTATCAAAAGTGCAGTTGACCCAAATATATCAAGAGTATCAAAAAAGAAATAGACAGATTTATGTGCATAAAATATTTACAATTTTTTGTTTTATTAAATTCTGTGCGTCGGCGTCTTTTGTGTCGGTGCAGTGAACTGTTCATCTACGGGAAACTACTTCCGCCTCCCTCTCTTAATCAGTCCTCCTGCTTCTCTGCTAGCCACCCCAGGGTAGGTTTATACCAAATTGACTGTCGCGACTCGCTTCGCCTTGTTTCTGTTGCGTTTTTAAAGGTCGTCAAAGTTGTGGACAATTAGCTTAGGCCATGTCGTCTGACTGGCGCTTTACTTCGAGCCATTCGTGTTCACTTTGCTTGTTGTTGGTCTTCTTCTTCTTCTTCTTTTTGTTGTTGTTGCTGTTGCTGTGGCTGTTGAAATGTTATATGCCATGTCGCGCCAACAAGCGATAGCCTCATCGACGCCAACAAAATTGTTAAAAAAATATGAGGAAATATGGCAAATATTTTGGTTTATGTCGAAGTTTAAGTACGCTTCAGAATCAGTTGAAATTTATTGCTCGAAATAGATTTTCCTTATATAATTAGTATATAATTATTAATAATATAACTAATTAGCAGTAGAGCTCTACTAATCCGGATACTCCCTCAACATACTTAAATCCAAGCTAATTAGAAGTAGTTTGAAAAGTTTAAAAACTTTAATTTTACAATCTATAGATTACAAAATATATTTATCACTTTTTTTTACAAATTTAAACTAAAATTTTATTTGATATATTTTTTTAAATAATATTTATTTTCTGAAAATTTATGTTTAAAAAATTGGGGTTTTAATAGTCCAATCAATTTAGTTATTCAGACCTTATACATTTAATCAGAAGTCTTATGTTTTGCCCAAACATCTTATATTTGTTCCACTGTATTTTTAAAAGTTATGTGTGGCCGTGCTATATTGCTTTCAATTCACATACAATATTGGAATCAATTGAAGTAATCAATCGATCAATTACTAAACCTGTATTTGTCTATAATAATACTAACAACTATTAGCCTTTAAATATAAATAGGTATATAAAAGTGACCTGAACATTAAAATTATTTTATATACTCAATAGAGTATATATAAAATATTCATTTTAATAATTACTAGGTGTTGAAATATAAGTCGTTATATAATATTTAGATAGCCTATCCGCAAATAGTAATCAAGCAATGTCTATAGTAATCTATATATCACTCGAAAGTGTTTATAGAGTATATAGGCCCAAAGAACATATATTATGGAGTAGCAGCTAACATGCAAACCTGCAATTTAGCTCCGTTTCGAGCCTATCGTGCACAACCCCCAACAGTTCGATGGTTTTAAAGTGTAATCGAAAACCCTTTGCTGGCCAAAACAAATAGGCCCAATGTTTGGGTAAGCGATAAAGACTGAAATGCAGCTTAAAGATACCAGCAAAAGCTGCAAGGCTCATTAATTGAATACCAAAATGTGCGTCACACCTTGCTGCCACATGCCACATTATTTGCTTACCCTCATGCCAGCCCCATGCCAAACCCCTTGCAACATATAAAGCAGAGCAAGCACTTTACACAATTTGTCCCGGTCACGAATGCAATTCGAAATGCAATTTTATGCAATCGCCTAGGGGTAAGTTTTAACAATAGGGTGGCATTCCCTTCAATCGGCTAATTTGCCAAGAACAATGGCAGAAATTGTGTCGTTCCTTTTACTTGGCTTGCCTTGCTTTGCCGTTGGCTTGGCTTGGCTTACTTGGCAAAATGTGACTCTGAATGCGACTGCATGCGCATCTGATTGGATTTTCGTTAGGGTGTTGGGATTGAGGGTTGCTGATTCACTTCCAATTCGAAACTGGAAGTAAACAAAATCCAGCCAAGAGTAGCGACTGCGCTAGCGAAGCGCTGGATTGGAAGGCAAATCAACCCCTCCATCAAACCAAAAACACAAACCATCCACCAACCAACTGTGGATTGTGTGTGGTTTCTCTTAGCCTTGTTTACGCTCAGTCAACAAAGTTTTAAACGCCACTCGGGCCAAGGACCTGTTTCTAAATGATTCTATTTGCTCAGTTAATTACTTTGAATATGCTGAAATTACATACGCAGTTGGGTGTGACAGCAAACTAATTACGTGACAGTACGAGGTCGTTTTTCTGCTGCAAAATATTGCTTAGCTCCCCAAGGATCAATTTACACATAATATTCTCTCGGGTTTCACTAATTTGATATTCTTGATAAGCCATTCTCCAGTTAGAAATTCTTGTCGAGTTTCTCAAGTAATATATTTCCTATCCCTAAAGCTTTCAACTGGTTTCTTATAAGACTTGAGTTAAAATCTGGTTTGTTATTGCACTCGCTGCACACGTGCTCGCTGCACCGCTTCCAATGGCTTCAAATGTCAACAAAGCGAGACGCACGTGCCAACTGGGCGGCATACGCTTCCGCTTCCAATTCCAGTGAACCACCCTTGGGTGATGGTGGCGCAGACGCAGGCCGCACGGGCGGCGTTTCCCAATTGGAATAAGCAAGTGCGCAGGTCCTTCGAAAATCCTGGCATTACTCGGTTGCCGACAGCCGAATTTCAACCACGACTCTAAGGTAGGACTTTTCGTATGGGCCCAGCACACATCCAGTCTGGAGTTGAACATTGAAGAAAACGGCAGCAAAAAGCGACCGCTCCTCAGCGTGTATAATTCAGAAGCGACTGTGTTAACTAGCAAAAGGAATCCAATCAGACACATACACAGACACCGACACAGTCACAGTTACAGTCACACATAAACGTACACTGACACACACTCACACACATAGACAGACACACACCCTCGCACACACACGCACACACATGCACCAAAGCTTACATAAAAACCAAGGAAAAATCGATGCGAGTGCATTTAAAATTCAACAAAAAAAAGTCTCGAGTAGTTAAAACTTTATTCGCGTCTTAGTCGAATACAAAAAAGAAAGTTTATTAATTAGCCGAGTGAAAACGAAAAACTATGACTAATCAGTGACGACATACGCGAGCCTCGCTTACACAATATTTCTATACGAGATATATATACATATATAAATCTATATATATCCTAAGCTTGAAAATCGGCTGTTTAATTTAAATTGATAAACGGTGAACGCAAAATGGTCACTGAAAATGGAGCTCAGGTAAAGAAACAAAATTGAGAAATATATCTCATTTCAATTGTAGCGTGTATAAACTTTTCGAGCAGACTGTCTGAGACGGCCATGTTGGCGTCCATTTTGCACGTTATCGATTTTTCAGTGTCTGGACTGAAAAGTTGGTAGCAAAGAGCAGCAAAGAGTAATTAAAACTCAATTTTTTAATTATTAAAAGAACATTTTTGCACAAATTGAGAATTAGGCTGGATCATAGTTGCTGTCTGCCAACCATTTTAATTTTAATGACTGCAAAGTCTTATTGATTTTTCCTAGTCGCATTTAATTTGAATTGAATTGCGTGCATTATCAAATAAGATATGTTCATATTCATTTCTACAATGAGCTATAAATAAATAGCTAACTATTGTTGAGAGTGACAGCTCTTTTGTCATCAGAACTGGGTGTGGTGCGGTACACGCTGTGCGTGTGTCCGTCCATGCCCCAACCCGCGTTGCAAGGTAATACAGATTTAGGTTAAATTTAATGATGACATGCGACATTTTATGCCACGACCAAGATGTAGAGAAAATCCATAATATGAGTCATATTCTCCCTTTGCTCTCTGGTACTTAATGAATATCAATTCATTTGTTGCACCGATTTTCCATTATAATCTGCACTCGAGTTTCTATCTTCGAGTTTCGAGTTGATTAGCTGAATGTGTTGCCACTTGGGCGACATTTTGTTGCACAAGTTCAAAGAAAATCCACTTCAAGGCTTCAAGCATTCAATTGAGCTTGTTATACAATGCCTAAGAGGCACCTTTGAACTTTGACTGTCAGAGTTTGTTTGTGTATGATTGTGTGTGTGTGTTTGCCCCTCATCAAGTTGGGCAAACAAGGAAGCAGCCAGCGCCTAAAGACATCCTTTAGAGTTGGGCTTCTTCTATATATATGTATGTACATATATGTACAAAGGCATATGAAATGAGTTTTGTGTTGGCCCAGCCATGAATAGGTGACGCTTCCACTTCCGTATTGGCTGACGGGGCGAGCCTTCGGATTCGCCCTCTCCATCGCTATCGCTCTCGCTTTCGCCCTCTACCTCTTCTTCAATCTCTTCCTCTGTATTGCAACAGCTTAGGAGCTGAAGGCTCCGACAGGAAACGGCGGCTCGGTTTTAGTGGGATTTTTGTCTGCGGTCACTTATAACGTTGTCGGCATTGCGTATCCAGTGCGAAAATTAACCTTCCAATTGGAAGCCGCCTTCCACTTGCAGTTTTCCAGTGCCACAGTATGACGTCATTTTCGATATCGAATTCCAAGCAACGCGCCCCAAATGCTGCTCAGCGGAGCGTACAGCAAAACGAAAACATAAACAAATTGTGGGTGGCCATTAAAAAAAGAAGGAAGAAAGGCAGCTGTTGGCACAAAGCCGAATTACACCTGCGCATTATAAACGCTGACGTTGACCCCTCGCCTTGACCGTCAGCTAGCTGAACTTGGTCTCCCTTCTTCCCCCCACTTACCCCTTCCCACGTTACCAGGTGCACAGTTCACAGTGCGAGCTTCAGTTGCGCAACGACTGTAACGGCTCTTTACCTATGTGCACATACATATACGATCAATAACAGCCCTCTGGTAAAGCTTATTTGATGAATACGCAGCTGACACGCAACTTACGCTTCGCCAAGGACAGAGAGCAGCGCATTGAGTTATAGCTCTGCCCAGCTTAAAAAACTGAGTCATACAACTTATGTCGAAGTTTAAAAATTGTACTTAAATAATTTAAATGTAACATCAATCGAGATAATAATCCAATAAGAAAATGGTAACAATCAAAAAAAGCTCTTGAATTTTGTTGTTGCTTTATCATAAAATTATAAATTTGTATTTATAAACAATTTCGAGCCCACTTCATACTTCTAAGTTTCGTACATCTCTTTTTCTGTTATTTTGATATTCTTCCATAAGCAGAATACCTAGTCTCCATAAAGTTTTTAATTACATTTCTATATTCTTAAAATGTCTCTATTTCAATTGGTACTCATATAGGACAATCTTTTGATTATTTTAGGGCGATGGCAATACTTCCTTCCTTCGTGCCGCACGCGCTGGCAATTTGGAGCGCGTGTTGGAACACCTAAAGAACAACATTGACATTAACACTAGCAATGCGGTAAGTGAATTTGTAAAAAAAAGTTAAATCCAATACCTAATCTTTTCATAACTAATCCTTTGTAGAATGGCTTGAATGCTCTGCATTTGGCATCCAAGGATGGACACATACACGTCGTCTCGGAGCTGCTGCGACGCGGCGCGATTGTTGACAGCGCCACCAAGAAGGGGAATACAGCGTTGCACATTGCCTCGCTGGCTGGACAGGAGGAAGTGGTGAAGCTATTGCTAGAGCACAATGCCTCTGTCAATGTGCAATCTCAGAATGGCTTCACACCACTCTACATGGCTGCCCAGGAGAATCATGATGCTGTAGTTCGTCTCTTGCTATCGAATGGCGCTAACCAGAGCTTGGCCACGGAGGATGGCTTCACTCCGCTGGCTGTAGCCATGCAGCAGGGACACGACAAGGTTGTAGCCGTGCTTCTCGAGAGCGATACACGTGGCAAGGTGCGTCTGCCAGCGCTGCATATAGCTGCCAAAAAGGATGACGTTAAGGCTGCTACGCTTCTACTGGATGTAAGTAAATATCCTATATCAGATTACACTCGGGTAGTTATGAATTGTCTCCTCAGAATGACCACAATCCGGATGTCACATCCAAGTCGGGCTTTACACCGCTGCACATTGCCTCCCATTATGGCAACCAGAATATTGCCAATCTGCTGATCCAGAAGGGCGCCGATGTCAACTACTCGGCCAAGCACAACATCAGCCCGCTGCATGTCGCTGCCAAGTGGGGCAAGACGAACATGGTCTCGCTGTTGCTCGAGAAGGGCGGCAACATCGAGGCCAAGACTCGTGACGGCCTCACGCCACTCCACTGTGCCGCACGTTCCGGCCACGAACAGGTCGTAGACATGTTGCTAGAGCGCGGTGCCCCCATCAGCGCCAAAACCAAGAACGGCTTGGCTCCCTTGCACATGGCTGCCCAGGGCGAGCATGTGGATGCTGCTCGCATTCTGCTCTATCATCGCGCACCAGTGGATGAGGTCACTGTCGATTATCTCACTGCTCTGCATGTGGCCGCCCATTGTGGACATGTGCGTGTGGCCAAGCTACTGCTGGATCGTAATGCTGATGCTAATGCACGTGCGCTTAATGGATTTACGCCACTGCACATTGCCTGCAAAAAAAATCGCTTGAAGGTCGTCGAGTTGCTGCTGCGCCACGGCGCCAGCATTAGCGCTACTACGGAAAGCGGTCTAACTCCGCTACATGTGGCCGCCTTCATGGGATGCATGAATATCGTCATTTACTTGCTGCAGCACGACGCCAGCCCCGATGTGCCCACTGTGCGTGGTGAGACTCCATTGCATTTGGCTGCACGCGCCAACCAGGTGAGTAACGTCTATTTTTATTAAAATCATTTATGGATAACATAAGATATTGTTATATATCGCGGTTTAAGGTAATCAATTAAATAATTCTACATCCTCTATCGAACATTGAAATGATCGTTTTGCTATATTCTAATTTGAGTAATCAATATTTAAAATTGTCGTAGATCATTCTGCTATTGCCTTTTTATGTATTCAATAAAACGTTAAATTTAAATTATATTTACTTTCATTTCAGACGGACATCATACGCATTCTTTTACGTAATGGCGCCCAGGTTGATGCACGTGCTCGGGAACAGCAAACGCCATTGCACATCGCTTCGCGTTTGGGCAATGTTGATATTGTGATGCTGTTACTGCAGCATGGCGCTCAGGTGGATGCCACCACAAAGGACATGTACACGGCTTTGCATATTGCCGCCAAGGAGGGCCAGGATGAGGTAAAAGACTTGATTGCCAAAAAGATAACGGATCACATCGACACCGTCTACCTAATGCAATTATTCTGGATACGTCATCAGGAGTTTTTCATTTGAAATTGGCTTTTAAGTTTCCTTCTGTATATTTGCTTTAATTTTTACTTTTACTTTTGTTTATGCTACGTTCACCGAGTATTACGAGTTTTGTTGTGTCTTTTGTTATTGTCTATTATGTTGGTCATAAATAAATGTGTCCACTTTGATATTATTTTTGTATTTTTTACATTTCTTATGATTTATGATTTTTATCTAAAGATTATGTTTAATTCCTGAACAGGTAGTTAAATCCGTGCATCGCATTCCCTAATAATCTTTTGTAGACATTATATGATAGTGAAAGTGGTGCTTAGAAAAACCCAATTGCAGTTTATTTATAAGTTATTATCTATTTAGGTGGCCGCTGTGCTGATTGAGAACGGCGCTGCCTTGGACGCAGCCACCAAGAAGGGCTTCACGCCACTGCATCTGACAGCCAAATATGGGCACATTAAAGTCGCCCAGCTGCTGCTTCAGAAAGAGGCGGATGTGGATGCACAGGGCAAGAATGGCGTTACACCGTTGCATGTGGCCTGTCACTACAACAACCAGCAGGTGGCACTGCTGCTGCTGGAGAAGGGCGCCAGTCCACATGCCACCGCCAAGAACGGACATACACCGCTCCACATTGCAGCGCGTAAGAACCAGATGGACATTGCTACTACTTTGCTGGAGTATGGCGCGCAGGCCAACGCTGAGAGCAAGGCTGGATTCACGCCTCTTCATCTAAGCAGCCAGGAAGGACATGCTGAGATTTCCAATTTGCTGATTGAGCACAAGGCTGCTGTCAATCATCCAGCCAAGAATGGTCTAACACCCATGCACCTGTGCGCCCAGGAGGATAATGTTAATGTTGCCGAAATTCTGCAGCGCAACGGCGCCAACATCGACATGGCCACCAAGGCTGGTTATACTCCGCTGCATGTGGCCTCTCACTTTGGACAGGCCAATATGGTGCGTTTCCTGCTGCAAAACGGCGCCAACATCGATATGGCCACCAAGGCTGGCTATACGCCTCTGCATCAGACCGCTCAGCAGGGCCATTGCCATATTGTCAACTTGCTGCTGGAGCACAAGGCTAATGCAAATGCCCAGACAGTCAATGGACAAACACCTTTACATATTGCACGCAAGCTGGGCTACATCAGTGTGCTCGATTCTCTCAAGTCGATTACCAAGGAGGACGAGGATGCCACTGCAACCGCTCCGACAGAGGAAAAGTATCGGGTAGTAGCACCAGAAGCTATGCACGAGTCCTTCATGTCCGACTCCGAGGAAGAGGGCGGTATGTATAGATTTCTATTCGATCTACACCTAAACACAGCCACATACTTCGACTACAGCAATACTCTAAGTTATTATATATTAGTCTTAAGTAAAACGAAAAAAAAAAACAAACCCCTTTTATGTGTGCCGTCAGGTGACACAGAATGGGAATTGGACGCATGCTACGAGTTTGGCATTGGCGGTGATCGAGACCGTAGGCCAGACATCCAGATCTTTCAACCGTATTACCAGGGCGACTATCTATATGTCTCCAGTAAGTTGTCAATTGAAACGTTGCAAGGCCAATATAAAATAATATTGAAGAGCCGACTGCTATCAAGTGCACCAATTGGCATTGATTGGCATCTAATTGGAATCCAAATTATAATTAATCAGCAAGGATTATACAGCACTTTATATGGTTGCCTCGCCTAAATGTATAAATTATATCTTGACGTTGTCGTAAACACCAGAAAAACACAAGAAACACAAAATGTGGTGTGTGTTAACACCTTTCCCAATTAATTTGATTTGTTTACACGTATAGAGAAATGAAATCGTTATGGTCTTGATTAATCGATAGCAATTTTTAAAGACGCAATGATTCGCCCTTCGGTTGTATCCCAATTTATATCGACGTGAAATACATCGATAGGTAGTTTGCAAAATTTTAAAAGAAATAACGGTTTCATTTCCAATACCTTGATGGCCATGTATATATACAAGAGTTAGGTTTATGGGTGAAAATTATGACTTTTTTGTACCACGGCATGAAATACTGTATACAAATATATATAATGTATGAATATGATGTATCTGATATAATCTCTAAAATAAGTTATATACTGCTCCTATTTATTATTCATGCTAGCTTTACATATCATCCTATTAATACATATCTACTTATACATAATATGCATGTAGTGTTAACAAAATTTCTCAACTAAAAGAAAAACTCATTTGCATTCTTCTATTTTCAATGCACTGCGCTCTCATCAACTGCAAAACCAATAACAACAACAACAACCGAACTACACTTTATAACACAATACAACAACAACAACAATACTTCGCTATATGGTTAATTGGACTGTCTTGTGCTTAATTGAAATGCTGTGGAATGCAACCGAAATGCTACGCAAATAAACGAAAAATAATAACCAATAGGCGAAGATAATATGCTATCCGATCAACCTTATCGCTATTTGACCGTTGATGAAATGAAATCCCTAGGCGATGACTCGCTGCCCATTGATGTTACGCGCGATGAGCGCATGGACTCCAATCGCATGACCCAGAGTGCTGAGTATGCAGGTGGAGTACCACCTACCATTGGCGAAGAGATGATCAGTCCGCACAAGGCTCAAGTCTATGGCAACTCGCCCAAGGCAACCGTCGATGGTGTCTATATTGCTAATGGAGCTGGCAATGATGAGCCACCACATGTGGGGTAGGTAGAGCATTCAATTTACTCCAATACTATTCCTAATCTTGTGCTCTTTGTAGTCGCAAGTTGAGCTGGAAGAGCTTCCTGGTCTCATTCCTGGTGGATGCACGCGGCGGTGCCATGCGTGGCTGTCGCCACAGCGGCGTCCGTATGATCATACCGTCGCGCTCCACCTGCCAGCCGACGCGGGTGACCTGCCGCTATGTAAAGCCGCAGCGCACCATGCATCCACCGCAGTTGATGGAGGGTGAGGCCTTGGCCAGCCGCGTGCTCGAACTGGGACCGTGCTCGACCAAGTTCATTGGGCCCGTAGTTATGGAGGTGCCGCATTTCGCCTCGCTGCGTGGCAAGGAGCGTGAGATAATCATCTTACGTTCCGACAATGGCGAAACCTGGCGTGAACATACCATTGATAACTCCGAGGAGGTCATACACGATGTCATGCAGCAGTGCTTCGAGCCAGAGGGTGAGTAGACTTGGTTTAACCTTAATCAGTTTTTCTCATTTCAATTTCCAATTTGTTTCTTGTGCGGCCACAGAAATCGCTCAGCTGGAGGAACAGGCCGGCAATCATGTCTGTCGCTTTGTCACCTACGATTTCCCGCAGTACTTTGCTGTCGTATCACGTATACGCCAGGAGGTGCATGCAATTGGACCCGAGGGCGGCATGGTGTCCAGCACTGTGGTGCCGCAGGTTCAGGCCGTCTTCCCGCAGGGCGCCCTGACCAAGAAAATCAAAGTTGGCTTACAGGTAAACCTCTTTAAACCACGCAAAGGCGTTGCGCCCGAGAAACTACGCAAGATCAGCGTCAATCATGTGCCCAAAAAGAAGCGCTTCTCGCTCATTTGGTAAATCAAGCAACAAGATCAACAAAAAGAAAAGTAATTGATCGATATACATATAGAGTATACACCAATAATCGTGCATTTAACATAAATAGCTTCCCGAACGTATATCAGTCAAGTTTTCCAAAATATTACAAATACGCATTTAAATACTAATTAATTAATCAAGATGTAATACCGCTCCAAAAACTTTGTAATTCGCATAGTCGAATATAGTATATCTATATCTATATCTATATCTATATCTATATCTATATATATATATATATATCTCCAGCATGATCAGTTCAGATCAATTTGAAAGGCGGAAACTATTATCAAATCAAAATATTCTATATTCCAATACTAGTATTTAGATTTGTTTAGAAATATTCCTACTTTGAATGCCTCTAGTTACAATATTACAATTTTTTTTTGTTGTTTTGGGGGCTTTATATGTTATTTATGATATATATCTGTGCACTTTGTTTGAGAATTTACTAGAAATTACACTGCAGAACTAGTTCAGAATTATTTGGCAATCTACGATGAAAAAAAGAATTACTTTAGAGTGACTTGCTGATACTTGATACTTAAATACATATATTAATCTATTTACGATGATTGATCATGGATCAAGCGGCTTATCTAACAGATCGCGTATTTTCTTAAACTTTAACCAAACAATTGTCCAATCGAACTAGACAACTAATAATATACTATATATACATATGCCTATTATTATTATTATAAATTTAACATATTTAAAAAAAAGTAAAGAGAAAAATTTACCTATGCATAAGATTATAAAAGTTTACTGAAATGAAGTACTATACCCAATAAATTTAGTTCAACAAAAACTTTATAACAATGAAAATCTTTTCATTATTTTCATTTTTATTAATTAATTTTTCAATTAAATTGCTTTTTTGAGAACAAAAAAAAATGGAATTGTGAAATACTATATAGTTGTATATATGTATTGTAAAAATGCTTAGATACCGTTACAATTGGGTTCGGTTCAGAAGTGCCTAACGAAGTTGTAAGCAAAAAAAAAGAAAAGAAAAGAAAAAAAACCGATTTTATGATGGCCCCACTCATGAGTTGAAAACGTTTATTTTAGCACATTTTATTTTGCATTTTGTATATAAATTTCAATAAAATATGATTTTCGACAAATTGTTGAGATTTTCGTTTACTAGAGTTCGATTAAGTTGTAGTCAAAGTTTTTTTTGATAACTAAATTTATTGGGACATAAATGGGCTTGAACATTGTTATTGTTTGTAGTTAATTTAACTAAAAACATGCGATTGCTCAATAGAACCATTACAAATAATAGTTGTATGAATGAAATATTAAAATCCTAAATAAGCATTGTATAAACAACAACAACCACAAAAAGAATATGAAAAGAAACAAAAGACAAAAACAAAAATGTTCACCATTTAGCCCAAAACTCATTTCATTTTTCAAATTTCAACTTTAGTTTTTGTGTTTTTCAATTCAATAGAGTTATATACAGATATATATATAGATATATGTATATTCTCTAACAACTGACGCATATTCGTATATATACATATATAGTTTTTAGTTTATTATATGTTTTTGGTTTATCATCTGTCATTATTGTTGAAGAGTGTGTGTGTGGCCTGAAAATCGATTTTTGTTGTCTATAGTGCCGAAAATTCGTTACATTTCTAGGCCCAACCAGTTGATCCAGATCTAACGGCTAAGCTATTGGGTCGCGGCGTTGCCGTGTCGCCGATCGTAACGGTCGAGCCGCGTCGTCGCAAATTCCATAAGGCAATCACACTGAGCATGCCAGCCCCGAAGGCACACAGCCAGGGCATGATTAATCAGTACTCGGGCAATACGCCAACGCTGCGCCTGCTCTGTTCGATAACAGGTAAGTTGACTTTGTTTGTGCTCTTCCCTTTTGTGCTGTTGTCAAGCAAATTACATAAATAATGAGTATCTACTTAACATTATGTTGTTTTGTTGGTTGATGTTTTTATATGAGTAACGAATACCTGAAGCCTCTCTCTCTCTCTCTGTAAACCTCTCAGGCTTTCATTTTATAATTCCATTTCCACTTTGTTTTCTAATTAGTTTCCATTTCGTTTTCTCCTTTAGTCCAACTCTAGTTAGCCTATATTTAGTATGATTTCGTTTAGTGTATATTTCCTCTTTATTTAACTATAATGTACTACATACAATTATCATGTACTATATAAATACATGCCATATATATCTTTATACATAAAATGTTGTACAGTGAAAATTGCCAAATTAACAATATAATAATTAAAATAATAATAACAATAACAATTATAATAATTCGTGAATTGCCAAACATCCAGGTCGCATTTGATAGCAACAATGTGCTTGTGTCTGTGTAGTTGATGCGTATAAGTTGTTTCGGGTTAAACTATTTTTCGTTTCTGCAGCATTTACTCCAAATCCAAATTAAAATTGAGATCGAAATTTGATTAACATTAGCCTCGTTTTTATATTCAGTAACAGTAAACTTTACAGTAACAGTAAAAGTAACAGCAACAGTAATCGTAACAGCAAACAGCATAGTTAAATGTTCATTCACCCTCCGCATACAGACATAGAATACGCTCATACTCCAAGCTACACCCACACAAATACAGATACAAATACGAACCCAATCACACATGTACTCTCTCTCTCTCTCTCTCTCTCTATCTATCTCGTACTCAATTAAATGTTATCATTGTGCCAAACAGTGTTCGATCCAGTACATATTATACTATATATATATATATATATATATATATATATATATATATATATATATATATATATATATATATATATATATATATATATATATATATATATATATATATATATATATATATATATATATATATATATATATATATATATATATATATATATATATATATATATATATATATATTGTTTGTCCTTGTTTTCTTATTTATGTACATATATATACGTCTTTTGTTCTATGATTTTCCTTGAACTTTACTTTAATATGCTTTTGATTTTTGGAACAAAGCAAAACTAAAAATACAAAAATAGTTTAATTAAATTCTTAATTGAAACCGTATTTAATTGTTCTATAATTTTGTACTAATGCGTCAAATGCATTTGTGCACGCATTCCATTCTGTTTTCTCAATCCATTGAAGGTGTGTTTCGGAAAAGGTCTCTAAAAGGTAACTAAAAAATGACAAAATGTCCAAAAAACCATAAAAAATAAATAAATTCAGAAATTCACAAACATGTATGAAGTTTCTTCAAATTGAAACTCTGTTTACAATATAAACAAAATGTTATTTGTTCATATTTAGTTGTTTCGTTCTATGCCAAAAAAATAAAAAAAAAATAAAATAATTAACAACAATAACAAAACATAGTTATTTATATTGAATATGAACCAAATATAAAAAATATCAAATGAAACAATTTAGCAAATTTCAATCAAAAATAATATTTGAAAATTCTGCATATTTTATTTCAAAACAAATTTCTTATTAAAAAATACCAAAAAACTATTGCAAATATTTCTAAAAACTATATGTTTTATTTTTTTTAATATTTTACCTTGCTTTCAACATTTTTATTTCGTTTCAATATATTTTGCTTAAATTTATTTGATCTCATTTTGGAATTGTTTGTTTTTTTTTTTTTGCCTTTATTTCGGGTTGCGCTGCGTCTTTGAGTTTACTGTAAAATAAAAAAGCAAATTACGTAAAAAATAATGAAGATCAGGAACAAATTCTGTTGGGCCTCTCCTGATTTCCTTCCAATTGTTAAAGCCAAGACTTCTTCAGCTCAAAGCAGCTTCGTTTATTTGAAGTAAGCTAACTTTCCCGAACTCTTAAGCTTGTCCTACAAAAACAACTCTTTTGCTGCGCTCTCTCTTTCTCTATCTCTCTCTCTCTCTCTATTTCTCTAAACTAACTAAATAAAATAAACTACAAATATCTTAAAAGAAATTTCTGACTGCACGCGGTTTTTTCTATTCATATATAAATTGCACATTTTCATTAAACGACAGAAATAGTAATAAAAGAAACGTTAATAGGTCTCTAATAAAAGCAAGTTGCTAAAGTTGCTCTTTGGGCCAATGAAACCGTATTTTAATCAAGGCCGGACTTACTCAGCTTTATTTTTTAATTATCCTTATTTATCATATATCTTCAGTTTTCATTAAATTGTTCATTTGGAATGTCATGCACTTAAGATAATTCGTAGTTTCGTTCGTCTTAATAGATTGTTCAGACTTAATTTGATTTATTATGCTTTATTATGAGTTCAACATAAAGCAGAATATATTCACATATTATCTATATAAATTGTTTTCAAAAAATAACAAATTCAATTTCGAATTTCAACTGTTTGTGGCCCCAAAGAGAACTTTTCTGAAACCGACAAAAAAAAGAAAAAAAATGAAACAAAAATATTCACACACAATCAAATAGAAGATTAAGAAGAAGAAAATAACAAGAAATTAATGCTATTAAAGAAATTAAGCTATATATTATATATTTAAAGAACCTAAATATATTTTGTTTATTGTATATAAACAAGTCCAAGGTCTATTTATTTTTCTGATTAATTGAGTTTGTTTTTTATTCAATTTGAATTTCTATGATTTTTTATGTTTCAGTTGGATTCGTTTTCGTTTTTCTTGTTTTCTACACATTGACAAGAAACACATGAAACACGCTCACTAAATTATCATTGAAAAGTCTAATAATTTTATTATTCCAAACATATTTAGCATGTTGTTTCAAAATGGCTTCAAAGTCAGCGTAACAAGTACCTTTAGTACCTGTATATCCCTGTAAATGCTACAGCCCTCCAAAGACTTAACTTAACAAATACAAATAATGCTTGAAACCAAAGTGCGACACACACACAGCCACACACACATACATACATACATAGACATACATACACATGTACATTGATCCATTATACAAGGCTTAGACCTAACTCAGTCACAGCATCACATTAATCTATATATATATATTTATATAAATACGATATGCCACAGAAACACAGACCACAAGATACAATTTTCTAATTTTTTCTATAACTCTTACGCTAAATACATATTCGATACTTTTTAGAAATAACTTACAACTTAATACTTTTCTCAATAATACTCTTTAATACAAATAAACAATTGCTTTGTAATTATAACACACGATCGTATTTCTCTCTCTTTAAAAACAAACAACTTTTTCGTTTTCATTTAGTTGAACAATTTTTCCAATTACATAATGATCTGCTAATAAGACATAAGTAGAGTTTTCAAAGAGTTATTCATATTTAGTCTATGCGTTTCGCCTTTGCTTTGATCTATGCTTGAAAATTGAACATATTGTTACCCATTAGGAGGACCGTCCCGGGCCCAATGGGAGGATGTTACTGGCTCCACACCGTTGACTTTTGTCAACGACTGCGTCTCATTCACGACAACAGTTTCGGCGCGTTTCTGGCTGATGGATTGTCGCAACATTTCCGATGCAACCAAAATGGCAACAGAGCTGTACAAGTATGTCGACTATTATACCTTGATCGTATACAGATCACATTAACCATCTGTTCTTTATAGGGAAGTCATTCACGTGCCTTTCATAGCCAGATTTGTGGTGTTCGCCAAGAAAATAGAGCCTTTCGAGGCACGTCTGCGTGTCTTCTGTATGACCGACGATCGCGAGGATAAAACACTCGAGAAGCACGAGCTATACACGGAGGTGGCCAAAAGCCGTGATGTCGAGGTGCTCGAGGGCAAGCCCCAGTACATTGAAATGGCTGGCAATTTGGTGCCCGTTACCAAGTCAGGTGACCAGTTGCAGTTGCAGTTTAAGGCCTTCCGCGAGAATCGTCTGCCTTTCACGGTGCGTGTGAAGGATCAGCATGCAGATATTGTGGGTCGGACGTTGTTCATGAAGGAGCCCAAGGTGGCCAAGGGCGAACCACCTCAGCAACCCATCTGCATACTGAACATTGTACTGCCAGAGGCTGTCATACCTGATTCGACGACAGCTTTCTCGGAACGCGTCTCCTCCGCCTATCGCACCTCGATGTTCAGCCTGAGCAAACATCAAAACGATCATTACATTGGCGACATACGCATTGTAGATTTATCCAATTTGTTGGGCAAAGACTGGATACAGCTAGCACCAGAGATTGGCATAACTGCCGACGAGATTGACGAAATCATTAACCAAAATACCGACAGTATTGCACGACAGGCGCAGAGCATGATTCGCTTGTACAAAGATAAGCCAAACTATGATATTCTCGCATTGGAAACAGCTCTTAAAAACATCGGACGAGACGACATCATGAAGAAGTGCAAGAGTGGAAGATTGTCGCATTCCCGAGAGTTTGATGAGGCAGATCTTATGAAGAACTCCGAGTCCGTTGAGGAGCTAGTCCGCAGAGAAAGTAAGTATTTACAATTGATAGTTTTCAGTATGAAAATAACAATTATTTCCTTTAAGGCAAACGAATCCAGCAAATCAACGAACGCGAAGAGGTCAAATACTCCGCTGAGGAGAAAGAAGTTGAAGAGTCTGAGTCCGACGAGGAACCAGCAAAACGAACCGTTGCCGAACGCCGAGAGAAAATCGTCAAGCGACTCTCAGTAGAACGCTCAATACCAGCCTCAACTCAAAAAAAGGAAATCACGAAAGAGATAACTGAAATCAAACGAAAGAGCTTGATTGAGGATAAAAAGGCGCATCACGAGTCTGAGATTCTGATGCAGCTACCCGCCGATAATGTCATAATCAAAACGACGACTGTGCCCGAGCAGGTCATCAAGATGAAGATGGGTAAATTGGATTCGACTGAAGTGAGCAAGAGTGAATTCGATAAGGAGTTGACACATAAGCTGAAAACTTCCGGTCGCAGCTCAGAAGAGGAAGAGCTGCCCTCTCCAGACAAGGTTGATAAGATTGTGCAGGACATAAGCACCGCTGAGAAGACGGCTAAGAAGGACACGGCAACCACCAGCCGAGTGGGCTTCATTACCCGCCAGGAAGCGCGTGATATGACCGAGGATTTCTTGGAGTTCGAAAAGCGCAATCAACTACCATCCGAAACGACGGCCACAGTTCACGAAAAGTTCTCAGAGGAGTTCAAGGAAAAGACCAGTCCCGTGACAACAATAGCGCAAGAAACAATCAAAGAGGTTGAACAAGTGATTAGTGAGGTCACTGAAACTGCCAGCAAGAAAGTGGAGAATATAATTAGTTCCTTTGAGAGCGGCAAACAGGATATCAAGGAGAGAAGTAGTGAGATCGCCAAAGACACAACGAAGGTCACCGAGACCATAAAGCATCTGCAAGAAACACAATTCACACCTGCGGAAGAGATTTCCAAAACAGTTGAAATTGTAGAGAGCACGAAAATTGAGGAGAAAATTGCGGACTTTGAGGCCAAAAAGGTTAAATACGATTTCCATGGCGGCGAGCCAAAGACGCAAATACCCAAACTTGTAAGGAAACCTAGCGATGAACCACTTAAACCTACAGCAGCACCTCGGGCAGCAGCTGAAGCTGAGTTTGAGAAATCAGTCGACGCAAAGGTAGAGAAAACAATCTCAAAGATTCCAGTCAAGACTGGCGAAGGTGCCAAGATTCCCGAAGTGGATGCACGAAAGTTGACACAAGATTTTCTGCAAACTGAGCAAAAGACTCAGCTGCCGGCCCAAGTTGCAGTCGAGCCCAAAGCAGCTCCGGCTGCAAGCAAGATACCGAAAGTGGAGCCTAGAAAGTCTGTGGACAAGGAGACGAAAATCTTTGATGACATTGTAGTATCTACTGCAACCATTATGACATCTGGAATGGCTACCGAGCAGCCCAAGCCACAACCTGAAATTGCTGCGAAGGCGGAAACTGTAAATGAAAAGTTAACCGACCTAATTGACACATTCCATAAGATCGAGGATAAAATAATCAAAACTGATAAGCCCGCAGAATTAGCTGACAAGATAGAGATAGTTGCTGGCAAAAAGGAGGAATCTCTGACTGAAGTTCAGCAAAAACTGCCCGAATTGTCCAAAAAGGAAGATAAAGTGGCAGAAAAAATGGCTGATGTTATCGAGACATTCCACAAAATCGAGGAGCGCATTGTCTTTGATACAGTCAAGAAGACTAATGATTTTCTGAGCATGGAAAAGCAAAGCCAACTGCCCAGCCTGCGTAGTGCACCCGAGTCCTTGGTTGAGTCCAGTCAGATATCAACAGCATCCGAGCCTGAATCCGTGATATCAGTAAAAACAGCACCACCAGCCAGTAAAATACCTGTTGTAGAACCTAGAAAGACATTAGTCGAGGAAGTAGCAAAACCAGCTGAGGTAACAAGCAGCCAACAGCAGAAGCCCGCTCAAATTAACGAACGGCAGTTTACAGCAGACTTTCTGCAGATGGAACAGCAAACTCAGCATCAGCCTCCGTCTCCAAAGATCATCACAGAAACAACAATTTTGGCAGAAGTTACGCAGCCAAAACTTGCTATGCAGGAACCAACAGCTATAACTGAGATTGACAAAGAACCGAAAGCCACAATTCTGGAGCCTGACACGAATATCGTTTCAGGAGATGGCATCGAGTCTGCTGCACCAATTGGCGAAGTTTCACCATTTGCCGCACGCAAGCTGACCGCCGATTTCCTAGCGATGGAGCAACAAGGTCAGCAGCCTATTGCACCTAAAGTAATATCCGAATATGATAGCGATACGTTCGATAAGCGAGCCACAGTCTTAAGCCACAGCCTAAAGGAAGAAGGACTCTCTGCACCGCTGTCCATTGAGCCACGCAAATCGCTGACCGATGCGGAGTTCTGCAAATATGTCGGTGAAACCATTACCAAGAAGATGAGCGAGGGTTTAATTGAAATGCCAGATGAACTCAAACAGATAGGTGCGTACAAAAAGGATATATACATATCCACTGAACTACATGACTGATTGAGTTATACTTTTAGCGAGCGACATACCACATTCCCAAACTCCGCCACCAACACCGAGTGATGCCAAATCCGAGAAGCAGAATGAGCAATCTGGTCTGGGTGATCTAGAGCATGGTAAATACTAAGCAAATTAACGTCTGATAACACTGATTGATATGCTTATTGACTATATCTATACAGATTATCTAGCCGACACTGTGACCACTTTGCACACGACCACAGAGTCGACTTTCGAACGCGTCGCTGCCATTTCCACAGTTGGTAAGTGCTGCCTCTACTCTATGCAATAAACGTATTCGTTATGTAAATTGACTTACCTACGTTTTTTATTTGCCTTTTTGGTATAAGAAAATGAACTCGTAACACCCCTTGTTTTTTGGTTTTGTTTTCCTTATGATTTCTGAGCCATTTGTAGTGTCTTTGTTTCCAATATTTATTAGTACAAATTATAATTTTGTATATCCTCTTGTTTTGTATGTTGAACTCATTTCGTTTTGAATTCAAATCCAAAGGCTTTTTGTATGCAAACTACCATTCATTAAAACAAACTACGATTCAATGGAAACGAAAATAGTTCATTGTTCAAATAGTCGTAAAAGCATAAAGCAACAAACTGCTAGTGTGTATATCTTAATCAAAAAAGTCTGTATGTGAAGAAACCATAATTCGCAATTCACTATCTCAAATTGAAGCTCACTGAGTGGCGTTTGGCCAGTCGCAGCTGGTGACAAAAGCTCTTCAAGAAAATGCCGTTGAAATACCATTGTAACGTCGCAGTACTGTACATAATCCAATTACTAAAAGTCTAAGGTCGGGCAAATGAGGAAAACATAAACAAGACAAAGAGAAAATCCCTAATAGTTCAGCTAGTGTCTGGCGCCGCTGCTAATGTGACCGACTAACATTCAAAATCGACAATGTCAACACAAAATGTACAAATCAATAAAACGCAATTGCATTCTTTGGGTAAATAGCATATTCAGGGGAAATAGAAATCCTGTGTATTCAAGTTTAAGTTTAAATCATAAAAGTTACCAATATACAAATTATTATTTCGCCTAGATAGTTCTAGTTAGATATGTATACATATATATGTATTATCTTATATATAATATAATATAATATAATATACTTGCTCGTAGTTTTGGGGGTTGTCGAATGTTATGTCACTGCACAGACCGTCGAGTGGTACGCGCTGGTGTATACCTAATTTAATTTGTTTCGTTCATTTTGACATAGTTAAGCAGTGAGCGTACATTTGTTCGCAGATTTAGTTACACATTTGCATTTGCCCAAGTACACGCGACGGTAATACGTATCCGATTTTCTTGTAGACGCACTGTCTTCTGTCTTCTGGTCAAGCCAAAGCCCTCAACTATATTGTGGCCTAATTTGTTTTGTGTTTCTTTGTGCGTTTCAATTTAACGAGTAGTAATCGAGCATTGTAGCGTTGAGTTGTTGTTTGTGGTTTATTCAATGCATTGATAACATCTTAAATAAACTTAAATACAAAACAAATCTAGTTTAAACTACACTCAAAACTTTATCAAACTCAAATCCCAAACACTAAAGTAACTTTAAGTATTGTTATTTTATGGTAAGTTCTGAAAAAAGCAAATTTGAAAAGTTGCAATTAGAAAAGTTCTAAGCATATAAGATGGGTATCGCAAATAGGTCTCTTTCTCTCTCCCTGTTATACTTTATATATATATATATACATCCAACAATAATAATAATATAACATAATTGTTTTTTTTTTATGATCGAATATAAAACGACAATTACGTTTGCAATTTTTCAGCAATTATTTATGCAATTCAGTTTATGTTTTACTGTCAAATACTGCAAGCTACAATAATTGACTTAATTTCAAATCAATTTAAAACATTTTAAATACAAGTGAATAAGTACAATAACAAGTTAAGCCAATATAACTAGTGTACATAACATACAACATATTAACAATGTACTATAAGATTTTTTTCATTAAGATAAACACTCAAATTTTCGATATTTTCGAAATTTATATAGATTCATTTGTCAATCGTAATGTGTGTTGTGATCCGAAATGAGTTGAGTGATAAAAAATATATATATTTAAAAAAAAAAACTATCCAATTCCATTGTGATCTCATTTCGTATTTCGATCCCAACCAAAATGCCGCATTCAGCACTTCGATTCCTATTTCGATATCTGTAAACCACCATGACTTTAAGTTTCCAATAATTTTATCATTTCTTTGATTATGTTCTTTTTGCTTTTCGTAATATTTGTGAGTCTTTAACGAAAAAGCATATCTACTCTCTCTCTCTCTCTCTCATCTGAAAACCACGAATATTTTAACTAAATGTTTAGTAAAAAATCAAATTAAAATAAATTCAAACCAATTAATATAAAAAAGAATACCTCACAGTAGCCGTTACGTAAACATGCATAAATCGTTCTATGTTTAGTTTATAGATTATTTAAATTATTTGCATTTGCGGCTTTTACAACAAATACACTTTAATGCACTCCTAACGCGCTTCCTTGTCTTAATTGGCTACATACTATGTATAATGTATGATGTATATGTAAATGTAAAAGTTAGATTGAAATAAAACAAAAAATACCTACTATACTTTTGCACCTGATTAACACGAAGGCTGCATCGTATTGTATGTGACATATGATGTCGTGGTATAATTATTCTTGCAGTACTTTGCTAATTTTGTCTTTTTAAGTTTGTTTCCAAACTCCAAAATGAATGCAAAATCTAAAACATACAATTGCTTAAATATTCTTGTGAAAAAAATATGCAAACGTAATGAATGATAAATTTCAAGTTGAGTCGAATTTCAAAATGACGCCAGAGCAGCAAATGGGCAAGGAATCCACGACTTCATATAGACCATACTCTAGACTTATATGGCAGAGCATAACGTACATAGTAAGAAATGCTCGCCTGGCATCTAACTCTATCTGTCTATCGAGACACATTTTGATCTGCTTTATCAATTAACTAAATATGTAACTTAATAAGCGCATTTACTTATATCGAACTACAAATTGCATGTTTGTGCCTGCTGCTGGGTTATTTTATGGCGTACAAGCTTGTAGTCATGCGGTCAATTGCACTGTGTATATAAACTAACCCACCATATAAGTCTGGTTTGTTTGTAATAGGTGTTTAACTGTCTAAATATTGCCTTGTTTCTACTTCTTAAAACTATTGCGCCAACCCACCTGGAACGCCACAAACAGAGCACTTCAGTGTTCATAATGTAAAAACCAAAACATTTACAAGTACAGATGAAACTGATAAGCTGCTACATAAAATGGCAGCTCCCCCCACTATACAGAAACCATACTCACAAGACACTACCTCATTTACAGAAATGAGTGCAAGTAGTCCAACTCCGAAGACAACGACCACAACAACAACAACGACGACTCTGACTACGCAAGTAGAACGCACCAAAGTAGATTTAATTCCAAAGCCAATTGATCATCCAAAGAAACAAACGGAGCTGGATGATGGACAGCGTGATGCTGGTGATAGGGAATACTTAGAGCAGATAATGGGCTGTGGTGATGTGAGACGCAAGATATTGCGTTTGGAGAGTTGTGGCAGTACGGAATCTTTGGAATCTAGTACAACGCAACATAGTGCACCACCGAAGTACATAGGCGATAAGGTGCCAGTTGTTAAAGATGTGGTCCAGAGCATTGAGAATAAGATAAGCGGCACTGAAGTTGAGGCAATTCCATTTCCTGTACATAAGCGAGCAACAGATCAGGAACATAAGGAGCCGAACATCTTTGAGGTAGAGAAACAGATACTAACAGCTGCAGATCTCGCACTAGATAATTTAACCAAATGCGAACCACCTACTGAAGTTGTTAAGCGTTCACCTGTTGAGGCTATGGAGCGTGGAGCAATTGGTATGGCGCATATTGAGGAAGAGGTTTGCGAAAAGATTTGTGAGAAGCGAAAGGCCTTTGTGGTAGCAGAAGACTTAAATGAAACGCAAAAGACTTTGGATAAACAGGTAGTAGATTTAAATAAACAAGTAGAACAGGTACCTGGAAACATTTTAACAGCAAGTATTGTTGAACCGAAAGACTTAGTAAGTAAGGAAAACAATTTAGAGACATTGCCAAAAGTAAAGGAAGTTGTTCAAGACATTGAGCGTAGGTATACCTCAGCGAGCTTAGAAGTTACACCCTTTAGTCCACGTAAACGTGAAACAGTAGATCGGAAGGCTGATTTATCCATGATAGAGCAACAGATTTTAAGTGAAACTGACTTGGTTCTGGAAAATCTGGGTAGAATTTGTGCTCCTGAACAAAAGGTAGTTTCACCGGTGCTCCACATGGATAAAACAAGCCCGAGTGTTGAAAACCTTGAAGTCGTTTGCGAAAAGATATGCTCAAAGCGTAAAGTTTCAGATATGGCAAAAGAGTTCCATAGCCAACCAGATAGTGAAGATAGTTTACAATCGAACGATGTTAAATCAATTACTGCTAAGTTCCTTTTGGATGAAAGAAGAAAATACAATGTATCCGAAGGTATTAAGCAGACACCAGAAAGTGATTTTATTTCATCAAAGCAATGTGATAAAAAAGAATTTCCAATAGAATTAACTCAGCACAATAAAGAAGTAGTATTTCCAAAATTGGCACACACAGTTGAGCGATTGCATTCTATTTCAAAATCTGACATTAAGGATACAAAAGAATTTATAACCGCTGCAACTGACTACGAAAGAAAACTAAATAAACTTATTTTAGATGAAAACCGACCGAAACCACAGACTGATAAAACTGAAATAGAAAAACAGTTTATAGATAAGTTTCCAACCCATGAAAAAATTGATATACCATTAAGAAATTCAGTCGATGCGGCAGAAGCCCAAGAAACGATTGATTTTAAACCAATCTTTCCATCTGATATACCTAATATTATAGCACATGAGAGTGAAAGTGATGAAGAGATTGATCGTAGTGAACAACTACAGAAGATCAAAATACTATCCAATATCGAAAAAAGTCATCAAAAATCTATATATGTAGGCGACACCAAAATATTAGAGTCAACAGTAATAAGTAGAAGCGAAAAGGGTAAGTTTCCAACATTTTCAATAGACTGTGAAGAAAAATTCACTTCCGAATTATTAACGAAACACACCACAGAAAAATCGATAATAGGTCATAACACCCACGGCGTGAAAGAAGATAAGCCTAAGCCCAAATTAGATGAGA